>CAJVGC010000582.1:47636548-47825597 GCA_910822075.1 Senecio squalidus | reverse complement strand
GAGATTTTCTCCCACTTCCACATAGGGATCTCCGGTTGCTGCAGGAGTCCTGAAGGTTTCTGATATTCCGCCTTGACCTTGGAGCAAGTGAGACACTTGGCTACGTACAAGGCGATATCTTTCTTCATGCCCGGCCACCAATAATACTCCCTAAGGTCCTTGTACAACTTGTCCGATCCTGGGTGGATGGAGTATCGGGAACGGTGGCCCTCATCTAAAATCAGCTCTCGAAGTTCCTCGGACTTCGGAATCCATGCTCGGCTCTTGAAGTAGTGAATCCCATCGGATTTGCGTTCGAACTCCTTCTCATGATTGTGCAATGTCTCTCCTTTCAGGTTCTCGGGCTTCAACGCTTCTCGCTGAGACTCGGCGATTTACGTTCGAAGGTTAGTCTGAATCTGGATACCTAAGGCCCTAACCCGAGATGGTCTCACCCTTTCCTTCTGACTAAGGGCGTCTGCTACTACGTTTGCTTTACCCGGGTGGTACTTGATCTCGCAATCGTAGTCACTCAGCAGTTCGATCCATATCCTCTGTCTCATGTTGAGCATCTTCTGGTCTAGGATGTGTTGAAGACTCTTGTGATCCGTGAATACTGTGCACTTAGTCCCATACAAGTAATGTCTCCAGATCTTTAGTGCAAAGACGACTGCTCCCAGCTCTAAGTCGTGAGTGGTGTAGTTCTGCTCGTGAACCTTGAGTTGTCTTGAAGCGTAGGCGATGACTTTGTCTTTCTGCATAAGGACGCACCCAAGTCCTTGATGAGATGCATCGCAGAATACCACGAAGTTATCCGTACCCTCTGGTAAAGACAAAATCGGTGCGTGACAAAGTTGGTACTTCCGCTTCTGAAAGGATTCCTCTTGTTTCGTACCCCAAGAAAAATCCTTATCCTTCTGAGTGAGTTCGGTGAGTGGCTTAGCGATCTTCGAGAAATTCTCGATGAACCTTCGATAGTAGCCGGCCAACCCTAGGAACTGACGAATTTACGTAGGAGTCGTCGGGGCTTGCCATTTCTCGATCGCTTCTATCTTAGCCGGATCCACATGGATCCCATCTTGGTTAACCACATGACCAAGGAAATGTACTTCGCGAAGCCAGAATTCGCACTTAGAGAATTTGGCGTACAGTTTCTGTTCTCGGAGGAGTTCTAGAATGAGTTTCAAGTGTTGCGCGTGATCCTCCTTGTTTCTCGAGTAGATAAGAATATCATCAATGAACACGATCACGAATTTGTCCAGGTAAGGTCTACACACCCGGTTCATTAAGTCCATGAACACTGCTGGTTGGTTAGACCGAATGGCATGACTAGGAATTCGTAATGACCGTAACGAGTACGAAAAGCGGTCTTTGGGATGTCGGTCTCACTGACACGAACCTGATGATAACCCGAACGGAGGTCGATTTTCGAGAAGTAAGTTGCACCTTGCAACTGGTCGAAGAGGTCATCGATCCTCGGGAGTGGGTATCGGTTCTTGACGGTCAGCTTGTTCAGTTCACGGTAGTCGGTGCACATACGAAAGGATCCGTCTTTCTTTTTAACGAAGAGTATAGGGGCTCCCCAGGGTGACGAGCTAGGAAGAATAAGACCATGATCTAAGAGTTACTGAAGCTGTTTAGACAGCTCTTGCATCTCCGGTGGGGCTAGACGGTACGGTGTCCTAGCGACCGGTGCTGCACCAGGAATGAGGTCTATCCGGAATTCCACTTGTCGATGTGGAGGTAACCCAGGAAAATCTTCAGGAAAGACTTCAGGGTGATCCTTGACTATTGGGATATCTCGAATACGGATCTCCTTGGGTTTACCTTCCACAACGTGAGCAAGAAATGCGACACAGTCCTTCTCGAGGTACTTACGCATTTTGATGGATGACACAAGACGGAGAGATCGTCCGGGTTTTTCTCCTTGAACAATTAAGGTTTTGGTGTCGGAAAGAGGAATGCGAATGAGTTTGTCAAAACAGACGATCTCGGCTCGGAAACGAGAGAGCCAGTCCATTCCGACGATGACATCAAAGCTTTTCAGCTCGATAGGGATTAAATCGATAGGGAACGTTTTATCGGACAGGCATATGGAACATCCTATGATTATATCCTTAGCTTAGAACTCCTGACCGTTAGCGTACTCTATGGTAAAGCTATCCTAAAGAATCTTAGATCCTAAGTTAATAAGGGTCTAAATTCTAAGGACACAAAGCTCCTTTCGGCTCCAGAATTAAACAGGATGGATGCATAATGATTGTTAACAGGAAACGTACCGTTCACCGCGTTCGGATCCTGCCGTGCCTCTTCAGCTGTGAGTGCGAATGCACGTCCTCGGCCTTGCCCGCCTCGGTTAGGTTGGGCGTTGCAGAGTCTGGGGCAAGCATTCCGGAAGTGCTGATCACTTCCGCACTCGAAGCACACCGGCTTCGGACCTGGAGCTGCCAACTTCTCCGTGCAGTACCTGGCAAAATGCGCTTCCTTCTGGCACTTTAGACACACTGGGCAGTTACCGAGGTGGTGGAAATTGCCCTTGTTGCACTTGGGGTTCATCCCCGTATATCGGTTCCCAGCTGGTGGAGGTGGCGGTGGCGGTGCTATGGCTGCTATGGCAAGATTGCGGGTGGTCTTCTTCTTCTTGTTCCTATCGCTCCGCCTTGGAGTCTGGTCAGACTTCCTCTTCTCACCCGAATCCTTCTTGGATGAGGCAGGAGTGGTGAGTAGGTTGCTCGTGAGGCGGTGAGCTAGGATGATGGCGCTTTGGAGAGTCTGGGGTTCCTTAGTGAGAACCATACCTCTGATTTCAGGAACAAGACCAGAGATGTAAAGGTCGATCTTGTTCTCTTCGGGAGTTACTATCCTTGGGACCAATCGAGCCAACTCATGGAATCGGGCAGTGTACCCTTCGATGTCGTTTCCGACCATCTCATGATCCTAGAGCTCGGCTTCGAGCTTTTTGATTTCCCCTTTGGGGCAGTACTCCTCAATCAGGAGGGTTTTGAATTGTTCCCAGGTGAGAGCGTTAGCGGTCTCACGTCCCCTATTGCGGACCACATTATTCCACCATGTCAGTGCCTTACCATGCAATACGCAGGAGGCGTACCGCACTTTCATGGCCTCAACACATCCACTGATGTGCAGCACCGACTCGATGCTCTCAAACCAGGATACCAAGCCTACGAAACCAGTCGTGCCATGGAACTCCTTAGGCTTACAAGCCATGAAGCTTTTGTAGGTGCAGGCTGGTGGGTTTGGGGGTTGCTGTTGGTTCTGGTTCTGGTGGTTGTTCTGTTGCTGCTGCTGCTGTTGCTGCTGTTGCTGTTGTTGCTGCTGCTGGTGGGCGTTGACGTTAGCATTGATTCCCGCAGTGATCTGGGCGATCATATTGGGCATCGCTGCTTGCAACTGTTCGGCCACTTGCTCAGCAATGATCGCGACATTGGTACGGGGTGCCATGATTCTACAACAGACAACAGATTCAGTTTAGAAACGCACGATCAGAAAAAAAAAAGAATACGATTCAATGAGATAAGTCAACAATCACGCAAGAGTAAGGTAACAGAACATGTAGTACACGCACGACAAAGTTTCAAGAGATTCACACGTAAGAAGATGGTTCAACACAGTACAAGATTCACAAGATAAGTAACAATAGATATAATAAATGGAACTTCATTCATTAACAAAGAGTTGAATACAAGGTTCAAATTAAGAAAGGTACAGTACAATACATGAGGAAATAATAGAGAATGGCCCGAAGTTGTGTACATGTGAAAATTACAACTCGACCTACAGTACAATAAAGGAAATGAACTAATGGCGTTTCTCGAAGAACATCTTGGAAGCAATAACCGCCAACAAGGTCCCCATGACCAAGCAAACTCCTACTAAGCGTTGCACCGTACGGGTCGTGGGCTGAACCACAGAAAGGTGGCGCAACGCCTGTTCCGACAACCTCTGCGCGGCGTCGGAGACCTCGCAGAGGAGCTGCCCTTGGTGCTGGGGGTCCTATGAAAGTCCCCTAACCTCGCGATGGAGGTGCAGGAAGGCAGCAGGAGGGGGTAACTGTGGGGCAGGCGGCATCATCTGCCGGGCTGCCTCAGCGTCTCTGGCACGCTGCATCTCTTCTCGCTCGAGCTGCCGCTCCCACGAGTAATGGTCCAACATCGAGGTGCGCGGAACCTCGGGAGGCGGGTGCCCGAATTGAATATGGGGTGGCGCAGGCCTGGACGGGCCGTCCTGACGCGCTGCCATCCTATCGGGTAGCCGTCCCAGAAGGATTACCTGTTTACGTGCCGTCGTAACGACACGTGGTCCACGGCGCTGTGGTGGCGCAGCAACGGGGGCCGGTGGAGGTGGTAAAACCGACCTCGGGCTAGACCCGATGCTACTGGACACAGCCATGGAGGTATCCTCCGTAGGGTCCGTGGTCTGATGACGGATGCTTTCCGAGGCGGTATGGCCCTCGGAAGGCTCGTGAGAGGACGCGACTCTCGGTTGGGATCGTGACTGGGAACGTGAGGGGGATCCTGAACGTGAGGACTGAGACATGACGGATCTGCGACGTAAAAAGTTTCGTAAGTACATGAACTAGAGTATGCTAAAGGAAAATAAGTAAAAAATGCAGGTAAGGGTCGATCACGTGAGGTTGGGATTAGCAAGACCGGGAATTTTTCGACTCAAAATCGTTTGTCTTTAGAAGTTACGTTTCGTCCTTGCATAAGTCATTTTGAACTAGGCAGGGGTGATCAGGCCATGCGTAGTTAAAAACAATCATGCAATCGCAAAATTAATTCACTAAAGTTTTGAACCCATAATGATTTTCTGAAAAGCCTTGGTTATAGTTTGGTTTCAAAAACTTTTTAGAAATTTCTAAAACCGTTTTCGCTATAACCTGTGCTCTGATACCAAGTCTGTCACACCCCGCTAAAGCGGAAACACGGAATGTGAGAGCTGGAAGATCATTACACGGTCATAAGCAAACATAAACGATTTAAGTCATTTCATTGAAAATAAAATTGTTCAAAGTTCAACCAAGCAGTTCATAAGTTTTAAAAATAAAGTACAAGTACAATGTGTCAACATAAAAATTCCCAAAATAGAAAGGTCCTTTTCCCAATGAGCGCCTCACGTGACCATCCCTCCTTTGCCATGCATTCCGAACACTTACATTAATTTCCTGAAACATAAGATAAAGTGTCAACTACATAAAGTAGTGAGTGAGTTACAGTTTAGAGTTACGAAAAGTTTCCAAAATAGAAAGTTGCCAAAAATAGTAAGTTGCCAAAAGTAGTAAGTTGCCAAAAGTAGTAAGTTACCAAACATATATTGACGTCATGAGTAAAAGAACGAGTCGACGTTTGAACATATATGTAAAAAGTAAAAGTTTGTACGTACGCGAGTAAAGTAATTAAATAAACTCGTATAGTAAAGTTGTAGCGGAATCCAGGCCCTAAAAGTGTGTATATGCGTATGGGATATGTGTTTAACTAAATAGTAACTCGTATCAATCACTTGGCATAATATAAGTAGTAAGTATACACTAAACCGATTGTATGGTCCTGAACTAGCCCAAAAATGTTTAATTGATTGAACCTCAGTGTGGTAGTAATATGTACTTGGGACGCTAACCCTTAGTAAGGAGTGACCGCTCCTAAGTATCGATACCCATATGACTAACGGCTGTTGCTAATAGTGTATAAGTGAACTTGAACCAAAAACGGGCAATTGAACAAAGTTGCAAAAGTTGTGTTGAGTTCTTACGGGCTTATATATCCATCAAGGATTGGTCGCTAACAAGTATCCTAGTTTAGTTAACCCGCTAAGGAAATAACACAAATACGCATAGTTGTTTGCAAGTACCAAGTTTTGAACAGTTCCAAATAAGTTGCGAAAGTACAAAGTTTTGAACAGTTCTAAATAAGTTGCAAAAGTACTAAGTTTTGAACAGTTCCAAATAAGTTGCAAAAGTACCAAGTTTTGAACAATTCCAATTGTTTAATAGTTCGCAAAAAGTGTTAAAAGTTACAAACATGTAATCTTATGTTTCCCCCAAATAATGTTTAAAATGTACAAAAGTAAAACAAGTGGGGTTGTAACTCACGGTTTGCGGAGAAGTGAACTCGGAATCGGTCGGAAAGGAGCCGGGAATCACGGAATGCCTAAGAATTACCAATATTGTCCAAACGTTAACTTCTTATTAGGTTACTTTATATATAAGAGGTTTATGTAACTTTTGTTTAAAATTAAGTGTTAAGTCCAATATTGTTCCAAAATTTGGTCCGAAGCGGTTAACGTTATGTTTAGTCCGAAAGTTCAAAGTCAAAGTTATTATTATGATAGACATGTTTAGGTTACTGAAATGGTTTAGGTTTTCTAACGAAATTTGGGCAGCGCTTCCGCGCCCAAATTTCATGTCCAAAACCTACAACCATTTCCGCTCACAAAACATGCATATACACATAATAACCTCATAACAAGTCCAAAAAGTCCAATATAAGTCACCATTATTATTAGTTTCACTCATCTCGGTCCAATAATGTTATTAACAAAAGTCCAGAATGTGTGTACAAGTTTTAAAGGAACAAAACGACGTTTTTCGGGGAAATAGCAGCTCGGTGCTACGCACCTGGGCACAGGTGTTGCGCACCTAGCTGCTGCGCACCTAGCTGCTGTCTTTTCCCGTTTTGTGTTTTTCTTGCTAAAAACGTTTTGTGACTCAAATATTTCGACATGCAACCAGTAGATACTTTATAATATGATGTTTTTACAGTTTTTAAACAACTTTTAACCACAAAGATATAGATCTAAGTATCATTTAGATAAAAATCATTTTTGTATAAAAAGTGACATAAATCTTAATAAAAACTCATTTTTATTGTTTGGATCTTACATGCAATTAGTAAAAATAGTAAATAAAGGTAGGAGAAAGGTTTCTACCGGATGCAAAGCTTGGATGAGGAGTTTGGTCGGATTTATGCTTCAAAAATCTTTACAAACTTGGTCCTTTTTCGGTATAGACAACACCCCTTTGATTCTCTTGATGGTTGGAACGATTTATATGGACTAAAAGTGGATTTTGATGGTGGAATGTCTCTGGTTTTCTTGAGTTCTTGAGAGAAAATTAGAGAGAAAAGGATTGTGTGTGTTTTTGTGTGTGTAAAATGATTTAACAAAATGAAAAATGAAATGGGAAATAGGGGAAATGATGTTAAGGGGGTGTTGGGGACTGAGAAAACAGTAATGAGTGCCTGGACTCGTTTTTTTTTATTGGTTTAAATTTGTGTAAAAACGAGACAAGGACCAATTTTGTAATTTTTTTGAAATCACTAGCTAGGTGCTGCGCACCCAGCAAAGGGGTGCTGCGCACCGGGCTGATTTTCAGCTTTTCTGATTTTTCGTTTTTACGTTATTGCTTCGTTGGACCTTTTTGTTAACTAAAAGTTCTTAAGTATGATTTGTTATGAACTTAGGAAAGTTCATTAGGTGTTTTCTTGGTATTAGGACTTATATAATTGATTCCGAGAGTTATTCCGACACTAGTTCCGAAAAAGTACAGACTCAACAATTTCGAACTAGAACAAAGTGAACACGATAAAAGAGTATCCAATGATTTGAACCGATATAGTAACTGAACAATTACCTGAATTTTAGACGGTTGTCACAGCCGCAAACGCTTGACCTCTCGGTCAACGATTTCTACCGGCTCCTCTATTACATGAAGCGATCATCCAAACTTAGTTTCTCCAAAGGCACAATTAATGACTCGTCAACAAGACACTTCTTGAAATGCGATACGTGAAATACGTTGTGCACACCGCTCAACTCAGGTGGCAACTCAAGACGATAAGCTACTGGTCCAAATCGAGACAAAATCTTAAAAGGACCCGTAGAACGTGGAGTTAGCTTGCTGCGCTTCTCAAAACGAAACACGCCATTCCAGGGAGAAACCTTCAACAATACCTTATCGCCGACCTCGAATTCCAAAGGCTTACGACGCAAATCCGTGTACTTCTTCTGGCGGTCTCTCGCGGCTACCAGACGATCCTTGATCCTAAAGATCTTATCAGTCGTCTCCTGGATCAACTCGGGACCCGTAATCTGACTATCACCAATATCAGCCCAACAGAGTGGAGACCTACACTTACGACCGTAAAGATCTTCAAAAGGCGCGCAATTAATACTGGAGTGGTAACTATTGTTGTACGAAAACTCGACCAACGGTAAATGTCTATCCCAACTCCCACCAAAATCTAAAACACACGCGCGTAGCATATTTTCCAACGTCTGAATCGTGCGCTCACTTTGTCCATCGGTCTGAGGGTGATAAGCCGTGCTCATATCTAATCTCGTGCCTAAAGCTCGCTGTAGCGTCTGCCAGAATCTCGAAGTAAAACGTGCGTCGCGATCAGAAATAACAGATACAGGAATTCCATGCCTGGCCACGATCTCATCAATATATAACCTAGATAACTTCTCTATTCGGTAATATTCTCGAATAGGCAGAAAATGCGCTGACTTAGTCAGTCGGTCAACAATGACCCAAATAGTATCGTAACCTCCTGAAGACCTAGGAAGCTTCGTAACAAAATCCATAGTAATATTTTCCCACTTCCACTGCGGGATTTCCGGCTGCTGAAGAAGGCCAGAAGGCTTCTGATTCTGAGCCTTAACCTTTGAACATGTCAAACACTTGCCTACATACTCGGCAATCGCCCTCTTCATGCCAGGCCACCAGTAAAAATCTTTCAAGTCGTAATACATCTTATACGCTCCGGGATGAACAGAGTAATTAGACTTGTGACCTTCATCCAATATCAACTGCCTAAGACCGACGGGAACCCAAATACGGTCCAAGAAATACAATACCCCGTCGTCTTTCGGCTCCAACTGATGTGCCAAACTAAATAATCCTTCATCCTTCAGACAATCCTCGGTGAGAGCCTCCTGCTGAGCCTGAATAATACGAGTCTTCAAACTCGACTGAATAGAAACCATCATAGCCCGAACTCTCACCGGCTTAACCGATTCCTTGCGACTTAACGCATCGGCGACAACATTAGCTTTTCCCGGATGATAACGAATTTCGCAATCATAGTCGTTAAGCAATTCCACCCATCGGCGTTGCCTCATATTCAACATCTTCTGGTCAAAGATGTGCTGTAACGACTTGTGATCGGTGAACACAGTACACTTAGTACCGTACATATAATGGCGCCAAATCTTTAAAGCAAAAACCACCGCGCCTAATTCCAAATCATGGGTTGTGTAGTTCTTCTCATGAATCTTTAACTGACGAGAGGCATAGGCAATGACCTTTCCGTGCTGCATCAGTACGCACCCGAGTCCCTTATGCGAAGCATCGCAATATACAACAAAATTTTCGGTACCCTCGGGAAGACTCAAGATGGGAGCATCACATAACCGCTTCTTTAATAACTGAAAAGCTTCCGCCTGCTCGGCACCCCAAATAAACTCCTCGTTCTTCTGGGTCAACTTCGTCATAGGTGAGGCTATTTTCGAAAAATTCTCGATAAAGCGACGGTAATAACCTGCCAGACCCAAAAATGAACGGATATCGGTGGGCGTCTTAGGAGCAACCCAATATCTGACGGCCTTGATCTTGGCAGGGTCAACGTGGATGCCTTCCTTGCTAACCACGTGGCCAAGAAACTGGACCTCAGATAACCAAAACTCACACTTCGAGAACTTAGCGTAAAGTTGTTCCTTCCTGAGCAACTCCCACACTATTCTCAAGTGCTCCTCGTGCTCCGCACGACTAAACAAGAATATCGTGGATGAATACAATCACAAACTTATCGAGGTAAGGACGGGAGATACGGTTCATCATTTCCATAAAAGTTGCAGGCGCATTCGTGAGACCGAATGGCATAACTAAAAATCATAATGACCGTATCGCGTCCGAAAAGCAGTATTCGGAACGTCCTCCTCTTGCACTCTCAACTGATGATAACCGGTCCGTAAATCAATCTTAGAAAAGAAGCACGAACCTTGCAGCTGATTAAACAAATCATCTATACGAGGTAAAGGATAGCGGTTCTTCACTGTCAGCTTATTCAGCTCTCAGTAATCTATACACAATCTCATCAAACCATCCTTCTTCTTAACAAAGAGTACCGGCGCGCCCTTACGGATAGAAACTCGGTCTAATGAAGCCTTTATCCACTAACTCCTGGATCTGCTTAGAAAGCTCCAACATCTCCGAAGGTGCTAACCGATAAGGAGCCTTTGCCACCGGCGCTGCTCCGGGAACTAAGTCGATCCTAAACTCTACCTCATGTCTAGGCGGTAATCCAGGTAAATCCTTTGGGAACACATCGGGGAAATCACACACTACTGGCTTCTCCTCCAGCTTCTCAGTGTTATCCTTCTTCACAAGATGTGCAAGAAAGAGTGAACAGTCCCGATTAATGTACTCCCAGAACTTCATACACGAGACGATCTTAAGAAGTTTCCCCGTCTTATTCCCTTGAACTAATAGCGGCTTTCCATGCGGTAACGGAATGCGTATCATCTTCTCGAAGCATACGATCTCTGCACGATGCGTCTCTAACCAATCCATGCCGATAATTACGTCGAAACTACCTAACCTAATTGGAATTAAGTCGATAGGAAAAGAGTGGTCGTCGAAACTAACACTACAGTCGGAAAGTAGCTCAGTCGCATGCAAAAACTCGCCATCAACCAATTCTATCTCAAAGGAAGGCACTAAAGGTATGGACTTACTAGAAATCATAATCCTAAAATCATCAGATACAAAACTTCTATCCGCACCAGAATCAAATAAGATAAACGCAGGTCGACCACAAACAAGAAACGTACCTGTAACAACGTGTGGATCCTGCTGAGCCTCCTTGGCTCCCATAACAAACGCTCTACCACGAGGAGCATTACCAGCTGCAGCTAACTTAGGACACTTGTTCCTGCGATGCTCGGGAGATCCACATTCATAACAATTTCCCTTCGGGGTCTTACAGAAGTTTTCGGTGTGCCCTAACTTCTTGCACCTACCTCATACCCAACAAGCCACCCCCTTGGTGTGGTGCCTTCCACACCGATCGCACTTCGGGTACTTACTCTGGGTACTCGATGCCACATCAGCATAAGATTTCACAACTTGAGGAGCGTCATTCCTCCTAAACCTTTTCCTTGAATCCTCATTGCGGTTTCCACCAATCCGTTTTCCTCCGGAGTTTTTCTTAACAATCATCGGGGGTAACTCACCATCCCGGACCGCATTCTGAGTCAAGGTAATCGCAATCTCCACCGCGCTCTGAAAGGTGCTCGGTTTTTTGGTAAGGACACTCTTACGGATTGCTGGGGGTAATCCGTGAGTGTAGCGACCTATACGTTTGAGCTCCGGTCGGACCAAGTGTGGAACCAGCTGGGACAAGGCGTGAAAACGCGAAGTGTACCCCTGAATGTCTGACCAATCATGGTTAAGTTCCACAACTCATCCTCCAACTTCTGAATCTCAGATTCAAGAACATACTCAATGATCATCAATTCCTTTAGCTGCTCCCAAGTCATCTTGCTGATCACAGCTCGGCCTCGCACATTCACGATTGAGTTCCACTACGTCAGAGCCGTACCTTAAAATACAAAGGCGGCAAATCGGACTCGATCCTCGTCCGCACAACCCACAGCATCAAAGATGGACTCTAGCTTCTCCATCCACTGGAGCGTTCCAGTCGCTCCCTCATTGCCCTTATATTCCGGGGCCTTGCAGCTCATGAATGTCTTCAAGTGCATCCCGCGCGTCGAGCTGAGCCCTCTGCTCTACCCGATCCAGTAATCACGACTTCGGGACCCTCATTATTAACAATCGGCTCGGGACCCTCATTATTAACAATCGGCTCAGGATTTCCAGAACCCGAACCATTACCTTGGGCAGTGCCCTCCTTCAGTTGAGCTACAAGCTCATGCATCATAGCCGCTAACTGCTGAGCAATCATCTGAGCCATGTCAAGATTCGCATCGTTCTCCACATTGTTCCTTCTCGCATTGGACGTATTCGCACTCCCGTTCGGATTCGCGGTATTAGCCCTCACGTTCGCAGTAGCACGCCTAGCAGAACTTCGTGTCGCAACTCTCCTCTTAGGCGCCATAGTCCTAAAATAAAAAGGAAAGAAATTCGATCAGCATATGTGTGCAAAACCAAGGCCAAACGCCACAATAACAACGCGAAATAAACGCGTATGAAAAATAGTGCACACATTGCAATCAGAGAAAAATCGATTTAAAAAGCCTATGGTCGTAGTCCAAGTGATTTACTCAATTAAAATCACTCGGTTCGCTATAACCTTTGCCTCTGATACCAACTTCTGACACACCCCGCTAAGAGCGGAAACACGGGATGTTCCAGTTATAATATCAAGAGTCAAGATTACAACAATATAACCGATAAGCAAAATATCAAATTAAATAGATCATGCCAAATTTTACAAAATACATCATAAAGTCAAAGGCGATAAGACGCCATGTACAAATACAATTCCAAACGAAATAACAAACGGATCGTCATGGACATTACAATAAACAGTTCAAATTCAAATTTCCCAAAAGCAAGCGATCCAAAAATAAACTATGGCATGATCAACGGAAATCCTCAATTTCATGCAAAGCGTTAAAACGACATCAACAACATGTTGGTGAATTATTCGCAATTTTAAGTTAAAAGTGACCCATCGACAAGTTTCAGTAAACATTATAAATTTAAAATTGTATATCTTGTATTCATCCAAATGTGAAAGGTACTATGCCTAAGTAGTCATACATCTCGATCCTGAACCAATCAGTTTAATCCCCTATCCTAAGGTGTGTCAAACCAAAGGCAATCAGTTTAATCATACAGTTTAATATTAAGGTCATAACATTCGCTCGTAGTAACAGCCTACAGAGGAATGAGGGTTAGGTACATAACCCAATATAGATCTATACATATGAACCACGAGCAAAAGCTTAACGAGTGTATTAGAGGGGGAGCCACCATGGCTTAGACACTTAAAACTAAGGCAGACTATATTCACTGGTAAACAAGATAATCAATTATATTCCGCATTCATGCAGACAGTTTAAAATACACAGACAGTTTAAAATACGCTTTACAGCCCAAAAGTATTTTCGACAAGGGCTACGAATAACTCACAAAACAACTTCAGCAAATCTCGGGTAATTACAATCACGGGACCACAATTCCACCGTCTAAGTGCCCTAAAACAATAAATAATATAGTCTCAGTATCTCTATAAGTATAGTTCGGTTTAGGCTTGTCGGTTGAGATTTAAATTAATATAATTATTCCAACGATTAGTAAGTCAAATAAGGTTGACGGATTAAGAAGACGATGTTCCGCGCCAGAAAATGGCTGATCGGCAAGATATCGATCTTTCACGTCAACAATGACCGTTGGAAACGAATGATCACTCCGAGTCGAAAGAATGTTAATACAAATGTTCATTATGTCGACCAAAATTAAGATGTTGACATATAAAAGTCAAAGGTCAATTATGTTGACTTATGAAAGTCAAATGTCAATCATGTTGACTTATAAGAGTCAAATGTCAATTATGTTGACTTATTAAAGTCAAAATCAATTTAAAAGTCCAATTTGACACTTTGAATAATTTGAAGTCTTTTCTTACCAAAATGTTTAGAGCAAAATGCCTTTCAAAACCATTTTATAAGGCTTGTCGTAAAAACATATTTATTTCGTTGAATTAAAACGATGATCACAAATGTGGCAAAGTTTAATATGTCGCAAAGAGGTTCAAATGTCCATTTTAAGTAATATTATGACATTTTTGATTGCGTTGGCGTCTTTGAGTCCAAAGACGATGTTATTGTAATATATGTTACTTTTGTATACCGTTTATTTATATAAGTGTTTTAATGTCGTAAAAAGTCGTGAGTTGAAATTTCGGCAGCGCTTCCGCGTTATAAAATATTCGTCCAAATTCCAAACACTTTCCCGCTTAACAACAATTGTATTTTAAACCATTATTCATAATACATAATACCATATTAAGTTTAATACAATTTTTTTGATTAACTTATATTTTAAACATTATTGTCCAACTTCAGTCCAATCCAATGAAATACAACGAGTGTTGGTCTAATAATTAATCCTAACCGTTTTCAAGGCTAAAACCGAGTAATGTATATAACGAAATCGTAAGATTCACAAGGTTAGTAATTTATACCGCTAACACCCGCTTGATTTGACAAGGATCTGGAATCAACAACTTCAGTGGTGTAGTGATGAGAATATCCGCCTCCAAAACACAAGACAACCACCGATAATTAGCAAAACGACGATTTTGGATTAACAGACTGATCCAGCCGCCGGCTGGAAGCCCACAATCAGCTTCGGATTTTTGTTATTTTACCGATTTTAAGCATTTTCAAGAGTATTTTCGGTAGATTTCGACATGCAACTTAAAAACCCTTAATAATATCCATTTATTTCTTCAAATAACATCTTTTTATACCAAGATCTAAGGTAAAAGTTTATAAAATTTATGTTTCTAGATAAGTCACCATAGAACTTTTATAAAAACCTTTATCTGATGTTAGATTCAACATGCATGTATAAAAATGTGTATAAATCAGTGGGAAAGTTTGTTATACCTCAAGGAAAAATGAAAGGATGATGATTTAGCTTGTTTGATGAAGATTTTGATGGAGATTAGTCCCAAAAATGATGAAGAACCTCAAGAACAACCCGGAAAATCATCACCTCTTGCTCCCATTGATGAGTAGAACATATTATAGTGGTGTTTTATGGTGATTATAGGTTGGGAATTACTGCCAAGATGAAGGTAAATGAAGAAAAGTATGGAGAGTTTGAGAGAGAATACACACTTGTGTGTGTGTTTTGTGATTAGAAAAGTGAAGGAAAAAGATAAATAAAACTGATATTATCACCTTGGGACATCAATTCTGGCAGTTTAGGGGTCGAATGGGGCTTAGCCAAGTGTCCCCAATCGATTTTCATGAAAAAATGAGTCACCAACACCTGTCCAGACACATCCAGCCGTCGGCTGGGAAGGCTCAGCCGCCGGCTGAAGCCCTGCCAGCTGCTGGATGGTCGGCTGGCTCGGCAGACTTGTTTTCGACCGTTAAGGAGTTTCGTTCGTCGAAAACTCCCGATTCTTTTTGCGTTGAACTTAGGAAAGTTCAAACTTTGATTTAATTTATATTAGGTTCATTAAATATTATATTTTCACTTTTGATTTCGAGATTCGCACGATTTCGGTAAAGGAGTAAACAAGAGCAAAAGCACGATATCTCGAGGATAAAGGATGCGATAACCGACAAATTTGGCATAAACCTTCTAACTTATAATTATGAGGGTACTAAATAATTGGCACTTAGATACCAATTTAATCAATTGATTTGTCTGGCTCTGATACCAATTTTCAGGTCCTCAAAACCTCCTCTCAGTTAGCGAATCGAAATTGAAACAGGTCATGGTGTGGAATCTCATGACCTGAGTTGAATCAAAAGCAGAAACATGAAATTGAAATTGAAATTGAAGGTGATATCAAACACTATATGCGTAACTGTTTAAGATTTCATTGATAGTGTGAACTGGTTTTGGATTGAGCTTGTTACATCTTGACATTGACAAGCTCAATGGTACTCAAACTGAGTCCGGATTCAAAGACAACAACTCTAACAACCTATCACACTATTTATAGACAAAATTTAAACACTACGAATTAAATATTACAACATGTCATCATCTTAATTTCAAATCGGGGAGTTCACTTCAATTTGGAATCAAATTCTTCATCCACCGAGTTAATATATTCAATGTTGACTTGAGTTGACTTAAGTTATTCTTCAGTTTGATTTGAGTTCGGAGGAACTTCATTTAGTTCAGAGTATCTGATGAGGTTAGTAGGGATTACCTATATTTAATGCTTAAAGCCTGCTGCCTACAAGCAAGCCCATGGAGCAAGACACGCCTGTCAAGATTGTACAGCCTGTATGTCATTCCCTGACAGGCGCCCGCTTGACAGGCGCCCGCCTGCTGCCTACAAGCAAGCCCATGGAGCAAGACACGCCTGTCAAGATTGTACAGCCTGTATGTCATTGCCTGACAGGCGCCCACCTGCTGCCTACAAGCAAGCCCATGGAGCAAGACACGCCTGTCAAAGATTGTACAGCCTGTATGCCATTGCCTGACAGGCGCCCGCCTGACAGGCTGTCAATCGCCTGTCAGTTTCCTGACATGCTGTCATCGCCTGTCAGGTGGTCGACATAGGTCATCACTTACCAAGCACCGCCTGTTAGGTTGTCTTAGGTTGTGAGACGTCGCATCTTAACAATAATAAAGTAGAAGACGATTAGTATACCACTAATTTATTACTATGGCAGGTTAAGCATTCATGATCGTCATTGATTGATGGACGTTCCCTATGCTTGAAACTGCTAATATAAATACATGATCTAATCTTTATCTCTCAACACTTTAGCATCTCACCATCACACACACAAAAGCTTACACAGAGTTCATATACTCTTGCTTCCACCCTCAACCTTGATCATCCTAGGTTCGTCAAGAACTTGTTGGGTTTGCACTGTGATCATTACAGGAGATCCAAGGTTGATATCACCTCACCTTTGTGTTTGACAATCGTTGCTCAAACATTGGCGCCATCCGTGGGACACGTTTTTTAAACGGTGTTTCACTTTTCCCAATTCCTTTTTTTTTCTCTCTCCGTAATCAATCATTTCCATGGAGGCAACAAATTCATCGCAGGTCATTTCTTCAGCGCCAGAAATGACCACTACTGTGATTACCACTGCACCGGAAGAGGTGATGACTTCACCTGTTCATACCACAATCCCAGAATCATACGTCGATTCTGAGTATACAGTGTCGGATCTAAGGACGACACGTGGGTATCCCTCTTTAACAAGTCCCCTTTTTTCCACAAGGCTGGCTGGAACAAGTAGGTTTACTTCACCACCACCAGTGACATCCATCCCTCCATTTCAGCCTCTTTTGTCCCACGGGACAAGCTCTCAGGAGGATGGCACGGATCAGGTCAGACAACCTGTTTCAAACTTTCCTCAGACTGCTACTCAAGGGGTTCGGGAGGATCCCATTGTGGAACTTCTTAGAAGGTTGGCTCAGAGCACTTAGCCACCACCACCCCCACCACCACCCGCTTCGTCAGATCTGTTGTCACAATTAGTGGAGGCATTGTGCCCAACGCCTCAGCCAGCGCCCGTACAACCAGTGGATCCGTTGTCACAACTCCTGGAGCGGCTAAGGCAACCAAGCACACACACCCCGCCAACACCTCTACCACATGACACATCTAACGACATGCTCAGAGTGTTGCAAACCTTAGTTACGGCAGCAGTTCCACCCCGTGCAACCACTATGCCTTTGTCAGTGGTTACTTCAAAATTATGTGACTGGGTTGCCAAATTCCCACTCCCAGATAAGCAAAAAGTCCCGTCCGTTGTTGGTACTTACGACGGTACTCGAGATCCAGACGACCACCTTGCTCTGTTTGAACAGGCTATTATGACGGAGAAATGGTTAGACCCAGTCGCTTGCCACATGTTCCCTGGAACATTACAAGGTTTCGCTCGTGATTGGTTTGCTGACTTGCCTGAGAGGAGTATTCAAGATTTCGCAGATCTAAAAGCCAAGTTTGTGACTCAATTTGTACAACAAAAGAAGCAACATAGAACTCATATAGAGGCTCATTTGATACGACAAAAAGAAGGAGAGGGGTTGCGTGACTTTATCCAGCGATACACGGAAGAATGCCAGAAGATCGCCATGTTACCAGAGAGTCAACAAATTTATGGATTTACTCTTTCCTTGCTCCCAGGACAACTGCAAGAGAAGTTGATCAAGCGAACTCCGGTTACTTTCAAAGAAGCCACGGACAGGGCATATGACTATCTAAGGTCAAAGGAAACTGTCTCCCTGACAAGAGAGGTGGGCGGCAAGTCATGGACCGACACTCGACGAGATGAAAAGAGAAATAGGAGGTTTGGCCCATACGATAAACATGCGTCTGAACCTGCTCTTAGCAAAACACCAAAATAAATCTTGATAACAGAGCAGGTGTGCGCTACCTTCACACCTCCACCCCAGATGGAGTATAGGTCAGGTACGAAAAACATGAATAAATACTGTGATTTCCATGAAGACCATGGACACGACACAAATGTTTGTAGAGAGCTCAAAAGGGAAATCAGGCGGGCTTTGGAAGAAGCCAAGCTAGAACACCTTGTCCCTGGCGCTAAGCAGCAAGCAAATAAAACTCCACCTAAGAAGAGTTATGCCTGACAAAAGAAGGGGGAAGACACAGAACACCCCGGACCACCTGATGCCCATGTCTTCATCATACATGAGGGAGCCAATATGAACTGACCTATCCAGGTGCAATAGTCTTTACTGTCATTTTTTCCTTTATGTTTTCAATAAATGTTTCCAAGCACATGGAATGTCATGGTCATGTATGAAATTTGCAATAATAGCATTTGGTTTGATCTTGTATCCCAATATTATCGCACAATATCATTTTTTCTATGGCATTTGCATAAACAAATAAATATTGAAGTAAGGATTCAATACAAAAAGCATAAGGCCACAATAGACATCTCAGTCTAAAGCCAACCATGCACTTTCATTACGTACAATGTTACAACTAAGAACATAGTTCAATACAACATGTATGAAGCCAAGAAAGACAACCCTGTCTGGCCAAATAACATACAATCATATTCGTCTTTTAATCTACTTTATAAAAGATAAGCACTTCTCATTGGGAAGCGACAATCCTCGCGAGTACACAAAGTAAAGGTTAACCAACAAAAGTGCCATTGGCACAGTGTCACAGGCACAATGTAAAGCATATCTACCTATGTCATTGACATACAAAGGAACCATGGGCTCTCAAGAACGTGTCATACGCACAACCAAATATACACACTGTCATGCACACCCAAGACGGTGTCATGGACAACATCCATAATAAAAAGATAAAAAACAATAATGTGTTATTGGCTTGATCATCCAATAAAACATTATATTTAATGGCTAGACAATGTCACACAAAGCAAGGCTAAGCCTAGAAAACGCCATGCCAAATCACAACAACGACAACTATGGTATGCCTAAATAAATAACACGATATATAAGTTATTGCTAGCAGGGCGCAAACAAATGAATGCAAAGGACAAGTAAGTCACATACCTGCAGGATAGCTTCCTAACACAAACAACCAGTTACTCCTGCAAAAAGACAAACAATTACAATTAGAAGGTTTAGCGTAGGACTAAAAACATCAAACCCAGCTTGTACCCGGCTACACTCCCGGTACACCGGGCCAAAACTCCCGGTACCTGGGCCAACAATGCCGGTACCCGGGACAAACTGTCGGTACTCGGCTAAAACTGTCGGTACCCGGATAAAACTCCCGGTACCCGGCTTCATCCCGGTACACGTCGCCGATATAACCCGGTATCCCCCTAAATCTCCCGGTACTCCCCTAACACTCCCGGTATTCCCCTAAATCTCCCGGTATTCCCCCTAAAACTCCCGGTACTCCATTCAAACTCTCGGTACACCGGGCCAAAACCCCCGGTACCGGGCCAAAACACCCGATACAGCCTGTATTCTCGATCACGCTCCCTGGATTACTCGGTGTTAAAAAAAACAAAAAAAAAAGAAACAAAAAAGAAAAAGGGAAACGCAGACTTACGCGAGTAGAATAGTTACGACTTGAAAACTGTTGTTTTGACAAATCCTAACTCGGGGGCATGATGAGGTTAGTAGGGATTACCTATATTTATTGTTTAAAGCCTGCTACCTACAAGCAAGCCCATGGAGCAAGACACGCCTGTCAAGATTGTACAGCCTGTATGTCATTGCCTGACAGGCGCCCGCTTGACAGGCGCCCGCCTGCTGCCTACAAGCAAGCCCATGGAGCAAGACACGCCTGTCAAGATTGTACAGCCTGTATGTCATTGCCTGACAGGCGCCCGCCTGCTGCCTACAAGCAAGCACATGGAGCAAGACACGCCTGTCAAAGATTGTACAACCTGTATGCCATTGCCTGACAGGCGCCCGCTTGACAGGCGCCCGCCTGACAGGCTGTCAATCGCCTGTCAGTTTCCTGACAGGCTGTCATCGCCTGTCAGGTGGTCGACATAGGTCATCACTTACCAAGCACCGCCTGTTAGGTTGTCTTAGGTTGTGAGACGTCGCATCTTAACAATAATAAAGTAGAAGACGATTAGTATACCACTAATTTATTACTATGGCAGGTTAAGCATTCATGATCGTCATTGATTGATGGACGTTCCCTATGCTTGAAACTGCTAATATAAATACATGATCTAATCTTTATCTCTCAACACTTTAGCATCTCACCATCACACACACAAGAGCTTAAACAGAGTTCATATACTCTTGCTTCCACCCTCAACCTTGATCACCCTAGGTTCGTCAAGAACTTGTTGGGTTTGCACTATGATCATCACAGGAGATCCAAGGTTGATATCACCTCACCTTTGTGTTTGACAATCGTTGCTCAAACAGTATCTGAACTAACTTGTTCCCCGAACTGAAAATTTCACCTCAGATTATTCATGATTTTAGTTCGGACTCTCCATAAACTAAAATCATCTTTATTCAAAACACAATTTCAGACTCCATAACTTCATCCACTCAATTTCTCACCCCCACCATATATGATCCAAAAAAATTATCAAATTTCATGTAAATTAAGTTATTCAAATGTAAACCCATAGAATAAATGCTTCTAGCCTTGTACGCATGCATTGAGATACAAGAAGAAATAAATGGTAGCTATAATTTGAAGTGTTAGACCCAATTCTTTATAACTTTTAACATTTAGTTTAAACTTTAATGTAATCTATATTAGTTTCGATCTGTCGAGGTTCGTAGATGGATTTTACAATAACAATTTTGGTGATGGTTCAAAAATTGCATAGACATATTTCGTAATTTCCCTCAGGGATAAGAATGATATGAAAATAAAATACCTGAATATAACAATAAGTATTTCATAGATTTATATATTGAGCAAATTATGTGGATATTGAAAGATAATTTCATAGAAACCCCGTAACAAATTTGACATGTTAAAAAGTTGAACAAAACTATGAAAGAATGGGCGAAGAGCCCGAGGTTCCAAAGATATTTTGGCTTATTCAGATAACACATAAGCTTATTTGATTAACTTGCTAATCTCGGATTACTCGGCCAAGTAATTGTTGAGTAATCACGATTTTTTTTTTTTTGATAAAGTAGTATATTCAAGAAACTCATTTGCAGTATCGACTATTTTCAAAAAAGAATTTGTAGAACCAGTATAAAGACACTTACCAACATCATGTTATGACACCTGGAGTAACATGAATTTCCCAACATCGTGTTATGTCTACATGGACTCGATAAAGTGGAGTCCTTTTTAACTAGTGCATGCTCACTGATGACGTACCATCGGCTGACCGATAGAAGTCTATCGGTCATCCCGATGGTACGCCGAAAGACCTACTAAGCTGGGCACAATCTTTGATAAAAGGAATCTAAACAACATCTATTATCCGAAGAACATCCTAAAGACCAGGAGGCCGAAGGATGTTCTCTCGACAAAGAGTACAATACCTCGGAATACCTTCAGGATAAACAAGGTATTGTACTAAGAGCACATTATTATCCGAAACTCAAGATCTATAAATACCAAGCTCACTCTTCACTTCAAGGGTAACGTTCACATACATTATACTCTCTTACTTTATATTTTACCCCTTACTCTTCGATATTCTTACTCTCACGCCCGAGGTAAACCAGGGGATCATCCCCGCTCCGTTTACTCGAGTGTTGCTATTTGTGCATATAGTTGTAAGATTGAAGATAAGGACTAGGCTGAAGGTCTTCTTCGGATCAGCTCTTCCGGATCCGAACCTTCTACCCCATTGTAATTGTGATATTCCGGTGTCGCAACATTTGGCGCCATCCGTGGGACATACATGGCTTCTACAGGACCATATATGACTTTTACGGCTAATACTTCAGGAAGTAATAGGGAACCAATAGTTGAAGATGAAACGCCGAGGAACGATCAGAACGATACGGAGAAGGGTACTGGGATCTCTGAGGAGTTCCTGGAAAAGAATTATGACGCACTCAAGGCTATGTTGGAGGAACATGTGCGAAAGAAGAAGAAAGATCGTTCCCGAAAGAGTCCTCCGGTGGCACGAAAGATCACTTATTCGAGCGATTCGGGGCGAGACGATAGTCATGAGGAATACGATCTGAATCTTCCATATTAGTCAGACTTTGCTTCCAAGTTCACCAGAAGGATCTCAACATTCGCAATGCCTCGAAAGGCGAAGATGCCTAGCATTGTGCCCACCTACGATGGAAGTGGCGATCCCGACGACCACCTGGCGATCTTCTCCGGCGCAGCTGATACCGAAGGTTGGCCCATGCCGATCTGGTGCCGGATGTTCGCTCAAACCTTCGTCGGACCGGCGAGGGTATGGTTCGGCGAGTTACCGGAAGAAAGCATCGACAGTTTTAAGGACATGAAAAAGAAATTTGAACTTTATTTCATGCAACAGCGTAGATATACACGAGGTCCGACAGACATTGCTAAAATCAAGCAAAGGGAGAACGAAAGTCTCCAGGACTTTGTAGAAAGATGGAAGCGGGAACTTCTGCAGATTAAAGGAGGCGACGATATGTTGAAAGTATCAGGATTCATGGAGGGGATCCGGATACCGGCACTCATTACAAAGCTCAATGCTCGAGTTCCAGTCACCGTATATGAAATGATGGAACGTGTTAAGAGATTCCTTAATGGGAAAGAAGCTTCGAGACAATATATCGAGTCCAGCACTGCTGCGTCCCGAAAGGGGTCGAAAATGCCTCTCCTTTCACTTCTCCCGGAGAATCTCGGCGACATGTGAACTTTACGGAACTCAACAAAACACCCGGTGAGATCTTCGCTACTGAAAAAGGAAGAGTCCGTTTCGCTGCCCAGGCCCCTCTAGTAGGTACCCCGGACAAGAGATTCCTAGACCGGTGGTGCGAGTTCCATCAGGATAAGGGACACTACACGAATGATTGTTTTCAATTAAAGAAGCAGATTGAAGAAGCCGTGAGAACGGGGCAGCTGGACCATTTGATGGAGGGAATCAAGCAGGGTGGCAAAAGAAACAAGGCATGGCACACCCCGGAAAAGGAAAAGGGAAAGAAATTCAAATGGTTTTCTTCGAGGGAGAAGGCAGTGGACTCCATGATGAGAGATCGGAGTCGTGGATGATGCAGGACATGTCCTTTCCTCCGGTCGATACCTCTAAGGGAGTCACGGATCCAATGGTTGTGGTAGGAGACATTGGAAATCAGACGGTCCATAGAATATATATCGATAATGGGAGTGCTTCGGAAATACTTTTTGAAAGTTGCTTCCTAAAATTGGATCCCGAGGTACAACGCAGGATGGAGAGTTGCTCTCAGTACTTGGTTGGGTTTTCCGGAGAAGCAGTGAAGCCGATAGGACAGATCCATTTTCCATTCACCATCGGGAATGAAGACAAATTTCGGACTGTAGAGATCAATTTCCTGATAGTCCGGGCCAGTTCTCCATACAATGTTATTATCGGGAGACCGGGAATAGCCAAGCTCCAAGCCGTTGTTTCAACAGCCCATTCTCTCATGAAATTTCCTACACCCTGAGGAATCGTTGAAATTCGTCCGGAAGCTCACAAAGTGCTGGAATGTCAGAAAATTGAGAGAATATTACAGAAGGAAGAAGGGGAAATCAAACCGGGAAAGGTTATCATTCATCCAGATCACCCGGAACAAACTGTTACGATTGGAGATACGTTCACCAAGGAGGGAGAGGAAAAGCTCATCACACTTCTCCGGCAAAGCAGAGACATTTTTGCTTGGAAACCCTCGGACATGACTGGGGTACCAAGGGGGTTAGCCGAACATAAACTAGCCATCCAGAAAGGAAAAAGTCCGATAGTACAAAAGAAACGGGGTCTAGCACCTGACCGAAGTAGGGCTGCTTGTGAAGAAGTTAAACAGTTGACTGAAGCCGGTATCCTCCGCGAAGTCCGGTACCGAACTTGGGTAGCCAATCCGGTCATGATCCTGAAAAGTGACAATACATGGAGAATGTGCGTCGATTTCAAGGATCTCAATGACGCTTGCCCGAAAGACGCGTATCCCTTGCCGGAAGTGGATTTAAAAGTGGAAGCATTGGTTGGTTTCAGATATAAGTGTTTTCTGGATGCGTACAAAGGATACCATCAAATACAAATGGCTAAAGAAGACGAGGACAAGACGGCCTTTCACACCGATATGGTAATCTTCTGTTACCGAAAAATGCCTTTCGGTCTAAAGAATGCCGGAGCTACTTATCAAAGATTGATAGACAAAGCTTTTTCAGAACAGATCGGAAGGAATCTAGAAGCATATGTCGATGATTTAGTCATAAAATCCACATCAGAAGAAATAATGATCCAAGATATTCGGGAAACGTTCGCTAATCTCCGGAGAATAAACATGAAACTCAATCCGAAGAAATGCTCTTTTGGGATGGAAGAAGGGAAGTTCCTGGGTCACATAGTTACTCCAAATGGTATCAAAGCAAACCCGGAAAAAGTTCGAGATTTGGAAGGAATATCGTCCCCTAAGACGATGAAGGAAGTTCAAAGCCTAAACGGAAAAGTCATAGCCCTGGGGCGATATCTCTCGAAGTCTGCCGAAAGATCACTACCGATCTTTCGAACCTTAAAAAATTGTGTAAAGAAGGGTGATTTTCGGTGGACACCAGAAGCCGAAGGAGCTCTACAAGAGATAAAAAGGTTCGTAATGGCACTTCCCACACTGACGGCACCGAAGGAAGGAGAAACCTTGATCCTGTATTTATCAGCAACAACAGAGGTCATCAGTTCGGCTTTGTTAGCTGAAAGAAAAGGAGAACAAACGCCTATCTACTTTGTTAGCAAGGTGTTACAAGGTCCCGAAAACAACTACACTCAGATAGAGAAGATAGCGCTAGCATTGGTTTATACCTCCCGAAGGTTGAAGAGATACTTTCAAGCCCACAACATCCGAGTGATCACTGACCAACCATTAAAGAAAATCTTAAGGAATGTGGAAACGGCCGGAAGACTTACAAAGTGGGCCATCGAGTTAGGAAGCTAAGACAGAGAATATGTCCCCAGGACATCTATCAAGGGACAAGTTCTGCCGGATTTTATAGCCGAAGTCCCTGATGAGGTTGTTCCTAGAGACATGGTTCCGAAGGAAGCAAACGATGAGCAACCCTCAAAGAATAAGAAGAGGAAGAGGCCGGCAGAGTCCAACGTCGAAGGAAAGAGTCAGAAGAAAGACCAAGTTTGGTGTCTGTTCACTGATGGATCTTCCAGCTCAGAAGGTTCAGGAGCCGGGATTCTTCTTGTTAGCCCAGAAGGGAAAGAGTTCTCATTCTCCATCCGTTTTGGTTTCGATAACACAAATAATGAATCCGAGTATGAAGCCCTGTTGGCCGGACTACAAAAAGCCAAAGGAAAAGGAGTAGAACACCTAACGATTAAAGTGGACTCCAAGTTGGTAGCCAACCAAATCAACGAAACGTATGAAGCCAAGGAGGACCGAATGAGCCAATACAAGGATAAGGCAAAGAACTTGATGGACACTTTCCAATCATGTACGATTGAGCAAGTCTCGAGAACAAAAAACAAGGTTGCTGATACCCTGAGCAAGTTAGCATCCATTGCTTTCGGCCACACTGCAATGGAAGTAATGGTAGAAACACAGGACCAGCGGTCAATATCTAATCCGAATGAAACACTGATGGTCGTCGAAGACGAAGGACCAACTTGGATGACGCCGATCATCCAGTTTTTACAAGAAGGAAGCTTACCGCAAGATCAAAATGAAGCACGAAAGATCAGAATGAAGGCACCAAATTACGTAATGAAAGGTACCACACTCTATCGTAAACACCCACTTTCACCATTGCTTCGTTGTTTGGGACCATCGCAGGCCAACTACGTGATCCGAGAGATGCATGAGGGAGCATGTGACATGCATGCCGGACCACGAAGCATAGTCTCGAAGATTACAGGATTGGGATACTTCTGGCCCACGATGCATTTTGATGCCATCGAAGTAATTCGCAAGTGTGATTCTTGTCAAATTCATGCACCTATACCGAGGCTCCCCAAGCACAACTTGGTGTCAATACTGTCGGCGTGGCCCTTCCAAAAGTGGGGTATTGATATTGTTGGCAAATTTCCAACGGGGACGGGTGGAATGAAATTTCTGATCGTGGCAGGGGACTACTTCACAAAGTGGGTCGAAGCAAAACCTGTCGTCCGGATCACAGGAAAGCAAGTGCATAAGTTTGTATGGGAGAACATCGTGTGTAGGTTCGGACTGCCGAATGAATTAATCTCGGATAATGGTAAGCAGTTTTCGGACAACCCGTTGCGACGATGGTGCAGTGAGATGAAGATCAAACAAACTTTTACTTCGGTAGCACACCCACAAAGCAACGGCCAGGTGGAAAGGATTAACCGGAGTATTGGTGACGGAATAAAAGCGAGGTTGGGAAGAGAAGGAACGGACTGGGTGGATCAAATATCCCATGTGTTATGGGCACACCGAACCACCCAGAAAACAAGCACTGGCGAAACACCTTTCAGCCTAACTTATGGATCCGAAGCTGTAATCCCAGCCGAAATAGGAATGCCAAGCCACCGTGTGACATCCGAAAACGATCAAATCAATCAGGAAGAGATCCGGCTCAATCTGGTCTTATTGGAAGAACGAAGGAATGCAGCGGCAGTTCGCTAAGCCAAGTACAAAGAAAAACTTGAAGGAACTTACAACAAAAAGGTAAGGAAGTTGGTGTTGAAGGAAGATGATTTGGTCCTCTGAAAGAATGAAGCAAGTAGACAAGAAAACGAAGGAAAAATGGGACCGAAATGGGAAGGTCCTTACAAGGTGACCAAGAACAAAGGCCATGGAGCTTACGAGCTGGAGGACATGACTGGTACCCCAATTCCCAGAACGTGGAATGCAATGAACCTTCGAAAGTATTATCGTTAACCGATAGTGCGTAATGTAACTTTTTCTTTGTTATTATTTATTTTATCATTATGAATGAAAGGCTCTTGCGGCCAAGTTTTCCCTTCATTTTACTACTAGTACTATTCGAAT
Source organism: Senecio squalidus (assembly GCA_910822075.1). Lineage (NCBI taxonomy): Eukaryota > Viridiplantae > Streptophyta > Magnoliopsida > Asterales > Asteraceae > Senecio > Senecio squalidus. Next base: position 47,798,344 of record CAJVGC010000582.1, on the reverse strand, counting down.
GAATGTTCATGGCACTTGACGAAGTGTCTGAATATGCAACCAATTCAAATAGTCTAAGAAAAAATAAGGATGAGATTTTACGATTATTGAGCCTAACCGCAATAAGCATCGGACCTAACTCCGAATGAAAAATTGAGCCTAACCTCAATAAGCATCGGACCTAACTGCGAATGAAAAATTGAGCCTAACCTCAATAAGCATCGGACCTAACTCCGAATGAAAAATTGAGCCTAACCTCAATAAGCATCGGACCTAACTCCGAATGAAAAATTGAGCCTAACCTCAATAAGCATCGGACCTAACTCCGAATAAAAAATTGAGCCTAACCTCAATAAGTATCGGATCCAATTCCGGATGAAAAATTGAGCCTAACCTCAATAAGTATCGGACCTAACTCCGAAGGAAAAATTCAAAAGGATTCACACAAACAACATACTAAAATCACAATCAGTAAATAAAAAGTACAAGTGAATCCGGAAATTAAACAAACAACTGAAAAACATAGTTATCATAAATTGTTTTGTGGAAACATATCTTCACAGGTCAAAGATATGTCTCATTGTTACATAGCAAAAGGAAATACAACACAAAAGTCTCACTCCTCGTCCGAAGGAGGACCAGCAGCAGGCTCAACAGCCTGAAATTCCTCCAGGGAAGAACCATCAGTAGCAGATAAAGCCTCCAGATAAGGATAACTGATATCTGAAGCTTCGGCTAAAGCTTTCTCTAAATCTGAAGCAGCATTGGCATTAAAGAATGGAGAAGATGAAGGTTTTTGCTTCAGACGGCCAAGGCTAATACCGGCAACCAAACCATCATGACACCCAAGTCTGTAGTTAAGCGTCCGAATGTTCTCTTGGGGACGGGAGTACTCATGACTGGAGTGTAGCTTCTTGACAACATGCTTCGGACCCGTTGTTACCAACCAACTTCTCTCCGAGCGAAGTACAGCCAACTCAGAGTCTTGTTTCCTCAACCGTTCTTCCAAAGACCGGAGCACATCGCCATTGATATCATACTGGGCCCGAGCCTCGGCCATAGCAGTTTCATGTTCCGCCTTCAAGTTGGCTATGGCAACCTCATGATTGGCCTTCAGTATGTCTTTCAGCTTGTTCATCTCAACTTGATGCTCGCTCTTTATCTTGTCAGTAAGCTCCCGGACAGCAGCCTCACTAAGTTGAGACGAAGAAGCTTTCATCGTGTCTATCTCTTGCGACAAGCTATGACTTCTGTCACGATAGTGTTTCTTCCAGTCAAGAGCCTCTGAAAGTTTATTTTGAAGTGGTAAGGCTCGGAATCTCTGCTCTTCCGTTTCCCGTGCCGATGATTCCATTCGGCGACGGAGGTCAGGGCCAATGACATTTAAAGAGGAAAGAGCAAAGTCGAATTCACGACCCACTTGGACATTTTCAAGTTTCCCCAGGCGCAGAGTCTCAGCCGGAGTAGCAATATTGTCTACAAGATCCCGATTGATCTCGTAGGATTTTGCTTGGAAGAGGTCCCCACACTTTATCTTACTTACTGCCGGAACAAATGATGTCCCGGCCAAAACAGCACCCAAACCTTCGGATTCAGTATCCGAATTATCATCTTCCGAATGAACACTGGCATCCTCCGTGTGTTCACCTACCCTCTGATCACCTGGCAGAAAATAACTGAAGATCAGTAAATGGTCGAAAGAAAGTTAGTAAAAGAAACACATAAAAGCATCAAGTTCCTACCTTTCACCCAGATTCGAGTCCGGGCAGAAGACCCAGCCAACTCTGAAACAGGAGAAGGTTGAACGATGCCCGAAAAAAGAAAAGTACCTTCTGTCTTATCCACCGAAACTTGAGTAGAAGGTTCGTCCATTAAGTTCTCACTCCGTTCCGGTTGAGATACAATTAAGGATGAAGGTTAACGAGTTAAATCTTCCGGCGACGCCGGATGATAGCCCATATCCTCCTGCTCCAGCATAACCCCTGAATAAGTCTGTTGCAAAGGTTCATCAACCAACTCAGGAGCCACAAGCTCCTCATTCCCCTCATCCATCGGAACAACCAAAGAAATATCTTCTAAGGGTCTCTCACCCCTATCATCGGCACCAACACTTGCTTCCTCAACAACCTGTTCCGGATTAGAAGTAACCACCTCCGGATCAATATGAAGACCTGTCGAGAAATCATCATCAACTATCAGTCCTAGAGCTCTTCTTGTTTTGGAAGAAGTCTCGCAAGAAGGGGGATCCGTATAGAACTCCGTACCATCTAGCGAAGCATGTCCCTCCTCTGAGCTTTCAAGGATGACAAACTTACCCCGAAAGACGGAAGTGGCAACTTCTTTGTTCTTCTCTCCAGGCCTAGAAGTATCGGCTTTCTTTGCCGATGGAAGCTTGGATTGTTGGTCCTTTTTCTTTTCCTTGATGGCCAAACCTTTGGCAGAGACATAAATATTCTTTTTCTTCTTAGGCACCTCAACCATCGGTGCATCCTCTTCCCCGGACTCCCCACTCTCAACATCATCAAGTTTCTGTCCCTCGGACGACTCCGGAGGGGCAAACCAGTCAGTAGCTTTCCTTTTCCTAGCAGCTGCATTTCCCATAAAAGATGATGTCTTTGCAAACAAAGCATTGAAAAGCAAAGGAATAGTATTGTTACCACTCTTGGCCGGACGACTTCCACTACCAATAATGGTCCCAGGGGCCGGCTGAATAAAATCCTCATCCGAAGGATCTCTCATTGTATAGCCCGCTGGAAAAACTGCATCAGCATCGGTATAGGGGGGGGGGGGGGAGTTCGTTCGTAGACATATGTACCACCCGGGCATTCATCCGGACTAACCAGGTCGCTTCACCTTCAGCTATGTTGCAAGAGATATACTTGACTTCATCCCAATCAGGATCTCCAAAAAGTCTATCAGCGACAAATCTGGAAAAAAGAAAGAAAAGTCAAAATGAGGATCAGCAGGGAACTACCGGTAGAAGGAACACGAATACCCGACGTACCTCGGCCATTCAACTGCAAACAAGGCTTGCTGATATTAGACGTCCAATTCCGACTTACACCAGCCATCACCAACACAGGCTCCGGCAGTGTCCGGCACTCTATCTTGTGAGTTGTGAAGGCCAAGATAGCGTCAGCCGGAACAACTCCCTGCTTAACTTGGTCATCCGCAACAGACTCATCCTTATGCTTCCATCTCATCCGGATGGGAGCCACACCGATATTAACATAAAAAAAACTTGGTCTTCCAGTTCTTATGGCCGGAAGGAGCTCCAGAAGAACAAGCGGGGCTAGGTTTTCTTCTTTTATCAATAGTAAACCAGTCGCCGGCTTTCCCCAACTTGTAAAATGTCCGAAAGAGATTGAGCGAAGGCTCATAACCAAGAGCCCAACTTTGAACTTCGAAGCAAGCAAGTCTCAAAGCCCCAAGGGGGTTCAGTTGTGTGGGCATGAGTTTATAATATTCACAAAACTCCAGGAAAAGCCTGGAGAATGGAAGCCGGAGGTTTGAAAATTCAAACCATTCAGCGTATACGCCTATCTTCCCAGGAGGAGCGTCTAATATCGTGTCGTCCTGGCCCGAAGGAACGGCACCATATCCTTCACCGATGGCATACCTTCCCAGTAAGACGTCAAGATCTTCTTGAGTCAAAGTAGTAAAGCACCTCCGAAGGTTTTCCTTATCTCGCTTCGACATGGCGAAAATCAGAAATAAGAAGAAAAACGAAAGAAGATTGAAGAAAGAAAAACACACAGTTAAAGGTGAAAACGAGCAATCAGTAGAAAAAAGTTACAAATGGGGTAAAAACGGAATATTTATAGGGAAGTGAAAGTCAGACGATGAGACGCGCGTCTAATCCCACCGCCTCTCTCGGCCAATGGCGTAGTGACGGGTGGCACAAGCATTAATTACTAAAGTTTGAAAAAACTTCCCGGCCAAGCTAAAACTTAATTATCCCGCCTAAACAGGCGGATAGTTACTAATTTCCGAAAAAACCCAAGAGGCGTACTCCTGCTAATCGAAAGGACATCCGAAAGAACATCCGAAAAAACCAAGACACTTTATTTTTCTTCTAGTCAAGCATTACATAGTCTTAACTACGTAATACTGGACTAGGGGGGCTGATGACGTACCATCGGCTGACCGATAGAAGTCTATCGGTCATCCCGATGGTACGCCGAAAGACCTACTAAGCTGGACACAATCTTTGATAAAAGGAATCTAAACAACATCTATTATCCGAAGAACATCCTAAAGACCAGGAGGCCGAAGGATGTTCTCTCGACAAAGAGTACAATACCTCGGAATACCTTCAGGATAAACAAGGTATTGTACTAAGAGCACATTATTATCCGAAACTCAAGATCTATAAATACCAAGCTCACTCTTCACTTCAAGGGTAACGTTCACATACAAATATACTCTCTTACTTTATATTTTACCCCTTACTCTTCGATATTCTTACTCTCACGCCCGAGGTAAACCAGGGGATCATCCCCGCTCCGTTTACTCGAGTGTTGCTATTTGTGCTGATAGTTGTAAGATTGAAGATAAGGACTAGGCTGAAGGTCTTCTTCGGATCAGCTCTTCCGGATCCGAACCTTCTACCCCATTGTAATTGTGATATTCCGGTGTCGCAACACTCACAGATAACATGTACTTCCCATCACCATGTTATGATATGACACTCTTAGCCTTCGTTTCCAGCAATTACATGCAACATGCGTTTACTTTCCATCAATTACATGCAACAGGAAAGTACATGCATTTGACTTATAACATGCACTTCCTAAGACCATGTTATGGTTTAATTTCATACATAAATACAAACAGTTGATACATACATAAACACACACCCTATTGAAACTTCATTTGTTTCCCCAAACAACACACCTTCTATTTATCTTCTAACACATTCTCAAGTAATGACAAATGTACAAAGTTCTGCGGTACCGATAATCCCGAGTTGTTATGGTTACAAACGCAAACAAACATAGATCATATAAGTTGTTCACCGGAGAACTAGATGATGGTGCAATAAAATCGAGAAGATGTGATGTTTATCTATGGAAACATATAAAGCGACATGGTATCCACCCAAATGTCACGGATTACATTATTACCGTGGGTTTTGGAGGAGTTTTTGAAACCAGGTTCGACAAGATTAACCATGCTCTGCCTCACTACTCGAGCGGTGGTGCCCAGAGACACATACATTTCTTTTTCTGACATGTGAAACGCCGGTTAAGTTGCAAGATATTCTAGTTTTGTGAAGTTTTCCGGTGAACGGACTGGTTCACCCCAAAATTTTAGATATTTATTTACTGTTATTTTAATAGTTAAAGTAGTGTTAAATAAATATTAGACAAGACGTATTCCTATACTTATATTTGGTCCCATATACCTAACTTAACTTAAGATATAAACTAGTTTGAGGGATTATATATGACTAACTGCATTTATTTTAGTCTGAACAATATCTAACTTAAAGATTGACTTAGGTGTATATCTGTGTAAGTTTTCAGTCCTTCAAGCCAAAAATTGGGATAATTCATCAAGAATTAAGAAAAGATGAATACTTAGTATGTATATGAGTGTCCTAGACAAAGTAAGTTTTCTTTGTTAAGATTATTAAAGGAATAGTGGGGTTTTCGTGTCTCTGTTGCTATAGCGGAAAATCAGCAATAAAGAGGCCAAAAAGTTATCTCAAGAGGTATAAACCTTCCTTGTATTCGATTTTCAGTATTATTGATGTAAGTATTATCATCATAGAGATATTTGTGAATTTTAGTAATTATTTACGCTCTTTAGCTTATTGACAAGTTATTGTGTTTAAATTATCGATTTTATGGTGTTATAACCAAATTCATTATTGAATATGGTTAACTCTCAAAATTAGTCGACCAAAATTTACAAAGGAAGAATTTTACAAGTAAAAGTAGTTTGTGTACTTTAATTTATGAAATATATATATATATATATATATATATATATATATGTATATATATATATATATATTGGGGTTCAATAGGGATCTCTTTTTTGCTAGAGATCCAGGGATCACCTTCTCAGCCACAAGATCACTTAAATTTTGTGGCTGAGATTAAAAGTTGAGTTTAAATGAATTATAAGGAAAAGACACGGAGGGGAAATATAGTCTTTTTACCTTTTTTTTTTTTTTTTTTACTCACACGCGCTTTTGTGTCACACGGAGGGGCTTTTGTCTTTTGTCTTTTTGTCTTTCTGCTTTTGTGTCACATTTACCAAAACAATAATATATTCTTTCACATAAATGCATTAAACAAATATTGAGCACATTTACCAAGTAAATATTCTTTCACATAAATGCATTAAACAATAATTTATTCCAACCACTTGCAATAAAGCCAAAATACATAATGCATTAAACAAAATTATATTCTTTCACATACATAATGCATTAAACAAAATTATATATAAAACTATAGAATCATAGGTGATTACTAAACATTTGGTGACATTTTACATCAACATACTAAGACACATTATTAATAAAATCACAAGTGATTACTAAACGTTTTGTGACATTTTACATCAAAGAACTAAGGCACTAAATTATAAACAGTTCTTAATGTAAAAACTATGGAATCACAGGTGATTACTAAATATTTGGTGACATTTTACATCAACATACTAAGTCACATTTTACATCAACATACTAAGTCACATTATTAATAAAATCACAGGTGAACTAAACATTTGGTGATATTTTACATCAACATACTAAGGCACATTATTAAAAAAATCACAGGTGATTACTAAACATTTGGTGACATTTTACATCAACATACTAAGACAATAAATAATAAACAGTTTCTTAATGTAAAAACTACATAATCACAGGTGATTAAATAAGCATTTGGTGACATTTTACATCAACATACTAAAGAAAATTATTAATAAAATCACAGGTGATTACTAAACATTTTGATGACATTTTACATCAACATATAAGACACTAAATTAATACAATCACAGGTGATTACTAGACATTTGATGAAATTCTACATCAAGGCACTAAATTAAGAACCTTAAATGTATTAAGGTATTAAGGCACTAAATCACAGGTGATTTTCCTTTACAATTTGTTGACTACAAAATTACATTTAAGATATTTAGTGACTTAATTTAATAAAATCACATGTGACATAGTTATTGTTCAAAGAAAATACACCAAACCGAAAGTATTCTCAAACAAAATATTTGTCTACTCATTTCAAATAAAATTCAACTAGTAAAGTAACATATTAAATTATTGTTGGTTGTTGAATCCCCTCTTTCTTCAATAGCTTCTTTTGAAATTAGCGTCATCATCTGCAATTAAAAAAAAATCGGATCTAAGAATCGATTGCTAAAATATCCTTCAATCGATTGTTAATATTTGTGTCAAACCTTCAATTGATTGTTAATATTACAATCTAAGGCACATTATTAATAAAATCACAAATGATTACTAAACATTTTGTGACATTTTACATCAACATACTAAGGAACATTATTAATAAAATCACAGGTGATTACTAAACATTTTTGTGACATTTTACATCAACATACTAAGGCACATTATTAATAAAATCACAGGTGATTACTAAACATTTTTGTGACATTTTACATCAACATACTAAGGCACATTATTAATAAAATCACAGGTGATTACTAGGTGATTACTAAACATTTTGGTGACATTTTACATCAAGGTACTAAGCCACTAAATTATAAACAGTTCTTAATGTAAAAACTTTAGAATCACAAGTGATTACTAAACATTTTTTATGACATTTAAGGCACTAAATTAGTACAATCACAGGTGATTACTATAGATTTTGTGACAATTTACATCAAGGTACTAAGGCACTAAATTATAAAACAGTTCTTAATGTAAAAACTATAGAATCACAGGTGATTACTAAACATTTTTGTGACATTTTACATCAACATACTAAGGCACTAAATTAAAAAAATCACAGGTGATTACTATAATCTGTGAACAGCGAATCAACGAACGCCACTATCACATTCTTGCCAAACAAGAACTCACAAAGGTTACCTCTTTTACGTTAATAAGATAGGACCAGAAATATCTTCTTTTTGGTTTGTATTCACCATAATTAATTGGTGAATACACCACCACCATGATTTATATAAAACCAAAACGATCTAAGTAATGAAATTCAAAGTAATCATAGAAAAAATAAAATAAAAAAGATTACCTAACACCGGAATCACCAACAATACCAATAGCCATACCAGCAGAAAGACCAGCAAGACCACAAGCAAGACCCGAAGAAAGGTGAGCATAACCATCAAACAAATAATACGATTTCGCTTTCGGGTTAATATCAGTACTAATAATAACAACAATAATCAAACCATAAATACCCAAGACTCCAGCCATAACAACCGGCACAATTTGATTTCATCACCAATTCTGGCCTCATCACTCTCATTGACGCCACTCCAACCCCACTCTTCGCCGTCCCATATGCAGCTCCCATACCTGGATAATAAACACACAAATTAAAACCCAAAATTGCAGATCGATTGAAGAGATTTAATTCGATCTGGAGGAGTAATTGGACTAAAATAAGCCGAAATAAACACCCCTAATATAATTCCAGGGTTTTAGCAGAAGAGGTAAAAAAAAAGTAAAAAAAGAATTACCATGAGCAGTATCACCGCCGACGTGATTGACGGACATGAAGATGCCGGAAACGATCCCGATGAGACCGAAAACGAGAAGAGAGACGGCGAGGGCGATTTCTTTACGGGGAGGACGGTTGTGAGGGGTGTAGAAAGAATCAGAGTCCATCATAATATCTTCATCTGATATAGAGAATGCGTGATCAACATACGCCATTATTATTAGATTATCTTATAGATTGTTATTGATGTTGGTGGTTGATTGTGAAGATGGTAAAATTTGAGGTTGAGTACACAGAGGTTTGAGTACAAGTATGAACATACGAAGGAGACTTGTCAGCAAAAAGAGAGAGTCGCGTCGTAATATTCTTTATATTAATATTTTCTCTTTTATTTTAGGGGCGCGTGTAACTTTTAAATATTTTCTGAATATGACTAAAATGCCCCTCCGTGTGTTTGATGTGTGACTAAAAGGGTGATCTCTGGATCTCTAGCAAAAAAGAGATCCATTTTGAACCCTCCCCTATATATATATATATATATATATATATATATATATATATATATATATATAAAAAGAGGTTTATTGGAAGGTGCCTCTTAGTCCCTGGTATACATTTGTATACCCACCAATCTCATCATGCCCCACCAATCCCATCATGGTATACATTTGTATACCCACCAATCCCATCATGCCCCACCAATCCCATCATGCAAGGGACATGTGCCTGTAAATTACCCACCCTGAGAGAGCCTCGAACCCGAGACCTCCCACAGATAGGCAGCATGCTATAACCACTTGGGCAAGCCCTAGTGGTCTATATATATATATATATATATATATATATATATATATATATATATATATATATATATATATATATATATATATTCAAGAAAAACCTCATATCGAGTTCATTCAATACATAGATTGTTGGGGTTTACGGTTTCGACAGATATTACTAAAGGAAGAAAAAAAGAATTCTTGATTTAGTTCGTGAGTTGAATGTTCATGTAGGAGCAACCAACGTAGCTTATCAGCAAAGAGCTAGAATCTACATTCTAGCTATTTTGGGAGGGTCATATTTTCCTTGATACAAACTCGTTTGAAGACTTTAGCCAAGAGGCTCGATGTAGTTGGGGCATTACAATACTTGCTTATTCGTACATAAACTTTTGTAATACAACTGGGCATTATGACACCAAGAATATGACCGACTCTTTATTGTTACTTATATATTGGGTATGGGAGAGAATACCCTTTATTGCCCCAAATATTGTTGTTGGGATGCGACTCAATATAATTATAACACTTGTTAGGAAACAATATATATATATATATATATATATATATATATATATATATATATATATACACACGTAACATAGTAATTGTTTAAAAATATTATTTTTTGTAGCAAGATCTGATAAAAAAAATTAATATAGGTGAAATTATAATTTGAGTCATACTGAAACCACGGGCCATGTGTTGGTCACCTAATGTAATGTTTTCACCGTATTAAGGGATGATCAATTCATTTGGGCTTCGTATCCAAATTGGGATGTACAACGTCTTCCGATTGATTTTCGTGATGGTTTGGGAATTTGGACCTATTCCGATTGGTTACTATTTTGGCACATTGTAGAACCACATCCAACCAATAGATTTGCATGCCAGTGTGGTTATGTCCAAAGAATTCCAACGAACTAGTTCATGTTACTAGCTCATGAGTATAACGATTTACACAAACAAACATTTAGAGGTCGTGCGAATGAAAATCGACTCACTAAGCTAAATTCGTACATAGATGTTTGGAACAACCGAGGCGGCCACTTTTTTTATCGGAGACGTACCTAGATTAGGCATCCACACGAACTACATGCCGTGGTACCATGAGCTTATAATAATTTTTATCACAAATCCAGGTAGAGTAGCTCCCCGCTATCTGGATGCGTGACTTTAGAGATGGAAACAGGGTGGGGATTTGTGGGGATCATATTTACCATCCTCATCCCCAATTCCATGTCTCTATCCCCATCCTTGTACTAGTCCCCCTCAGGGAATATGATTCGATCCCCATCCCCATCCCAATTAGGTATCGAGGTATCGGGGATTCCCCGCGGGTAATCGGTGATTATGATTTCCTATATACTATTTTATTATCTTTTTGTTTTAACATTTTCTTTTATGTAAAATTATAATTATAATTATAAATAAAAAATATATAATCATCTATAGAAACGACATAAATCAACAAAACATGAACAAATAAACTTGTTAATAAGTTGGCTAGTTATGTGTAAAATCAAACAAGAATAAGAAAAATTTAATTCAATATCACTATAATTAACTTAATGAGGTTAATTCAATAAGGTATCAAAATAATATTTCTTCAAAACATTAGTGGACAGTTTCAAAATTTCGGTTGTAATCTATTTTCTTTTGTGTTTTATTCAATATTGGTTTAGAATTAGAATCTGTGACCTTAAGACTTATTTTCTAACTCTTTACAGAACTTCCTAAAAACGTAAAATACCAACAGGGGGTTTAATCTGAATAATATGAGTAAAATTTCTAGGTTTGGTAATCTATCTTGTGTAACTATTTAGATAACCTTAAAAATGATTAAAATGGTTTATTATAAGTTTATAACAGGTCTAAAAGGTATTAAAAATAATTATCTTGTCTACACCTAAATTATACGACTTTAAAACTTGTTAAACTCAACTTATACAAAAATCCCAATTTTAAACAAATTGTTTAGGCAGTTTTGTTTTAATCATATCTCCTTCATAACGAACTCTTTTGTATCAATATCTTCGTCTAATATGTAGCCTCGGTGTCTAGTTTTCAAATATATATTCCTTGACGTCTAATTATTTCTAGAATATATCTCAGTTTGAACGAACGTATGTGTTAGATGAAAAATTATGTCGTTTAATCCAAAGTCTAAAACCGTCGAATCTAATACTCATACATTACTACCTTTATCTAGGGGAGCTCTAGGACTAGTGAGCACTCTATTTGTGACCTACATACTACGTCATATACACACAGTACCGATTGTATTCGCTCACTCGATAAGGTGAGTCATCGCCCCCTACTTTACTATTGCTTTCATATTTTAAATCGGGGGAAAGTAAAGCAACCAAAACAACTTTGAAACAAACGATTTATGAGAATGATATTCTACTTACTATTTTCGGAAAACATTTCTATTTTTAGAAACTTACCATAAATAGACACTTTTATTTATGGAAACTTATGATGTTTAGAAACCTTAAATTGTGTACCAAAAACTAATGCGATTTTCTAAAAACATCACGATACGGTTGTTCAATACTTACTTATGATGTACCAAATTAATGTATTATCGGTATGTGTTTTATACCGATACCGCACGCTCTTTATGAGGTGCACTTGCGATGTTGCAACTATGATGTATTATTGGTATGTGTTTCATACCGATACCGCACGCTCTTTATGAGGTGCACTTGCGATGTTCCAACTATGATGTATTATCGGTATGTGTTTCATACCGATACCGCACGCTCTTTATGAGGTGCACTTGCGATGTTCCAACTATATTGAATCCTTGTGATATATGCTTGTGATATACGATGTGAGGATATTTTTCAAGCTACTTAAATGCATTAATTACACAATACTTCATTACTGTTTTGAATTATGAGATTACTTACTTTTACTACTACTCGATGAACTCGCTCAACTTTATGTTGACATTTTTCAGCTTTACTTTCAGGTAATGAGCAGGCATAGTACTTGGATGTAGGATTCGGACTCTCTAGATGACCTCAGTATATCTTTTGCATTGTGCTTGTTTTATTTTTATACATTTGGATTTCATTTCGGGTTTACACGCCCAAGTATTCTTACATTTCGTCGATGATTAGATTTGAATATTTTTACTTGTAGTCTCATAAAAGTGTCCACAACCTATACAATCCATGTCACCGATCATTTAAACATTCACACTTATCGCGAAAACGTCTAACTTTTATTATAATAGAAAATCTTATAAACACAAGATATAGACGTTATAATATAATCAATTAGAATTCTTAACACAACTAAGAACTCATATCATTGATACCTGTATCTAAAAGCTGTCTTAGGAAACTCTTGTTCTGCTATTCAAAACTGAAGATAACTTAAACAGAAGTCGATCTTAGGGAAATAACTTTTCATTAGCAACTGATCTTGCCAGTCATCTATCCTATTTAATGGATTCTCATTTTAAACGGTAACTTTATTGGCCATTTCTGACAGAACTACTCAACAAGGAATCTTAACAATATGTTTCAATTCAGGAACAAATCTAATATTAGATTCTAGTTCCCATACAGCTGATAATCCAGATAACTCATCGTGAAAATATCTTAACATTCTTAACTTAGAACAATATATTTCCAAGATATACTTACCATCGTCTTTACGCACAAAATTTTAGCACGATTTCTAAATAACCAATCTTTATCGGTCATTACATCTACTCCGCCGGAATTAGAGATACAGGGAACATCATCCCTTTCTATATCAATTGAACAAATAATAAGCTTATCACATCATATCGGATTTTCTTACCGCTATACTTACCTCTAGAGCAGTTTTTATGGAACTACAAGGTATAACAAACTTGGCACAAACGTTTGCTAGTACAAAATATCTACTAGCACCAATCAAACAAAACCTTAAGTTCAGAGTTCTTTCTATCTATTCAACATTAGCCAACCTAAATTAAGCTTCATACATTGAGACACACAATATCTCACTAATCCAATGCTTCTCCGTCATACTTACGGATAGCATATCAAATTCTGATCCTCTATATATATAACAATATTAAACGTCTGCTTCATCTTACTGATCCATCAACAATAAACTAACGGATCTTCACCTCTTTTAAATGAGGAGAGGTTGCGAATAAAAATGTCTTATAAGCATTACCTTTCATTTCCACCTTCATAGTCTCGTTATGCATAACATCAATGTTGCTCGTACTGCGAGCTACGGATTCTTTTATCAACGAAACAAATTGTTGTAAGTCTTTCAACAACTTTTTTGCTCTTAGTATATCTCTTTTTTCTCCTAGTTTCCCTTCATACTCGTCAATATTAGAGACATCTCTTTCTTTATGCACCACTGATGCGGTTCCGTTAACTTGAGTACAATGAAAACGCGAGTACTTTTTCCCGATCATTAACGTTTACAAAATTCTTCTTTGATTAATACAAGAACATAATAATTCAACGGATTCGACCACTGTTCCAAAACAATAGTAGCTAACTTACAACTCTCAGTACACACCCTTCCCAACTTAGGTCAAGCTTATTCTTTAAAAATTCGAACCGCGTCTTTGCACGAGTCTGGGCACTAGTCTTCGAACTTGGATCACTCGCAATGCGACTCTGATACCAACTTGTAACGACTTGGTTTTCAAAAATAATGTTTAACAAAAACTTTTTAATTATCAGAGTACTGATAGAAGAAAACATTTAGAAAAACGAGATTAGCGGTTCTTAAAACTATTTTAATAATCAAACCATTCGTTACGTTAAAACTCACATCAAAATATGTTGAACATTAATCAAGTTGGCAATGACAAACAGTTGGGGACAATAATGTCACACCCCGCTAAAGCGAAAACACGGGGTATGTAAATACAAATGTTTTAGTAAAATAAAAAGTTACGTCAAGTTACAATATTTTACAAAACATAACTCAAATAAATGTCCAAACATGTACTTCTTACATATCGGTTTTTCTGAAAAGCATGAAAAATGTCAACTACGAAAGTAGAAGGTGAGCTACAAGTAAAGTATTTACGACAAGTTTCCGGGTTTTCAACGCTATGAAAATAATGACAAATTGTAAAACATATACAATTGTTGATTCTATATAATATTTCGTAATAATTGACATAGATTGTATTATGATGGTAACTAGAAAACCTTGGTAAAATAATAGGTACATGCGATCACAACTAAACCGATTTAACCGACTGTGATACCCCTTTCCCCACACTATCTACGGGGAGGATCAAGTAAATATATGCACCCTAGTTGCCACTAAAGGTGAGGAAAATTTATTTCCTAAATAGCGCCATTCATATTAGTCACGGATTTAGCAAAAGTTAATAATGTGAGTAACAGACACTGTTTGACAGAGGCACATGCAAGAGGCCTAATATAACTACCAAGTTTTCATAAAAAGATGTCAACCACTATGACATAGATGTTACACATACAATCACGAAAACATTTGATAAAGATGTCAATTATACATACGATTTGATAAAAAGGTTTTGTTCATACTTTTCTGTGACAACCGTCCAAAATTCAAAATAATTTCGTATTCTTTATCTTCGAGATAATTTGTTATTGCTCTAAATTATACTTTTACCATATACGTGTTTGTGTCAGAATCGAAATCGAAATCAATAATTGAATCCTAATACCAAGAAAACACATAATGAACTTGCCTAAGTTCATTTCATAACAAATCGTAAAATTACAACGAACGAAAATGCTTAACGATAAAACAATCGAAAAACGATGAAGGCAAAATCTGGCCTCCAATGCGCCGCACTGGGAGGTGCAGACAGCCACTTTTTAAAATCGTCATGACTCACCAAAAACGTGTTAAAACCTTAAACATCTATCCTTTGCATGCTAGAACACTCTTTTGTTCCAGTATTTTCATCACAACAACACCCCTTTCAATGTCTTGTTCTCTCCAACACCTAACACACTCAAACACACACAATCACATTTCACTCTTTCTCTCACTTGCAAAAAAACACACACACACTTAAATATCTCTCAAAACCTCCCAATTTACAGCCATATTACAGAAGAAAATCATCAAAACATCACCACAAAATCGTCACCTTCTTCAATATATCAAAGAACCTTCATCAACCATTAATTACATACATCATCCGACCATTTTGCTACCATTTTGAAGCTCAAAACACCTACAAAGCTCTTCAAGGCATCATCTATTCGTATTTTCTCCGGTAAAAAAAACTCTTTTAATCACTGTTTTTGTATATATATTTAGCTGCATGTAAGATCTAACACTCTAAAATACATTCTTATGAAGTTTTATAGAAAACAAACTCAATAAAACGGGTTTGTATAAAACTTATACATAAATCTTTGTTGTTATGGTTGAAAATCCAAAATAAATTGTATTATAAAAGGTTTTACTGTTTTTATCCATTGCATGTCGAAATCCACCATCAAGATAACAATTTTAACCACAAAAACGACTTTTTCAAAAGTTCAGGCACTGAGTGCGCCGCACTCAGAGGTCAGATTTCTGAAACTTTCCGTTTCGGTCATAAATTGTAACCTTGAGCTCATTACTTGAAAATCTGAATAAACGAAGCTGTAATGGCCTAAAACTTGTGTATAAAGTGACTCACTGGACATGTAAACATATTATTATGTTTGATAAATTAGTATAAATATTGCTATAAAAATTGTAAGTGTGAAAGTGTTGGAAAATTTGGACCTTAACATAATCTTTAAAACTTCGTTAGACCTTAACATAATCTTTAAAACTTAAGCATTTTCATTGACTAACGATTTTATAAACTTAATAAACAATTATATTTACTCGAGAACTTGGTATGTTTTTAGGATTTCCGTAATTCCGACGCGTTCCGACATCCTTTCCGCACACGCTAATTCTTCGCAAACCGTGAGCTACATCCCCACCATTTCTACTATTTTCTTACGATTTTTGGGGGAAACATGAGAAACTAAATGCTTTTCATACTTTATATGCGTCTGTGTTTACTTACCATTACTATGACTTCAAATGATTGATTGTTGTCTTAAATGCCACGGGTTGGCATCTTCGTAAACTCTTGATAGGAATATAACGAAGACTTAAGTGCATACTATTAGTTTTCCATATTAAGTGCCCGTTTTCTCTCATTACACACTATTAGCTTGCTTAGCCGTATAACATTATGGGTATCGATACTTAGGAAATGATCGTTCCTTACTTAGGTAGCGCAGCCTAAGTACATGTGCTAGTTATTCTACACTCCGTAGATAGTGCGGGGTGGGGCCAATTCACGACCGGGTTTAATCGGTTTAGTGTGAACGCTTATAGTTATATTATATCAAGAGGCCCCTATTCGTTATACAATCAATATTTTTCATTATACGCATATCTTTTACCCGTATATATAGAGATATACGGAGACAAAAACTTTATTCTTTATGCGTATATATATAGATATACGGTGCCGTAAACATTCTTTACAAGTATTGCTATACTTGTCCGTAAACATTTTTACAAGGTATTGCCATACTTTCCGAAACCATTTTTATCCGAGAGTATATGTGTACGGATCCGAAAACATCTTTACCAAGTATTGCTATACTTTGCCGAAACCATTTTTATCCGAGAGTATATATATACGGACCCGAAAAGCATCTTTTAAAGTATTTTCATACTTTTCTGAAACCATTTTTATCCGAGAGTATATAAGGAACGATCATTTCCTAAGTATCGATACCCATAATATTATACGGCTAAGCAAACTAATAGTGTGTAATGAGAGAAAACGGGCACTTAATTTTAAAGTATGGCAATACTTTAAAAGATGCTTTTCGGGTCCGTATATATATACTCTCGGATAAAAATGGTTTCGGAAAACTATAGCAATACTTTGTAAAACAAATTTGGGTCTGTACATATATACTCTCGGATAAAAATGGTAAGGTATGTCAATACTTGTAAATATGTTTACGGACAAGTATAGCAGTACTTGTAAAGAATGTTTACGGCACCGTATATCTATATATATACGCGTAAAGAATATAGTTTTTGTCTCCGTATATCTCTATATATACGGGTAAAAGATATGCGTATAATGAAAAATATTGATTGTATAACAAATAGGTACCTCTTGATATAATATGACTATAAGTGTTCACACTAAACCGATTCAACCCGATCGTGAATTGGGCCCACCCCGCACTATCTACGGAGTGTAGAATAACTAGCACATGTACTTAGGTTGCGCCACCTAAGTACGGAACGATCATTTTCTAAGTATGGATACCCATAATGCCATACGGCTAAGCAAGCTAATAGTGTGTAATGAGAGAAAACGGACACTTAATTTGAAAAACTGATAGTAGGCACTTAAGTCTTCGTTATATTCCTATCAAGAGTTTATGAAGATGCCAACCCGTGGCATTTAAGACAACAATCAATCATTTGAAATCATAGTAATGGTAAGTAAAAACATACGCATATAAAGTATGAAAAGCATTTAGTTTCTCATGTTTCCCCCAATAATCGTAAGAAAATACTAGAAATGGTGGGGATGTAACTCACTCACTACTTTTGTAGTTGACACTTTTTCTCATGTTTTCAGGAAACGAAATGTAAGGACATGAAGTGCATATCTCATGGGCGGGTCAGGAAAGTCACGTGGTTATGAATCGGGAGAAGACTTTGTTTTGTATTTTTGGAAACAACTTTTGAAATCCTTACTTATGTATTCTGTAGTAATGAAGTGTTAAAATACTTGTGTATTTCAAACTTGTAAACACTTTATATATTCTAATGACTTGAAAAAAATCGTTTGTATTTCATTATATCTCGTGTTATGATATCGACGCTCTTCACATCCTGTGTTTCCGCTTTAGCGGGGTGTGACAGACTCGGCAAAGTATGGCAATACTTTAAAAGATGCTTTTCGGGTCCGTATATATATAATCTCGGATAAAAATGGTTTCGAAAAACTATAGCAATACTTTGTAAAAATGTTTCCGGGTCCGTACATATATACTCTCGGATAAAAATGGTTTCGCAATACTTGTAAAAATGTTTAAGGACAAGTATAGCAGTACTTGTAAAGAATGTTTACGGCACCGTATATCTATATATATACGCGTAAAGAATATAGTTTTTTTCTCCGTATATCTCTATATATACAGGTAAAACATATGCGTATAATGAAAAATATTGATTGTATAACGAATAGGGACCTCTTGATATAATATGACT
Organism: Senecio squalidus; assembly: GCA_910822075.1. Classification (NCBI taxonomy): domain Eukaryota; kingdom Viridiplantae; phylum Streptophyta; class Magnoliopsida; order Asterales; family Asteraceae; genus Senecio; species Senecio squalidus. The sequence continues at coordinate 47,779,623 of CAJVGC010000582.1, read as the reverse complement.
ATAAGCGTTCACACTAAACCAATTCAACCCGATCGTGAATTGGCCCCACCCCGCACTATCTACGGAGTGTAGAATAACTAGCACATGTACTTAGGTTGCGCCACCTAAGTACGGAACGATCATTTTCTAAGTATGGATACCCATAATGCTATATGGCTAAGCAAGTTAATAGTGTGTAATGGGAGAAAACGGGCACTTAATTTGAAAAACTAATAGTATGCACTTAAGTCTTCGTTATATTCCTATCAAGAGTTTACGAAGATGCCAACCCGTGGCATTTAAGACAACAATCAATCATTTGAAATCATAGTAATGGTAAGTAAAAACATACGCATATAAAGTATGAAAAGCATTTAGTTTCTCTTGTTTCCCCCAAAAATCGTAAGAAAATAGTAGAAATGGTGGGGATGTAACTCGCTCACTACTTTTGTAGTTGACACTTTTTCTCATGTTTTCAGGAAACAAAATGTAAGGACATGAAGTGCATATCTCATGGGCGGGTCAGGCAAGTCACGTGGTTATGAATCGGGAGAAGACATTATTTCGTATTTTTGGGAACAACTTTTGAAATCCTTACTTATGTATTCTGTAGTAATGAAGTGTTAAGATACTTGGTTATTTCAAACTTGTAAACACGTTTATATATTCTAATGACTTGAAAAACATCGTTTGTATTTCATTATATCTCGTGTTATGATATCGACGCTCTTCACATCCTGTGTTTCCGCTTTAGCGGGGTGTGACATTTTCACCCAAAAATACATTTAAATACATAAAAGAGATGGGCTAAGTCACCCACGATGAAAGATCGGCTAAGCGGGTGTATAAAACAGAGTGCTTGGCCTAGGACTAGCGATACCCTAACAAAATCAACCGATAAACGAGGGTCAATATTCTGTCTGAAAAGGGTATCCTACGACAAGTGAGTATGTCTACTACGCAATGTATCGACTTTAACTAATATGTATACAATTCCCGGGATGGTTTCCAATGGTTTATATCCTACGAACATAACCAGTATCAACCTAGACTAATAACATATTCAGTTTAGGACTTATACAAATTCAATTTTTCAAAGTTACGGGGTTCGATACACTCGTATGGACACAACGGTTTATACTAACGTTATGTAGCCAAAATAAAGTTATGAGGGTTATACCTTTAACCAGAAAGAGGGGTCGTGAAGGTGACGACGATCACAGCCGCTTCACCTACTGATATACTCTAGGCAAAACAATATTCAAGTGTTACGATTCGATACGAGTAAACACCAAATGAAAAACGAGTGAAAATAGAAAACTGCCATGGACTCGCCCGGGTCCACTGAACCGCCGTGAACCATGTTGCATGGAATGAAGGCCCGACCGCGCTAAACAGAAACTAAAATGTACCTTTTCTTGTAAGAAGAATCCCAAACGGTTTTAGAGCTATCACTGAGATTAACCAACAAAATCATTGACTCATATTCATGACGGAAACATACTTGCATGTATAGATCGTAAGGAATCAAGGGTTTTCGGGAAACTTACCAATGATTTCACAACCGAAATAGCATTAAAAGGCGAAGAGATGATGATTCCAGGGACTTCAACTCACTGGAATAGACATGTAATAAGAAAAACGTAATATTTGAGCTTGACGAAAGAGAAAACGGAACAAACACAACAAAACGGTGAGGATCTGGGCACCACACGCCCGGGTGGGTTTCCTTTTGAAACGAGGCTCGCTCGGGTTCCTCCTAAACCCGTTTTCTTTCTTGTAACTTTCGGATTTTCGCTTGAATGTTGTTAAAATTAACATGCAAACCAATAAGAATGATAAATAGAGTATAAGGATGTAGGTCCCAGTGGTCCGATCTATAGGATTAAACTAATACTAACTACGAGGCGGAAACTCGTAATCAATAAACACACAAGGTATAATCGAAATTAATAAACGTAAGAACACAATTACCGAATTCGAAAGCTTCTGATTAACAATCACTGTTACAATCCAAAAGCCTAACACGAATTCTCTATCAAAAACCAACAACCCTAAACTACCCTGAACACCTCTATTTATAGAGTAACATGTTCAGCTAGTTTCGGGCTTGGACCTATTGGGCCTCACGGACATGCAAGTCCGTGAGCAGCCCACTAAGCTAACTATATCAGGCTAATATAATACAATGTAATAAAAACATAATAGAACATCCAGTCATTGCATATCTTGCACTAACAAACTCCCCCTTGACTGATGCTTCTATTCTCTGATCAACATATCGCTATCTGCATTAACCTGCAAGTTCAAACACCCATCAACAATCCTTTGGTAATCTCTACCAATGTCTTCCCATCCAGCCAGAGTAACTATGTGATCCTTTTGTAGTATCTTTAGATCGCTTTCCGTCAGATTCGCCAGTTGAGTAGCATCAATTACTCTCAGAATCTCGGTCATACCATCTCTGACTTCATCGTCTTTCTTATACATCACAGCTTCACCGGTTTCAGAATCTACAGCCCAAACATGCAAGTCACCTAGTATATCACGCCCGAAGTCCTTCATCGGAATCTTCGTCAAGCAAGCGATAGGAGGATATCGCATTCTTCTCGCAAGTTTGCCTGTTTCCGGATCTATCTTCTTCTTTGAGATCATGATCTTCCCGATAGCTGGAGTAAATTCTTTGAAAATCCCGCTTTTGACTTCTTCCTTGATCACTCTTTCTACCCATTTTGCATACTCGTCTTTTCCTTTGTTTATCAGATTGAGCTTTGACAGACAGATAAGTTCCGACCTCGGGAATGAGTTAAAGTTTTCCCGTTCTCTGCTTAGATACTGAACTCCGTCAAATCTTTTAATCACAAACACCTGCAATTCAGAGTCAAACATCCTGCTTATTATACCCCGATGTGGCTGACTTTCTCTGATGAAGAATTTGCTGATGATAGGTTTCTGCTTCTTAGGATCGAGCTTTCGAAACCATCCTCGTCGTTCTTCAAGGCTTGGTTTCGGAACGCTTTCCCCTTCTTCTTCAATATTAGCTTCCTCAGTGTTTGCAGTAGTTGCTGGTGATTGAAAACCATAATCACCGTCTTCCTCAAATAGCCGTGTATCATCCGTACTTTCCTCAATCTCCTGTTCCTGATTTTCTCCAGTTTGTTTGTGTTGCTGAGATTGCTCCCCCTGATCTGCAGAGCGGTAGATAACCAGTGCTTGAGAAGTAGAGGCAATCTGCTCTCTTTGGCGTGCTGCATCTGGATCATCATCGGGATCATCCCTTCTTTGCCTAACCGCAGATGGTCTGCACGGTTCCTCCCCCTGAGCAGATGACCGCTTCGAGAGAAATGCAACTTGTGCTTCAAGAGAGGAGATACGTAGGGATTTCTCAGCATCAGACTTCAAAAGAGTAGCAACCTGTTCAGAAAGCTGCAAAACAAGAGAGTTTAAGTTATGAATATTAGGTTGATCCACCGTGGCCCTTTTCTTGCGTGGGCGTTCAGGTGCAGTAGAGGAGCCAGACTCATCATCGCCAGGGAACGGGCGTTTCCCGCGATTGGATGGATGAAACGAGAAAGTAACGTCATCGAAGTTAAGTTCCTCGGTTGCCGCATCGTTGACCTGTGTAGGAGTATCAGCAGCTCTAGTATGCGGAGCAGGAGAAGTGGCGATCACCTCAGTAGCAATGGACTGATGACTCCCAGGTGGAGTATGAGGTGGCTGCTCGGGAATGGCAGAGAGCGGAGGACTCTCGTGATAATTTTCAATATCCCTGAAAGTGGTATCGCTGGATGTAGAGTCCACGGCGATAGGAATCTTTGCTTTGCGCTTTGGCCGAGCCTTTGGCTTGCTAGGCGCTGAAGGACCAGTAGACACAGTACGAGGCTCGCTCGATAGAAAATGAGCGTCCTCATCAACATCGGTGTCAACGAACCGCATATCAACGAGTGCCCCAAAAAGAGGTTCAGCCGTGGGTTGGGCCTCGTGAGCGGGTCGCGGATGAATCTTTAGACAAGTGTGAAACAACTTTGTAGAACCAATCTGCATAACCCGTGTCTCAAGATTCGGAAGTTGGAGATCAGGGATGAAGTGTCGTAAGATGATCATAATGAATCTTGGGTATAGCATGAGTGTATTGGGCGCAGTCACCGTCAGATCATTTTGGAACATTTGGAAGATATACTCAGCTACAGGATAAGGTCGATTGAGTACCAGGCTGAGCATCATCGAGAGCAATAGATTGTCGATATTGTCATGGGATGTCTTGGAAAACTTAAACACGGAGACAAACACGTGGACCAAGTACCGCCATGGTCCGAGAAACTTGCCCTTAGGAAAAGAAACAGTGGGGAACGGCCCAGCGTATCCCAGTAATGGCAACTTTCGTCCAAGAAAGCGGGTGCCAAATGATGAAGGGGCACTCTCAGATGAACTGCGGCCAAGATGAAATATTTCCCGAAGAGTTGTACTGCTGAAAATAATTTCCCGATCGTTGACAACTGTTCGTAAACCGTCCTTGTGTGTCGCAGTAACCGGATGTAGAAGATCGACATGTGTAAGGTTGGTGAGGAACTGCTGAACCAACGGAATATTGATCGGAAGATCTTCACTTAGAATAAACGACATCCGTGAGTGTTGTAGAAAGAGAATTGTTTCGCGAAACGGGAGTGATGCAGGGTCATCCAGAGCGAAACTCACTGCCTGATTGTGTCGTCTATCAAATTGTCTCGCCATCTGTGAAATCTGTAAACACGAACATGTTAGATATAATAGACACGAACATGTATGCCTAACTTAGAGTTGGCGAGCATGCATGTTCGTGGAATAGTTATAAGCAGATATCATGTAAAATGAACACATGGTTAATATAGTGACGAAGAAGGTGTTCGTCCATGTGTCTTCGTGAGAGACGAGGACGTGTCTTCGTTTGCTAAACTTAGAAGTGACGAAGATGGGTCTTCGTGTGATAGACATCAGTGTGACGAAGATGGGTCTTCGTCTGACACACACAATAAGGACGAAGATGGGTCTTCGTCAGACACACATAATAAGGACGAAGATGGGTCTTCGTCAGACACACATAATAAGGACGAAGATGGGTCTTCGTCAGACACACATAATAAGGACGAAGATGTGTCTTGGTTCAAATTTTGGGAAAATATTCTAAGGCATATCTATTTTCTGGACACCTAGAAGGCGAAGATGATCATTAAGCAATAACATCAACGAAGATGATCAACGAAGCAAAGCATAGCAATTTTACACGAACACTTCAAGAACACATATGGATCACAACCATGTTTAAACCCAGATTATGAAGGTAAACCCAGATTTTGAAGAAAAATACCCAGATTTTTGAATAAAAACCCATATCATCATACTTAAACGCCTAGAATTATGAACACATTATATGAATATCAACGAAGAAAATAAGAACTTACTTGAAGATCTTCGTGCGTGAGAGAAAAACCCTAAGTCTCCGAGGATGTAAAAATTTGAAAAGTGAAAGTGAAAATTTTAATTAACCGTAGGGGTATTATATAAGGGCCATGTATGGGCCTGACAAAGAGTGGGCCTGGCAGTCTTGGCCCAGTGGACTTTTGAGAATATAACCAACGTTTTGAAAGTTTAAAAAGAAACAAAAATAAGAGAACATCCAGTCATTGCATATCTTGCACTAACAAAGGATGATTAATACCAGTAGGAGTGAGACCTTGGATCTCTTGATGACGAAAATGATGGTGATTTCGGCTAGGAAAGTTGATAGAGGTGATGGTGAAGATGATGGATGAACTAGATGGATGGGATGATTATTGATGATTTCTTGATGTTTTTTGCTTGCTAAATTACCGGGGTGGAGTGTTCTTGAGAGTGAGTTGAGAGAGAATGGAATGTATGTGTTTGTGTGTGTTTTTGAAAACGAGAGAGTGAGAGAGTGAAGCGAGGGTATGTAGAGATGTGTGCGTGGAGTGTGTGGTGTGTTAGAGTGTTAATATGATAGAAATTTTGTGTTATTCACGTGCTTATCTCTGCCCAAGACCGCCTCCCTTGACCCCCAATAGAAATGCAACAACAACAAAAAGTTGTTTTTTTCACCGTCGAGACCCGCCCGGGCTAGGACAGATTAGGGTTTTTGTTGTGGTTTTGCTTGTGCAAGTTCTCGTCGTGTCAAGTTGTATCAGTTAAGGAGAAACACACAAGAAATCAAGGTTTCTAGGTGTTAGAAGTTGGTTGACACACAATAATGTAACACGATTAGGCACAAGAAGTAGCTCGACTTTTGACGGAATGTCACAAATAAGCTACCCCAAAGCAATCCCGCCTCACCATGCACGTCTAAAACAACCTACGAGCAAAAGACAGATTTGACAAAAGAGCATCAGCTAAACCCGGTGAGACAGTAATTTATTAGTAAAGACTATAATATACGTTTATTATAAATAAAGTTTACCTTAACTAACCCAAACCATACCCGCAACCTCGTAAATAGATATGAATATCAATAACCAAAATCACAATATAAATGCATATGAAATTAATCTAATCAAATAATCAATTTCGTAACAAGGCATATATATGTTACATTTTACTATGGTCCATCATATGCCCTAAGTATCCATCTTAGTTGGGTCCATCGCTAGCCCAAGTATTCATCACAATATGGTCCATCGCATGCCCTATGTAATCATCTTAACTGGGTCCATCGCTTGCCCAAAGGTTACTACCTTGTTCGCGAGTCGCACATTTTTTCATATATTATAAGCATTGGGGAGCGACTCCCAATCTTTATAATAACCAGAAATGTAAGCTTTTACAACTCTGACGTTGCAATTCTATGCATTTTCGTTAAGGAGGGTTCCACGGTGTGTCATAGCATACACCTCCCACTCCCATGTGATGTCCCCGGTTCACCCATCTCATAGTCATAAATCTCTCTCTAGTATGAGTCTACACCTCATACCATGTGTTGCAAAGGAGGTGTATAATTCCTCATAACTAATTTGACCCATCTTAGTGTAATATCACTTGACCCATTGTAGTCTAATATCACTTGACCCATCGTAGTCAAGTCACCTTTTCACCTAGTTGGTCACACTAGGTTTCACTGTCAATATATGAGCATCTACACTACCCGTGAGCAAGTCAAAGCCTTTTATGCAAAACTAATACATACTTGTTATAATGCATAAAATGAAACAATAACAATTTTATAAATGTATAAAATTAAAAATAGATGTGTACCTCATCGCATTGTACACACTGAACATGAGCAGTTACAACCACTCTTGTCTGAGGTCTTTACCAATCAATTATCAAATAATTTATTCGAAGCATCAAATAAATTACAATAACAATAAGGATATATGTAGCTTACTACCATATGTCATCCAAATATACGGGTAGCTACAACCACCCGTAATCATCATGTATGGGCAACCACAAATTACCCATACCACACGATTCCGTTATTCTGTTCTGGTTCATCTTTTATTGATCAAAACATTTTTATACATAAACAACGTCGTTCATCAACAACGTTACTTTCAAACATCTTTAAACGTTTCAAAACATTTTTTTAACACGTTTACACATATTTTGAAAACGTGTTACGTCTTAATGCTCGGTTTAACAAAACCACATTGTACTCACCTCTAAGTCTTTAATACAATGCATTCGTCCTAGCACTGTATATCACGATCAACCTCAAGATTCTGATTCGGGTTTCGATACGTTCCGATACGAACCTCCACGAAATTAACTTTTTCTTACACCAACGTGTTCCTTATGATTCCAGGAGCGTTGAGGTATGTTCTATTTAATTATCCGACGAAAACGACTATCGAACGACCGTTTCGAAATCTTTTACCGACTTTGTTTCTCGTTTCTCTTTCTTTCGCTCGAAGAAACGCATACACCCTTACACATATCTTTGTTATGCTGCTTTTTTATCCTTTATAAATTTTGTCAAGTGGTATCAGAGCCAGATAAATCAATTGATTCTGGTTCATCAATTTGACTCGATTCAAATGAGTTTACTCAAATTATCTGTGTTTTGTTGAATCATAGAAGTTTAAGTTGAAAATTGAGAAAAGTTGATTGAAGAGTTCGTGAAGGTTATTCAAATAATTTGGAGGAATTTCTTATCGTTGGTTAGATGATCAGTATTTGAAGGTTATTTTTTTTTTGAATACATGAAGATTTTACATAGATCTGATGATTATATGAAGATTTTGGATAAGATTTGAGGTTTGAATTTTAATTTTGATTTAACTCGGATATATGAAGAGAAGGTTGAATCTGAGGATCAAGAATCTAAGAATCTACTCAGAATTGAATTTTGCATGCTATCCAAGTCTATATTAGTGATTCATCAATTCAATCAACTTAAGTCATTCCAGTTGAGGATTTGTGAAGAATTTGAGTTTAATTCGTAAGAAGGGTTGAAGATTATTTGAGATTGAAGCTAATCTGCTTGTGTTATATATATTCTATGAATTTTATGGTATTCGAATCTGTCTTTGGAGTTTAAGGAGCAAACCTTGGAGAATCATCAGTTGTTGATTTGAAGATGTTCATAGCATCATCCAAGGGGGAGATTGTTGGGTAAATTGAAAAGTATGGATGAGGCTAAGAAATCTTCAAATGTGTGTTTCTGTTTAAGTTTTAACTCGGATAAACAAAGTTTCAGCATCCGAGTTAAAACTTGTTCAATCAGCTTGGAGTCAACATTGAAGATTTAACTTGGATGATAAAATTTCTACTTCAGAGTTAAAGTAAAGTTTATCATAGTTAAATCACTGAAAAACAAACTTCTACTTCCGAGTTAAAGTAAACAACATCAGAGTTAAATCAAGATGATGACAGCTTATTAATAAAGTGAAGTATTTACCTCTGATGAAGAAGATCAAGCATCAGATTTAAATGAATTGAAGTTCATCAACATCAGAGTTAATGCTTAGTGTGTATTTTAGAGCCCAAGGTATTTTTAGATAAACACAAGGCACTAGTTTTTGTTTTTAGAGAGTGTGTAATAATTTCTATAAATAGGATGATAGGTGTGTAAAGTTAGATGTCTTTGGACCATATGCTTGTCCGTGTTATCTTTGTAAACGGCTTTTCCCGCCTAAAATCATTCAGTAATGAAATCAGATCAAGCTCTTTCAATTAACCAATTTTCGATCTTATTAGATCTTAGATTCAATCAAATTGAGAGATTCCTCATCTCAGTTTGATAATCAATTTACTGATTTCGTACTTTTTGATCCTTTATAAATCATGTCACAATAAACTGATTACATGATGATACATGTAGCTTACTCTTCAACAGTCTTCCCCTATGGATCAATAATCATTAACTTCAACTTAATAATTTGAATATCTTGTGCATCTTCAAATCTGATCTTCCATGAATGTTTCATATTATTATCTTCCTTAACTTGAGAACTCAATAGCCTTCCCCTAAAGTTGAGATCTGTATGAACAAGTTGATACTTCTTGTACCGTTGATATTTCTATCAACATCGGTTAATGTAAGTAGACTTTCGATACATAGAATCCTTCAACTCTTGTTACATGCCACCACACTTCGTATAAGTTGCAAGTCATATCATCTATGTAATATCTTCTCCTTTTTGTTATCATCCATTAGGGGAACTTTTAAAATAAACAACTTTGAACATCTTTTTACAAATACTAACCATATTAAGCTCCTAATCAAAGCTTTTCCAGTGTCTCAAATTTCCACCTTGAAGCACACTACTAATATTGAACTCGAATAGTAGAAAATCAAACTAGCAGTAGTAATAGTGTTGAAGTAGTATTCCTTCTTCTTGGAATCAAGATTTGTTCTTCTTACATGAGGTTAAATCACATCGTACAAGTGAAAAATTTCCCCTCAAGTGATACATGTTTTGAATCACATGCAAATATTCCAATTCTCATATCCACTTTTGGAAAGTACTTTTTTATATTCTTACCCTTAAACCAATATATTGATATTAATATTGTCTTTATAGTAACCATAAATAGCAACACTATAATGGTCAAGCAGTACTAACTGTGAACAAGCAGTAGTAACTACTAACTAGCATTATTAACAATGAAGAGCAACATTAACTTAGGGTTACCAGTATCAACTATCAAAGGAGCAACATTAACAATGTTGGTTAGCACTAACTCAAAAATCTGCAGTAGCTTCAAAATTAAATATCTCCCTGATTATACATCTGACGAGGCTCAATTTTAACACGAACTATATCTCTGAATCTTTAAACACATATCAAAATTTCAAGACAATCCAACATTTAGTGATAAACAATAATTTTTTTTACCACAACTGAACTTAGTAAATAATAAACCTTCAGCAGCCAACTTTGAAATTCTACATCTTCTTATCTAAGCACCCGATAATGATCAAAATTTAACACAACGTGATATATATTCCTTAAAGCTCATAACAAAAAATCACGAAGATCCAATGTGTAACGAATAAACAACGATCGTTTTATTATACTTACACACAATATCAGAAACTCAGACCAGAGTAAGGAACCTTTAACAAAAATTTCGTCCAAATCTGACAGCTAACGAATGAAATATGACGTTTTTACTTGGGATGCCCAAAATATGACGAAAATAAACCCTAATTTTCAAATTTGTAAATCTCCTTTCTTCTTCTTGTAAAACTTGTGGATATTACATCTAGAGCAACCTTGTGTTCTGATACCACTTGTGATGATTAGTTATGCTATGTAACACAAACACGTTAAGATTAAGATCTATCAAAAAATTTGCAGCGGATCAACCATTTGATATTACAAGTTTATGATAAACATTTATGTGTATATAAATCACAATAACGATTTATTACCAAGCCTCTATCTATTAATCAATTAAATTAACAGACGTGTTTCTTCTATGTTTATAAGGATCTTTATATAGATTTTGAGGCTAAACCCTAGCAAATCTAGGATAAAAACAAAATACAAAATATTGTTTACAAAGATAATGGCTACAAATAAGTAAAATATAATTACAAATCTATTCGAGAGGTATCTTTTTCTTGAATAACAATCTTTTGAGCAACATTAACTTTGACGACAGTATAACCAGTTTCAGCAATATTAACCAAGTAGTTTTGCAGTACTAACAAACACTTTTAGTATTATCCAAAATATACGTTATTGACGATACTTGATTAAATTAAACATTTATATTCCAATACTTTGATTTTACATGGCATAAAGTTTCTATCCCTATAAATACAACTTATATGCCTGTAATTGTAAATCTTGAGCTATAAATGTTTTACAAATTATATATGAAAAGATATATGTTAGTTGTTCATAAATTAAAGTAGTCACTCTAAGCAACCACATTAGTTTTGTTGTTGTGTTCTTTATTGTTTTCATTACTCCGTGTCTCTTTAATTTATATTTATTGATTGTCCCTACAACAATCACGGCTTTCGGCAACGTCAAAAAATCGTCGCCAAAAGCAAAAAATCTTCGCAAAAGGCTTTTGGCGACGACAAATCGTCGCAAATTTGTCGTGGCTACAGCTCCGTCGCGGAATCTTTTTGGCGACGATTTTCCTTACAAAACAGCGACGACCCCTTGACTTTTTCAAACCGTGATTGTTTATTTATTTAATTATTTAATTATTATTTTTTAATTATTAATTTAATTATTTAATTATTTATTTATTAATTATTTATTTAATTATTTATTTATTTATTTATTTTTTATTTAATATTATTTTGATTAATTATTTAATATTATTTAAATAGGCCTTTGGCGACGATAAATCGTCGCTGAAGGTCCTACAGCAAAAAAAAAAATACAGCAGCTGAATTTCATCTAATTTCCCGGCTTTCTGCTTATTTTGATCCAAACAACTTATTCCAAACAGCTTATTCCCAACAAAATTTAAAAAAGAAATGAATAATCAAATAATCCAAATTCTCATAAACTTAAAACATTCAACAAATTGTTCCCAAATATTCTCGATAATACATAAAACGCTCAATATTATTCAAATACAAAAATTCAACAAATTGTTCCATATTATTCAAACACAAACCTTCAACAGTCATCTTCATCGTTATCATTATCTTCCTCCTCGTTCTCCTCGTCCTCGTTTTGATTATTTGTTGAAAAGTCGGGAATAACAAAGTTCGGGTTTGTGCTTGCAAGTATTTGGTGAAATCACTCATAGTCACCACATTTTCTTCTTGCATTTTAGCCTTCCCTTTTCCTCTCAAAGATGAAGTCATCAAAGATTTCCCGTGATAGAAATCGGTAATTTCCTTCCCGGACCTCGATTGTGCCCACTTCGAGTTCCCAAAACCTCCTCCAATATTTCCTCTTCGCTTGTATCGGAGGGTGAGTTAGTCCTCAATTCCAACATTATTCGCTTAAAAATAAACCAAATAAGAATAATTATAAGTTAGTAGTATTTGGTTAGTAATATATCACCCATTTCGCCCAACTTGACCCATGTGACTCAAATGACCAATTTTAACCATGTTTATTCTCATTTTACCCATTTCGCCCACATTGACCCGTTATATACAATTAACCCATTTTGTCCACTTTGACCCATTTTACCCATCTTCGCCCACATTGACTTGTTATATACATTTAACCCATTTTGTCCACTTTAACCCATTTTACCCATCTTTATCATTTTTTCCATTTCGCCCACTTTGACCCGTTTTATCCATTTAACCCATTTTGCCCACTTTGACCCATTTTACCCGTTTTTATCATTTTACCCTAATTACTTACATGCAAATCCCACGCTTCATCCGAGGTCCAAGTGCCATCTCTTCTATCCGTATGCATTTCTTGATAATTATCGATAAGACTTGGATAGTTCTTCCCCGGGTCATTCTCGCGCTTCAAACAAATGAAATAAATTAATATAATATCAAATTAAACACAAATTATATGAATAATATTAAAACTAAGAATTAAAAAGTTACTTACCCTTTTGTCCCTCCTCATCGCATAGGATTGACTTCCATGCTTACTTGCAAACTTTTGCTTGCTCCTGTTTACGGCGTTTTTCTGTACAACGCTTATGTGCTTCGGGTTTGTCACCCGGTCCATAAACGGAAGCCAAATGCGCTCGTAATCAACCCCTGGTGGGGGATTTTTCATAAGAAAATCAACTTTCTCGTACCCACCTGGTTTAATGAAATGATCCCTCTTGAACGTATGTTTAGCATCCCTATATCTATCTTTACAAGTCCATTCCAACCCGGCTCTAGCCCAGATCTCCTCCTGACCACCCGTATACCACTTTTTCATGTCGAAGTATTTCTACAATTTATAAAAAAAATAGTTAGAATGTATAGATTTAATAAATATTAGAAAATGTAATAAAAACCAAAACAAACCTCTACTTCGGGCAAAATCAACGCCGTGTCAACCATCGGCACTTTTGCCCAACTCTCGTAATGTTGTGGAAATGTGTTGTCCTTCACCAAGGAACCAACCAAAGAAATGAAATTCTGACCGTACGGCCCAATGGGCTTACAAGTCTGTTGATCTCTCGTATCAAACCTGATCTCCAAAGGCTTTTTCTTATTTGCCTTCCAAAGATCAGGCAATTCTTTGTTTGTGATTTTTCCACGTTTCTTCTTTACAGGACCTAGAAAATTCAAATGAACAAATTAAAAGCAAAAAAGAAAATATAAAACAAACATAATTACACAAGTAATATTTTCTTACCAATATGACCCCTTGGAGGATCCCAAGGACCACCGGGTGGATCAGCACCAGCATCTCTTCCATGAGCGACTGAAGTCATCTGTATAGAACAACTACAATAAAGAGAACAATGATATGTGTAGTAACTAGTAAGTAACAACTATATAATTGAACCAACATATAAAAAACAAAATTAAACAACTAAAACAATAACAATTTCATTTCATTTCAAGTCTTTTACATATTAAATATAACAATTACAAATCAATATGCCTCATCGCTAGAATAAACAATATCTGGTTCGCATTCATTATCAGAATCAACATATTCGGGTTCTGAATCATCAATAACATTAGCATCAACATCAACGTCATCAATAAAATAATCGTTATGGGTTGTTGTAGAAATAATTTCAACTGTCGATGATTGACCAACTCTACTCAAGTTCGTGTAAGTCAAACTTTCCAAAATAGCATCCAATGGAAATCTGATGAATTTTCGATGATTCACCTCTTGTACGACCTTCCAATTTTGGTTTTTTGACGGGTCTTCGAGGTAAAAGACTTGTTTTGCAAGAATGTGTTGGTCATTTTTACACCATTCGTGACTTGCACAAATAATTGTTATTGTTAGGTCTCAATAAGATCTCAAACAATGGCTAATCAATCACAAATAAGTATTTACACGTTAATTATTATTAATCGATTGATTACTCAGTTTCAAGTATTATTATAGCGGAAATATAATAACGAAACGGTGAAAATAACACACAGTTATATTACTTCGAAAGGTGTAACGTTTACAGTGATCAAGCTCACTATTTATACACAATAGTAGTGAGCTTGATAAGGATAAATCTTAGAAAATCTTCTACAAAGATAGAATATTTTATCTAACTGAAATTCCTAAAGTCACGCCTTACGTTTCTCATTATGGAGCTGACTAGTCAGCTCCACAATGCCTTAGTCTATTTTAGTCACTCAGACTCAAGGTCACTCAGACTCAATCACTCAGACTAAGACTTTAATAAACAGATTTATTAACTTAGGTTAAATCGTTGATTTTCCCAACAATTTCCCCCTATCTGTTTCAATTAAAGTCTTTTACAAACTATGCACCAAAAATAAACACAAACAAAGATTGTTAACTGAACAGTGTTTGTGAACAAAAAGATACATAAAACCAACTATTTTCTTTTCTTGAACGATCTTTTCTTCTTCAAGGAATTATCCCATGGAAAAGGCTTTGTCACTTCTTTAGACCATTTCAACCTCTCAGTCTTCCAATCAAGTAATTTCTCCATTTCAGTATCAAACTTATGGAAGAGCAGTTGATATTCTTTCTTGATCAGCTCCACTTTATCTATCAAGGTTCCAATTTCTTCAATTCTCCCGAGGTTATTAAATAGCCAACTGATCAGCTTCATTCGAAAGGGAGGGCACTGAGCAGACTCACATTCACTGAGCAGAGCAATGCAATGGTAAATTGAAGCCATATTGAGTCTGTCTTTGGCTTGGAAGCTTTCCTCTCCCCCACAATCTACATAACACAAGCCCTCATGTTTCTCAGTCTTTACATAGGTCCTGTCTTGGAATATAACATCTTTGGGAATAGGATGCATGTTGCTTGTTTCTGGACCCAGATATTTAGCCCCAGCTCTCACCTTATGGATAGTGCAGAATGCTCTATAATCTTCATCAGGCATCAACTTCAGCATATGGGCTACATTGACATTACAGACAGCCTCTCTTTTTACAGTCATTCTGTAAGCTATGTTAGTTATTCATGTGCTCAACCTGGCTATCTCTTTCCATTCCTCCAGACCCAGTGTGTGTAATCTGGTTAACCCAACTTTGTAGGAACCTCCTTTGTGATAGCATGTGAGTAGAAGGTCAGATCCACCAGGACTTATGCACTCTAAGTTTTGAATTTTGTTCTTGTGCTTCCTCAGTGTGAAATTTGTTTCAATATAGTTAAGCCTGGCTTCTTCTCTGAGGACTTGTTTGGCCATTAATCTGTCAGCTTCTACCCTCATTTGTTCTTCTTCAATGGCCAGATCTTCCTCTGCCTTCATCTCAGCTTCAAAATCTTTAGCTGCTTTTATTGATTGATCTTGTGCATTTGTTTCAAATTTCTCCATGTACAGCCCTTTGACATACTCTTTGTATTTATCAACAGTCATTCCAGAGTTGTGAGCATATCGTTGAAGTTTGGCCAGTTTCTCAGCTTCATCCGGTTTCTTCTTAACTTCAGTCTCAAGCTCAGTCTTTACATGTTGTTCATCCATTTCAACTTCATCTTCAGTCTGATCTGGATCACTATCATATCCCACCTTACCTTTTCTCTTGTTTTCTTCTTTTTCAGATTCATCACTTGATATGTCACTCCAGTCAGTTTCGTAGAACACTTCAGACTGACCAGTTTTAGTGTTGAATCTGGTAGTCTTGTAGTACCTTTTCTCCCCCTCTTCCCTCTTCCTTTTCAGGTCCTGTTTGGGGATTTCAGACTCATCAGTTGGTGCAACTATTTTCTCCCCCTGAGTCTGAGCATCCTCGTGAGAGACTTCAGCAACCTGCTTTCCTTTTCTCATTAAACTAACTTCATCAGTCAGCTTTAAAACCAGCTGCTTTAACTCCTGCACCTTCTCAACATGTTGGAGATTCATGGCTTGCATCTTAGTCTGCATTGCACCCAGCTTGACATCAAACTGAGTGGACATGTCCTGAATGGCTTGTAACAGCACATGGACTGTCATAGCAACCTCAGACTGAGGAATTGTAGTAACAGGTGGAGTTGAACCAGATGACACAGCTTCACTCCCTCCCTGTGTTTTAGGGGAATGTTCATTAGCCATAGAAAAGGAAGTTTGTACCTCACTCAGTTTGGGGAGTGAGGCATTGACGACTTGTGCATTAGAGTGTAAGAGATTTGATGGTACCAGATCGTGAACTAGCACAGAGCTAGTGAAAATAGCCGTTGGAACTGGCATTGAAACTGAAGGGGGTGGTCCCATACTGAGTACAGGGATATCCAGGAGTGGAATATCTTCTTCAATTTCTACCACATGTTTCAGTGTGGCAGCAGTAATGTGGGTCTCCAAGCTGACTACACTAGATATGTTTTGGGTAGTCTGGGTAGTCAGATTCACCTCCTGCTCTAGCACAGGAAAAGTGAACTGATCTACAGCACTGGAGGGGAGTTCAGAACTCTCAGCCTCATGGAAAAGTGAGTCCATTAGTGCTTGATTTAATGTGGGGCTTGATGTGAGAGCTTTTTCAAATGAACTTGGTGAGTTCATCAGATTGGTCGCTTGTGTAGCTAGTACATCAAGATGTAGAGTGGACTGATCAGTCTGAGAGGGGATACTCTCATACTGAGGTAAAGAAATAGGGATATCCATACCTTGGTCTGCCTCCTCGTGCCCAGCCCCACCCATTTCCACCTCAGCATCTGTTGCAGGGATATTACCCTCAATTCTCCTTCAATTCTGTCAACTTGGACTTCTGAGTCTGAGGGGTCAGACTCAGTGAGTTCCTGATCGATGAATGGATTTTCAATCCATTGAAGCATGACAGGTGCTAACTCTGTCTCATCCTCAGTGATGTGAATATATATAAAAATTTTGGAAGTCAGTCTGGGGAGATCACACGTATAAAACGTTTGCTCAAGCTGATCATAAATTTCTTTTCCCAGGGATTCCTCAAAGCAAAGTGAAAGAACACGAATGAAAGGAACATCATTCGGTCGTTTTGATTTTAGGGAAAGGGAGAGAATCTCATCGAAATATAGTTGTGAGAAAGAGATTCTTCGACCCGTTACCATCGAATGGAACAGATGAGTTTCAAACTCATTCATCTGATCCAGACTGCCCGATTTACCCCCCAAACACCTCGTGATCATTGAAAATAAGAACTTCCATTTTCCTTTAAAAAATTTGTATTGAATAACCCCCTGGGTTTCAGGCTGACCAATGAGTGTAAAGGCCTCAGCTCTAGCTTGATGTTTGGTCCGTCTGGCCTGAAAACCACCTTCTCCTGCTTCAGCAAGGGTGGGAAGCAACAAAGCGGTATGAATAGTTTCTTCAGTGATGGTGATTGTCTCGCGGCCATCATTATATGTGCCAGTGAGGGCTGTCTTGTCAGCGTTTGCAGTACAGGTATACCACCATTCACAGAGTACTGGTGGACACATTGTGTTTTCACAAAAGAAAGCGCCGCAGAGGGGATGTGCCTTCATATATTGAATGAGTTGTTCAAAGCCCCTGTTTCGTCGATTGGCGGGAATGTCAGCAGTAGCCACCCTGTTGTTATCTTTGATTTGAACTCTGTGTTGAAAGTCTGCACCAGGAATCATACGCGATGTAACATGAAGGATCATATTTGCATTCGCCATTAGAAAGAGAATCAAGCAGAAGATTAGAAAACAATTAGGTTAAAATTTGAAATACAGTTGAATATAAACTAAGAAAGCGAAAATCAAGGAACTAAGTTAGGAAACTTTCAATTTAGTCCATGTAGGTTTGTCCTATTGACACTTCTGACCCTTGGGTGTACATTGACCCAGTAACAAAAAAAAATTTATAAAAGAAAAATAAAACTAAAAATTTCAAAAGATATGTACTAAGATTAACAAAATTGAAAAAAACAATTTACTAAAATTAAAAACTATCAAAAATATTTACTAAAATTACAGTCAGTCTGTGCACTTGGTCAAACTGAGATAACTGGAGCTGACTATCTAGTCAGACTGAAAATTCACAAGCTGACTAAGAGGTCAGCTTGAGATTTACGATTTTGTCAGATTAAGGATTTAACATTCCTAGTTCTCCTAACAGATAGAAAAACTTGTCCTCACTCAGAGGTTTTGTGAATATTTCTGCCAGTTGATCATTAGTAGATACAAACTCCAGTCTGACCTTTCCTTTCTCCACACAGTCTCGAATGAAATGATGTCTTATCTCGATGTGTTTGGTCCATGAGTGGAAAACTGGATTCTCAGTGATTTGAATGGCACTCTTGTTGTAACACATTATTGGAGTGTTTTGAATCTTGATTTCAAGATCAGCCAATTGGTGTTGCATCCATAGTAATTGAGCACAACAGCTCCCTGCAGCCACATACTCAACTTCAGCTGTGGAAGTTGCAACTGAGTTTTGCTTCTTACTGGACCAGCTGACTAGCTTTCCTCCCAGAAGCTGACATCCTCCTGAAGTGCTTTTCCTGTCCAGTTTACATCCTGCATAATCTGCATCTGTGTAGCCAATTAGTTCAAAACCAGAATCTTTAGGGTACCAGAGACCAAGATTTGGTGTACCCTTAAGATATCTAAAAATTCTTTTGACAGCTTTAAGATGGGATTCCTTGGGGTCAGCTTGATAACGTGCACAAAGACATGAAGAAAACATGATATCAGGTCTACTTGCAGTTAAATAGAGTAAAGAACCAATCATTCCTCTATACGTAGCTTGACAAACTGACTTCCCAGAGGAGTCTTTATGCAATTTATCAGATATGCTCATTGGTGTTTTCATTTCTGAACTTGTTTCAAAACCAAATTTCTTTACTAAATCATGAACATATTTACTTTGGTTTATGAAAATGCCATCTTTCTTTTGTTCTACTTGTAGACCAAGAAAGAATGTAAGTTCGCCCATCA
Organism: Senecio squalidus; assembly: GCA_910822075.1. Classification (NCBI taxonomy): domain Eukaryota; kingdom Viridiplantae; phylum Streptophyta; class Magnoliopsida; order Asterales; family Asteraceae; genus Senecio; species Senecio squalidus. Next base: position 47,760,277 of record CAJVGC010000582.1, on the reverse strand, counting down.
TGCTCATTCGATATTCACTACACATGATTTTTGAAAACCAAGTACACAACTTTTCATTTGTGGAACCAAATATGATGTCATCAACATATATTTGAACCAAAATCACATGACCGTTTTCCTTTTTAATGAACAAAGTTTTATCAATTGAACCTCTTTTAAAATCATTTTTGAGAAGAAAGTCAGACAGAGTATCATACCAAGCTCTAGGAGCTTGCTTGAGACCATATAAGGCTTTGTTTAATTTAAAAACATGATCAGGAAAATTAGGATCAACAAAACCTGGAGGCTGCTTGACATAGACTTCCTCCTGCAAGTCTCCGTTCAGAAATGCACTCTTCACATCCATTTGATACACCAAGAAATCTTTAAATGCTGCATATGCTAAGAAGAGACGAATTTCTTCTATTCTGGCCACTCGAGAAAATGTTTCATCGTAATTGTCAGGATCGGATTAGTCAATGTAAACTAACCAGTTCGCCTACGTTAAGATCGTGATCTATTGAAGAAGTTCAGCAGCGGATGAACACTTCAATATAAACGAGCTATCGAACAATATAATGTTATAAGCAAAACAATAAGAACAAACAGAATATAGTCGAAGATTAATCCTCAATCGTATTAATGTTAAGATATTAATACAACGTGTTTTCTATCGTACAAGGATCTATCTTTATATAGACCTTGAGGCCGACCTAGATAAACTAGGAAACATCATCTATCCTTATCTAAATATATCGTTATCTAGAATAAGGAAACTAAATCTAATAACGAAAAGGAAACTTAAGTATAATCTAATTAAAACTCTAATTAGATTATCCTTGCACGGCAAGTTGGTCTTCCGTATCAACTTGACTTCTTCCGTAGTAACTTGACCAGCCGTAGTAACTCTGTTGGATAGCCGCACTAACTTGTTCTTCCGTAGTAACTCTTAATGTCTTCCGCATTAATCACTTAAGTTACTTTTCTTGTTTGTTAAGCGTATTGTTTATGGTTAAACGATATTTTCTATGTTATAACCCAACAATCTCCCCCTAACCTTGAACTTTTATAACACATCAAAAGTACAAGTTTCATGCTCCAACAATACTAACTACTTTTCATTAACAAACGATGATTTAACTATTTCAAGTTAATTACAAACATTCATCTTTCTTCAGGCCAATCATTTTCTTTTCCTCTTGCCTTTTCATCTATGATTTGCACCAGGATCCTCCAAACTAGTTCATGAGCAAGTGGTGAATCATGAAGTCCATTGAGTTTGACTTCAATCATCTGTTCCAACGTCTTCAGTCCATGTGGATATTTTACATCCACCAAATAGAATTCCATGGCTCCCTCCTTTCTTCTAAGTGAGTAGACACCACTTCTATCATATATGAACCACATGATTAGTGGATTAGTTGGACTTCTTCTTTTGAACACTGAACTTTTCTTGATGTACCCTGGTTCAAATAATCCGCACAGTATGTCCATAGCAAAATCTACTCCTGAGCATTGACCTCTTTGATGAGAAAATTTTATTTTTCCAATCTTGTACATCCTTTCCAAATCATCTCTGTCAAAGACCCTAATTGCTTCGTGGAAGGCATGAAGTACTTGTTTTGATCTATCATGTCTAGTGACTTCATAAGCAGTACCCATATGACCACCAAGGAACTTCCAGTCTATAACTATTGGAGGTCTTACTGCCAATGGAGTAAACCTAAGACCTTCCTCATGATTTATGTATGCAGAATAATCTCCCCCTTGAGTAGTCATAGGAGGATCTTGTTCCATACTTTCAGGTTCTTCTTTAACATTCATGAATGGAATGTTAGGACTTTCTTGTTGAGAAGCAGCATCATCATTCATCTTCTGTCTTTTGGCTAGAGACCTTGGAATCCTCTTTGATGCTAGATTTTGCCTTTTTGGCTTCTCATGAGGTTTCTCCACAACAGGAACAGTATCAACAGGTTCTTGCTGAATGAATACTTTCCTTCCAGTCTTCAATGCAGCTTCTAATGCCTTTTCTGCATCTTGCTTTTTCTTCTCTTGGATCTTTGCAAGAGCAGCTTCTCTTTTGGCTTCCTTCTGTTTTTCTTCCTTCACAAGATCCAACATATTAGTTAATTTCATAGGACCTAAATATCTACCACTATACCCTTTGCTTTTGAGGTACTTGGTATATTTTTCCCTGTCTTCAGCTAATTTGGCTTGTGTGGACTTGGACACTTTCTTCTTCTCAGACTTGGTTTTGGCTTTTGCTTTCTTCTGAAGAGCAATTTTGTCATCTTCAAGTGTCTTCATAGCATACTCTAGATCTGCTCTTTCCTGACCTTGACATGTAAGGTCATACAAAATCTCCTCATTCTCCATCTCCTTAGCTTTAATTGCATCCTCCTCAGCAATTCTATCCAGTTCTTCTCTTTCAGATGGGGTTAGAGACTTGTTTAGTCTAGCATGGAGCTCATCTTCTTCAGCTATGACAGATGTTCTTGTCATCTCTTGTTAAATTAAGAAATTTGCAGCTTCTTGTTGATCAATTGTAGGAACAGGAGCTTCAGTTGTTGTGGTTGAGAGTGTTGTAGCTTCAGAATGTATTGCTATTAACGGATTTGAAGCTTGATAAAATATGGAAGGAGTGGTTGTGAACAGGTATGATTGATCCGCATCATTTGCATCCGCATCATCTGCAGTTGGACTGGTAATCATAGGGTCAGTAGTAACTTTGTCCGTAGTAACCATGTCCGTAGCAACTGGACTGGTAACCATAGGATCCGCCTCGATTGTGTCCGCAGCAATTGAGTCCGCATCAACCATCTCATCATCCGCATTAACTTTGTCAGCAGTAAGTGTGTCAATAGCAACTTCAGAATGGGTTTCATCTTCAACTTCCATTTGTGCTACTGTTTCTTCAACCATTTGCTTCACTTCTTTCTGCTCCCCCTCAGCCAATGGCTCATCTATTGCCATTTTCTCCCCTTCTTCATCTACCACCATATCTTCTGTTTCTAACTCTGTCTCCCCCTCAAATGCACTGCCTATCTCCATATCTTCATCATGTTTTGATGTGGCAGTGATCACCGTATCTGCACTTCCCTTATCTTCACCCTTGCTCTCTTCAGATGAGAACAGAACAATTGGTTCTTTCTCCCCCTTGTTATCATCTACAGGAGAGTCATCTGAAGATGAGGAGCTGGAAGGTCTTGGTGAGTTCCCAGCACTTCGTGTGGTGATTCTTTTGGGCAGTAACTGGGCTGATAAAAGAGCTTGTTGTGCCAGTACCTGTTGCACCAAAGATGTAAGAGTAGAAATCATCTCACCCTGTTTTTCAACCTTCACCATCAGAGATTTGTACAAAGCCATCAATCCCATAAACTGACCACCACTACCCTCACCCCTTTTCTTGTTGGGTACCAACAGGCGGTTGATCATAGGGAATAGAGAAACTCTCCTGCCTAGCAGAAGCATGTAACTCTCCCATGGTCTCTTGGCGCCAGGGACCATCTTCCAAAGATGAGAACAAGTCCTCAGCAGTGGATGGTGTTGCCGTAGTTTGGGTCTTAGTTATGTTGATACTGGCCTGAGCTTCACTATGAGAAGTGAAAGTTGCAGTAGTATCAGCCCTCCCTACATGGTCTCCCCCCCTCCTTATGGACCAACTCAGGGAACAAAGGGGTATGTTCAGTGTTTTCCCTTAAATTTTGTGTCATTCCTGAAGCTGTTTCAGGTAATGATTCTGAAGTGTGAGAATGAGGGATGGTTTTATAATCAAGAGGTTGAGTAACCCTCTTGATTCTTTTGAAAGCAGCCTTTGATGGTTTGTGAGGTGATGAAACAGTGGTTTAGTTACTTTAGAAGTAGTAACTGGTGCAGTAGCAACTGGAGTAGAACTCAACGTAGCAACTGGAGGCACAACAGCAGTAGTAACTGCCGAAGTAACCTCAGGGATTACACCTTCAGTAGTACTGATGGTGGCAGCTGGGGGTTGGGACAGAGGTGAAGTCACTTGTCCTTCAGCTGGAGGAATGGTGATCACCAACATTGTAGAGAACAATGGTGTCACATTTGCTGAAAATCCTTTATTAACTTGCCTCATATTTGAAAAAAACTTTCTTTGAATGAGCATGTGAGTAAAAACGTTTTTCTGATCTAGTAAGATCTTTATGCTCACAGTTAATAAAATGTTGAAGGAAGCGAGGATACATCAAAAATTTATGTTTTGGGTTCAAAATATTCCATCGCATTCCTTCAAAGATCATGTAAGAAAAGTTGTAAGTTCTTTTTGTAGCCAAACATACCATAGCGTTGGCTAGAGCAGAACTGCCTTCATGCCATCCTGTTCGTTTTTGGGACATACATTGTTGCAAAGTATGCAACATAAATTTCCATTGAGGGGATAGTTTTGCCTTGAGAAAGGTCGAAAGATTTAAGTCCCCCTCATATCCCATTTTTGTAAAATTTTCGATCAGGATGTCATAAGTAACTTTTACTATACCTCTTGAGTCTTGCAAGTGTAGATGTTTGCGTAGAGAAGACTCCGTAACTTTGATTGCTTTGCCATCCACCACTGCATTAATGGCCGCCTCTGTATCATCGAGTGTAGCAGATGTCCAGAAATCCCTAATGTGGGATTCATCAATTTCTGGATTAATGGTTAACGCCGTTTTTATCTTCGATTGATTCAAGAAATCAATGATTTGGTGGAAGTCAGCGTTTTCATCATTCTTTTCCAAGAAAGCTACCATGTTGTGAGTTTTGTATATCTGTAATTCTGCCATTGTTGTATTTTGATGATCGATTATTAGAGTAATGAACAAGAAGGCAAACAGTTAGTCACAAAAATAAAGAAAATTTGAGAATTTTGAGTCTAACGGTAACTTTTAGAAAGATTTAGGGGTTTTGAGAAAAGGTAATTTTCAAACGGTTAAAAAGAACCCCTATTTATACTGAAAAATCGTAACCACTTGTGGACTCCGATTAGACGCGGGTAATGATTTAAATGTAACGGTCCAATTAAAAATTGCCACGTGTCAGTAGTAGCTGTGCCTCGCGCCTGAATTTTAAAAGTTAGGTCCAATCGGAAATTGCCACGTGTAAAAGTTGGTTACAAGTTGTATTTTGACTTGTCAAATCACCATTAATTAGGGTAAACTTATTGTTTAAGAAACCTTTTATTATGGTAATATGCAGTATTAACAAATGAGTCTGTAGTAAGTTGGTTAATCGTCCGTAGTAATGGTTCATAGGCCGTAGTAACTGGATTGTCAGTAGTAACGTGAGTCACTGGCAGTATTAATCCAGAGGTCCGTAGTAACACATTACTTGTCCGTATTAACCATTCCGTCCAAATATTTAGATTTAGGGCAGTAGTAGTTAAACCTTCCCGTAGTACTAATCGTTTGGCCGTACTTATCATACTTTGGTCACGATTTGTTTTTACTATTAATGTTGCAGTAGTAACATAGTGCAATGCTAAAGAGTAAGGCACTTGACTTTCATCATAAGGTTACTACTGCTTCTCGAAGGGACTTGTTTTAAACAATAGAAATACTAAGAGAAAAGGATATAAGTTATTAATCCATATTGATCATTCCGATACTTGTAATCAAGAATGTGAATCTTCCCACATCAAATGCTTTTGTGAGAAGGTCAGCAAGCTGATTGTCAGTGTGGATTTTCTCAACGTGGATTAATTTCTTCTCGTTGCAATCTCTTATGAAGTGGTAGCGTATCTCTATATGCTTTGTTTTGGAGTGTTTGACTGGGTTGTTGATAATGCTTATTGTGCTTTGGTTGTCAATATGGATTGGCGTGTTCATGAAGGAGTAGCCATAGTCCATCATTTGATTTTGTATCCAAAGTACTTGAGCACAACAACTAGCAGCGGCAATGTACTCAGCTTCTGTGGAGGAGGTTGAAACCGTTGTTTGCTTTTTGCACTGCCATGACACCAGTCTTGAACCAATAAATTGGCATCCTCCAGTCGTTTATTTCCTTTCTAGATTTTCACCACCATAGTCATTGTCAGTGTAAGCAATTAAATCAAAGGGAGAATCTTTAGGATACCATAAGCCTAAGTTAGGCTTGCCCTTTAGGTAGCGGAAGATTCTCTTGACAGCAATGAGGTGTGACATCTTGGGCCTTGTTTGATATCTTGCACATACACATACTCCAAACATGATGTATGGTCTTGAAGTTGTGAGATACATGAGAGATCCAATCATTGATCTATAGTTGTGTATATCCACATCCTCCCCCTCAAGATCAGCCGCCAATTGTTTGTTAGTTTCAACGGGTGTACTTGCAACCTTGGCTTCCAGGAGACCAAATTTTGTTAGGATGTCTTTGACATACTTGGATTGGCTTAGGAAAAGGCCATCCGTCTTCTGCTTAACTTGTAGACCCAAGAAGAAAGTAAGTTCTCCCATGGAACTCATTTGAAACTTGGTGTGCATGAGGTCTTCAAATGCTTTGCACAAAGAGGCTTTGGTAGCGCCAAAGATGATTTCATCCACATAGATTTGAACAAGGAGTATGTCTGAGTGAGATATCTTGAAGAAGAGATTTTTGTCAATGGTACCTCGTTGAAAGTTGTTCTGAAGAAGATAATGTGAGAGTGTGTCATACCAAGCTCTTGGGGCTTGATGAAGGCCGTATAGAGCTTTGATAAGTTTATACACCTTGTGTGGGTGTTGTGGGTCTTCAAAACCAGGAGGTTGTTTGACATATACTTCCTCCTCAATGACTCCATAAAGAAATGCACTCTTTACATCCATTTGGTAGACTTTAAAACCCATGAAGGAGGCGAAAGCTAGAAACAAGCGGATTGCTTCAATCCTGGCTACGGGGGGAAATACCTCGTCATAATTAATTCCCTCCTCTTGTGTGTAGCCTTGAGCAACAAGTCTAGCTTTGTTTTTTATCACTATGCCTCTTTCGTCCTTTTTATTTCGGAAGATCCATCGTGTGCCTATTACCTTCTTTCCATATGGGACTTCCACTAGTTCCCAGACCCCTTGAATCTTAAATTGAAGTAGCTCAGCAAGACATGCCTCGATCCAATGTGGATCTAGTAATGCTTCTTGGATTTTCTTGGGTTCCATTTGAGAAAGAAAGCATGCAAATAGACATGTATGGATAAGAGCTGTCGCGGGATCCTTTTTGGACTTGGTGTGACTTCGAGTAGTCATGGAGAAGTTGAGTGCACCAATTATTTGGTCAGGTGGATGATTCTTGGCAATACGAGAGGATGGGATCTTCTCAAGTCGTAGCTCAGCTCCCAAGTTTGTATCATTCATATCAGGCATAGTATTGCTTGGATAATAAGCAGTATATGGAGGAGTTGTAACTGAAGAAGGTATATTCATAGTGTATGGTTCAAATTCTTCAGTGACAATTTGTTCGACTCCATTTTCATCCTCTTGAACCAAATCAGGAACACCAGCTGGACGTGTAATGTGAACCTTAGTAGTATTTGTTTCATCTGCATGTATAGGTTCAGAGAGAGGATCTTATGTTTCATCTGGTGAAATGGGGTCAATGACGTGAATGGGAGTCTCCAGTGAAACAGGAAGATTGATGTATTCCATTACATCCAAGCGAGCATTACCAGTGATAGGAGCCGCAACAACTGGCTCCGTAGTAACCGGATCAGTAGGAATAGATCTATCCGCATTAACATGATCCGTATTAACTGAATTGGATTGAAACTCAAAATTAGAGTTTAACGATTTGGTCAAGGCATCCAAATCAAAAACCCAATCTGGTCCATGTCCCTTCTTGGTGTAAGTGTGTTCATTGAAGGTCACATTGGAGCTTTCTTCTATAATCTTTGATTTGTGATTGTAAACTCGATATGCCTTGCTTTGGGATGAGTAACCAACAAATGTGCCTTCATCTGCTTTGCTTTCAAATTTACCAAGATACTCTTTGGAGTTTAAGACTGTGCATGGACATCCAAATGCGCGTAAGAAACTGATTAAAGGTTGTTTCTTGTGGAGGAGCTCATATGGAGTTTTGTTGTGAGATTTAACTAGGAGGACCCTATTCTGAACATAGCAGGCAGTGTTAACTGCTTCTGCCCAGAAAAAGATGGGTAGATTGGAGTCAGCCAACATGCTTCGAGCTGCTTCAATCAATGTCCTATTTCTTCGTTCAGCAACTCCATTTTGTTGAGGTGTCCTAGCAGCACTAAATTGTCTCTCTATTCCTTTCTTGTCACAGAAGTCATTCATCACTTGATTCTTGAATTCCGTGCCATTGTCACATCGAATCTTCTTGACTTTGAGATTGAGTTGATGTTCAATCTTGGTGATAAAGGTAATGAGGAGCTGGCTTATTTCATCCTTGGTACCAAGAAAGTACACCCATGTATATCTTGAGAAGTCATCAGTGATGACAAGGCAATATGACTTCTTTGCAATGCTCTTTACATTAGTTGGACCAAAGAGATCCATGTGAAGTAGATGTAAAGGTGTGGTGTTAGAGTTGATCTCCTTTGTCTTGTGAGAAGACTTGTGTTGCTTGCCTTTCAAGCATGCTAAGCAGTTGTCTTCAAGATTGAACTGCTTGTTTGGGAGACCTCTGACCAAACTAGATTTGACTAGTTTATTGATGTTCTTCAGGTTCATGTGACACATTCGTCTATGCCATAGAGTGGATTCATCCAGAGTGGCTTTTGAGAGAAAGCAAGATTCAGGTGAATTGAGTTGACCTTTAGACATGTCAAGACAATAGACATTGTCTCTCCTTGGTTTTCTGAGTAAGATCATACTTTCATCTATGACATACCCAGGCTTCATTATAATGCATTCTGTAGCAGTGAAGATTGGTGTGTGTTTCTCATCACAGACTTGAGAGACACTCAACAAGTTATATTGAAGCTGTTTCACATAGTACACGTCTTTGAAGTGTAGTGTACCATTGCTTATTGTTCCTTTTCCAGAAATTCTTCCTCCTTTTGAATTGCCTCCAAACGCAACATATCCTCCGTTGAACTTTTCAAAGTCCTGAAGACATGACATGTTGCCCGTCATGTGCCTGGAACAGCCACTATCTACATGCCAACTGTTTTCACTTTCTTTTGTGGGCTGGACCTGCACATGGAGAATAGAGATTAGTTTCTAGTGGGAACCCAAGCCAAAGTTGACTTGGGTTTGCCCATTTCATCAAAGTAACTCACCTTCCTTTGTACTAGTTTTGAAAAATCAATAGGGATAGGTGGTTGAGTTACTTGGACCTTTGGTTGCCACACTTGTTTGAAAGATTTAGCTTTTGAAGCAACTTTAGCGTTAACAAAGGTTGATTTAACAATAGGAACATATACTGGTTTGACGTGCTTTTGTTTCTTAGTGTTAATTAGAGCCGTAGTAACAAGGTTACCTTTAGCAGTATTAACACGGTTGTTTTTCCTAGTATTAATACGGGCAGTATTAACACTATTATGTTTTGCCGTATTAATTTTTGCCGTAGAAACAAAGGTTTGTCTAGCAGTAGGAACTCTATTCTTATTGTAAGAAAATGTGTTATGTTTGTTTACACTATATCTTCCTGAATTCATAGTAACTGCGTTTTGGTTTGGTTTGTTACTGGGATTCATGGGTTTATTTTTATGGGCAACCCTGTTAGTGCAAGATATGCAATGACTGGATGTTCTATTATGTTTTGATTACATTGTATTATATTAGCCTGATATAGTTAGCTTAGTGGGCTGCTCACGGACTTGCATGTCCGTGAGGCCCAATAGGTCCAAGCCCGAAACTAGCTGAACATGTTATTCTATAAATAGAGGTGTTCAGGGTAGTTTAGGGCTGTTGGTTTTTGATAGAGAATTCGTGTTAGGCTTTTGGATTGTAACAGCGATTGTTAATCAGAAGCTTTAGAATTCGGTAATTGTGTTCTTACGTTTATTACTTTCGATTATACCTTGTGTGTTTATTGATTACGAGTTTCCGCCTCGTAGTTAGTATTAGTTTAATCCTGTAGATCGGACCACTGGGACCTACAATTGGTATCAGAGCAAACGCATCGTTTGCTCTCTATCGAGATTTGGTTCAGGGTTAAATTCAGGTTTAATCGATTCTGGAAATTAGGGTTCTTAATACATCTTCGACGGCTGTTTGTGAGATTTAGGGTTTTTGTTGCATCTTCGGCGGCGGGATTACAGATTAGGGTTTCTCTGCTTGTTCGTGGATACTTCTTCGTGGATACATCTTCTTAGGTACATCTTCGTGGATACATCTTCGTGAGTACATCTTCGTTAGTGGAACTTCCAAGTCTGCGAACAACATCTTCGTGCATCTTCGCCGAACACCCTCTTCGTGATACACAAACATCTTCGACAACCATCTTCGCCATACATCTTCGCCAACCACATACATCTTCGCCAACCACATACATCTTCGCCAAACACATACATCTTCGCCAAACACATACATCTTCGCCAAACACATACATCTTCGCCAAACACATTCATCTTCGCCAAACACATACATCTTCGCCAAACACATACATCTTCGCCGAACACATACATCTTCGCCAAACACATACATCTTCGCCAGACATACACATCTTCGCCGCACTCATACGTCTTCTCCAATCGTCTTCGTTCAACATCTTCACATACATCCTCGCTGATTTCTTTTAAAATGGATTCACGACAGTCAACTAATACCCCTCCTAAGTTAATCAAATCCTCACATTATTACGAATGGGCCGATAAATTCGAATCCTTCTGTCGATATAATGACGTACAAATGTGGATACTATGTGTCGATACAAAATACACACCTCCTATGCAGGCTTCGAGTACAAGTGGTGCTGAACCTATTCCTATTGAAATTTCTTCTTTCACAGCTGAGCATAGAAGAGTATATGATGCTGAAAATCGAGCTTGGGCGAGCCTGAAAATGGCCCTGCCTATTGAGACGATACACATATGTCAAGTTCACAAAACTGCTTATGAACTTTGGAAGGCGATCGAGACTCAAACGTTGGAAGTGTTGCTCAACAAAGAAGCAGAGGAAGTGTACTTAAACGACAATTCAATACTTTCAGAGCAGGCTTAAATGAAAGTTTTGAAGACACTGTCAATAGATTTCACAATTTGCTTTCTGATCTTGCAAGAGATCGTATAACTATTGTTGGAGAAGAAAAGGTAGAACGATTTTTGGATGCATTACCCAAACGATGGGAAGTGTACGTGAACTTAATGAAAGATGAATATTATCAGACAAAAGAAACAACTTTACCGCAAATAATTGAGAAATTTAGAGGATATGCACAAACACATTTAACTATCGATGCAGTTGCAGATGACACACCCTATGGACAACCTTCAGCATCTGATGCTTCTATGAATGCAACTGCGTTCATCTCTGAAAATGGTCAAGCAACTTCGAGTACGCATTCCTCTAACGATACCACTACACCTGCAGGAGTACCAAAGGCTTCCAACTCTCATCAAAGAATGCCAATGAGTGTTAAATCTGTAGAAGAAAGTTTAGAAATCCTATCGTGTTTCTTGTCTGCTTACGGTAATCAAGTTCAAGGTAAAATCACTGATCCAGGATTGTGGGACGAAGACTTTAGTCAGGTCGATCAGGATGACCTAGAGGAAATTGACTTACAATGGCAAACTGCCATGATTACAAATAGGATCAAGCGATTTATGACAAGAACAGGACGCAGTCCTCGAACCGGAAAAGCAGGTTTTGATAAATCCAAGGTGCGCTGTTACAACTGTCAAGGTCACGGCCACTTCGCTAGAGAATGTCAACAGCCTAAGGTGGAATATAATCAAAGCCAAGACAAAACCAAGACTTCCTCTTCGCAACCACAACGCAGCTTAGCGTCACAGGCTATGATAGTTCAACACGATGATCGAACATATGATTGGCAAATTTGTGATGACGAAAGGAATCAAGCTCTCATGGCCTCTATTGAAGAAATTCGCAGTGAAGTCAGTAACACAGACGCCGCATCCGGTACTGACAGTGATTCAAATTCCAGCGAAGAATATACTGAAGAGGTAGAAGAAAGTCCAAGCACCTCTCAAGTCTGCAGCTGCACCATCGATCTATCCAACGAGAACCTCATCGCTAAAATGGCTGACCTCGACTCGAACAAGGCAAAGGTACTTCTTGACTCTCAATCTATGAAAGACTTTTGTAAATCCTATACGGTTTTAACTCTCCAAAATGATAATCTGACTAAGTCAGTCTCCAATTTGGAATCTCAGCAAACTGCTTTCAGACAAACAATTGCAAATTTAACTTATCAAAGAGATGAATTTTCAAAGCAATATTATAAAACTGAATCAGATCGAACGGCTCTTTTATCAAATGTCGGTATTTTGACACAAAAAGTCGACTTATTATATAAATGCATCGAAACTGAAAAGAAAAAGTTTGCTGAGAAGGTCCAAGAGTTAAACCTTTGTGAAATACAACTAACTGAGCAGGAAAGAAAGTTCGAGCAATTCCGTACTTCGTCAAGCACTTTGAATTCTATCTTGAGTCGTCAGCGTACAAGTGGAAAGTCTGAAGGTCTAGGGTATAATGAAACACCACCTCCGTACAACAACAACTTTAGTTTTTTCAAGAACGGGCCTCCACAACCTGAAAATTGTGAATCTTCAAGCTCCACGGATCATAAAAACAAAGCAACTCAAGAACAACAAGCCACAAACGCTCCACCTCAAACCTCAACATGTGAACCTTTGAAGAAAACGTTCATATCAAGTGACGACATCAAATCTAAGCAAAGTTCATCCTCTGATGCTGATCACGAACAATCAAATAAAATGGAAACTTTAAATTGCTTCAAATGTCGTGAACGTGGACACGTGGCTTCCGTTTGCACGAATAAGCGAAAAGAAACACAAGATAAACCCACTCCCACGCAGTCAGCTAAATCCACTCCCACGCAGTCACCTAAATTCACTCCCACGAAACCAGTTCAAATTCTACGAAACCCACATCACGAGAGTCCAGCTTCAAACTCACGATATAATGGACACAGTAAACCAAGTACGGGACAATTTTCTCAACGTCCACACCAGCGACCACAACAACCTTTTGTTCCATCATATCGCCAACAACATTATGATCACCGCTCCCACAGTCCTCCACGCCATCACCATCATAATCATTACCCAAGTCCTCCACAATACCATCATAATCATCACGGAAATTACAATCATAGCTCTCCACGTCCCCATTATGAACCACGTCATTACACAAATTCTCGTTACAGTTCCCCACCAATGAGTCATAGAGCTCCTTACAACTCTAACAGTCATTACTCCACACGCCACACATCTCCAATCTCTCACCAAAATAAGGGAATTTACAAACGCGTCACATATGTGACTGAGAACGGTCAATCCAGGTCTGTTATGGCCTGGGTTCCCCATGACAACTAATAACTTTATCTTGTGTGCAGGAACCGGGTCACCGAGTCGTCAACAACTGGTACGTTGACAGTGGCTGTTCCACGCACATGAAAGGAGAACGAAGTCTGCTTAACAACTTCGAATCCGGAAAGAAAGGCCGAGTAAACTTTGCTGGAGAAAAAGGTGGAGAAATAACTGGAATTGGATCAGTTACAAACGGAAAAATCACACTGAAGGATGTATTTTACGTCAGGCAGCTAGAACACAACTTGCTCAGTGTTTCTCAAATCTGCGACAATGATAATCATGTGCATTTTACTAAGAAGGAGGTTTTGATTCTTAAATCCGGGATTGATATTCCTGAGGAGCTGATACTAATGCGTGCACCAAGATCGAAGAACACGTATATCATGGATATGAACAACACTGAACTTACCACTGATACAACATGTCTTTTATCAAAGTCAACTAGTGAAGAAGCCATGATTTGGCACAGAAAAATGGCACATCTACACTTTCGTAAAATGAATGAGATCACAAAGAAAGAGCTAGTCCTTGGAATTCCACTCAAACGATTCGAGTATGAAGATAAATGCATTCCATGTAAACTCGGAAAGCAACACAAGAAACATCACAAGTCCAAGGCCATCAAGTCAATCGAGACAACATTCGAGCTAATGCACACTGATCTTTTCGGTCCTATTGCCCAAAGGAGCTTCGGAGGAAAATACTACTGTCTCGTGATCACCGATGATTACTCTCGCTACTCCTGGGTCTACTTCTTAGGCACTAAGAGTGAAACAGCCGGCACGCTAATCAACTTCTTTGATATGATCAAGAACGTATACAAAGTAAATGTCAAGCGTCTGCGCAGCGATAATGGGACAGAGTTCAGAAATTCCACGATGACCTTCTACTGTCTTGCAAATGGAATTGTTCAACAACACAGCGCTCCATACGAACCACAGCAAAATGGTGTCGCTGAAAGGAAAAACAGAACATTGATAGAAGCTGCACGTACCATGTTAGCTGATTCACTCCTCCCTGTTACATTTTGGGGGGAGGCAGTGAATACAGCATGTTACGTCCTCAATCGAGTGTTGACGGTGAAACGGTTTAATAAAACGAGTTATGAATTGCTAAATAGTCGTAAGCCTAATCTTGCTGGATTGGAACCCTTTGGGGCTCCATGCACCGTTTTGAAAACAAATTATACAACCAAGTTCGCACCCAAAGCTGTCCAGGGATACTTTCTTGGATATGTTGAGGGCTGCGCCAACAAACGAGTTTATCTTAAACCTTCACGTACAGTGGAAATTGTTTTTAACTTGGAAATAACTAGTTACACGTTTGAAAACCAAACCGGTCCAGCTATAGCTTTTGACTATGATGCTCTATTTAAATCATTTAACCTTTCTCCAAGTGTGTCTCATACAGGTACCGAGAACCCGAGCTTCTCCTCTGATGATGAAGATACAGTTTTTCCTCGTCCTCATATTATTCAAGATATCGTCACTGAACCTGCTGATACCGATGATCAAGCAGATGACCAAAGCGAAGTGGCAGAACCACTCGACGACGATAATCCAGCCGATGATCAAGAAAATGTGGCAGAACCACATAATGCAACTGCTCAAGACGATGCGGCATTCCCGCCCGTCACGTCTCGTATTCACAAGGATCACCCAGCCGACAACATTATTGGTGATCCCGATGCACCCGTTCAAACTCGAACGCAAATAGAGGATTTACAAGGCATGTATGCCCTGGTCACCACCTCCGAAGATTTCAACAATTGTCGATTTCTTTGCTTCGTTTCTCAGGACGTTCCTGCTAACATTCATATGGCTCTTAGGGATGCCAACTGGGTCCATGCCTGTCAAGAAGAATTAGCTCAATTCGAGAAACTAGGGGTCTGGATACTTGTGATACTGCCCACTGACGCCTACGCTATAGGCACTAAATGGGTTTTCCGATGCAAACGAGATGATCGTGGAATCATCACTCGAAATAAAGCTCGATTGGTGGTACAAGGGTTTTATCAGGAAGAAGGATTGGATTTTCAGGATGTTTTCGCCCCAGTCGCTCGCCTCGAGGCTGTTCGTCTCTTTTTAGCTTATGCATCTCACATGGGCTTTACAGTTTACCAACTCGATGTTAAAAGTGCTTTCCTCTATGGTAAAATCGACGACACCGTCTATGTTCAACAACCCCCTGGCTTCGAAGACCCACAACACCCTGACAAGGTTTACAAGCTCAACAAAGCTTTATACGGTCTTCATCAAGCTCCTCGGCTGTGGTATGGAACATTGTCAACTTTTCTCTTAGGTTCCGGTCTCAAGAGAGGTCGTATCGATAGCACTCTGTTTATCAAAGATTCATCCAAGGCTAAACTATTGGTTCAAGTCTACGTGGATGATATTATTTTCGGTTCCACTGATACTCAAATGTGTAAGGATTTTGAAAAGCTCATGAAAGACAAATTCGAGATGAGCGCGATGGGTGAACTCAAATTATTTTTAGGACTACAGGTCGAGCAACTACCAGACGGAATGTTTGTTCATCAATCCAATTACGTCACTGAAATGCTGAAGAAATTCAACATGACCGACGCCAAGCCTATTGCTACTCCCATTTCTCAGCAGCACAATCTTGAACCAAACGCACAAAATGATCCTGATATGGATCCCACTGTTTATCGCGGCATTATAGGCTCCTTAATGTATCTTACTGCATCTCGTCCTGACATAATGTTTGATGTATGTTTATGTGCTAGGTTTCAAGCTTGTCCTAAGATGTCTCATCACTCTGCTGTAAAGAGGATTCTTCGCTACCTTAAAGGCCAACCGCGGCTGGGTCTCTGGTATCCCAAAGGAAGCGACCTCTTTCTCGAAGCATTCACCGACTCGGATCTGGGTGGATGCAATATCGATCGAAAGTCAACCTCCGGTGGTTGTCAATTTTTGGGAGGACGCCTCGTATCTTGGCAATGCAAGAAACATACAACCGTCTCCGTCTCATCCTGTGAAGCTGAATATATCGCTGCGGGTAGCTGTGTCTCACAGGTTCTCTGGATACAACAACAGATGCTGGATTACGGTTTATTCTATACCTCTACTCCTATTAATATAGATAATGAGGCTGCCGTTTCTGTTATTAAAAATCCTGTTAAACATAGCAAAACCCGTCATATTGACTTTAAGCACCACTTTATTAGAGACTATTATGAAAAGAAACTCATCGATATCATTCGTGTCTCTTCCGAAAACAACTTGGCCGACCTCTTCACTAAATCTTTTGATAAATCTCGCTTCGAGTCACTTGTTCACCGTATTGGACTTCGCAACTTAGAGTAACCAACGTTTTCTTTTAAAAAAAAAAAAAAAAAAAAAAAAATTATTAGAGTAACTTAGTTAAAAAATCTAAATTCGAGATGAAGATAACTCTTGCTTATGACTCTTAGTCTTAGATCGGGTTTTAGCTACTTATATGCATGTATAATTTTCATAGTTTTTTAGTTTAAATTTCAGTGTCTTGTGGCCCTTCGTCTCATTATTGAATTCAGTTGTGTGGTTTGCTATCTTAGAGCTCTATAGCTTCTAACTATTAAACGACTTGAGTTTGCTGATTGCAACAAAGGTTGAGAATGGATTTCTGCTACGAAGTCATTTGATCCACTACCAGATGGGAGACACTTTTATCAAATTTAAAAGTATTTTATTGGTGTGTTAATAAGTGTTTGAATTCACATAAGCGGCCTTTGGAACTCGAGTAAGTACACACTCGGGGTGCCTTGATCACCTAGCCCCCTAAGGTCCTTACGGGTCTGGGATCGGTTGGTAGAAAGCTCATTAAAGGGTTCCATAGAAAGTCGCAGGATTCAAATAACTTAAAAAGGCTTCATAGAAGTTCAGTCATAGACTTGCACAATTAAACCAATACGCTAAACTGTTTTACACAAATTTGATGAAGGTTATCTTAATGTTAGCTTCATATGTTGCACCGTCAAGGTTGGTAACCACTCCATACCACTTTGTACCATGGAAGGATTCACAAATACCTTGAGTGTCTCAAACTTTTGTCGAATAGTTATTAACTTCTGAGTGCTGTAAGCCTAAATCTAAGCTCGCTTACTTGTAATTAAAACACAACCTTTTGGTGTGAGGCTGAACGGTTAAATTGGACAACTACACAAACATGGATTTAAATTAAATTTCTTTGAAACCCCGATAAGCAATCTGATCGAATTTTGTTTTCTACATGTATACTACATAACTTGTTTCATTACCGTTTTATTTCTAGTTTATTAATTATTTCTCTTATTTTTGTTCCTTTTTAAACTTTCAAAACGTTGGTTATATTCTCAAAAGTCCACTGGGCCAAGACTGCCAGGCCCACTCTTTGTCAGGCCCATACATGGCCCTTATATAATACCCCTACGGTTAATTAGAATTTTCACTTTCACTTTTCAAATTTTTACATCCTCGGAGACTTAGGGTTTTTCTCTCACGCACGAAGATCTTCAAGTAAGTTCTTATTCTCTTCGTTGATATTCATATAATGTGTTCGTAATTCTAGGCGTTTAAGTATGATGATATGGGTTTTTATTCAAAAATCTGGGTATTTTTCTTCAAAATCTGGGTTTACCTTCATAATCTGGGTTTAAACAGGGTCGTGATCCATATGTGTTCTTGATGTGTTCGTGTAAAATTGCTATGCTTTGCTTCGTTGATCATCTTCGTTGATGTTATTGCTTGATGATCATCTTCGCCTTCTAGGTGTCCAGAAAATAGATATGCCTTAGAATATTTTCCCAAAATTTGAACGAAGACACATCTTCGTCCCCTTTAGGATTGCCAGACGAAGACACATCTTCGTCCCTATTCTCTGTGTCAGACGAAGACCCATCTTCTTCCTTATTTTGTGTGTCTGACGAAGACCCATCTTCGTCCTTATTATGTGTGTTTGACAAAGACCCATCTTCGTCCTTATTGTGTGTGTCAGACGAAGACCCATCTTCGTCACACTGATGTCCATCACACGAAGACCCATCTTCATCACTTCTAAGTTTAGCAAACGAAGACACGTCCTCGTCTCTCACGAAGACACATGGACGAACACCTTCTTCGTCACTATATTAACCATGTGTTCATTTTACATGATATCTGCTTATAACTATTCCACGAACATGCATGCTCGCCAACTCTAAGTTAGGCATACATGTTCGTGTCTATTATATCTAACATGTTTGTGTTTACAGCTTTCACAAATGGCGAGACAATTTGATAGACGACACAATCAGGCAGTGAGTTTCACTCTGGATGACCCTGCATCACTCCCGTTTCGCGAAACAATTCTCTTTCTACAACACTCACGGATGTCGTTTATTCTAAGTGAAGATCTTCCGATCAATATTCCGTTGGTTCAGCAGTTCCTCACCAACCTTACACATGTCGATCTTCTACATCCGGTTACTGCGACACACAAGGACGGTTTACGAACAGTTGTCGACGATCGGGAAATTATTTTCAGCAGTACAACTCTTCGGGAAATATTTCATCTTGGCCGCAGTTCATCTGAGAGTGCCCCTTCATCATTTGGCACCCGCTTTCTTGGACGAAAGTTGCCATTACTGGGATACGCTGGGCCGTTCCCCACTGTTTCTTTTCCTAAGGGCAAGTTTCTCGGACCATGGCGGTACTTGGTCCACGTGTTTGTCTCCGTGTTTAAGTTTTCCAAGACATTCCATGACAATATCGACAATCTATTGCTCTCGATGATGCTCAGCCTGGTCCTCAATCGACCTTATCCTGTAGCTGAGTATGTCTTCCAAATGTTCCAAAATGATCTGACGGTGACTGCGCCCAACACACTCATGCTATAGCCAAGATTCATTATGATCATCTTACGACACTTCATCCCTGATCTCCAACTTCCGAATCTTGAGACACGGGTTATGCAGATTGGTTCTACAAAGTTGTTTCACACTTGTCTAAAGATTCATCCGCGACCCGCTCACGAGGCCCAACCCACGGCTGAACCTCTTTTTGGGGCACTCGTTGATCTGCGGTTCGTTGACACCGATGTTGATGAGGACGCTCATTTTCTATCGAGCGAGCCTCGTACTGTGTCTACTGGTCCTTCAGCACCTAGCAAGCCAAAGGCTCGGCCAAAGCGCAAAGCAAAGATTCCTATCGCCGTGGACTCTACATCCAGCGATACCACATTCAGGGATATTGAAAATTATCACGAGAGTCCTCCGCTCTCTGCCATTCCCGAGCAGCCACCTCATACTCCACCTGGGAGTCATCAGTCCATTGCTACTGAGGTGATCGCCACTTCTCCTGCTCCGAATACTAGAGCTGCTGATACTCCTACACAGGTCAACGATGCGGCAACCGAGGAACTCAACTTCGATGACGTTACTTCCTCGTTTCATCCATCCAATCGCGGGAAACGCCCGTTCCCTAGCAATGATGAGTCTGGCTCCTCTACTGCACCTGAACGCCCACGCAAGAAAAGGGCCACGGAGGATCAACCTAATATTCATAACTTAAACTCTCTTGTTTTGCAGCTTTCTGAACAGGTTGCTACTCTTTTGAAGTCTGATGCTGAGAAATCCCTACGTATCTCCTCTCTTGAAGCACAAGTTGCACTACTCTCGAAGCGGTCATCTGCTCAGGGGGAGGAACCGTGCAAACCATCTGCTGTTAGGAAAAGAAGGGATGATCCCAATGATGATCCAGATGCAGCACGCCAAAGAGAGCAGATTGCCTCTACTTCTCAAGCACTGGTTATCTACCGCTCTGCAGATCAGGGGGAGCAATCTCAGCAACACAAACAAACTGGAGAAAATCAGGAACAGGAGATTGAGGAAAGTACGGATGATACACGGCTATTTGAGGAAGACGGTGATTATGGTTTTCAATCACCAGCAACTACTGCAAACACTGAGGAAGCTAATATTGAAGAAGAAGGGGAAAGCGTTCCGAAACCAAGCCTTGAAGAACGACGAGGATGGTTTCGAAAGCTCGATCCTAAGAAGCAGAAACCTATCATCAGCAAATTCTTCATCAGAGAACGTCAGCCACATCGGGGTATAATAAGCTGGATGTTTGACTCTGAATTGCAGGTGTTTGTGATTAAAAGATTTGACGGAGTTCAGTATCTAAGCAGAGAACGGGAAAACTTTAATTCATTCCCGAGGTCGGAACTCATTTGTTTGTCAAAGCTTAAACTGATAAACAAAGGAAAAGATGAGTATGCAAACTGGGTAGAAAGAGTGATCAAGGAAGAAGCTAGAAGCGGGATATTCAAGGAATTTACTCCAGCTATCGGGAAGATCATGATCTCAAAGAAGAAGATAGATCCAGAAACAGGCAAACTTGCGAGAAGAATGCGATATCCTCCTATCGCTTGCTTGACGAAGATTCCGATGAAGGACTTCGGGCGTGATATACTAGGTGACTTGCGAATCTGACGGAAAGCGATCTAAAGATACTACAAAAAGATCACATAGTTACTCTGGCTGGATGGGAAGACATTGGTAGAGATTACCAAAGGATTGTTGATGGGTGTTTGAACTTGCAGGTTAATGCAGATAGCGATATGTTGATCAGAGAATAGAAGCATCAGTCAAGGGGGAGTTTGTTAGTGCAAGATATGCAATGACTGGATGTTCTATTATGTTTTGATTACATTGTATTATATTAGCCTGATATAGTTAGCTTAGTGGGCTGCTCACGGACTTGCATGTCCGTGAGGCCCAATAGGTCCAAGCCCGAAACTAGCTGAACATGTTATTCTATAAATAGAGGTGTTCAGGGTAGTTTAGGGCTGTTGGTTTTTGATAGAGAATTCGTGTTAGGCTTTTGGATTGTAACAACGATTGTTAATCAGAAGCTTTAGAATTCGGTAATTGTGTTCTTACGTTTATTACTTTCGATTATACCTTGTGTGTTTATTGATTACGAGTTTCCGTCTCGTAGTTAGTATTAGTTTAATCCTGTAGATCGGACCACTGGGACCTACAAACCCTTCCTGTATACCCCACCCCATAATGTGGTTTTTGAATCACATGCAATTGATTTTGAGGATTATGATAACAGATTTTTGCATAATGATTTGATTTACCACAAATAAAACTTCCCTTCCCTGACCTTTTAACAATCTGACCCTTTTGAGTTTTTACTTGATTCATATTACGTTGGTTTCCTCTCGTACCTATATGTTTCCAAGTCTTTTCGTGTTCCTTAGGGACTGTTTTGGGGCTTCTGTCAGTGGGTGTTTTGATCTTTTTAATGGGGTCAGGTTTTGGCATACACACTAAACTTTGTGAAGATTGTTCAGTGCAGCCTTCTATTGTGATGAGGTGATTTTCTAGAGGAATGTCCTTATTTTTCACAATAGTAAGCTGACTCTCTTCAACTAAGTCCTCAACTAGAACTTCATCATAGTTGATTGGATCAACATTGAATGATTCCTTTGGAGGTGTCTGGGAGATAGGAATTCTAGGTTCATCTAAAGATGGTGGAATGTAGTTTTGGTTAAATGGAGGGGCAACTTCTTTGTAACCTAAACCAGCTTTTACCTTTCCATGTATTTGTTGTTGGCATAGGTCATTTACTGATTTTGAAGCAAATTCTAATTTCCCTACATCTAATGCAACTTTATCATGTTCTTGTCCTAATATTTTGATTTCATCCCTAGCCATCTTAAGCTTAATTAGTAAGTCCTCTCTTTGCCATTCAACTAGACTAATTTTCTCTTGATAACTTTGTTCATTGATTTTGTGTGACTTGATCTAATTTTCTAAGTTATCAATTACCCTAGCTGCTGATCGTCTTTGTTCTTCTAAGATTTTAATTGAATCACTCATTAATTGATTATGATTTTTGTATTTAACAATTATGGCTCTACACTCAGAAGTACATAATTTAGAATTTACCTCGGCCATAAGAGATGGAGTTTCTGGAGTTGGTGAGTCAATTGCCATAAGAGCATCCTCTTGTGTTGCTCCTTGATCATCATCATTCCAGTCATATCCAAGTACGTTGTTGCCAATTTCAGTAATTCCAACATCAGTATAAACAAGCTCCGCAGGAAATATATCCTCCGTAGGAACAATGTCCGTATCATCCATTACTACTGTTATGCATGCATGGTGAACAGTAGTACTTTCTTCTACGTAAACAGGATTTTCTTCAGAGATTAATGCCCTGTTTTGGCTTGTTTCTTCAGCTAGGTCACTCCAATCATATCCAAATATGTCTTGTGACATAAGTGCACTCTGATTGGGTTCTTGAGTGGATCGTGGATTGTTGGTTTTTGACTTGTTTGGACATTCCCTAGCAAAGTGACCTAATTCGTCACATTCATAGCACTTCACCTCGCTTTTGTCAAAAGTGATTCGTTCGTTGTTTCTTGGATTGAATCTGCTTCCTGTTATGTTACGAAATCTTCGTGCTCGTAATGCCAACATAGCAGATTTCCACTTTAGGTCAATTTCGTCGCAATCATCCTGATGCATCTGTTTTACGTCTTCACCTGTGAGACTTGAGCATTTAGATATGAATGCTTCGAAGGAAATTTCTTCACTGACTTCAGGTTTTAGTCCTCCAGAGGTTGTAACAAGAGCAGTATTAGCATTAGTAATACTGGGACTGCTGTTGCCAGACTTTTCTGCTTCCACTTCTGCCTCAAAGACTCTTAAGTCGTTGTAAAGATCATCCAATTCCAGTTCTTCTAATGTGTCTCCTTGTCTATAGGAAACTGTGTATATTATCCATTCCTTGCCTAAAGCTCTTATGAACTTTCGATTGAGATCGTCTTTATCATACTTAATGCCTGCGCTAATCATTTCTCCGGTGAGCTTTTTGTATCGATCAAACGTCTGAGTCATCCTTTCTCCATTCAGTCTATTGAAATTTTCATATTCTTGTTTAAGGAGAGCTTTCTTGTTCTTCTTTGTATTCTTTGTTCCGCTGAATCTTTTCTCCAAGGCTTCCCATACTGATTTTGCATCTTGATATTCTTCAAATTGCGATTGATATTCGTTGGGGATGGAAATTAGCAGAATACTAAGAGCCTTGATTTCGGTTTGTTTTTCTCTCTGTTCAAGGTCAGACAATGTTTGTCGAGCGAGAACTCCAGGTTCTCCATCAGCTCCATGAGGGGTAGTACGTTTGTTACCATTTATGATCACGTCCCAAACTGTGTAATCGGATAGCAGAATGTGTTGCTTGATTCGTAGCTTCCATAAATCGAATGCGTTGCTGTTTAGAACAGGAACTTTCCCGATTGCAATTTCAGTCATGATGGTTATATTGATTCTTGTTTATGAGGTTTATAAACTCGTTGATCAATGGATCTAAAGCACCTCCTGTGCTCTGATACCACTTGTCAGGATCGGATTAGTCAATGTAAACTAACCAGTTTGCCTACGTTAAGATCGTGATCTATTGACGAAGTTCAGCAGCGGATGAACACTTCAATATTAACGAGCTATCGAACAATATAATGTTATAAGCAAAACAAAGAGAACAAACATAATATAGTCGAAGATTAAGCCTCAATCGTATTAATGTTAAGATATCAATACAACATGTTTTCTATCGTACAAGGATCTATCTTTATATAGACCTTGAGGCTGACCTAGATAAACTAGGAAACATCATCTATCCTTATCTAAATATATCGTTATCTAGAATAAGGAAACTAAATCTAATAACAAAAAGGAACCTTAAGTATAATCTAATTACAACTCTAATTAGATTATCCTTGCACAGCAAGTTGGTCTTCCGTATCAACTTGACTTCTTCCGTAGTAACTTGACCAGCCGTAGTAACTCTGTTGGACAGCCGCACTAACTTGTTCTTCCGTAGTAACTCTTAATGTCTTCCGCATTAATCACTTAAGTTACTTTTCTTGTTTGTTAAGCGTATTGTTTATGGTTAAACGATATTGTCTATGTTGTAACCCAACAGTAATCAATGCCTTCTTCCTGTTTGTAGCCTTGAGCAACCAGTCGAGCTTTGTTTCGGATCACCACCCCATCTTTGTCGTATTTATTTCGAAAGATCCATTTAAGTCCAATAATGATCTTATACAGGGGACGTGGAACCTTTGTCCAAACATTATTTCGGATGAATTATCCTAGCTCCTCTTGCATTCCATCAACCCAGTCTTCATCTAATAAGGCCTCTTCAACCTTCTTGGGTTCCATAAGACTCAGGAAATTGGTATAAAAACAAAACTTTGCAGTTGCAGTTTTTCGTCTTGTTTTGACACCTGAAGATATGGAACCAATAACTGACGAAATAGGATGCCCCTTGACAGTCTTGATGTTGCCTGGAACACTATCAGAAACGCCGTCTGCCTGAGTCTGAGGATCATCAGGCTGAGTAGTGTGGAGCTGAGTTTGGTCACTCTGAAGAGTGTCAGGCTGAGTTTCACCAGTTTCATTTGACTCTGCATTTTCTAGTGCGGAAACCCTCTGAAAAGAAGATGTATCAGTTTCACTTTCAGATTCTTGATTTTGATGATTAGTTGCAGCATTCTGATCTTCAACCTGAGAATCAGCTTCAAATGTGGTTACAAGTAATTCATCACAAAGTTGATTTATGGTAGCTATGTCAGTCTCTGATGACGATTCATCTTTGTCAGACTGAGTAGTGTCATCAAAAGTGACATTAATGCTCTCTTCCACCACCTTCCTCCTTTCATTGTATACTCTGAATGCTTTGGCTATGCTTGAGTATCCAACGAACAATCCTTCATCAACTTTAGGAGACATCTTACATAACAAGTCTCTTTGATTTAGGATATAGCATCTACTTCCAAAGATATGGAAGTAATGAATGGAAGGAACCTTGTTATGGTACAATTCATAAGCTGTCTTTCCATGTCTCTTGACAATGATGGACCGATTTTGTGTAAAACAGGCAGTGTTCACAGCTTCAGCCCAAAATTTATCTTCATGTTTCCATAGCATAGCATTGTTCTGGCAGCCTCAATTAAAGCTATGTTTCTTCGCTCTGCAACTCCATTTTGTTGAGGGGTTCGAACTGAGGCAAAGTTTTGAACGATGCCTAATTGATCACAGAAGTCGATTAAGACTGAGTTTTTGAACTCAGTTCCATGGTCACTTCTCATCTGACGAACAAGAGTGTTTTTCTGGCGCTGTTCCCTTTTGATCAGACTGATGATCTCTTCAGTTGCATCACTTTTAGCTCTTAAGAAAATAACCCAAGTAAATCTAGTGAATTCATCAACAATTACAAGAGTGTATTTCTTTCCTCCTTTACTCTCAATTCCAATTGGACCAAACAAATCTATATGTAGCATAAATAAAGGTTCATCAATTGAATGCAACATTTTGGATGGGAATTGAGTCTTTGTTTGCTTTCCAATCACACAAGCTGAGCAAATTTTGTCTTTGGTGTAGGTCAGTTCAGGGAGACCTCTAACTAATTTACTTTTTGACAAAACATTTATATTTTTGAAGTTTAGATGAGATAACCTTCTATGCCATAGCCAATTGAGTTCTTCTTTGGTTTCTGTGAATAAACATGTCTCAGCTACATCATAGGCCGTACTCAGATCCAGACAGAATACATCTCTTTCTCTCTTGGCGAGAAGTAATGGTTTTCCCTTGGCACTGTAGATTATTCCAGCTTGTTTCCTGAATCTAACTTCATGATCCTCATCAGTAATTTGACTCACACTGAGTAAGTTGTGTTGTAATCCTTCCACATATGCAACTCTCTTAAAAGTGACAGCTCCAGCATGAATCTTTCCATATCCACGTGTCATTGATACCCCATTGTCACCATATCTCACTTGAGGCCCATCTTCTTCTTTATAGTCTTGTAGAAAAGACTTCATTCCAGTCATGTGTCTTGACGCTCCACTATCTAGATACCATTTTGTAGAGTCATGCACATGAAATAGAAGATGTTAGTTCCTTTTGGGTACCAACTTTAGAGTGGATCCATGAACTGGAGTAGGTTTAAGTTCAGGTTCAATCTTGCAGTCAGTTTTGGGACTGGTATAGTTCCATTTATTTATTTCCTTCATGCAGTTAACAGAATAGTGACCTATGACACCACAGTATTTACATGGGGTATCTTTGAGACTGACTCGAGATGGGACTGACTTAGTTTTAATGGGTTGCACAGATGTTGTTTTAATGGAGAAATTTTTCTTTGCTTTTCAGGTGAAACCGACGGTGATGAAACTGACCTGGACTTTGATGAAACTGACTTATGTGAAGCTGACCAATGTTTTGGTGAGTCTGACTTTTGAAAAATATTTTTCTATGGTCTAGACTGAGTCATTTGTTTACAAAACACAGCTTCATGCCCTTTTTCACCACAATTGTAGAAAATTTTCTTAGGATGAGTTTTGGGCCTTATTTGATTTAATGAATTGTTTCTGACTAGAGTTTTTACTATGTTAGTCAGTTCCAACAATTGATTTCCCAGTTTATCAATAGTTTTGGTTCATGACTTTTGTTCAGATTCTTGGGACTGACTGGGTGCTGAGTCTTAGATTTACTCACAGCCTTGGGCAATCTATTAGTTAGATGCACATAATCTTTTTCAGCATGCACGTTTTGTTCAGTTTCAGACAAATTAACACATTCAAACTGAGAAGAAGATGAAGAATCACTTTTATTAGAAACTTTGGAAATTACAGGTTTTACAAAAGCATTTGACATCATTATTTTTTCTCCTTTCATGTAAGTAAAAGTATTTGGAAGAATTTCTGGTTTGAAAATAATTTTTTCTCTTTCAACTTTTTCAGCTTCTTCTTCTTCTTCAGTCATATACTTCTTCAAACTGAATCCGTCACCCAACACTGCTTGAATTTGTTTGGGTACCTGTCTACTCAAACAATCTTCATTTTTTAAGGATGATATGCACCATGATTTACAAATTCTTTTATAATGCTCAGTTTCTTCTCTAAGTTTATGGTTTTCTTTTGCAAGATCACTATAGGCTTCAGCCTGAGCATTTAAAAGTACTTTACAACTTTCTAGTTCAACTATTTTATCATCTTTAATTTTCAAATTATTTTCAAGATCTTTGAACTTTTGTTTGAAATCAGCTTGTTCTTCTAAAGTGGTGGTCAAGTCAACAAAAATATACTCAAACATTTGAAGTTTTTGTTCATTTGTGTAAGAGTTAAAATGGTGTACCTTATAAAGCTTTGACTTGTTCCAATCTGAGTTACAACTCAGTCTCTCAGCTTCCTTCATATCCTTCTCAAACTGAGAGGCAGATTTCTCAGCTTCAGTCACCTCTTCTGTAAATGCCATTAAACATTTATCCACCACTTCTGCATCTTCATCAGATGATAGTTCCTCATCTAGCCATTCTTCTGCAAAGAATGCCTTTTTCTCAGTTTGAGGCTTCTGTGTGTTTGAACTTTTGCCTTTCTTGTATTTAAGATAGTTTTGTCGATATCTTTGGGCCCTCTCAGCAACCTCGTCCATGTGCTCAGTCTGAGCATTCTTTACTTTACAGTCACCAGTCATGTGACCATATTCATTTCACTTAAAGCATTTCACCTTTTTCAGATCAAAAGGTTTCTTTCCTTTGTATCCTGTCTTCTATTCAAGGTTCATAGTTATTAGAGCAAGTTGACTTTTCCATTTCTTGACCTTAGTTTCATCATCTGATTCTGAGTCTGAGTGGGACTCAGACTCAGATGAGTCAGCTTTAGAATAAATTTCTTTATTCCTTCTACTTGTTGCAACTAATGCAGCTTCAGGATCCCTTGCAGTTCGTCTATTGTTAATCTTTTTCCTTTCTTGAGATTCCTCAAAATTTAACAATAAACCAAAGAGTCCTGGCAGCTTGTAAGTGGACAGTTTCTGGCTAACTACAATAGATGTAATAACAGATTCAAATTTGTTAGGTAAGATGTCAACAAATTTCTTACATATTTCATCATCTTCCTTTGTCACTCCTAGAGCTGACATATCATTCAGCATAATTTGAAATCTTGTGTGAACGTCAGCCAAAGTCTCCTTTTCTTTCATATAGAAATTTTCATAATTTCTAATGAGACTGTTTAATCGTTGCTCTCTTACAACTGGAACACCTTCATAAGACACAATTAATGTGTCCCATAACTCTTTTGTAGTTTTGCAGCCAGCTATTTTTGAGAATATTTGTTCAGACACAACATTTCCTAAAATGCTTCTGGCTCTAGGATCAAGATTGTACAACAGCTTGTCTTGATCTGTCCATTGTAATTTGGTGGTTTGAACCCATCTTGCACGTTGAACAACTTTATCACCTTCCTTGACTTCATCAATGTGCTTTCCTGAGATTATGGGTCCTTCAGTTATTATCCTTATCCTTTCCTCATGAATTCCTGAGAGATGCCACTCAGCTTTAAGCTTCCAATGGGCAAAATTATGACCATTGAAAACATGAATTCCTTTTCCAGCCATTGCAGGTGGGTTTGAGGATGATGACATTGTTTTGAGATTTTAAGTATTGATCGTTTAAGATTTATAAATTTATTAAAATTTAAATCTTATTTGCTCTGATACCAGTTGTTAGGTCTCAAAAAGATCTCAAACAATGGCTAATCAATCACAAATAAGTATTTAGACGTTAATTATTATTAATCGATTGATTACTCGGTTTCAAGTATTATTATAGCGGAAATATAATAACGAAACGGTGAAAATAACACACAGTTATATTACTTCGAAAGGTGTAACGTTTACAGTGATCAAGCTCACTATTTATACACAATAGTAGTGAGCTTGATAAGGATAAATCTTAGAAAATCTTCTACAAAGATAGAAGATTGTATCTAACTGAAATTCCTAAAGTCACGCCTTACGTTTCTCATTATGGAGCTGACTAGTCAGCTCCACAATGCCTTAGTCTATTTTAGTCACTTAGACTCAGAGTCACTTAGACTCAAGGACACTCAGACTCAATCACTCAGACTAAGACTTTAATAAATAGATTTATTAACTTAAAGGTTAAATCATTGATTTTCCCAACAGTTATGTTATTCTTTTTAATAGAACCCTCTGTATGACTGGTGTTAACAATATTGAACCATTTACATTTGAATAACACAACGTTTAATGCTCATCTATAATTTAGCTCCACAGTATCTTCTAACACACCATAATACATAACGCCATCATCCCCAGGTGTTGAAACTCCACTATTTTGAGTTGTACGACGTTTATCTCGACTTTGAACCACAAACCTCACACCGTTAACTATACAAGCGGTGTAAGAGTTTGCAAAAGGTAACGGTCCACTTGCCAAAGATAGTAATTCATCGCTATACCGAGATGGGTCATCTAGATTACGTATTTATGACTAAAGACAAAAATTAGAAAATGTTTAAACTAGAAAATTGTAACAAGTTAAAATAAACAATGAGTTTACCTTATTATCAAACCAGCCATGAAATTCAGTTTTTGCATCTTTCCCAGGATTTTTAGTTTCAAACTCACTATAAATGATCAACATATTAATTAGTAGATCAAATGAACAGAAAATTAACTTATAGAAAGATTAGCCAAAATAAAAACACTTACTTCTTGTATTCGTCGATGTCAGAACAGTTGTTAAGTACATACCATTGTAGACTCTTCCGAAGTTCTGGATCCAACGTTGTATTCACACTTTTACTGGTCGGTCTAAATACTGATTGGAACACATGAATCTTAAACGGTTGAACTGGAGTGTGCTCATTCCTCTCCGGACGATTAAATTTCGTCGTTACACCCCGCAAATACATTGAACCGAATGTTAAGGCTTCGTCTGCAACGTATCCCTCAGTTATAGAACCTTCAGGCCTAGCTTTATTTCTAACATAATTTTTTAGCTTCTTCATGTATCTTTCAAATGGATACATACACCTAGTGTAAACGGGCCCACCTTGAATAGCTTCTCCCGATAAATGCATAACCTAATGAATCATTATGTCAAAAAAAGCTGGAGGAAATATTTGCTCGAAAGTACATAAAAGTTTGATTAACTGCTTTTGAGCTTTCAACATGTCGGGAACAGTCAAAGTTCTAGCACAAATTTGCTTAACAAATGCGCAAAGCTCGACTATTGGTGTTGAAATACTTTCATCCAAGTACCCTCTCACTCCAACCGGTAACAATCGTTGCATCATTATATGACAATCATGAGACTTCATGCCCGTTATGTTGTTATCATTATCGGTCACTTTCCGCTTAAAGTTTCATCCAAATCCATCGGGTAGTTTGACTTCTTTGATAATCCGACAAAAACGTTGCCTGTCTTCATTTGTGAACGAGAATTTTGGATGAGGTTTTGAGAACTTCCCGTCTCCTTTAGCATTCTCCTTAAGCCACAACTCATCTCGAATCCCCAAATTTTCCAAGTCCTTTCTTGTATTATGAGTGTCTTTGGATTTGTCATTCATTTATAAAGTACCTAACAGACTCTCACATACATTCTTTTCGATATACATGACATCAAGGTTGTGTGGAAGTGGAAGAAATTGAAAATATTCAAGCTCACGAATTGTGTTCTAACTTATCATCACGTTTTCTTTTTACACCCGCGTTACTAGGATGTTTCCCAGGAATACGATTAGGTAATTAAGCAAGTTGGCGTAAGACTGCTTCGTGGTTGAATGTTCGAAGAGGTATGGTTCGATCAGTGTTATTATTGAATTTTTTGCTCTTTCTCCAAGGATGGTTTGAGGGTAGGAATCTTCTATGACCAACATAAGCAGTTTTACCGATGACACAAGTGGATGGAGTGTCCTCGTTACATGAAGGACATGCTTTGAATCCTTGTCCATTCCAACCAAACAAACTACTACGAGCTGTAAAATCATTGATGGTCCACATTAGATTTGCTTTCATTATGAAAAAGGTGTTCGTAACAGCGTCTTTTGTACGAACTCCTTGAGACCATAGCGTCTTTAATTCATCAACCAAAGGCCTCAAGTAAACATCAATGTCCTTCCCCGGTGCTTTAGGACCTGGAATTAACAACGTTAACATGAGAGAAGATTCCTTCATCCATAACCATGGGGGGGTATTATCTATTGCCAATATGAAAGGCCACATGTTGTAAGACAAACTCATGTTGCCATACGGATTAAAACCATCAGAAGCCAACCCTAAACAGACGTTTCTTGGTTCCGCTGCAAAATCTGGATATCTTTCATCAAAAGTTTTCCATGCTTCACCGTCTACCGGATGACGCATCGTACCCTCTTCCCTAGATTTTCCAGTAGCATGCCACGTCATAGGCTTTGCGGTGTGTCTAGAACTGTACGTACGTTTTAGTCTTGGAGTCAAAGGGAAATAACGCAAAATCTTGTTGGCAACTTTCTTCCCCGTCGTGTCTTTGTTTTTCCATCTACTCTCACCACACATTGGACACACTTGCAAGAATAAGTTCTCCTCCCAAAACAAAGAACAATCATTCTTACAAGCATGTATGGCTTCATATCTTAACCCGATCGTTTTCATCAACTTCTTAGCTTCATAATGTGACGACGGAATCTTGTTATCTTTCGGAAATGATGTTTTGAGTAATTCCAACAATTGGTCAAATGAACTATCTCTCCATTTATTCATGACTTTCATGTGCAATATCTTAGCCAAAAAGTCTAATGAAGACATCCAAGTACAACCAGGGTATAGCTCGGTTTCAGCAAACGCTAATAATTTATCAAGATTGTAGTTTGTATCACTCGGATCGTCAGTAGGATCATTACTTTTCTCATTCGTATCGGTGTCGTGTTCATTGGAAATATTCTCTTGACGAACATCGTTCAATACATCTACCATTTGGGGAGGTGAGTCGTGTACTATATACGGATCTATTTCTTCACCGTGATATGTCCACGTCTCATAAGACTCGTCAAACCCGTTTTTTCTATATGATAATCAACTTGTATAGGGGTGCCCCATCTTTTATTACCACACATGTCACATGGGCAACGACATTAACCTTCATGATTCAAGTGGTTCTTGCACCTTTCGATAAACGCTTCAAGACTGGTTTGAAATTCGGGGGAATACGATTTCTAATATAAATCCAACTGTTATCAATAGTCATTTCTGAGAATGTAAGATTTGTTCAAATTTGTAGTAAGAACTATATACTATTTTTTATATAATTTAATCAAGTTTTCAAAAACATCACTACGATTTCTACAAAGTCGGGTAGTCCAACTATGGAAGGAAACCTAACCCACTCTTTGAATGTTTTGGCTCATATATAGATGTGTATAATTGATATACTATTTAAGAAAAATTCGGGAGCATTTCTCCTTAACTCCCCAAACATGTGTATTGAACACATATTCGTAGGAGTAAAGGAAAAAGGTTAACCAAATATTTCTCAAATAGTATATCAATTATACACATCCATATCCTAAATGAGACAAAACATTCAAAAAGCAGTCCCTAAACGAGTATTCTACGGGATCGATTAATTTCACACCTAAGGTATCATTACTCCGAAATTAATCACTAAACCTAAATTATACAAACTTATATACATACACATACAATTCTATACAGTTTATCAAATAACTACTAAGTAAAAATCATACAATTTTATACATACAATTCTATACATTCAAATCATACAATTTTATAAATACAAATCATACAATTCTACACATTCAAATTATACAATTTAATTCATACAACTTCTATCATAATATAAAAATCATACAATTTGATTCATACAAATTCTTTACATTCATATTCTATCAACTAAAAATCATTCAATTTATGATATAAACTATATTATACAAACTTATATACATACTAACTATACAAATTCGTATTAGCAAAAATATAACCTAAATTAAATTTGGTACTAACCTTTAATAGAGATACTCAATAAAGTCAATAACCGGATAGTGGTGAAAAATATCTAATAAAATAATTCCCAAATTAATAATCTAACAAATTACAAATTGAACAAAATAATTATGTTTATGAAAAAGAAAAAGAAAAAGAAACAAACCTAGATGGTGGTGGAGGAATGGCGGAATTGGTGGTGATGGTGGTTGTTTGGTGGCGGTTTGGTGGATGTTTGGTGGAGTGGTGGCGGTTTGGTGGCAGTTTGGTGAAGTGGTGGCGGTTTGGTGGTGGTAGAAGATATTTTGAGTGATAATGGTGGTGGAGGAAACACAAATTGAAAAAAATATCCACAAAGCTGCCAAAATGGCGATTTGAAAGAGGTAAGAGATAAGAAATCGTTTTTGTGTTTTGATGGAATTGAAAGAGATAAGAATCTGCAATTAATTTAGACCAGATATTTCAGCGGCGACTTTTGCTTTCGGCGACGACAAATCGTCGCTGTAGGCTGACCCCGGGAAAACTCCAAAAGTTTGGCGGGCAAAACCAATTAGGTTTACTTTGGTTGACTGACCTTCGGCGACGTTTTTTGTCGCTGAAAGCCTTTCCACAATTTTTTTTTTAATTTATTATGTAATTATATTAGTAACGAAAACGTTTAAATAATACTAGTAATGAAAATGAATTTAAATTATATTAGGTATAAGTTATTAATTTAAATTATATTAGATATAAGTTATTAAACTGTGGAAAAACGATATCGACTGGTTTTGCGATTGTCGATGATTAAGGGTGAGTAGTCGATTGAATACCTCTATGTGTGATAGTATACATTGACATTGTTACAAGTTATGTAATGATCGATAAAAATCATTGATAATTGGATGTCATGTATGTCTGGTACTGTATATTTAGGGTTTAGGATTATGGTGTTGGGGTTTAGGTATGGTGTACGTAGTCGATGAATGTTGTTCAGGTTAACTCTAATAGTCGATGAATGGTGTTCTAATAGTCGATGAGTGGTCGATAGATGATTGGTCTATACAACTTTGCCTTACTCATGTTAGCTTTAATAGTCGATAAATGGTGAGTAGTCGATGAATGTTGTTCGGATTTAAGTTTATAGGGTTACGATGGTGTAAGTTTCTAGGGTTACGATGATTTAAGGATATGAGTTTATTATTTTATGTCTTTGTAATTCTTCAAACAATAAACTTATTTACTTATCTTTAATATAATATAAAAGAGAGGCCTTAAATGCCACATGGCGAAGTAAGGACCCTTAGATGGGTTAACTTATTTGATTTCAACCGTTAGATCAAATTGATGATGTCATCAAACACTATTTTCATTTTAGTTGTCCCACATCGCTTCAGGTATGAAACTTTTTCATACTTCTAGCATATATATATCATATGCCTTTAGTTTTTCCTACTTTGTCCCACATCGCTTCATGTATGAAACTCTTTCAGACTTGTAGCTTATATATAGCATATCCCTTTGGATTAAAATATAGTTCGACGGTAATTTTCGGGTCAATCGGGTCAAACCCGAAACCCGACAAACTGGAACTATTCTATCCGAAACCCGACCCTATTTATGAATCGGGTGTTGCCTTAAATGCCACATGGCGAAGCAAAGACCCTTAGATGGGTTAACTTATTTGATTTCAACCGTTAGATCAAATTGATGATGTCATCAAACACTATTTTCATTTTACACCCTTTTACAAAACATAATTACATTATCTCTTTAATTTCAATCTCTACTTAAATAAAAACAAAATTCCAATTTACTTAAAAAAAATTCACTCAATTTGAACTATGATTTACATTATTTTTATTTAAAATCTCCTAATAAAAAATATTAAAACATGTATATAAACGTAAAAGTGTTTATGTTATTATAACTATAAACAACATGTTATAAACGTAAAGGTATATATATGTTATTATACGTATAACATTGTCTTTTTATAATAACCTAAAATCTACATAAACATAAAGTTTACAATTCAATTTTTATTTTTTTCCGCGCTATCGCGGGACAATAATCTAGTATAGTACTATCCCATATATTATATTATATTATATTGTTTAATGTAATGAATAAAAGAGAACAACTCCCAAAGAAAACCATCTACATTATTTATGAACGCACCCTAGTTCATGCAAAATAAAACCTAATGATTAAAATAGCTAAAACAATACACTCTCACTTCAAATCTTTAGAATTATAGAATGTTTCATGTCATCCACTTGAAGAAGATAACGACCTAATGGAACTTTCCTGTTACCATCTTCATCAACCACACTCAAATGCTTGCATATATTCACTTTGAAGCTCACCACAGATCGCTGCCGTGGCGCCAACCATACTTTCTTGAACTCGACTAACTCCCTTTTTGGTGCGTTGTAGATCGGAGGAGGAGAAGAAAAAAGCAACACGGAGTGACTTCCAGCCATCTTTCCAATGTTTGTTACAGTGATATCTAGATCAAAAACTAAGCGATTGCAGACACTGTCTCCTGCATCGATGGCTTTACATGTGGATGATTTGTGGCATGAGTGAGCATGGTTTAATGGGATTGTCACGATCTTGGGTCCTTTGATGAATCTGTGTACGTATGAAGTGTAGCTTAGCCCGAACCCAAAATGATAAACGGTTTTACCTCTATAGAACCTGTATGTTTGGCCTGGTTGGCCCTTGCTCGGGTCTGGTCGCATTTTTGTGTTGGTCATGGGTACCAAGTCAACGTATGATCGAGGATACCATGTCATCGGTAGTCGTCCACCTACAAATGTACAAAAACCCACCTATGAGAACGCTCAAAAATAAAAATAAAAATAAAAATGGAATATTAACTCGTTTTTGAAGAACTAAGTTATTTGTCGTAGTGGGATATAACAAAAACTTACTTGGATTATAATGCCCGAAAAGTATATCAGCTAAAGCACCTCCACCTTCTTGACCCGGAAGACCGACCCATAATATGCTGGTGATTTTCTTGTCATATTTTGCGAATTCGATATCCATTCCTCCTCCTGACATTATAACTAGAATCACGGGTCCTTTAGCTGCATACGCGACCTCCGAAATAAGAAGGTTTTGCTCTCCAGGAAGGTTGATTTCAGTTCTATCAAGAGCCTCGGCCTCTATAGAAAGATCTGTACCCATAACTAGAACTACTGCATCAGCCTCAGCTGCTACATGATTAGCTTTCTCAAATCGAGCAGTTGAGTTACACATCACATCACAACCTTCTTCGTACACGGTTTTAACATGTTCCGATAGCCCGTGTAGCGGAGATGTGTATTTACATGGAACCCCTGCGTAGTTACCAATCATTGCTTTTGTTGCATTCGCATTAGGCCCTATTACAGCAACAGACTTGATCGATGTTTTATCTAGTGGCAACGATCCAAAACTATTTTTAAGTAACACAATTCCTTGTCTAGCTGCTTCACGGGCTAATTCCTGGTTAGCATGGGTGCACACATCTTTCTTGCCTAAATTTCCATAAAACTGCTTGCTTGGGTGACCATCAAAAAATCCGAGTCTCATAAGTGTCAGAAAATTGTTTGCAACCGCTCGGTCGACTACGGTTTCTTTCACTAGCCCCTTCATTACAGCATTTGCAGTGAATTTCTTTAGTGAATCCCCACAGTTAAGATCCAACCCTGAAAACATCTACCAAACGTTTAGTAAGCTTTTTGGCACATCATATAGAAAAACAAATCATGTTAAAATTAACCTGCGTGCAATGCATCGGCTGCAACCTCCTCTGGTGTTTTAGACCAGTGCTGATGTCTGAACATGACGTCTAACGAATCACAATCAGAACTAATGTATCTGTAACATAAAAAAAGATGTTTTATAGGCTATAAAGTACTATTACCTAACAATAAAATAATCGGGTAAAAGTTTTTACCCGTTTAATTTCCATTCGCCCCTAACCGTGTCTTCTAACAACACCTTATCAGCACAAGTTGGTATGCCGTTAACTTGATTATAAGAACACATAACACTTGCAACATTTCCATCCAAAACACAGCTTTTAAATGGAGGGTTATATGTATCTTCCATATCTTGTTTTGTTACCTTCAAACAACAAATAAGTATATCAGTTTTCGAACTTATGATGTATAAGCTTTACTGTAAAGTTGCCATAGAATATATAAAACATACGTATGCATTAAAATGGAATCTGTCGACACTAGTCCAATTATCAAGATCATACGCAGTGTAATGTTTGCAACATGCTCCGATTTTGAGTTTTTCTTTGTTGCCATCTTCTCTTTCTTGTAACCCTCTAACATAAATCGATCCGTATCTACTTGTAAGGAGTGGATCTTCTCCTGGCGTTTCTTGCCCTCTTCCCCATCTTGGATCCCGAAAGATGTTCACATTTGGTGACCAAAATGTTAGTCCTGCTACACCCGTGTTGTACATTGCTCTAGCTTCCGTCGAAACCACCTATTTGTACATTACAACAAATACTCGTAAACATACATATAACAAAATTAAGGAATAGTAATTCACTAAAACCCATCTACCCAAAACTAACTTATGAAATGGTTAGGCATGTTTGCCATTGCGTTTTTTAAAGTGATTATATGACATGCAATAATCAGAATCTAATCGTCAACCGTATTAAAGTGATCATATTTAAACAAAACTCCACTTTTCACTTTTATAACGACATCTACATACCTGTTTTCACAATTTGAAATTGTTTTTCTAGAGAATGAAAACACAATTACTTTCAAGAAAAATAGAGATATCAAAATAGAAATATAATTTCTACAACTAAACGCACCCTAATAGTTCGAGTATTTTCAAATGTTTATATAAATGACCTCTAAATAAACATTATCATAATAAATTTTAAATATATACCTTTCCAATGGTATAAAATAAAGATTCATTGAAAGAGGCAGCAGTGAGAATGACTTGAGGGAAACTAGTAGCTCCCGGGATTACACTCTTATTAAACCAAGTAGCCGGTCCTGTATTCGAAACCCCATGCAACGCCTCCGACCACCACCCGTACGACGGTATCCCAAGACGAGGAATACTATCCGCCACACTGACTAAACTCCCCGCTTTTTCATGCAACGTCATCCTCTTCACCAAATCACCCACCCTCGTTTTAATATCGCGTGAAACATCACAAAAGGTGTATTTCTTCAACCACGGATTCTTATCCGTGTCACATGCGTAAG
This sequence comes from Senecio squalidus, assembly GCA_910822075.1. NCBI lineage: Eukaryota > Viridiplantae > Streptophyta > Magnoliopsida > Asterales > Asteraceae > Senecio > Senecio squalidus. The sequence continues at coordinate 47,721,825 of CAJVGC010000582.1, read as the reverse complement.
GTGGATGGTACTGAGCCGAAATAGAGATCATGAACGACGAACAAATGAAGAGAACGACAAGAAGAGACGAGTACGTATACGGCATGACTAGAAACCTCATGGGATGGTAATGTGTTGAAGAAAGGTGGGATTGGTGTATATATATGATGGTTTGGGGTGTAACTAGTCGATAGAGTGAACCATAATTACTTTATTTTCTGATTATTGTTATGATGTAAGGGAGTAGCATGATGCTTAATTTGTTATCGTTGATTTGGTAATAGTGATTAGAGATTTAAATGGCAAGTCTTTTTCCACTAAATGTGGGTTAACCTCTGACTAATTATATGAATGTCCGACGGACTTATCATGAAACATAAGAGAAGTCTATATTTACTAACATTAAAAAAAAATCCTGGAAGTTGTGGGTGACGAAATACAAAATAATATAGGTTCGTTTTTCACTATGTATTTTTCTGTTAAAGAAAATTTGTCGATTTAAAATAAGTTTATTTACATAAGAAAAAAAAGATCACAAAACTGTAGTTCTAAAATTAAAGTTATGAAAGTTTGCCTATGGAAAATTTGAACCTAATTCAATTCTAAAACGTTACATAAATCTCATTATATATGTTTTAAAAACATTGTAAATTATACATATATTTGATTGGGTTGAGATATGTAAATAAAAAGAAATAATTATAACTCTTCATTGAAAACCTACTTTATTTATTTTTATTTAAAACTTAATTATCTCAAAACTGTAAATGTATTAAAATAATAAATTGCACAATTAAAACGAGTATTATCTCCTCTTTCTATAGAGCACTGATGCAGTGCGTATCGAAGATGAACTTGTAAAGCAGTTGGAAAACAAACCACTGCGCCGCAGCAGTGTGGGAGTGTCACGCAGCGGCAACACAGAGGAGCTGCTTCTTAAGAAGTCGTGACTGCGCCGCAGTCGATGATCAGAGATGAATGTCTTGGAATGCTGCATTGGATGTGTCGCAGTCACTGGCCGTTTGGAAGGACTATTTTTGTTACTTTTTCATAGTTCAAGGGTTTTTATGATTATGTTTTTAGGTTTCCTTATGTGTTTTGTAAGCCTCCATTTGGGGAGTTAGTTGAATTTTGTTGAAATATCTATTAATCAAATCCTTTTGATCCAATCATCAATTGTTTGATTATCATCACTATACGGTATTCTTGTAGAATCAACAGATAGTGATTGTGTTGTTTATTCCGGTTATTCTATGTCGAGTCAATGGAGTATTCAGGTACCATTTTCTAGTCTTTCGCGCACTCTACATCAGTTGGTATTCAGAGACGAATGATCCGATCATGCCTCCACGTCAAGGGATTAACGATTTGCGCCGTTTGAACGCGGACTTGCAGCATCAGGTTGATGAGTTGACAGCACATTTGAACGAATTCATGAACCCCCAAAATTTTCATGAGTATGTCACTGTTACAAAAGATAACGCATTTGGTGCTCAACACCCAAAATTTTCATGAGTATGTCACTATTAATCAAATCCTTTTAACCATTGAATTGAAAATAAATGAACGATACAGATTGAGTCTTTTGATATTTAAAAATTAGTGTTCTTTATTCGTCTTTTCTATGTTTGATGATTAATATTTATTTCAATAATTTTTACATATTTTTTTTTTTTGCTAAATTTTTCAGTTGATTATTATTAATAGGGAGATTTACATCTACGTCCTTATAAAACTTTAATATTACGTCAATGTCTTTGTAAAAATCAAAATTACGTTAATATCCTTCCAAAATATGAAAAATTCTCATATATATCCAAAATAATAAATTAATAATATTTGAATAGTTTTAATATTTAAATTATTCATCTAAATATTAATTAAATGATTTTAATATTTTAAATTATTGAATAAATCAATAAAACTAATCCAAATGCTTGTTTAAACAAATATGTTAATGAGGAATCAAATACCGAATAAACTGAATAGATTAAATATAATGAATAAATTGTTTTAAACATATGTTACAAAACATTAATCAATCAAGACGAGTAAATTTTGCAATCTTTTTATTCCGATTAATTCTAAAATTATAGAAATCAATCCTTTTAAAAATTATATTGCGAGTATATGAAATTGAGATACATTGGTTAATCTTATATTAAACCTAACATACTTGAGTAAAAAGTTTAATTAATATTTAGATGAATAATTTAAATAAAAAAAATCATTTAAATATTATTATTTTATTATTTTGGATATATATGAGAATTTTTCATGTTTTGAAAGGATATTAAGGTAATTTTGATTTTTACAAGGTTATTGACGTAATATTAAAATTTGAAAGGACTTAAATGTAAATCTCCCTTATTAATAATTAAACCATTTCCAAGATCAACATATAGGGGTCACATTTCACCTTTTTGTGAAATATATTTATTAGTTTTTGTTTGTTTTTTTCACTATTTTAGTAAGATTCTTACTTACAAACTTGAAGTTTTACATAAATCTGTTGAAATCATTTACGAAATCTAACTTTAGCTTATCCAATAATTGGCGACTTACCAAAAAATGATAATACCTACAAATTTTGTTTGTTAGATGAACAAGATATCGATAATACTTTGCCTACCGAAATAAGTTATATCAAAGAGCGTGTAGAGGGAGTAGTTTTTATATTTTGAAAAGTTGGTATTTAAATTCCGTGTGAAAATCTTGGTACATTATTTTCTTTTCGTAGCATTTTCGATAAAACATGGAAACAAAAGGCGTACTTCTGTAAGAAATTCTTGTATGGTTTGCAAATAATAACCCCGATAAGCAGGTAAGTTGAAGTCATAAGATTTCGTTAGTTTGGCTCCTACAGATATCAGTCAAAAGCTGTTTCGGTTTCTTTTTTAAGAAGCTTAATAGCTTGTTTGCTTTCTTAAGATAACTAAAGTCATCACGTTAATTGCGATGGAAGGGCTTTTTTATCACATTACATGATTTTGAAAGAAGGATTTATTATAGATAAAATTTATCTAAAGCGCTATAATACATCAAACACTGTAGAAATAACTATATTTATTTCAGTATTAAAGTTAACTATAATGACTAAACATGTCTATTGACGTATGAATTAGAAAACTTATACCGATGTTTTAGTAACAAAAACTGTGTATCAGTTATGAGCAATGCTGCACAATAGAGATACTACTTTCTGCAAGCATAAAGTATCATGTAAGAAACGTAATCCAACTTCACGCAAATTCTAATGCAAATAACCAAACAGGACAAAGAAAAAGTCAATCATGACACTAAGGCGCTAAAGGGGAAGAAACGACAATGAATACCAGCCATGGGACTACAGTGGCCCTTCACAATTCCAGCGAGTAACAGGGGGTGATGAACACATAATGTGCCACTTTTGTCACATTTAAGTAGGCAGGAAAAGAAAATTAAATGCCAAGAAACAAACAATGAGGGCACTCAACGTATCATACGTGCTTCCACAACAAGACTCGTATCTCTAGTTCAATCATCCCCGGGGAGAACGTGAACTATGAGCTGGAAAGTGTTATAAGAGCACAAGGACAACACTAGGGGAGAAATGACAAAGAACCATCTTTTCCCAAAACAAAGCCAGATGTGCCATGAATAACAAAAATCTCCCATCACTGACGATAAACACACTGACGGGTCATTTATTCACTTGCAGATAAGCTGCTTGATGCTCAAAAAGCTTTCCAAAATTTATCATGTTTTAACACAAGCAACTAGTAACAAATCATGAACCCTTATTATAATAGCCAAACAGCCTGCCAAAAGGTTAAATACGTTAATAATGGGTCTAATTGGCATAAAGAAGATATATTTTAGTTGACGGAATCATAAAAGGTTACCCGCTTCATGCTTAGATCCATTTGTTCAAAGATTCAGACTTAACAACATCCACCAAAACCAAGGACCCAAAAGTATTTTGTTTGTAACAACAATAGATGTAAGGGACGTGCAAGTGCGTATCATGAAACTCATCGTGCATTTGGCAGTAGTAGTAATATTAGTTGTAATCACTTATGCAAAGAGAGTAGAGAAGTAGTAGCAGACATTCATAACAAGCACAATACTCCACCGAACCAATCCAACATAGAAGGTTGCAGGAGCCAAAGATGTGAAAACTTTCAAAAGTTTTGATTTGATTACTACATGAGAGAGCCAAATAAAACACGACATCTTGCAGAAAGAAAAAGCCCACCATTTGCATCCATATCCAGTAGCGCCTTCCAGTCAACTTCTGAAACCAAACAACCATAGCTCCATTACCACTAATTTCGTTAACAAAATTGAGGTGGCAGAATGTGCAGTCAGGTAAACAATTAAAAATGGGTAATGTTTTAAACATGCGGAACAGCAGAACACTTATTGGCAGAAAGAGAGGATGTTTTTCAAACTATTAGTTTGTCATATACAATTCAAAAAGATATAATTTATAATGAAAAAGAAATATTTCAATAGTATTCTAATGTTTTTTAATACCTCGATTAAGGGGATTTAATGCAATTAAAATACATTTTGGGAAACCATAAATCATAGCCCAAATCAACCCATTCATATAAGTAAAAGGATTGGAATTGCCACCTCTAGATAATAAGGATAAGGAAGAAATCATACCACGGGTCAACTGGTCACTTTAACAATCATCGAAAACCACCTGAACGGCGCTCATATGGTCCAGAACGGTCACGGCTGTAACGATCACCTCCACCACCACCACCACCACCACCACCATCCCTACTGCGACCGCTATTACGATCTCCATTCCTATCAGGACCAAATCGGCCACCACCACTGCGTCCACCACCACCATAACGATCATCTCTCCCACCATACCTACCACCCCCTCTATCACCTTCACTTGGACACTCCCTAGCAAAATGTCCAGGCTTACCACACTTAAAGCAATCCCCACCACCACCTCCACCACGGCCACCTCCGAAATCACGGTCCCGGCCCCGATCACGACCACGGTCACGTCCACGATCACCTTCGTAATCCCTGCCACCGCCACCGCCACCACCACCACCTTGAGGCTGAGCCTTGTCCACTGTGATGTTTCTCCCATCCAAATCCACTCCATTCATTGCTTCAATAGCATCTTCCATGGCATGCTTATCATCAAAAGTCACAAAACCAAATCCTCGTGAACGCCCAGACACCTTGTCTAAAACAACCTAAATCATGTCAAAAACAAAAGAATCTTAACAAACAAAAAAGTTCTTGATATCAAAAATCTTTACAACCAATGAACAAAAGAACAAGTCGATATAATGCACATTCGAAAGTATGTGTGCGGTACAGTTTTTTACTCTTACGCGAATCAGGTCCTAAACAATTACAAGAACATAGACGCACATGTTAACTGAAAGGAACGTATATTCAAATCCTTAGATTGAAGTATTGCTTTTTGGAAGAAGTATGCAAAAGCTTTTATTTCATGAAATCAAAAAGCATAATCAATGAAGTCAAATATGAGTGAAGTAAATATAAAACAGCAGCCCTTATGTCTGAGAATGGACGTGAACACAATATTACCTTTGCATCGGTAAGATGACCAAACTTTGAAAAGGCGTCTTTAAGAGCTCTATCAGATGTCGACCATGAGAGGCCACCAATAAAGCAGCGGTACTCCACATCATCCGACATGTTTACGACTACACTACCAAAACAAACAGAGGATTAACATAAACTTCAGAACATGAACAATGAAAATACAGGCAGGGAACTGAGCTTTCTAAGGGCAGAGAGGGGTGGTGGCCCCCCCAAAATCGGAAATTTATAATGTTAAAAATTCAGTAAAACTGATTTGATCTGACTAATTTCCTTAAGATTAGGAAGAAAACATAGCCTCCATATCTGATATGTTATACAGAGATTTACTTTCATTCAAAATTGTAATTTCAACTACAAATACAATTTTGGCCTCGACAGTTATGAGTCAACTAAAATGGGTATCTACTATTTATCCCTAACCATTATTTTAGTCCCTATCTCTAAAGACAAATATACAAGTATGTTTTGATTCATCTAATTGTCCGTAACTTTAGATAATCGACAAGTCCGCCATTAGTTCACCTAAACTAAACAAACAATTATTCAATTCTTATGCAAGGTTTAAGTATACTCTTTCATATAGCGAACTACATTCTACTCAATAATTTCTCCCCAAAAAAAATTTGGTTCAAGCTCACTGAATACAAGTATCTATCTTTGGTATCATTTACAGTTTTACATAACACTCAACGTGCTTTTAGTAAGTACGATTACTACAAACTTAAAATCACTCATTGTATACTTAATGCTATAGAAGCCAATAAAAAAAAACATATTAACCCCATGACCGTAACATCCACGACTAATCACGATCATAAGTTGCACACAAATATGTGATTTCTTAGCTAATTTTCTAATATCTAAAATTCTGAGAGATAGTTCGACAAATCGAATCGAAAGCATCACAAAAGCACAGATCACAAACATAACTAAATTAAAAATTATATTATAATAATATAAGAGATGCTAATTAAGATCGAATTCATGAATAATATGTGAAATCAGGAAAAGTTAAAGCAGATCGAGAAAGAATTAAAGATGGTAGTAATCGATTGTTACCAGGAGGGAGAATGGCGTTGATTTGACGAAAGAATGATTATTATTTCAGGCCTATCTATTTATCTGTAAAACCAATATCCTACCTGGATTGGGCTCCATGACTTTTCTCTATTTCATTTTTCTTACAATTTATCTTCACTACCGTTCTTTTTGTTTCGACTTATTAAACGGGCATATGAGCTTATGTAATTCTTAATAAGCTTGTAAGTTTATTTTTTCGGCTTATAAGACTTATAAAGTTGAAATTATGGCTTATTTGAAGTCATAAACCATAACTTATTATATTTTCTTCATGTTTTCTTCTACCAATCATTTGGGGGAGAAGGAGAAAAGCAAGTAACATCAGAGCACTCGGAGTGATAATAAGTGACAATGAGGTTGTGGTAGGTTGTGGGGAAAAATGTGATGACGTGGCAGTGAGAATGAGAGTTGTGAGTTGTTATGACAGGGAGGGTTGTGGTGGGTTGTGGGATTATTTTAATATTTTTTTATTTTTCTTAAAAGATTTAAATAAAATAAATAATACATTTATTAAAATACAAATAGAATACAATAATTAAAAAAAACACACAATACATTAATTAAAAAAAAATTACAATACAATAATAAAAATAAAAATACAATACAATAATTAAAAAAAAAACACAATACAATAATTAAAAAAAAAATTACAATACAATAATTAAAAAAATCTAACGTCCTCGATAGTTCTCCGGAAGTGTCCAAATGTGGGCTACGAGATCCTCCCGGAGTGCGTGGTGTGTGGGCCTGTCTCTAACCTCTCGGTTAATCCGGATACGTTCGTTGATTCTATCGTGAAAAGATCTCTGATTGGGTGCCGGAGGAGCATACCATTCATCGGCATCGCATATCGACCGTCCGTTGTCTTCAACGATCATGTTGTGTAATATAATACCCCCATACATAACTCTTCAAAGTTTGTTCATCTTGTAAAATCTAGCGGCGTGTCTTATAATACCCCAACGACCTTGAAGAACACCGAATGCCCGTTCGATATCCTTTCTCGCACTCTCTTGATAACGTTTGAATTTGCGGCGAGGTTCTTCAAATGGGTGCGAGTAAGCTTTAACAAATGTCGACCACTCCGGATATATACCGTCTGCAAGGTAGTATCCTTTAGTGTACTGGTTGCCGTTGACGGTGAATGTGTAGTCCGGGGATGAGTCGTTGAGCATATCATGAAACAACGGCGATTGTTTAAGCACGTTGATGTCGTTGTTCGACCCGGCGACACCGAAGTAAGCATGCCATATCCATAGATCGTACGAGGCAACGGCTTCCAACATAACCGTTGGATAACCATGGTCACCTCGTGTGTATTGCCCCTTGTATGCATTTGGACATTGATCCCATTTCCAATGCATACAGTCTATGCTACCAAGCATACCCGGAAAACCGTGAACCTCACCGTGTTTTTGATATAAACGATTAACATCGTCTTGTGTGGGGGCTCTTAGATAAACGTTTGTGTATAGATGGATTACACATTTTAAAAAATTATCTAAGGATTCGGTTGAAGTTCTTTCAGACATTTGTAAATATTCGTCGAAGGCGTCCGGAGAAATCCCGTACGCCATCATACGAATAGCCGACGTGCATTTATGCAAACAACTAAAACCCATTTTACCCGTTGCATCGGGGCGTTGTGTGAAATATTTAAAATAGTCGGGTATAGGTTCTACAGAGTAATTAGAAATACCTTCGACTATTCGGAGGAAAAGAGGCCTTCTCATACGAAACCGTCTACGGAAATATTCGTCCGGGTATACGCTTTCGCCGGAGAAGTAATGCCGTACCACGTTTTCGTTAGCTTCGGCGCGATCGCGCTTGATATATCGCCTTTTCTTTTTCACCCTACGCCGAGAACTTGTAGCCTCGTTTTCTTCCATCTCCAACATTTGTACCGACATGGCTAGAACTTGTAACAATGTCACACCCCGCTAAAGCGGAAACACGGAAGTGTGAAGAGCAAAGATATCATTACACGAGTTATAATAAAATCATACGGTTTCAAGTCATTAAGAAGTAAATAAGAGTTTACAGTTTAAGGATAACCAAGTATTGAAAAGTACGTCACGACATAACATAATAAGTTGTTTAATAAAATTCCCAAAAACATGTTCAAAATAGGTCTTCTCCCGATTCATGACTTCACGTGACATTTCATGACCCATCCAAGTATTGCATTCCGTGACTTACACTTGATTTCCTGAAACAAGAGATAAAGTGTCAACTACAATAAAGTAGTGAGTGAGTTACAGTTTTCTAGTCCTCGACTAAAAAGGTTTTGAGCTAAGTATATCTATACTTAGAAGTTTCTAAAAGTAGATTAAAACTTAAAGAATAATTCGAACCAAAACAGTTGATTGAAAGATAGATGCGGAAGTCGTATAACTCTATACGCGCATGATAAGTAAACTATGATTGATTACATGTATAACGACTACTTGGCATAATAACTTAAGTGTTCACACTAAACCGATTAACCAACCGTGATGCCTCTTACCCCGACTACTACGGGGAGTCATTTCTGATCGAGTAATATGTACGTAAGTTGCCACTTAAGTAAGGAACGGTTATTTCCTAAGTATCGATACCCATAATTACTAAACGGCTTAACAAAGCTAATAGTGTGTGGTGAAAATTAGGCACTGAATTTATTTTTAAACTAGTAGTAGTCACTTAGAGTAGTTATATTCCTCAAGAGTCATGGTAGTTATACGATCAATCAAAGTACATGTGAGTGCCGAGAATGGCATTAAATGAGTTTAACATAGTTTGAATCAAGAGCCGAATAAAGGTGGCGAACCATTAGTTTATCAAAGGCCAACGGCCATAAAACTAAATAAGCATAAGTTTGTCAAAAATGTTCAATAGAGTTCATAAAAGTTCATTTAGATCTCTTGTTTCCCCCAAAAGATAATTGAAAACAGTAATTAAGTGGGGATGTAACTCACGTGAAAATTAGGCGGTGAAAAGATAGCTCGGACGAGGGTGGGTCGGTTCTGACTAAAATCCGGCAGAGCTTCCGCGCTAAATAAAGAATGTCCAAAATAACAAATCACTTTCCCGCTTTACAACTGAACTCGAATATGTGAAATGAATCTAATGAATCACAAGGACTTACGCTAAAGCGAGAGAATGGTACTAGGAGTGTGCGTGGAGTGACCGGAATAGGAATCGGAATCGCGTGAACCTAAATTATACCGAATATGAAACTGTCAGATTCTGATGTTGTAATATTTTATAAAAATAACATAAAAATCACATTCTGGAATACGAAGTCATAGGAACTGGATTCGTCTCAATCCGACAGTTTTTGAAGAAGTTAGAGTCGTTTACGTATTTAACGCGTTTTAACCGTAAAAACAGTAAATAATAGTAGATTAATTCCAAACATTCCAGTAAAATCTGTAAAATCATATTTTGATAGATTCTAGATTATGTCAAATTTTTGTAAGCTCATAAATTCGTTTGGTATGTGATAGTGTTAGTAGGGAATGGCTCATACACATAGCCCATTAACCCCCTAAACACATAACCTGACTCTGACTTACAAAAGGTTGCATGCTATCTCCTACCTCCGGCCCTTAGGCTCCGGCGTCCGGACACAAGGCTCCTGGCCCGTGTCCGGGAACCAGGCCGTGTCCCAGCAAATGTCCGGGAGCCAAGGCCATGTCCCGGCAAGTGTCCGGGAGCCAAGCCGTGTCCCGGCAAAATGTCCGGGAGCCAAGCAGTGTCCCGGAAAAATGTCCGGGAGCCAAGCCGTGTCCCGGCAAAATGTCCGGGAGCCAAGCCGTGTCCCGGCAAAATGCCCGGGAGCCAAGGCCATGTCCCGGCAAGTGTCCGGGAGCCAAGCCGTGTCCCGGCAAAGTGTCCGGGAGCCAAGCCATGTCCCGGCAAGTGTCCGGGAGCCAAGCCGTGTCCCAGCAAAGTGTCCGGGAGCCAGGCCGTATCCCGGCAAAATGTCCGGGAGCCAGGCCGTGTCCCGGCAAAATGTCCGGGAGCCAAGGCCATGTCCCGGCAAGTGTCCGGGAGCCAAGCCGTGTCCCGACAAAGTGTCCGGGAGCCAAGCCGTATCCCGGCAAAGTGTCCGGAGCCAAGCCCGTGTCCCGGCAAAGTGTCCGGGAACCAAGCCCGTGTCCCGGCAAGTGTCCGGGAGACAAGCCCGTGTCCCGGCAAGTGTCCCGGGAACCAAGCCCATGTCCCGGCAATATCCCGGGAGCCGAACCCGTGTCTCGGCAGATGTCCGGGAGCCAAGCCCCGTATCCCGGCAGTGTCCGGGAACCTGGTCTCGTGTCCCGGCAGCATCCGGGAACCAGGCCCCGTGCCCCGGCAGTGTCCGGGAGCCAAGCCTCGTATCCCGGCTGTGTCCCGGCACTTAGCGTCCCTGTGTCGGGAGACCTTCCTACCAGTCAGACACTCAGGCCTAATCCTTGAGTGTAACCGTCAGAGCATTAATAAGGTCATATTAATAACATAGACGTTAATGGCCATTGGAATCCTATTGATGAGCCATAAATGGTCATCATTGCCATACGTTGTTAATACCTGGAAGTGTTGGGTATAAATACTTAACACTTCAGGTTTTGGCCACAGCCTCATCATCTTCATCATTCTCATCCAACTTACACACAGTACCTGGCCGGAGTATTCACACACTTCCCGCAGTAAACATATTCCGATCATCTTCTTCAACCAACCACTTGACCACCTTAGGCTCGCCAAGAGCTTGATAGGTTTGCACTGCTAAGCAGGAGGTCAAGGGGTTGAATCCCAAACACCCAAGTTACTGAGCCTGCTACTATTTGCTCAAACATTGGCGCCATCCGTGGGACACGTTTTAGCAACGGTGTCTCATTTCATTTCTATCTTTTTTCCATTTCATTTCTTAGTTTCACCACCATTTTTTCTTCTCCATGGAAGGAAATTCCTCATCACAAATCGGTTCAGTTAAGCCAAAGACAACCACCAATACCCCATCCACCACCCTACCTAATTACATATACATGGCGCAGGAAGAAACTACATCTCGCAAACGGAAGGCATCAGTCCTTCAGGATTGGGTGACGGAGCCTATTTGCTTCCCACCAATTGAAACTCCTTCCATCAACCCTGTAGTAATACAAATCCGGTTAGCCAACTATGAAGTGAGCAAGGCATATGTTGATACAGGGAGCTCAATGGACATTATTTATGCCCACTGTTTTAGGAAGCTCCCTGAAAAAGTACAAAATTCAAAGCGTCCAACACAATTCCCTCTAGTGGGGTTTTCAGGTGAGACGCATTGGCCAATCGGAGAGGTAGCAATAAACATGATGTTAGGAGAATATCCACACTATAGGTTAGAAATGATTAATTTTGCAATCATTGATGCACCATCGGCCTACAATGTCCTACTGGGCAGGCCTGCATTACAAAAATTTGGAGCAATTCCATCAACCATTCATGGCATGATAAAGTTCCCTACCCCAGCTGGCATAGCCACAGTCAGGGCTAGAACGTCATGGCCTAAAGAGTGCAAACAGGCAGAGAAACCAAAACTGGTAGAGGGTCCCAAAAGTGATCCGGCAATGGAAATCATTGATGGTCCGGAACAAAAAGTTATTATTAATAAACGTTTCCCTGAACAACCAGTGACCATTGGTTCACAGCTCCCAACACAGACAAAGACTAAACTCATAGCGTTACTAGAATCAAACCTTGATGTCTTTGCATGGCAGACATCAGACATGACTGGTGTCCCAAGGGAACTAGCAGAGCATTCCCTAAACGCGAATCCCAATATTGTGCCAATCCGACAGAAAAAACGAGGCATGGCCCCGGATCGTAGTAAATCTGCATGTGACCAAGTAAACAAAATGGTCGAAGCAGGGATTGTCAGAGAGGTAAAATACCAAACTTGGATTGCTAATCCAGTTATGGTAAAGAAGGGAGATGGTTCTTGGAGATTATGCGTTGATTTCAAAGACATTAACAAAGCTTGTCCAAAGGACAACTATCCTTTACCAGAAATCGATTGGAAAGTGGAGTCCTTAGATAGATTTAGACTCAAATGCTTTTTAGATGCATATAAAGGTTATCACCAAATTTGTATGAAAAAAGGTGATGAAGACAAAACAGCTTTTCACACAGACCAAGGCATATTTTGTTTCCAAAAAATGCCATTTGGCTTGAAAAACGCTGGAGCAACCTATCAACGTCTAATAGATGAAACTTTCAAAAATCAAGTGGGAAGGAACATAGAAGCTTATGTAGATGACATAGTTATCAAAAGCAATACGGAAGACATCATGTTGGCTGATATCCTGGAAACTTTCCAAACATTACGTAATATTAACATGAAGCTTAATCCATCCAAGTGTAGTTTTGGCATGGAGGAAGGAAAATTCTTGGGACATATTGTTACACCTAATGGCATCAAAGTCAATCCTAAGAAGGTTCAGGCAGTCATTGACATGCCATCTCCTTCCACCAAAAAGCAAGTCCAAAGCCTAAATGGCAAGCTAGCAGCACTTAGCCGTTTCTTGTCCAAAGCCGCAGATCGATCCCTCCCTTTCTTTAATACCTTAAAGGGATGCATTCGGAAAAAAGACTTCTCATGGTCTGAAGAAGCAGAAGTGGCATTTCAAGAAATGAAGAAATTCATGGCCAATCTCCCAACACTCACGGCTCCAATAGCGGGAGAGACACTAACTATATACTTGGCTGCTTCCAAGGAATGTGTAAGCGCAGTTTTAATAGCCCAACGAGGCGACTCACAAATGCCGATCTATTTCATCAGTAGGGCACTGAAAGGCCCAGAGGTTAATTATCCATGTTTGGAAAAATTAGCACTCTCTTTGGTTCATGCGTCTAGACGTTTGAGGAGATATTTTCAAGGACATCCCATCCAAGTGCTAACAGACAAACCAATCAAACAAATATTGGGTAAACCAGAAGTGTCGGGACGATTAGCAAAATGGGCAATTGAACTGGGAGAACATGAAATTTCTTTCCAACCTCGAAACTCGATGAAAGGACAAATCATGGCAGATTTCCTGGCTGAAATCGAAGGAATGGAAGAACCAAAGGATCCATTAGTGACAGACAGTCCTCCTTGGACCCTCTTCACAGATGGCGCATCCAGCCTAGAAGGGTCAGGAGCTGGTCTCATACTCACAGATCCAGATAAAAACGAGTATACCTACGCCCTTAAGTTTGACTTCCCGGCAACCAACAATGAAGCCGAATACGAAGCTCTCTTATCAGGGCTACGAATAGCTAGAAAGATGGGAGTTCAAAATATAGAAGCTTTTGTGGACTCCCAGTTGGTAGCTAATCATATCAATGGTAGCTATGAAGCAAATCAAACTTCCATGCAACAATACTTGGAAGAAACCAGAAAAATCATTTCGGACTTCTCAAAATTTACCATAGAGCAAGTGCCAAGAAACCGTAACAAAATAGCAGATGCATTGAGCAAACTTGCAGCATCCTCCTTCGCCCACCTCAAGAAAGAATTGTTGGTGGAAGTCCTAACTGAGAAATCCATAGTGCCAATAAAGGAAGTGGCCGCAATAACGGAGGAAGACTGTTGGATGACTCCAATAAAAAACTTCCTTCAGAATGGACAACTCCCGGAAGACAAACAACTAGCAAGGAAAATCAGAATGAAGGCACCAATGTATCTCCTCATAGACAACTACCTGTTTAGGAAGTCTTTTTTGGGTCCACATCTAAGATGTGTCGGCCCAACACAAGCAAAGGATCTAATTCAGGATGTACATGGTGGAAGTTGTGGCATGCATGCAGGCCCTCGTTCGGTAACCACTAAGGTCATGAGACTTGGATACTTCTGGCCATCCATGCACAGAGATGCAAAGGAAGAAATTGAAAAATGTGAATCATGCCAAAAACATGCGTCAGTCTCAAAAATGCCAAAGCAGGACCTCATTCCAGTGACTAGCGCCTGGCCATTTTACAAATGGGGAATCGACATTGTCGGACCATTCCCCCCTGGGGTGGGCAATGTTAAATACCTTTTAGTGGCTGTGGACTATTTCACAAAATGGATTGAAGCTAAGCCCTTGGCAACTATCACCGGGCCTCGAATGATAAGCTTCGTTTGGGAACAAATAGTGTGTCGCTTTGGAGTTCCACACGTCCTAGTCAGTGATAATGGAAAACAATTTGCAGATAATCCATTTAAGACTTGGTGTCAGGATATGGATATCCAACAACGATTCACCTCTGTGGCACACCCACAAGCTAATGGTCAGGTTGAAGTCATGAACAAAGCAATCGTCAAGGGAATTAAGGCCAGATTGGGAAAATATGCAAAGGCATGGGTAGACGAAATCCCAGGCATTCTTTGGGCACATAGAACTTCCCCCGGCAGAACTACATCTGAAACCCCTTTCAGCCTAGTCTATGGCACTGAGGCAGTTATCCCACCAGAACTTACAATCCCTACTCACCGGACTCTTCATTTCAATCCGGAGCTAAATGAAGAAGCCCTAAGAGAGAACTTGAATATCATCGAGGAGCGAAGAGAAATATCTCTCATCCGACAAGCAGAAAGCCATAGACAGATGGCTAAGTATTATAACCAAAGAGTCCGACACACATCTTTCAAAGTGGGAGATCTCGTATGGCGGAAGAATGAAGCTAGCAGGACCGAAAACTTGGGCAAGTTGGGTCCCACATGGGAAGGCCCATATAGTGTCCTTGAAGCACATGGAACTGGCTCCTACACCCTGTCTGACTTAGATGGACAACCATTACCCAGGACATGGAATGCAATGAATCTAAAAAGGTGCTACATTTAATATTTACATAGTATTGCTGATTGTTAGCACTTGCAACCACAACACCCGTCCGGATGTGCCTAGCCAACAGTTGTTTCAATGCTGAAAATTTAAAAAAAAAAAAAAAAAAAAAAAAAGCACAAAATTTTCGCCGGCACAAAGGGCCGGCTATATGCCGGCTACCAATGCCAAGCCGCCGGCACAAAAGTGCCGGCTATATGCCGGCTAAATTAAACCAAGCCGCCGGCACAAAAGTGCCGGCTATATGCCGGCTACCAATGCCAAGCCGCCGGCACAAAAGTGCCGGCTATATGCCGGCTAAATTAAACCAAGCCGCCGGCACAAAAGTGCCGGCTATATGCCGGCTACCAATGCCAAGCCGCCGGCACCAAAGTGCCGGCTAACAATTTAACCAAGTAGCCGGCACAAAGGGCCGGCTATATGCCGGCTGCCGGCTAATAAAAAAAAAAGGAACAGCCGGCCAGTCTGGATGCCAAGTCTGGATATCTGGGGAATCTGGCAAACTTTGGTATTTGGCCAACTCACTCATCAGGGATTTGGCCAACCATAAGAAAACGCTCTTCAAAGAGTCATTCACAGCAATGCACCTCGAAATACAAAGTGGTCTGATCTATGTATCCCACAAGGCAACAAACCTGATGCACCACCCCAAACTACGTTTGGAAGGAAATTTAGCAAGAGGCACATATAGACATCTTAAATCTACGCCAAACATGCAATCACATATTCGTCTTTTTACCTACTGGGAAAAGGCAAGCACTTCTCATTGGGAAGCGACATCACTCGCGAGTAAAACAAATTGAAGGTTAACCAACAAAAGTGCCATCGGCACGATATGAAATATACATGAGATGCCAACATCTAGCTATGTCATCGGCATACAAAAGCACCATAGGTACTCAAATGATTGTCATAGACACAACTCAATATAATTACTCTTACGCACACCCAAGATGGTGTGACACAACATCCAAGATGGCAGGTTAAATATGTGTTATTGGCTTGATCACCCAATAAAACATTATTTTCCACAAGACACATTGGACATGGCCTCGGTCAGAACTACTCAAGGCAACCTCAAGCGGCCAAGAAAGGCATGACCAAAAAATAGCCGGAAGAGACAATAAGAACAAAAAAAAGTTAGGCTTCAAAAAAAACCATTTTAAAACCTAACTGGGGGGCATGATAGTGTTAGTAGGGAATGGCTCATACACATAGCCCATTAACCCCCTAAACACATAACCTGACTCTGACTTACAAAAGGTTGCATGCTATCTCCTACCTCCGGCCCTTAGGCTCCGGCGTCCGGACACAAGGCTCCTGGCCCGTGTCCGGGAACCAGGCCGTGTCCCAGCAAATGTCCGGGAGCCAAGGCCATGTCCCGGCAAGTGTCCGGGAGCCAAGCCGTGTCCCGGCAAAATGTCCGGGAGCCAAGCCGTGTCCCGGCAAAATGTCCGGGAGCCAAGCCGTGTCCCGGCAAAATGTCCGGGAGCCAAGCCGTGTCCCGGCAAGTGTCCGGGAGCCAAGCCGTGTCCCGGAAAAGTGTCCGGGAGCCAGGCCGTATCCCGGCAAAATGTCCGGGAGCCAAGCCGTGTCCCGGCAAAATGTCCGGGAGCCAAGGCCATGTCCCGGCAAGTGTCCGGGAGCCAAGCCGTGTCCCGGCAAAGTGTCCGGGAGCCAAGCCGTATCCCGGCAAAGTGTCCGGAGCCAAGCCGTGTCCCGGCAAAATGTCCGGGAGCCAAGGCCATGTCCCGGCAAGTGTCCGGGAGCCAAGCCGTGTCCCGGCAAAGTGTCCGGGAGCCAAGCCGTATCCCGGCAAAGTGTCCGGAGCCAAGCCCGTGTCCCGGCAAAGTGTCCGGAGCCAAGCCCGTGTCCCGGAAAAGTGTCCGGGAACCAAGCCCGTGTCCCGGCAAGTGTCCGGGAGACAAGCCCGTGTCCCGGCAAGTGTCCCGGGAACCAAGCCCGTGTCCCGGCAATATCCCGGGAGCCGAACCCGTGTCTCGGCAGATGTCCGGGAGCCAAGCCCCGTATCCCGGCAGTGTCCGGGAACCTGGTCTCGTGTCCCGGCAGCATCCGGGAACCAGGCCCCGTGCCCCGGCAGTGTCCGGGAGCCAAGCCTCGTATCCCGGCTGTGTCCCGGCACTTAGCGTCCCTGTGTCGGGAGACCTTCCTACCAGTCAGACACTCAGGCCTAATCCTTGAGTGTAACCGTCAGAGCATTAATAAGGTCATATTAATAACATAGACGTTAATGGCCATTGGAATCCTATTGATGAGCCATAAATGGTCATCATTGCCATACGTTGTTAATACCTGGAAGTGTTGGGTATAAATACTTAACACTTCAGGTTTTGGAGACAGCCTCAACTTCATCATCATTCCTATCCAACTTACACACAGTACCTGGCCGGAGTATTCATACACTTCCCGCAGTAAACATATTCCGATCATCTTCTTCAACCAACCACTTGACCACCTTAGGCTCGCCAAGAGCTTGATAGGTTTGCACTGCTAAGCAGGAGGTCAAGGGGTTGAATCCCAAACACCCAAGTTACTGAGCCTGCTACTATTTGCTCAAACAGTATGTTTTCTCGAAATTCAAGATTAAATCAGATTAAATACTGTAAAATTCATAACAAATCGAAAAATAGGAGTTAGGTTCCCAATTTTTTACAGTAAGCTACATTTTAAATTCTACATCTTTGGTCAAAATTCTGGGATTTTTACCCTGACCGCGCCGCGGTTAAGCGACTGCGCCGCGGTCGTGGTGACAGTTTCTTGGTCAAGCTCGTTTTTGAAGAAATTTGATGTTTTTAAGTTAGATTTTGACATGCAACCAGATATAAGCTTAGATTATTGATGTATAATAGTTTATTTAGTGTTTTTAACTACAAATTTAAGGATCTAACCATGCAATTTGTAAAAACCCGTTTTTGTTCATAAATGGTCAAAAATCTTCATATAAACTCATTTTTAGTTATTAGATGATGCATGCAATGAGTTATAACAGTGAGTAAAGATGATAGGAAGTGTTTTTACCGGATGGATGATGTTTTGAAGGATATTTAAGTAGTCTCTTGGTGATTTTTGACCAAAAATGCTTAGAAATCAATCCTTGACCCAAATAGTTGAAAACTCCTTTCTCCTTCTTGTTTAAAACGATTTTTATGTGTTAAAATGATGGATTATTTCAGAAATGTGGCTGTGATTTTTTTTTGAAGTTTGAGAGTGTTTAGTTGAGAGTGAGAGAGAGCAAAGGGTGTGTTTTGTTGTGTGTGTGTTTGTGTTATGTTTATGAGGTGTTATAAGGGAGTATAAATTAGTGTCACTAGACTTTTAAAAGGCTCCCAACATGTTTAACCCGGAGCCAAAGTGTTGGGCTCGGGTTTGGGTTTGTTTGTTTAAGTTTTAAGTTCAAAAAAAATGTGCTGTCTGCGCACTCCACCGCGGCGCGGTGGCCTGACCGCGGCGCGGCTGGAGTGGTAGACTTTATGCCTTTTTCGTTTTTCGTTCGTTCCAATGTTAAGTGTTTCGTTTGTTTAAAAGTTTCCGTTCATTAAAATAGGAACTTAGACAAGTTCACTAAGTATTTTCTTGGTATTAGGATTCATTTTGGGATTCCGATTTCGATTCTACACACTCGAGTTTATGAGACAAGTAAAGATGAGATCAATTCGAATTTAACTCAAAGATAGAGAATGTGATTTTCACTCGAAATAAGACGGTTGTCACATTCTCCCCGGGTTGAAAAGAATTTCGTCCCGAAATTTAGTTCGCCTCATCGGAGGAAAGATCTTTGAACAGGTGTGGATACTTCTGACGAATCTGGTCTTCACGTTCCCATGTGAATTCGTGACCTCGTCGGGAATTCCACCGAACCTTAACAAAAGGAATACGACTTTGCTTGAGTTGTCTGACCTCTCGGTCCACAACCTCAAGCGGTTCCTCGATGAAATTAAGTTTGTTGTCGATCTGGACCTCGTCCAGTGGGATGACAATGGTCTCGTCCGATAAGCACTTTTTCAAGTGCGAGACATGGAAGACATTGTGAACGTTGGAAAGAGCTTGTGGAAGTTGAAGTCGATACGCCACTGGGCCGATACGTTCAATTACCTCAAAGGCCGGTGTACCTCGGGCTTAGCTTGCCGCGTTTTCCCGGAACGGACCACCGCGTTCCATGGCGATATTTTCAGAAGTACTCTGTCGCCCACTTGGAATTCGAGGGGTTTCCTTCGGTTATCGGCATAGCTCTTCTGCCGAGTACGAGATGTCTTCAACCTATCTCGTAAGGTGGTGATTTTTGTCGATGGTTCCCTGGATGATATCGAGCCTTGTTAGTTGTCGATCGCCAGCTTCAAGCCAACAAAGCGGCGACTGACTCTCACGTCCGTGTAAGGTCTCGAATGGTGGACACTTGACGCTAGTGTGGTAGATGTTGATATAGGAGATACTCGACCAAGGGGAGGTGAGCGTCCCTAATGATTCCTGAAGGGCATTCCTAAAACGGGACGTGAGTCGACTATCCCTATCGGAGATGGTGGAGGGAGGTGTTCCGTGACGAGAGACGATCTCGTTGATGTAGATTTGAGCGAATTTTTCCATCGAGTGGTTTTCTCGTACCGGGAGGAAATGAGCGGATCTTGTCAAACGGTCCATGATGACCCAAATCGTGTGGTTACCTCTTGCCGTACGGGGCAATCTGGTGATGAAGTTCATGGAGATTTGTTCCCACTTCCACATGGGAATCTCTGGCTGCTGAAGTAGACAGGAGGGCTTCTGATATTCCGCCTTGACCTTCGAGCAAGTAAGGCACTTAGCTACGTACAAGGCGATATCCTCCTCCATGCCCGACCACCATTAGTATTCCCGTAGATCCTTATACAACTTGTCGGATGCCGGATGAATATAGTGTCGGGATCGGTGGCCCTCGTCCAAAATAAGCTCACGAAGGTCTTCGACTCCCGGGATCCATGCTTGATTCACGAAATAATGGATTCCGTCCGGTTTGAGCTCAAATTCCTTTTTATGATTGTGAATGGTTTCGTCCTTAAGGTTCTCGGGTTTCAATGCTTCGCTCTGTGTGCTAGTGATTCGAGTTTGAACTTCTGAAACGGTTCCTCCTGTTCTTTGCCCCAAAGGGAAGCTGTATATTTCGGAGTAAGTTCGGTCAATGGCTTAGCGATCCTTGAGAACATTCTCAATGAATCTTCGATAGTAGCCAGCCAATCCTACGAATTGTCGGGTTTCCGTAGGAGTCGCTGGGGCTTGCTATCTCTCAATCGCTTGATTTTGGCTGGGTCTACGTGAACTCCCTCCTAATCGATCGCTTGACTAAGGTAATGTACTTCCCGGAGTCAGAACTTACATCTCGGGAGTTCCATGTGCCACTTCTGATTCCCTAAGGAGTTCTAGAATGAGTTCCAGGTGTTTCACGTGGTCTTGATTATTCCTTGAGTAGATGAGAATGTCATCTAAGAATATGGTTACGAACTTGTCTAGTTATGGCCTACACACTCTGTTCATTAGGTCCATGAACAGTGCTGGTGCGTTGGTCAGGCCAAATGGCATGACAAGGAATTCGTAATGACCGTAACGAGTTCGGAATGCGGTTTAGGGGTGTCGGTCTCACTGACACGAACCTGATGATAACCTGGGCGGAGGTCGACCTTTGAGAAGTGAGAAGCATCCTGCAACTGTTCGAATAGGTCGTCGATCCTTGGAGGTGGTTATCGGTTCTTGACGGTCAGCTTGTTAGGTTCATGATAATCGATGCACATACGGAAGGACTCGTCTTTCCTTTAAACAAAGAAGGTTGGGCTCTCCAGGGGAACGAGCTTGGACGAATAAGACTATGATCCGAGAGTTCATGTAGCTGTTTCGACAGCTCTTGCATTTCCGGCGGGTGCTAGACGGTATGGCGTCTTGGTAACCGGTGCTGCGCCAGGAACTAGGTCTATTCGGAATTCCACTTGTCGGTGTGGAGGTAGCCCGGGTAGATTCTTAGGAAAGACTTCTGGATGGTCCTTGACTACTGGGGTATCTTGTATACGGATCTCCTTGGGTTTATGTTTGACAACGTGTGCGAGGAATGCGTCGAGGTCTTTCTCGAGGTACTTGCGCATTTTGATGGACGACACTATACGAAGTCGTCGTCCGGGTTTGTCTCCTTGAACGATTAAAGTTTCGGAGTCAGAGAGAGGAATGCGGACAAGTTTTGTCGAAACAGACGATCTCGGCTCGAAAACGGGAGAGCCAATTCGTTCCGACGATTTCGTCAAAGCTTTTCAGTTCGATTGGAATTAAATCAATGGGGAAGGTTTTATCAGATAGGCTTATGGAACATTCTAGGATTTTATCTTTAGCTTCGAACTCCTGGCCGTTAGCGTATTCTACGGTGAAGCTATCCTTAAGAATCTTAGATCCTATAATAATGAAGGGTCTAAACTCTAAGGATACGAAGCTTCTTTTAAGTTGCTGAATTGAATGGTACGGAAGTAAAGTGGTCACTGACAGAAGACGTACCCATAACCGCATTCGGGTCCTGCCGAGCTTCCTCGACAGTGATTGCGAGAGTGCGTCCTCGTCCTTGTCTGGCCGGATTGGTTTGGGTGTTCTGTAAGTTAGGGCAAGACTTTCGGAAGTGTTTGTCGCTTCCGCACTTGTGGCAAACTGACTTCTTTCTGTTGCCACCAGCTTCCTCTGGGCAGCACCAAGGGTAGGGCCCCTCTTCGTTACATATTCTGCATACTGGGCAGTTTCCAACATGATGGAAGTAGCATTTGTCGCACTTGGGGTGTGGCCCAGCGTAAATTCGGATTCCGGTTGTGGGTACCTTGTTGTGACTGCTCCTCATTGGTTGATGATCAGCCTTCCTCTTCTTACTCTCCTTATGCTCGACGGTTGCTGGAGGGAGAAGAAGGTTATTGTTCCCGGAGTTTTCGCTTGCTTCTTGCTTGACTGTTACTGGAAAGAGAAGGGGTTTAACGTTTCTGAGGTATTCATCTCCCTCTTGTTTAACTGTGGTTGGGAAGTTGTGGAGGTTATGGTCTTGATTGTTCTCCGAGTGAATGATGTTGGGGTTTTCACCCCCGAAGATTCCGTCGTTGATCCCGACAATTACCTGGGCAATCAAGTCGGGCATCGCTGCTTCTCAGCTGAGCAGCGACCTGTTCGGCTATTCGGTCAGCGTCGCTTCTGTCGAGAGGCATAATTCTACATTGGAGAAAGAAGCTAGTTTAGACGCACGAATAAGATACGATGAGTAGGTAATCCAATGAACAAGGATAACAAACACGCAAGAGATACAATCCAATGATAACTAAAGATTCGCACGACAATAGTACAAATAGATAATAGGATAGAATTTCCATTCATTAATAATATAGAGTTGAATACAAGGTTCAAAATGTGAATGAAATACAAGTACAATACATATGGAAATAAAATAGATATGGCTTTGAGTTGTGTATACTGGAAAATTTCAACTCAGGCCTACAGTACAATACAAAAGGAAGACTATGACTAATGACGCCTCTCTAGGAACATCTTGGCCATTATGACCGCGATCAAGGTTCCCATTACCAGACACGCCCCTACGAGTTGTTGCACAGTACGTGCCGTAGCTCGAGTCGATGCGATGACTCGCTTCGCCTGCTCAGACAAGTGGTGCGCCGCATCAGTGACTTCGCGGATGAGGAGTCCCTGTTGCTGGTTCTCCTCAGCGAGTGCCCGAACCTCGCGGTGCAGGTGCAAGAATGCGGCCGGTGGGGGTGGCTGGAGAGTAGGTGGCATCATAGGTCGGGAGATTCCGGCCTCCTGAGCACGTCGCTGCTCCTCAAGGAAATGACGTTCCCACGCGTAGCGTTCCATTACCGGAGTGCGCAGGGCGGGATCGTATGGTTCCACAAATGACTGAGGAGGTGCGGGTCGAAACAGGCTCGGCTGCTGGCGCGCGGTCAACCTAGCGCGAAGCCCTTGGGGCTGCGGTGGTTCGGTGACAGGCGCTGGTGGAGGGGGTGGAAGCACAGATCTCGGGCTGGATCCGTGACTGTTACTAATCGTCGTTGGTGTATCCTCTGTCGGGTCAGTCGTCTGATGACTCTGACTATCGGACGCCGTGTGGCCCTCGGAAAGCTCGTTCGATGGGGAGACGGCTCGCGGGAGGGGTCGTGACTGAGATCGTGAGCGGGACGACTGAGACATGTCGGATCTGCGAATAATATGTTACGTGAGTACCGGAATTAAGGAAAATGTAAACGAAAATGCATGTATGGGTCAGTCACGTGAGAATCGGGAAGGAATAAGACCGGGAACTTTTCGACTCGAAAACCGTTTGACTATAGCAATTACTTTCCGTTCTCGCAAAATTCATTTTGAACTAGGCATAGTTGATCAAGTTACGCCTAGTTAAAAGCAAACCATGCGATTGCGGAATTAATCTACTAAAGTTTGAAAGCTCGTGAAATGATTTTTCTGAAAAAGCCTTGGTTATAGTTTGGTTTCAAAAAAATTTTGAAAAATTCTCAAAACCGTTTTCGCTATAACCAGTGCTCTGATACCAAGTCTGTCACACCCCGCTAAAGCGGAAACACGGAAGTGTGAAGAGCAAAGATATCATTACACGAGTTATAATAAAATCATACGGTTTCAAGTCATTAAGAAGTAAATAAGAGTTTACAGTTTAAGGATAACCAAGTATTGAAAAGTACGTCACGACATAACATAATAAGTTGTTTAATAAAATTCCCAAAAACCTGTTCAAAATAGGTCTTCTCCCGATTCATGACTTCACGTGACATTTCATGACCCATCCAAGTATTGCATTCCGTGACTTACACTTGATTTCCTGAAACAAGAGATAAAGTGTCAACTACAATAAAGTAGTGAATGAGTTACAGTTTTCTAGTCCTCGACTAAAAAGGTTTTGAGCTAAGTATATCTATACTTAGAAGTTTCTAAAAGTAGATTAAAACTTAAAGAATAATTCGAACCAAAACAGTTGATTGAAAGATAGATGCGGAAGTCGTATAACTCTATACGTGCATGATAAGTAAACTATGATTGATTACATGTATAACGACTACTTGGCATAATAACTTAAGTGTTCACACTAAACCGATTAACCAACCGTGATGCCTCTTACCCCGACTACTACGGGGAGTCATTTCTGATCGAGTAATATGTACGTAAGTTGCCACTTAAGTAAGGAACGGTTATTTCCTAAGTATCGATACCCATAATTACTAAACGGCTTAACAAAGCTAATAGTGTGTGGTGAAAATTAGGCACTGAATTTATTTTTAAATTAGTAGTAGTCACTTAGAGTAGTTATATTCCTCAAGAGTCATGGTAGTTATACGATCAATCAAAGTACATGTGAGTGCCGAGAATGGCATTAAATGAGTTTAACATAGTTTGAATCAAGAGCCGAATAAAGGTGGCGAACCATTAGTTTATCAAAGGCCAAACGGCCATAAAACTAAATAAGCATACGTTTGTCAAAAATGTTCAATAGAGTTCATAAAAGTTCATTTAGATCTCTTGTTTCCCCCAAAAGATAATTGAAAACAGTAATTAAGTGGGGATGTAACTCACGTGAAAATTAGGCGGTGAAAAGATAGCTCGGACGAGGGTGGGTCGGTTCTGACTAAAATCCGGCAGAGCTTCCGCGCTAAATAAAGAATGTCCAAAATAACAAATCACTTTCCCGCTTTACAACTGAACTCGAATATGTGAAATGAATCTAATGAATCACAAGGACTTACGCTAAAGCGAGAGAATGGTACTAGGAGTGTGCGTGGAGTGACCGGAATAGGAATCGGAATCGCGTGAACCTAAATTATACCGAATATGAAACTGTCAGATTCTGATGTTGTAATATTTTATAAAAATAACATAAAAATCACATTCTGGAATACGAAGTCATAGGAACTGGATTCGTCTCAATCCGACAGTTTTTGAAGAAGTTAGAGTCGTTTACGTATTTAACGCGTTTTAACCGTAAAAACAGTAAATAATAGTAGATTAATTCCAAAAATTCCAGTAAAATCTGTAAAATCATATTTTGATAGATTCTAGATTATGTCAAATTTTTGTAAGCTCATAAATTCGTTTGGTATGTTTTCTCTAAATTCAAGATTAAATCAGATTAAATACTGTAAAATTCATAACAAATCGAAAAATAGGAGTTAGGTTCCCAATTTTTTACAGTAAGCTACATTTTAAATTCTACATCTTTGGTCAAAATTCTGGGATTTTTACCCTGACCGCGCCGCGGTTAAGCGACTGCGCCGCGGTCGTGGTGACAGTTTCTTGGTCAAGCTCGTTTTTGAAGAAATTTGATGTTTTTAAGTTAGATTTTGACATGCAACCAGATATAAGCTTAGATTATTGATGTATAATAGTTTATTTAGTGTTTTTAACTACAAATTTAAGGATCTAACCATGCAATTTGTAAAAACCCGTTTTTGTTCATAAATGGTCAAAAATCTTCATATAAACTCATTTTTAGTTATTAGATGATGCATGCAATGAGTTATAACAGTGAGTAAAGATGATAGGAAGTGTTTTTACCGGATGGATGATGTTTTGAAGGAGATTTAAGTAGTCTCTTGGTGATTTTTGACCCAAAATGCTTAGAAATCAATCCTTGACCCAAATAGTTGAAAACTCCTTTCTCCTTCTTGTTTAAAACGATTTTTATGTGTTAAAATGATGGATTATTTCAGAAATGTGGCTGTGATTTTTTTTTGAAGTTTGAGAGTGTTTAGTTGAGAGTGAGAGAGAGCAAAGGGTGTGTTTTGTTGTGTGTGTGTTTGTGTTATGTTTATGAGGTGTTATAAGGGAGTATAAATTAGTGTCACTAGACTTTTAAAAGGCTCCCAACATGTTTAACCCGGAGCCAAAGTGTTGGGCTCGGGTTTGGGTTTGTTTGTTTAAGTTTTAAGTTCAAAAAAAATGTGCTGTCTGCGCACTCCACCGCGGCGCGGTGGCCTGACCGCGGCGCGGCTGGAGTGGTAGACTTTATGCCTTTTTCGTTTTTCGTTCGTTCCAATGTTAAGTGTTTCGTTTGTTTAAAAGTTTCCGTTCATTAAAATAGGAACTTAGGCAAGTTCACTAAGTATTTTCTTGGTATTAGGATTCATTTTGGGATTCCGATTTCGATTCTACACACTCGAGTTTATGAGACAAGTAAAGATGAGATCAATTCGAATTTAACTCAAAGATAGAGAATGTGATTTTCACTCGAAATAAGACGGTTGTCACAAACAATTCGGAGTCGGAAGATGATGACGAATCCGAAACATCGTGCTCGTTTGAAGAATTCGAACTCATATTTTGTAATATGGTTTTTAAGGATGAATATTGAGATAGAAAGAGATTGAGAATTGGTGTGAATTTTGGGTTAGATTATGGGGGTATTTATAGGTGAATTTGGAAAGAAAAAAAAAAAAAAAAAAAAAAAAAATATATATATATATATATATATATATATATATATATATATATATATATATATATATATAACGGATATATATATATCCGTTGGAAAAAAAAAAAAAAAAAAAAAAAAAACTATCGAGAATTGCCCGTTGTGGGCACAACGAGTGCCTCACAACGAGGCCAGAACGGGAGTCGCCGGAGTGATAACGAGGCTTATGCCTCGTTGTGAGACGAGAATCACGCGAGAACGGGGCAAAAAAAGGGCCACTCCGTGTGCTCTCATAACATCAAAGTTTGAAGCAATCGTTAGCAAGTATTTCACAGTTTTTCATTTGTTTATCAGTTTGGATACAATTTCGTGTTCTATTTTCGAATTGTTTCTCTATTTTCATTACAATCGAATTATGTCTTTTATTTATAATGTGTGTTTAGTCAATTTCATGAGTAGCTAATTTAATTAAACGTTTGCTTGAATTTGTGATCGTTTGTGTGGTAAATCTTGAATATGAAATTAGATTAATGTGTTGTGGTTAATTGGGGATCCGTTTTGGTTGAAACTTTAATTATCTTGTTAAAATTGTTTATACTTTTGTTTGGTAAACTAAAAACGGGTATTCGAAAGGAATTCGTAATTTTTACTAAAATAGGAACGAAACAATCAACCGGTCTATAGTTGGTTAAAAGTTTGCGGTATTCGAAAGGAATCGCTAACAACAATTTGAACAAGTAAGTGTTAACACAAACGGTAGTTAATAAATTAAGAGAAATCGGTTTATTGATTAGTAAGCTATTCGAAAGGAAGCTTAAAGATTAATTCGTACACATCGCCTTGGAACTTTATGCACGATTATTTTAGGTGTTAACTATATTCGAAAGGAATAGTTACATGGATAGGTAATTGGAGAAATTTTAGTATTCGAAAGGAACTAGGTTTTATATTAGAAGTTTATCATCATTTCATACTTAGGAAATATCACACATTCGTAAACGGTCCAAGCAAGCGTCCTTATAAATATCTGAAATATAAATCATATTTAGTCGTTTTTACATTTAGTCTTCCTAAGACAAAACCCCACTTGTTACTTGTTACTTGTTACTTGTTACTTTTTAGCTAATTTCTCGATTTACAATAGTCCCCGTGTTCGAACCCGAGATTTGCCTATACTATTTTACAACCGATAAGGGTACACTGTCCGGTGTCGTAATCTAGGAAAAAGCTTATTTTGGAAAACTAGATTTCGCACATCAGGGCCCAAATATTTTTGACCAAAACTTAATAAAGACAATTTCGTGATCAAACTAGTTAATTAAGGTGAGGTGTTGTGATGATCTTATGTGTGATCACAAGACAATTCATAAATAATATTGATAAAACAATATAGTTATGCAGAAATAGTAAATGAACACGATGATATACGAGGAAAACCATTAATCCTTTTGGATTGTCGGCATAAAACCTCGGGAAAGGGAAAACTATCCCTTGCCTTGTTAGTTTTATTAGTGAAAAGGTATTGAAATACAATAGCGAGCACATGTGATCGATTTTAAGTGCTTGAGTAATGATTCTAGGTAGCTTTGTGAGTATTTCGGGGAGATTGTGAGTGTTCATATATCAATCGCTGCCTCATTATGTAATAAAAAGTAAATAACAACTTTTGCGTGATATCTGGGATCTTCCCAGCTTCGAGATTTGTGTGATGACTTCTTCTTCAACGTTTATATTGAGTCTTTAATTTTACACTTGATTTAGACCTTTTCTTCAACGGGCATATAAGCCAACATGATACCTGCTAAGATAAGACAATATATACATGAATATAGGGGGTGTTTGTGTAAGCTTATTTTTTGGGTTTAGGCTTATTATTTAGGGAAAATGCACTGGATAACCATTGTACTACCTAAAAATATCCGTATAGGTCATTGTACAAAATTTACGTCTATTTACATCACTCTACCGAAAGTGACCTGTTATTTAAACCATTTTTACCCGATCAACAGGTCAACCTCCACCTTTATATTGGTATCTTCTTTATACAGCAACCCACCAAAACTTTCAACTGATTTCATCATAATTTAGGGTTCTTGATTAAAAAGATCAGTTTTTTAAAACAACACACCAAAAATCTCAACTGATTTCATTATAAATTAGGGTTCCTGATTGAAAAGATTACTTTTTTACAAAAACCCAGTTGGAAAATTGAATAGAAATGGAAGTCTTGTCGGCGAAATCACTTCCGGTGGGGTACCGGTTTCGGCCTACTGATGAAGAATTAGTCAACCATTTCACATACATCATCGTTTCTCCTCCGTTTTGGATGATGGTGCAGGGGTAAAACCGTCATCTTTTTTGAAAAACTCATAAGCTCTTGAGGCTACAAAAACAAGTGTTTCTGCAATCCCTCCAAAAATTCGAGCTTTGATTTTCCCCCTCCTAATCACTGGAAACGTCGTGGGTTTCTTCACCGGCGGTGTCGAAAAAGGTGCCGCCATTGGTGGTTTTAAAAACAGAGCTTCAAGCTTAGATTATTCTAGTAAATGATTATAATAGAAATTACGGAAAATTAAAGATGGGAAACAGAGGATTTGAGAATCTAAAAAGATGAAAAACAGAGTATCGAAATTAGAACAAATTATGGAACTTTTTCAATCAAAAACAGAACAGACAAGGTAAATGATCTTGATCTTCATGAGGGTATTTATTTTGGAATTTAAAAATGGAGATCTGGATATTTTGGAATTTAGAGGGATTCATAGGAGGAAGATGATGAATGTTTGGATGGTAGTTATAAAACCGATTACAAATTCGTAAATCCATCTTCCCCAATTGAAGCTCTGGAAATTTCCCAATTGATAAACCCTAATTTCTTGTTTATAACGTTGAAAACATATAAAGTTAGAGAAAGGGTGACGTGGCGGTTACCAGCAGGTTTCAGGTCACCAAAATGATTTATTTAAACGGTTTCTTAAAGTTAAGGTTATAATTTAAACGGTCAAATGTGGTATAGTGATGTAGATAGACGTAAATTTTGTACAATGACCTAGACGGATATTTTTGTGTAGTACAATGGTCATCCGGTGCATTTTCCCTATTATTTATAAGGAGCTTATGGCTTATAAAATATAAGTTTTAAAATTTTTATGAAGTGTTTGGAGGAGCTTATGAGCTTTTTAGCTTATGATAAGGTAAAAATGTTTGATAAGCTCATAAGCCACACAAAATGAGCTTATGAAAACCCCCTTACATAAGCTCATAAGCCTAAGCTAATAAGCTCAAACAAACACCTAAAATGGGCTTATGTCTCTTACATAAGCTAATAAGCTCATAAGCCCCTTCTATAAGCTTACACAAACACCCCCATAATAAGAAGCGTTAGTAAGCTTTGTGATAATGAACATGCTGGTGATCCGTGATCATGAAGATGGTTGAGATCCGTGATCATGCACCGAACAAAAATAATTGTGATCCGTGATCATAGGCTAAAGTTCTACCCATAACATGTATCCTCATAAAATCATAATCGTTCAATCGTGTATTATTTAAATATTTGGATTTAAATTTAGATACTAATTTTTCTCGATAGAATTCTTCACGTACACAAAAATAAAGTAGGTTATATTTATAAACGAAATAATAGTTTGGGACAAACTTTAATCCCCATTAACCAGATACTTTGTACAATAGAATAAAAGTCATTTTTAAACCACCATTTTAAACATTACCTAAAGATATGTTTGGTATGAAATTACGGAAATGAAATGACTTTGATTCCCACTAGACTTATTTGGTTAATAGATTTAAATTGTATCATAATCAAACCTATAAAACATTTATATTTTATATTCATCTAAAATATGGGTTTAAACCTATTCCCATACCCAAACTATACTCATTCATTTTTGTAAACCAAGCATATCCTTATTTTTGCACCATAGGGTTTAAGAAGATGATTTACACATAAACCCCAAAATCACTACATATGGTACTAGTTTCCCTTAATAGTATTCTCCACATAAATACTAAAAATATACATATTGATTAGCATTATAGTTACACGCAACAAAATATATTAAAATGACAGTACTTGTTGTTTGCTCAAATACGTACAACATAAACAATTACCAGATTTTGACCTTCTTGTTGAAAGCTCAAATTGATTATCAATAAGGTTTTAAAATAAAACTCTTCATGAAGATTACACGATTTCACTAACGATATAAGATGTATGTCAGAACTCAAAAATGATAAAACGCAAAGGTTGTATCAAAACCCTTTATATTAGGGAATCAAAAGGCAAGTATATTAAATTAAAAAAATCAGTACAAAACCGTTAACTTTATTTTATTTAAAAGGGTTTTTCTAATGTGTGCCCTAAGGGCACATGATAAGTAGAGAATATTCTCCTCGAAAATTGAAAAAGTAGGGAATATTCTCCTTGAAAATTGAAAAAGTATAAAATAATCTTCTCGAAAATTGAAAAAGTATGGAATATTCCCTGCTTTTTCAATTTTCGAGGAGAATATTCTCTACTTATCATGTGCCCTTAGGGCACATGTTAGAAAAACCCTATTTAAAACCGTTAAGTAACATTTAATTAACTTAATGATGAAACAAGTATATATATAACTAAAACCCCGCCTCCTTTTGGTTTTGTTGATTAGGGTTTAGTTCCAAAAATGTGGTTTCTGTGTGTTTTCTACCATAGACTAATAGATTACAGGAAACCTGAATTCGAATCATTAGCTCATCTGTTTGGTGGTTTAGATTCACTTGAATGGAAGCTTCCCCAACATCACCATCCAGATTCTCCATTCCACTTTGTTAATCTTCCCAATGAAGATATCGCTCGCAATATCGCTAATCGAAGTATCTCTTGTTTGCTTGCTTGATTGCATAATATACTTGTTATCCATAGTATTAATTTATGATTTTTATATGGTACTGTAGGTATTCTTGTGAAGGGGGTTTATGAAATATGGGGAGAGGGTAGCACCTATGAACAACTTAAAGAAGCAATAAATAGTTATCCAGATCACCGGAAGCTGCCTTACCTAACTTCTGATACCACTTTTAGGATTATAATAGATAGCTTTGGGAAGGCCATTAACTTCAAGGAACAAACCGCTCGAATTCAAGGAATGGCTTATATCCCCTTTCAGGTATTTCCTTTTTTGTTGTTTGTATTCATGAATTTCTTTCAAGGTTACAAGATAACGTAATACGTGGCGTGGCGTGGCCGCGTGAGTAAGCCTCAAGCAAGAAAAGGCGAGACATGGCGTTTTTCAAAGCTGCAAATTTTTTTAATATATTTTATAATTTTATATATATTTTTACTGTTATTAAGTTATATAAATATCAATAAATTATTAAAAAGTCTGTTTTAACATTTAAGTATATATATATTCTAACATATAGTCACAAAATTACAACCAAATGATTTTTATAACCATTTTTAAACTTTTTTTTTTTTTTTTTTTTAATTTTCATAACGCGTTACAAAGAACTCGCGTTAAGGCGCGTCATGGGACGTCATGACCACGTTTTTTTGCCGTCACGCCTAACAAAGACGCTTTGCATGTTTTCGTAAATTCTCGCCGCGCCTCGTCGCCATGGCGCGCCTTGGCGCGTTATTTAGAACCCTGATTTCTTTACTTCATTGGATAACTTACAACCCATCTGATCTATTGTATCTGTTTGACCCGTTCCCCTTTAGCTATTTAAATTTATGATCCCGACCGACTCACTAGAGATAAAGGATAACCTTAATCAACCCATTTATCAGTAAATTGGTTGTATTTGGCAACTAAACTATTTTCACATCTTGATTGATAATTTCTGATGAATTTTTTTTCAGGGTCGAGTTGACCTGCGTAATCCAGAGCATAAGTTTTGGCTTATTGAAACAGATGAAAATGGATCTACCAATAATGGGCTACCACCAGTTGTTGACAGAAGAATATTTTTTGGGCGTGAGATTGGTGCTGCCGATAGAAAGCTGTTGCCTACATATCAGCTGAAAAGTCGTAATTATCTTGGACCGACTGCCATGGATGCAGAAGTGGCTTTTTTGATGGCCAACCAAGCACAAGTCACGCCTGGGAAACTTGTTTATGACCCTTTTGTTGGCACAGGAAGCATTCTAGTTGCTGCTGCTCATTTTGGTGCCATGACAATGGTTTGTCATCTATTTCAACTTTAAGATCAACTAGAAGTGGCAAGATGGGTGGTTCGGGCGGGTCGGGTAATGGGTCCAAACGGGTTTGGGCTGAGATAGTCGTTTTTTAGTACACATGTGGCTGAGTTTGCTGATATGCAATTTTTTTTTCTTTTTTATAATATATGAAATTACTAAATAAAAGCATATACATACTTCATGTTTTTGTTTGCAATTAGCATAACGACATAAGATACATGCATGTGTGGTTTCCACAAATCCACATACATTGAATTTTTAAAACGGTTTAGGAGTTTGTATGCATCAAAATCCGACTTTGGAAGCATTTTAACATGTTTTGCTTGTTCTCCTTTCTAATTATTTTTTTTCTATTTGACCTATCTGGTCTGTTTCAGACAAACAAAACCCAAACCCATTTTAAGCAGACATATCTTGCATCAACAAGTAGCCGTTTCATGTTGATAATAGTTTTGTTTCTAGTTTCCTCTAATTTAAAACTTTCAGGGCGCAGATATTGATATCCGGGTGGTGCGTGATGGCCGTGGGCCCGACTGCAATGTATGGAGTAACTTTAAACAGGTAAGGTTTTATTAACTTTTGCTTCAGAAATTCTTAAAATTGGTTTGCATATTACTAATCTAGGAAAGTTAGATACGGTATCAAACTTGCTGATGATTTGTCTTTTTAACAGTATGGATTGCCGATGCCAGTTTCATTGCTAAGAGCAGATAATAATCTTCCTCCTTGGCGGCCAGGGTTAAAAGAGGTAACATCTTTCATCACAAAAAAGCAGTAACACTTGGCTTACTGCCAGTTGTGGGTTTTTTGCATTAGCTAGAGGTGTCAAAATAAGCGGTATGAATCAGAAATGTGCATTTTGGTACAGGTCGAATTAAAATCACTGTGTAAGTTAAATAATAGTTTTAAGAGTAAAACAATTTAGAAGGTTTTATGCGTCATTCTGTTTGACCAATTTTCTCTTTAGTAGCTATTTTTCAGTTTTACTGTTTTACTCAATAGAGATAACACATAACCCGAACTAACCAATACTGTATATAAGTAAATGGGTCGAATTGGCCAACTCTTTCAATCACTGTGTTTTGCTATTTTGTGCAATTAGCCCTTGGGTCTAATGAGAAGTATAATGGTTTGAAAAGTCAAAAGTTTTAGTTATATTGGCGTGTAATCATTCAGTATTTTTCTCAGATGTTTGATGCAATAATTTGTGACCCTCCATACGGGGTTCGTGCCGGAGGCCGTAAATCTGGTGGACGGAAATTACTAAAAGGGGTTGTGGGCCCATACACAGTTCCAGACGACAAAAGGACGGGTCATATACCATCAACAGCTGCATACAGCCTAGCAGAATGTGTCCACGATCTACTTGACCTAGCAGCCAAAATGCTTGTGATGGGTGGCCGTCTTGTTTACTTCTATCCCGTGCTAAGAGACAGTGACACAATTGATGTTGAATTCCCAAAACACCCTTGTTTCAAGTTAATTGCCAGCTGTGAACAGATTCTAAGCTATCGTTATAGCAGGGTATTATTGACAATGGTAAAGGTGTCACCATATACCGATGAAATTGCTGAGGTGGCGAGGTTACAACATTTAGATTTCAAGGAGAACCATTTAAAGTGGTTGGAGGAAGGTAATCTTCATGCCGCTGTTTTCAATCCTGATTTTCCGTCAATCGATGATCCAGATACAAAAAGTTTGAAGGATTCCAAAAAAAAATACAGGGGGAAATATGTGTAGACGACTTGGGCAATTGTATCTGAGAAATGCTAGAATTACACATTAATAGAGATTTTGTAACTTATGTTCTATGTGTCCTTTGGGATAAGTTAGGTCTTAGGTTGAACTGAAATTGACCAATTGAAAACTCTGGTCGGGGCATTTTGCACCTGTTAGATGTTAGTTACGATGATATTATTTTAGAACATTATTTAAGTCGTGTTTGGATCAATCTTATGCTTTCAATATTGCTACCTAAAGTTGCAAAACACATTTTTCTGTTGTTTGATTATGACTATGACTATTTCCAACCATTCAATATGCATCAATCTCGATTTAACTCGAAATATTTCATCATCCATAAAACATGTTACATTCAAAACTATTTTTGGTTAATTTTTCATTTTATAGCTTTGTTTTTCTATTCCAAGTTATAATAAGGTCAGAAAAACAAAACAGGCTTATGAGACGTAAGCTGCAGGAAAAGAAGCTTCAGCACAGGAAGGTTTCAATGTTGGCTTTAAGGAATCTGTAGTTGATGTATTTAACTTGGGTTTGGTTAGAGGTGTTACTGGTTACGTTTTTTGTTACCTTTTTTTTTTTATATATATGTCGGTTATATTAGATTTCCTATCTAAGTTTAATGTTCAAAGTTGTGTTTATGACTTGGTATAGAGCATTAGATTGCCCTTCTGGTGAATTAAATATAAGATCGTCGAGTTGCAGGGTACAAGAAACAAGTTCCACGACTTGTATGAATCAGTGAATGATCTATCAACAACAGATGCAATAATCGTGTTGGCTAATCATTTCTATCTTGTTAGTGCGAGATTACGTATTTTGATGATATTTGGTAATTGATATGATCTATTGCCTAAGTTTATACTACTCTTAAACAATGTAAGTATGAATCCTTATACAGCATGTTTTTTTATATTTGTGAGAAAGAAAATGATTTAAGTTAACGGATCATAACAGCTCAAGTATGAGTCCCATACAGCCATGTATAATAACCGAAGATGCAACAACATATAAATGTAATTATTTCAGGGTCGAGTTGACTTGCGTAATTATGGATCTACCAATGGGCTTCCACCAGTTGACAAAAGAATATTTTTTGGGTGTGAGGTTGCAACATATCAACTGAAAAGTCGCAGATATGGCTTCTTTGGGGGGTTTGGGAAACCCGTACGGGCCCAAGAACGGCCCTGGTTTGTGATCTATTTTCCTTACAATATCGACTAGAGGTGGAAATATGGGTTGTTTCGGGCAGGCTGACTAATGGGTCAAAATGGGTTCATGTTGTCATTTTTACTGTAGGCCGAAACAGACCTGGCCAGATTCACATGTAAACATATTTTCATATAGATAATTGGTGCGCTAATTATGTACGTATATATTTCTATAAATAGAAGGACAGATAAAGAGAAATGCCATTTGGATCGTCAACTTCCACTGTATCTCCACATTTCAAGTGCTAAAAGATAGGGAGATGTATGGTATCTAATTACCAAATCGTAAAACAGAATACATCCACAACAAGAAAGTCGACATTTTCGTTCTTGGGTCAAAACGTTATGATTCTATGATTGCATTTGATTTCATTTCAGATTTCTAATGGGTAAATTTAGTAAGGCCATTGCAGCAGTCAAGGATCATACAAGCATACGCCTAGCAAGAGCTGGTAACCAAGCTACAATAGCCGACCTTGATGTTGCGGTCGTCAAGTCCACATGTCATGACGAGTACCCTGCCGAAGAAATCCATATTCAACAAATATTAACCCTTACATCTGATTCCCCTCTCTACGTAGCGTCATGTGTTAACGCCATTTCTCAGCGTCTCAACAAGACCCGAAATTGGGTTGTCGCCTTAAAGACACTCATGTTGATCCAACGTTTGCTTCAAGAGGGTAACCCTAAATATGAGCATGAGATATTCTTTGCCACGCGGCGTGGGACCCGTCTACTAAACATGTCCGACTTTAGGGATGCTCTTCGATCCAGCACATGGGATTATGCTGCTTTTGTCCGAACTTACGCTTTGTTTCTCGATGAACGACTTGAATACAAGATGCAAGGGAGGAGGGGAACGCATAGTTCGTTTTCACGAGAGGAAGAAGTTGAAGAAAATATAGAACCCGAAGCTATAGTTATACCTGTTCGTGAAATGAATAACGACCAAATATTTGCTAGAAATAATCATCTCATGCAACTCCTTGAGCGATTTCTCGCTTGCCGGCCAACAGGTTATCTCTTTTCATTTCGAGCAATTTACATAGAAATGAGATGATTTGGGTTGTGTTTTTTCACGACCCGGTCAAATCAAACAAAAAGTGTTTTCGTGCACAAAACTTATGTATTTTGATTGCCGGTATTAGAACAGGTGAAGCAAGGCATCACAGGATGATTATGGTGGCATTATACACGATTCTGATTCAAAGCTTCCAGATATATTACGATATAACTGAGGTAACCGGTGTGTTGATAGAACGATTTGAGGAACTGAATGTCCCACATTCTGTAAAGGTGTATGGTATCTTCCAGCGAGTCGCAAAACAATATGAAGAACTTGATAAGTTTTACGACTGGTGCAAATCTGTGGCGATTGCAAGGACATCCGAGTATCCAGAGGTGGACATGATTTCACAAAAGAGATTAGAGGACATGGATGAACGTATCAAAGAGAAAACACTTGCCGAAAAACAAGAAACCTGAAGAAGCCGAAACAAAGAACTTTGAAAAAATCGTAGAGTGCAAGTAGAGAAGAGCGGGACAGAAATGCAATTAAATCATAGTACATATGCCGTTAAAATGACAAATGAATGAAGTGAATAGAGTAACGGAATAGAATGGATTATTACATTCATTAGTATGTTTATTCGACTCGTAAGAATGTACCAAGTTCTAATATGAACTTTTAACCTGTATATAAACACAAGTATAATCTTATCTCATTCTTTCTACATTACTTAATAACGGCTATTCTGAGCCATCCCAAATCCATTTTGAATCGTTATACCTGCCCAAATAAAATTCACCTCTAGTAAAATTTGTGACAGCAAGGTACTAACTCGAGGTTCGATTCAGCATAAAGGAAGAAGACATCAATATCAATCATGCAAAGTTTAATGATATCCTAACTACGGCACTCGAAGTGAGATCCTATCTCTTGCAAACAGCGTGACCAAATTCACGAGATAGCATCCAGTTCATAAAAAGAACTATTTGTTAGCTACTTGTTACCTGTCTAAGTTATGTAAGAGATATCTAGTTTAAGTAGCTAGAAAATAGTTATGTTTCTGATGTCTGGCAATGGGAGTTCTGCTCGTTTCTTTACAGAGACTCCCAACTGCATTCCAACAGAAATTAAAGTCTCGATTGATCTTGCACTATAAGCCAAAAGGTCCTCGTCTAATGCGATTGAGCCCTGCAAAATCATTGTTATAATATGTTAGCACCAGATCAAAAACGGTGTCAAAATAGTAATTTTCCGTCATTCAGACTGTACAATATAAAACACTTATTAATTCCAAAAGATACATAAAACTAGTTAGATATAACAACTAACCTTTTCAAAGACACAAATGACCGTACTTCCACCAAACGAGAAATACCCAAACTGTAGAATAAGAGCAAATTAAAAAACGCCGTAAACGAAAAGTGACCAGTATAGTAACAAAATTTTGAACCTCGTCCCCTTTTTGAACATAGTCTCCTTTCTTCTTGGTGAATGTGATGCTGCCAACCATAGTTGCTCCAATTGCCACAAATGCCACCTAAATAGGAACGTGAGTCATCTACATTTTAACTTAAACTTTAAAAAAACCAGAAAGGAGTGATAAAGTGAAATGACAAACCTTCCCAAAATCTCTGGTTGATATGATGGATACAGCACGCTTATTCTCCGTAAACACATTGCAGTACTTGCTATTTACAGCAATAGGGTTGACCTAAGGCAGTAACGATCAAGGATATATGAGAAAGAAGTAAATAGAAACAACAAATAGTTTGAAAATGGTATCGTCTGACCCTGAACATACCGTATATAAGCTTCCAGGTATATCAACAATTTGCTCAATCTTCCCAGAAACTGGGAAATGGAACCGATGGTAATCCTGCCAAAATCCGTGAGCTTCAGTTTTAGAGTGAATAAAAGAAGGAAACAAATAGACCAATTTGCCAATTTGGGTCGTGTTCTATCTCAAACAGGTTGAAACGGTTAAAGGTCAGCCAACGTCTTTTATTATTGGAGGGAGACTGTTTTGAACTTCTGATAATTGTAACTAAGACATTAAAAAAATTAAATAATGGACAACTATTCGGCCAGATTTGACCTGTACTGAAATTGAATCGTTCAACCCGAACCTGTTTTGACATGTTACCTAATCCACCTGACCACCCTACTCCAATCTCTACTTGCTAAAAAAATCAGAAACTATGTATGTACCTGTGGTGCCAAGCGGAATATCACCAATGTTCCACCAATGAAAGTATTAGAGCATGGGATATTACCTAAAAGACCTCGGATAGAAAACTTTTTACCCTGGAAATTACAGAAACACATAAAAACGTATTGATCTTGCAAGCATGTGTTACTTTTTACTCAAAAGTATGTCCGTGTGATGTGAGTTTATTGTGGGAAAAAGTGATGAAAGGCACCTTGATCCAAAATCTGAGACTTTCTTCAGCTGTATTAAATGCCATTAAACGACAATCAGCAGCACAAACAGCAATATCATCGCGTCCTGCATAGGCAATCGGTCTTGCTCCAGGTTTCAACTCTCTTATAAAAAATTCGTTAAATGTCTGCATATATAAATTTACGACTGAATTTACTTTCTATGCTATACGAAAGGAGGATAACAACACTATAGCAGCTTATCCATCGACATTGTTTAAAGTGAGTCTGAATTTGACTTGCCTTAAAATGATCCAATGGGTATTTGACTTCAGCCATATTGATTTGATCCTAAATTATGAACAAAGGCAATGTAAGAATCATATAAAAGGGACGGTATATCTGTAGGAGAATTATCTTGCCTTGAAGAATTTCAGAAATTCTGGTATATCTTTTACAGAATCAACCGAATTCATTTTCTTGCCCTGCTTTTCGGATATGCTTTGCAACAATTCCTTTGCACCTGAACTCCAGTGAACCACCATATGAGTAGTAGTATCAGGTATATTTAAAGACGTTATGAACTGGATCTTATATTTATATCTAAACTGACGGTACATAAACTACTAAAGATGTACTATAGAGGGAGCATATTACCTTTGTCCATAATACCTAGGCCTACTTTAGACTGATAAATAGCTCTCATTGATAAGACGATCTTTCCATCAATTATTTCCTCCACAAGCCTCTTTTTCTTCCGGTCAAAAACCTAAGTGTCAATGTATCTGCTGAGATTTCAATTATTCGTAAAACACACACACACACACATGTCGGTATAAAGAGAGTACCACAATATGTGAAGCATTTGAACCAGAGTTCAAGCCGGCATCATAGGATGAGACATGAGCCCATTCAGAGAGTTTAAACATCCACCTTGAAAGCAACAACTATTGATGTGAGTCCAGGACTTAAAATCTATCATTTAAACATCGATAACTTATTAGTGAACAAACACGTAAAATTTTGATGGTAGAATTATCTCACCCGTAGGAAGCCTGCTTATCAGTTAAAAAGCCTCCAGTCATAACTTGGTTTCCGGTGCCTTCATCAAAACATAATGACATATGAATCATCGAGTTCAACTTATCTGATACGTCTAAGAACTCCCCACAAACAGGACAACAATTA
This sequence comes from Senecio squalidus, assembly GCA_910822075.1. Taxonomy (NCBI): domain Eukaryota; kingdom Viridiplantae; phylum Streptophyta; class Magnoliopsida; order Asterales; family Asteraceae; genus Senecio; species Senecio squalidus. Next base: position 47,681,204 of record CAJVGC010000582.1, on the reverse strand, counting down.
ATGAGAGGCTCTCTGCAAGAAAGTACACGATAAACAAATAAATATATAACTAAATGACGCCCAACCACAAACTATAATCTATCATACATAAACCACGTTAAGTTCATTCTTCATAGGATTAAAGTACGTTTAGTCGAAACTTAATCTTAACATACAACATAATAATATCATTTGACATACTTTTCTTGATGCACGGCTAATAGTGTAGCTAGTTCATCCATGCTGACAACACCATCTCCATTTTCATCAGCTGTCTTAAAGAGTTCTTCTTTCTGGCAGAAAATAAGTAAACTGTTTACTAGCAAAAACATTTATGTAGGATACATAACTTTCTTAAAATATCTATGAAAATTATTACTTTCAGTTAACAACGAAGAGAAAGTATTTTGATAAACGTATCTCATCTAATATCCAATAATCATCAGCTAAAATGTGCAGATTAATATTCAAACCTTTTTTGTTGCCTGTTGATTGCCAAATGCATTTATTAATTCTGAAAACTCAGAGAACGACAAATTTCCATCACCATTATAATCCTGCATAACCATAAAGATTCAATTAATAAAAGGCCGCTGGAAACACAATTGGCACTTATTCATATCACCCTTTAATTTGACCCAATATGAATGGGTTAATTTGGGTGTGTTTTATCTCAAACGGGTCAAATGAAAGTCGCCGAAAGTATTATTTTAGTACATACAAGCTCTTGCTGGAATATTTTACACATTAACTATTTATATAATTGTTAAAGAATAGAAAAAATGTTTGTAGATTAACCAACCCGACCTCCCCCGTACCCAAGCCACCCATCTTACCACCTCTATCAATGCTTACATAAATAATAAAGCATATTAAAAATAAGACGTACAACAATGGACAAAATACGTCTTGCAAAACTTTTTTCGGTTTCAATGGGGTCCTGCCAATAGAAAAACTAAATGTTACACAGATTACATCGAATTAATCAACTGAAGAGAAAATGGAAATATGGCACAGTAGCACACCTCAATAGAACATGAAAGAGATATTTTCCCAACGACTACATTAGAGGATGATGGATCCTTTAACTCAAACACTTCAGTGTCAGAATCTGATTCCTGTAAAAAAAAAAACCTCCATGCTTTATATTCCTTCAAATTTACAATAAAAAACACTCTGTAGAGGAATGCACGAAATATAAAATATACGTTTATTCACGAAAGAACTTACCCGACTAAGAAATTCTAGAAGATCAACCTCACAATACCCAACGAGGTTGTTCTTTGACATTCTGTTGGTCTGCAAAGAAAAAGGTAACAATGAAAAACGAAAAGAATCCCATTCATGATAATCTTTTCATGTGACACACAACTAAATTAAAATCAAGTTCAGTTCCACAAACCTCAAAAACAGTTACTTTTGCAACATGGGGTCCATTTCTTTCCAAAAGAAACTTTTTCTCCTGTAGACAAAGAATGTAATGTTACTGAATGCAATATTCGGCATATGTCTCGAGCACACCTTTCAGGATTTTTAATTAGGATACTTCCTTGACTTTTACCGCTAAGGGCTTTAAAGAGAGAGAGAGAGAGAAACCAGATCAAAATCTGTATATAACATCATATAGTTTTGATGGATAGAATTTAAAAGAAGTATTCGATCTATGTGATTTCTGAAAAGTTGAATCTTGATGGGAAAAGGGAGGCTTATAAAGCCTCATGTCCCAAAGCCATGGAATGATAAATCAAGCTAAACATGTAAGAAAATTCACTCACAGAGGTCCATGCAGGCTTGTTGGTCCTGCATATTGTTCAAAAATAAAATAAAGAAAGACAATTACGATGTATGTATAAGGAAAAATAATTAAGCATGAACGAAACAATTAGTATATACAGCGTTCAAGTGTATCACACTGGGAATTCCAACTAGTTTTGAATAGTTAAATATTTTTTTCTGTTAGCAACTATTGATGCTGCAAGCTGTAAGACAACTATTAGTACTCCTTTCTACCAAATATAGCAAAATCTGACCTAATTAATCCTCAATAAGACGATATTAAGAAAAATCTTGTGTAAATTTGGATTAATGTTTATGGAAAAGGATATGTTTCACTTTATTTAAGACGTAGGAGGTTCAAATTCAATAACCCTTCATCACTAAGAAAGGTTGCAAGGAATAATATGAATGCTACATATGAAATGGTGAAATAAATAGTATTTTGACAACCTACGTTAAGCTTAATTCTAACAATGTGATGGGAAGAACTGATAATGTGGTATAGTAAAAGTAAACTTGAGTTTAGGTGACAAAGATGCAAAATGCATCACCAAATGCAGGTACAGTTAAACAGTAAGTTCCAAGATAGATTAAGGTGGAATATGGTCACACATTAATGGCGGTTTTAACAGAAATATAAAAACAATATAAAGGTTGATGTAGTCCTATATGAGGAGAAAATTCGAGGCATTCTATTGGTATAATTCTTCATGCTTGGTTAACATTAATTTCGACTTTCTTTCTCCTAATTTATTATTCCTAAGGAGCATATATGTACATAAAAACTTCTAAAATCCGTAACATCAAATAACAACAATAATACTATACCAAGAACGAAAAACAGAGGCAATGGTGCTTATTTTTAACATATAATAACTTATAGATATGCATTCCTAAAGAAAAAGGTTATATTGGATGGCAACACATAAAATATTAAAATGTACGCACCCACTCCCCCATTATACATACTATTTTTTGTTTCATCACCTACTAAAGCTATGCTTGATTGATTGGAAAATATGCATTCCTAAACACCCGAAATTACCCTAGGTGAAATGATTTAGTTTTTTAATTGGATGATGAGCACTTAACTGATCAGAAATGTGAGTGCGAAACGTTTGTTCTCCGATAGAAATACAAGCAAGCCACTTATCCTTAAATTTCATCTCCGCCTACAAACAAAACACAAAATCCAACTCAAAATTCACACAAACAACAACAATAGTGATCAAATGAAAAGCAAAACATACAGAAATAAGAGTAACTAAAGCAATTCCAGCAAAATCATCTAAACTAGTGAGCTTCGGATGATGATGACTGCTTCGATCACGTTGATGATGATTTCTCCGGTGAAAATGAAGCTTCTTCTTGATTCTTTCACGACGTGAGTTTGTGGAGTCGTCGGAAGAGCTTGATTTTGAACTACCGTGTCCCATTATTTTACCAGAATTGTGAAGAAAGGAAAGAATGTATGATTTTTACTGGGAAGGTATTGATTCGATCAAATCACGGTGTCAACGAAAAGACCGCCAAACCAAACTTGTCATATATTCTTGTCACACGCTTTATGTCGTGTTATTGCATTATTTAAATAATAATCAATCTAAACAACATTTACATGATGCCATTTGTTTGTACCACAATCTCATTATGTTACATGCATGTGTTATCATCAAATTCATAAAATTTGATATATTCGGTTGAATTCCTAGTATTAATTATTTGTAATTCTATAGGATACCACATTTAAATCTTATTTATATATATAGTAAAGCTTTATTAGAAAATCGAAAAGAGCACCACACAACAAACTAGGCTAAATGCGTACTAAGGAGGTGCACCAAGAAGCTAAAAAGCAAACAGGCAAAAGTAAAATGCATGTCACCATAAGTTATAATAAAACAACTCGAGAAAAGAAAAAAGGAAGATCACCAAAAAATAAAACGCCAAAAGAATGTCCAAGCTCCCTTCAACCTACGACACAATCAACGGGACTTGAGATCCAATGATACCATTCACCTTTAATCCACAAGCACATGTTACTTAACCAAAGCAAAGACAATCGTTGGATAGATGAGAATATGTCTTCATTCATAATATGTTCTTCTACCTCGAGATCAGCATGCAGGATTTGGTTTCGCCATTTCCATATCGACCAAAGAGTGACATAACATATTCCATGAAAAACTTTTAGCATTCGATTATTTTTTTTTATTTTCACATGCTTCCGTTCGAAGATTATAAGCGTTTTGAGGAGTTATATTCCACCAGTTCCAAACTTTTGTCTAAATGACCTTTAATTTCGAACAACTCAAGAGACAATGTTCTAATGTTTCTTCTTCATTGATCAGGCCACAAATAATACATCTAGTTGATCCAATCTGAATACTACTTGAACGAAGTTTAAAAACGAGTTGGTAAACGGTTTAAGAAGGCTCGCCATATACAAATATTAATTTTTTAAGGGATCCAAGAATTCCAAATAAAGTGCTCAAGAGTATCATCATCACCAAGAAGCTTGTTTTCAATCAGAATAATCAAACTCTTAACTGAAAAATTACCATTTTTATGTCCAAAACCAACGATCTTTTCCGCATGATGACAAAGATACATTTTGAATTAATTCTTGCAATGTAGACAAGTCACTAGCAGTTCTTCCCCTAGGAATCGACCTCCAACTCCAATTCCCGACCCACAAACCATTTTCCAAATGCCAACGATCCTTTACTTTGCTATCTTTAACTACCTCCAATGCATATAAACGGTGAAATAAATGCTTCAACTTGCTGCCATCAACATGCCATATGTCTTCCCAAAAGCAAGTTTGGGCGCCACACGATACATTTCCAATTATGACTTATCAAAGGAGATTCCTAAACTTTCAATTTCTTCACACGAACTCAATATGTTATGCCATAAACCATATTCAGAATGCGAGTTGACATGAAACCCAAATCCACCATCTGATCCGTAAAATTCTTGATTACTTTACACCATAATGAGTTTTAATCATTATGAAAAACGCCATTTCCATTTTCCCAAAAGCCCGAGGTTTTTAGCTCTTAAACTCCCTAGCCCCAAACCGCCTGACTTTTTATTTAACAAAATATTTTGCCATTTTATCCAAACTATTATATTTTCATTCTCTTTAAAAACTCCCAAAAAAACGTCTTCGAGTGGCTTCTAAACAATTTATAACGTTCATAGGAGCCTTACATAATAAAAAGTAGTATTGTTGGTCGCCTTTCTCGAACCTCGATTTGGACCCAAACTCCTAATTATAGCGGAATAACAAAAGAGAGAATATGTAATGGTGAAACTCACTAAATAACCAAAAGATTTATATTATTAAACTTATGTAATGATAAACAATACGAATAATATCAATTACAAATGATTACAAAGACTTTGAACCGTTTACGAGGCTGTTACGGAAGACTTTCTCTATCTAGCGCAACAGACTTTCTCTCTCTAAAAACGGATGCATTTATGGCAGGTTGGTGAGGTATTTATAAACCGCAACACCCGAAACGGGTGTTACGCAGCGCAACACACTGTTGCGCAGCGCAACAGTGGTGTTGCGCCACTGATGTTGCGCCACTGTGGTGTTACCTGCGCAACACCAGCGTAACAACTTCCAAAACGTGTTGAAATGCTTTACAACTCGATCTATATACATGTGGTACTTCACGACACATTCCTAGACTAAATACAAACTACAAACAATGACGATTATGCTCCAACAAACACCCCCTTGTAGCTTGTTCATTCAACAAATCTTTAACGAGAATTTGATGTCATGAGATCGAGGTTGAATCTTTAACTTCAATGAAGTGTCTCCCACAGTTCTTGACGTCTCTTGAATCTCTTGTGTAGCTAGTCTTCATCCTTAAGCATCACGGCTCCATGAAGATCAGCTTCGAGTCTTGACTTCCCGGAAGTGCTAAACTCTTCGAGATCCAATCCTTTAACCTCTGTAAACCTGTCTTACAGAGAAACTATCCAAACACATGTTTTTTTTTCTTTAAACTGATAAAATATTTTAGTTTTTCAGAAAAAAAGAGACAAAACCTTATACTTGACAACGAAGAAAATAAACAAAGAAATAAAATCTTTTTGTGATTATTTTATCTATACACTACTTAACAACCTATAAAGAGCAAATCTTTTTGCTAGGGATTGGTTTGCTTTTAGGATCATATCGCTAGAAGTGGAATCATACGGATCAGCCGATTATTAGTATGTTTGTCCTCTTAAGTACAACATCGACATCATAAAAGCAATCTTCCGGTTATTTATTTACATCTGTTTATACGAAGTCCCACTTATATTTACACTTTGCTAATTCCGAACTCCCCTCAAAGTGTCATCGAACTTTTAGTTTTTATAGGAAAATGTCACCTTATTCCTAATTTTATTAACTAAACTAGAAAAATTGGACCGTGTCGAGTATTGATGCTATGCACACTCTTTTGTGAGTGCGTGTATAACCGTTTTAGGTATATATAAGTTTTGCTTGCACCCGGTTACACATTGTGCCCCCAATATCACGACATTTCTCCGAAAGTAATATACAATACATATAGTATTTTTTCATTCATTTATTCATTTATTTATGAGGTGTATATTACACTAATTCCTCCCCCTGTCTTTGCCGTTTATCAAGTAAGCATTAAGGGTTATGGAATTCTACCGACTCCCCCCATGTCTCTACCGTTTATCAAGTAAGCATCAAGGGTTACGAGTCTTTATTTGACTTTTCTCACTTTTTCTTATTACTCTCTTATTTTACCCTCACATATATATATATATATATATATATATATATATATATATATATATATATATATATATATATATATATATATATATATATATATATATATATATATATATATATATATATATATATATATATATATATATGTATATATATAGGGTGAGGTTCGGGTAAGAACGGCCCAAAGTCTAGGAACGCTAAGAACCAATGCTGACCGTCCGATTAAGGTGATGATCAGTAGTAACCACTTACTACTGATCAGTAGTAAGGTTACTACTGATCAGTAGAAGGGTACTACTGATCAGTAGAAGGGTTACTACTGATCAGTAGAAGGGTACTACTGATCAGTAGTAAGGTTACTACTGATCAGTAGTAAGTGGTTACTACTGATCATCACCTTAATCGGACGGTCAGCATTGGTTCTTAGCGTTCCTAGACTTTGGGCCGTTCTTACCCGATCCAATTACTATATATATATATATCATACTATCTATAAAGCATTTACATATGTTTTCTTAAAATTGAAATTTAAGAAGGAAAGTACTATTTTACCCTTATCATTTATATTAATATTTTAATAATGTTGTTTCCATATTTTTTAACTATATTAATTTCAAATATATAAAATATTAAATTAACTTATATATTGAATACTATTAACTTTACATATTGAATAACATATGTCGGTTCAACTCAAATTTGATATGAATGAGATTCAATTTTGTTTAAACTTATATGTTGTACATAAAATTACTTTGAACACGTAACTTAAAATAACATTTAATAACAATAGTGGATATCTAACATATAATACCAGTAGTGGACATCTAACATTTGTTAACAATAGTGGATATCTAACATTTGTTGTTTTGTAGAAAAACATGCTTCTCTTTTCTAATGTTACGAAATTTCTCATTTTTCTATACCCATTTTTTTAATACATAGAACAAAGCAAAAATTAATATAAGGGACAAATCAATTTCCCACCCATATACTTTCCTAATTAGTAATAAAATTTAAAAAATTAAAAATACAAAACCATTTTAATATTAGTAAATTTCCCTCCACATTTTATACCATATAAATAGACTTTTAATATTTACTTTTTTTCATACCATTTTTTTTTTATATAATTGTACAATGAAACCTATTGGCAACACCATCAATGATCCAATAACATCGAAGATGCCAAGGTTGATCGCATTGCCAAGAAACGAAAAAGAGAACAAGACTTGAAAAACTGGAATCAGTAGAGCGTATGATGTCGATGGCCCGAGGTAGAGCACTCAATGGGCTAGGGTGGCGATGTTATTGTCATCGAAGATGACAAAGTTGATGATGAAGACGTTGCTCCAGATGTTGTTGTAGAAGAGGCTCGAGATTATATTAATAAAATTATTTTTTTGTCAATTAACAAAACTATTATGATAATTTATCCAATATCCTATATTCTTTTGCACCCATGAACATTATCATAAATGGATTTCAAAAAGTAAAAGTTATTCTTGAGTCAAATCATTATTCAATGCGATTAAAATAAATGATATATCATGCGTGATTTTCAAAGAATGTCATATAAATTTATTACACATTATTTTGTTTGCATATCTTACAGTTTGAAATGAGACCAAGCAATAATGAAAATAGGAATCCGAACCTCATCGATATGGAAAAAGGTATATCTTTTATATTTATTTAGTGTTTATATTATTTGTATCACATGTTTAAAATAAAGATGATAATGTTGTAGAGAAACGTAAAGAACAAAATAGAGATTATTATGAAAGACTATACAAAAGCAAAATGAGAAAAGTTGTTAATGGAGACGTTTCCCAGTTTGGATAAAAAAAAGGTATAATTATCATTTAAAACTAATCTCGGGGTACATTTATATAATAAGTGTAATTCATACTAATGTTTGGGTTGTAGCAAAACGAAAAGAATACCAAAAAGAGTATTATGAAAGACGAAAAGAAATGAAAAAAATCCAACAAATAGCGAACGATGAAGGAAGCAGTCAATCTGCCATACTTGCAACAAATATAGATATGAGAACACCTCATATGGACATGGATTTGAGAACATCGAATGCAGTATCCATAGGAACTTTAGAAGAGAGGAGAATAAATCATTCATCGTGTGACAATATAACACCATGCCAAACACCATTTGTTCGTGGATTGGGTAAAAAAAAAACCTCTAAAAGTGCACAAAATGCATCTGATCGTCGGAAAACTATGAATAGAAATTATTATCAAAGAAACAAGGAAAAGGAAAATGCATGTGACCCATATGAAAAGGAAAACCTTTGAAAGTGCACAAAATGCACACGATCTATCTTTGCATTAATCTAAGTTATATCTATGATAACCAAAAGTCATCGCTATCCGTTATTCATTTCCATTGAAAACGATTACCGAAAGAAATCAAACTGCATATACATTAAATAACTATAGCCGCCGCTGCAACGCGCGGGTACCCTACTAGTATATAAATATATATATATATATATATATATATATATATATATATATATATATATATATATATATATATATATATATATATATATATATATATATTTATATATATATATATATTCCTATTGGTGACGAATTCCATGCATATCAAAAGAACTCGACTTATCACCGAGATGAACAGAAAAAACCATGTAACCCGTTATAAACAGTTTTGGAAAATTGTTTAGATGATATTAGTCGTACCTACTAATACATCAAACAGAAACTTATGACTCTGATTTTTATAAAAATACTTAAATCAACGATGTACTATCATTTCCTAAGATTTGTACAAACTTTCTCCCCCTCTTTTTATGTTTTTCTGATTTATTTTTGTTAACTGTCCAAATCCTAAAAAAACTTAAAAAGGAAAAGAAGTCACGATCGAAGATTTAGATTTTATCATTTTGGAAACTTTAAACTCTATTGAGATCAAATTTCGTTAAACTAAATTGAGAATTTGAAAAATCTTTAAACTCAAGAGTTTTGCATTTAAGCAAAACAAGTTTTGTTCGAGTTCGCAACTGTTATGTGTTGCGAAGTCTAACCACTTTAAACTATGTAAGTTAAGAATACATTTTCCATTTCTTAACGGGAGTACTTGTAACTGGGTGATCACCGTATAGAAACACATCGAAAGAAAGTAAATGCATTGATAAAATAATAGTGTTTATCGGTTACAGATTAGAAGCAAAAGAATAATATTTTAACCTAAGGATAAGAGATACCAAAAAGCTAAAATATCAAAAATATTTTTGTAACTGCAGCTTCAAATCTTCTCGACTCGTCCTTGAATACAAGGTGGATGAGCAACCGGAGTCTCAAACGAACAGGGTCAAAGGTAGAGTGATCTTGAGAATGTGCTTTAGCTCTCCTAAGACGGGCGACAAAATTGGTAAACTTCATAGCTTGAAGTCTCTCAAAACGTCCGTATTCAATCGAATTTCTGGAGAGAAGCCTCAAGTCTCTTCCCGACAATCCCATCATGTGATACGGATCAAGTATTCGCAGGATTTCCGTACCATCATTCGCCACCATAACAGCTTCACCCTTCATGCATCAAAATACCATCCTAGCATGTCTCCCAAACAGTCTTGTGGAAGAGGAATAAGAGGAGCATACTTCATACACTGGACCCGTTTGAAGTAGACCTTGATCTTGGGACGACCGGTGGTAGGATCAATCTCTTTTAACTCTTTGCGTCTTCCCAAGTTTGGCGTGAACCATTCATAAGGAGCATTACGGTTCATTTCCTCCCGCATGACCCTTTGAAATAAATATCCCCAAGGATGTTTGTCACAATTGATGATATCAATCTGAATTAGGTGATTTAGATCATGCTTAGGTAAAGAGGCAAGTTTTTCTTTCTCAAGAGTGAAGTACTGAACACCGTCCGTTCTTTTGATAGCAAGAACCCGTCGAGACGCTTCATACTTCCAACTGATGATGTTTCCTCTGAGTTGACATTGAGGAACCCGATAATGTGTACAAACTTTGGGTCTTTCGGGAAGCTCAAGTACTGGAGGAACTTGAGCAGTCGACGGAGCACCTTGAATAGCTAGAACCTCGGGTGACTGAGATGTGACCTCCTCATCACTATCAATGAGAGACGGGTCTTTTGGCCTTAGAGTATCAAGTACCTCCAAAAGATCATCGCAGTAGATCATGTGGTTATCTAGAACCTGGTGAGCATCATCTGAACCCGCTTCATATTCGATCTCATCGTCCTCAAATTCTCGCCTCAAATACTGCTTCTTTGATGGTTTGAATACCAAATTTGTTTAAGATGCGCCATCATCATCAGAAGGATACATCACATTAAATGGTTCTCTGTAGATCCTGCTCGAAGAAGTACCTACAAGAGAAGCAAGAGCTAGAGCTCGATTAGATGTATCTTTACCCGTTTGAGACTCCCCCGTAGCCTTAGATGGATGCTTTGAAAACCGGAGGCAGATTCGCCTTGATGTTCCGGAAGCTCATTGACCCGCCGGTTGCTGAACCAACAATGTTTCCAGCAGCACCAGCACCGCCTTGATTATTGTCTGGATTTTCATCATCATCATCGGGTTTGTCGTCAGCTAGGTTGATCATAATGAGCTTCCTCTTCCTCTTCAGCTTCATCATTACCCTCTACCAAATCTTCAAATTCTTTAGCTAACTTTTCATCACGTGCAGATTTGGCAGCTTCAAAAGCTTTATACTAGTCAAATCTGGCACACATCGCTCTGAAGATGTTGAATTCTTCCTCCAAGTTGGCGTAGCGAGCATCAACAGCTTTGCACTGAGAAGAGAGATTAGCTATTTCAACCTGAAGCTTCTTGATCATTGAAGATTGGGAATCCAACCTACGCGTCTTAGCTTTATCTTCTCGTTCCAGCTTATCTAAACGTGCCACTATTGATGTATCTTGCACGGTAGCACCTTGAGTACTATCTAGACGAGCGGAAAATGGCGGAGGTGGTTTTGGAAATGATGGAGCAATAGTGGGTTGTGTTGTGATAATGGGTGGAGTGGAAGTGATAATTGGTGGAGTGGAAGTTATAGTTGGTGGAGGAGTGATGATTGGTGTGGATGTAGCTGTGGTAGAGATAGTGGTGGATGCGGGTTTCTTTATCACAAACCTCGGCTTCTTTGTTAGTGGAGACGAAGGGGGTGATTTTTGTGGAGAAGTGTGTAAACTTTCAACCGATACCTTTTTCATCTTGGCCCCAGATTGTTGAGGTGGAGGAGGTGCCATTGAAGTTTGCTGAGGAGGTGACCTAGGTGTGGAAGATCGAATAATAACACCCTTTAGAGGCCTCCTAGGCGGTTTTTCAACAGTCGCAAAACTGCTAGCGGGACGCTTTCCCTTAACCTCCGTACGCATCTCTCTCCCCAAAATAGCAGCCACTTTCGTTGCTGCTTCTTCTTCAATAGCTGCCTTTTTAGCAGCATATTCGTTAGGGGCCATGATTCTCTTCAATGATTCATGAGCGTCTAACTCCTCTTTCAACTGTTTGTCGATCTTTGCTATCTCAACATTTTCTTACTTATAACTATCCTCGAAATAAATCTCCTCATCACCTTCTTCTTCTTCTTCGGTATCTTCATCCCGAAGTTTCATTTCAGAAGTTTTCTTTGATCTTTTCTTCTTAGATGAAACCTTTGGTTGTTGACTAGCTTTATAGGTCATAGACTTGGGTAGTCTAGATGGTATAGGAGGATCAGGTATGATAAGATTATCATAAACATGCTCGTCTGGAGTTTCATACTCTGGATCAGCCAGAGCACCAACGAGCGGGAGGTCAACAGCGCTAGACGCGAGAACTTGGAAGATCTTTGGAGCAAAAGGAACTCGCTTCATGATTGGCCCCTCATATGTGAGATCCAGGTGTGCATCGTTGATTATAAGTTGCACAAATCTCGGATATTAATCAAATTTCTTGATATCGTCCTTCAGATTTGCCACCTGTTGTTAAACAGGTATTTGGAGATGTTGAACGGACGTTTGAAGGCCAAACTCACAGGAAGTGCCTGAGCCCTCCGATCTATCACGTCGTATCCACTTTTCCAGGGAATCAGACATTGTATTAAGGTGTGGATGAGTAACTTGATATGCATCGGGAAATCCACCTTCTTATACTGACTTGGTGTGAGAAAACCCGAGTATCCTAACTTCCGAACACCTCCTTTGATGACCAGCTCCGGAAGAAAATCATCAGCATCCGTAAAGTCTCTTAATTGTAAGACTCTCCGTATAGACTCCTCAGTTACACTGAAGGTTCGAAGTCCCACCTTAATACGGATACATGGAGGAGTCACTTGATCGTCATAAATGGCATATTTCCAGAACTCCTTAATGTGGTTTTCTCTGAGTTCAGGAGATGCATTAATAGCGTAGATAATAGGTGAACGCTCAAGATAGCTGATAATACCTGCATAATCTGAACCTTTCCCCGAGGTGTCCAACAGTGCCAGAGCATTATGAGTCTAGAGTCGCAAGGGCATAATCTGACAATTGATAATTACGAGGAAAAAGTGACCTTGAATAACTATCGAAAAATGGCTTTCTTGTTAGCCGCTTTTATATTTAATTAAGGTAGTTTGCTTACGGTCATACGGTCATGGCCTTGGTCTTTCTGGGTCTGCTCGAAGTGCTAGACATTCTGCACACAAAACGACAAGAGAGCTCGAAAACAAGTTAGTAAAGCACATATTTTATCTTTAAACTCATGTATGATACGAGAAAAATGCGTAAACTTGTTAAACCTTGGTAAAATCGTCAAAATTAGGTGTTTAATGACAAAAACCAGCTTACAATCTTACCGTGAAAGTTTAATTTTAGAAAACTTGGGCAACATAACGTTTAGATTTAGGTCGTTTCCGAAAACATTTCGTAACACCAAAACACCACATGCGCAACAGCTTGTTACGCTGCATAACAAAACTGTTGCGCAGCGTGACATGGTACCGTAACATAGATATTTAGCGTAACAGTTGCGTAACAAAGAACCGTAACATGTATAATCATGGCGCAACAACTATCACGTAACAAAGATTGTTGCGCAACCGTGACAAGGATTGTTCAACCGTAACACTCATGTTGTGAAACTTTTCGAATTTTCCCGTAACATCAAAATAACTCCATGTTTTTCTTTCAAAAAAACGGATTAAGATTTTCGTTTAGAGCAAAAATAGTCTTTAAACTACTCGGTTTTAATAAGTTAAACAATCTAGATCTAGAAAATCACGGTTTTAGATCTAAAAATCAAAAAATTTCTTTAAAACCGATTGAGGCCGAAAACCATCAATCAAATAGCACAATCATACTCGAAAACACATATAAAGGATCTAAGAGACAACAATTTCATGTTTGAGTGGTTAATTTTGATCTTTAAACTAAGACTACCCAAACTGTGACCCATCCCGACCCAAATCAATCAAGAACACTTCCTAAATCAGTTATGGTGGACTCGAAATCAAACTTGATGTTGTTGTTGTAGATTCCGAGTGATAATCAAGAAGAAAGAAATCAAGATGGAGGTTTTTCGCCGAGAGGGTTTTAGAGAGGGTTTGGTTGTTTTTGTATAACAACAAGTGGTCAAAGTCTGACCCTTTATATTCCCCCTTTACCCATTGTTGCGTCCCGTAACAATAACTGGTGTTGTTGCGCCAAACAAAATTTAAGTGTCACACTATCGTAAAAACTTGTTGCGCTAGCGAAACAACAGTTTCGTTGTTGCGCTACCCTTAAACGTTGTTGCGTGAAACTTATGGGTGTTGCGCTTAAACGTGGCACTTTTGGGTGTTGCGCTTAAACGTGACACTTTTGGGTGTTGCGCTTAAACGTGACACTTAAACGTTGTTGCGTAACACTTTTGGGTGTTGCACAACAGTGCTTTAAAAACGGTTGTTTTTCGTTCACTTTTAAGTTTTAAACTTAATTTTAGGCAAATACCGCTTTACACTATTATTAGATGATGATGAATCCGCGTCTTGTCAAACCTTTACACACTTAATTTAGAGATAGAACCAGTTTTTCGCAACGATGAAGGCATGTGAACAGTTGATCGTATGTAAGCTCAAAAATCCTCCATTAACCGTCGTTTCAGGAGAATGTGATCCATAATCCATATGTAAGCTCACATGATTCTATTTGTCACTTTAAACTGTAAATCACTTCAAAAACACGAGAACCGTAAAATTGATAAATAAAATAATACAACTTAAAACAGAAATATTTTTGTATTTTTAATTTGTTTAAATTAAAATGAAAACTACAACTAAAAAAAACAAAAATCTTTTTGAATTTTTTTTTAATTTAAAGAATCGATTATATACAAAATATGGCTCGAGTCAAGTGATTTTTAATGTGACCAGACGGGTTTAATTTGATCAAATCTTTGGATCGACTTTTGGTAAATGCTTTTGTAAAAATATATGCGTTTTGAATTTGACTATCGATTCGAATCAAAGTGATCAAGTTTTTATCATAGCAATCCTGTATAAAGTGGAAACGTTCATCAATGTGTTTCGTTTTTGTGTGATGAACAGGATTGCATATGATACACAATGTTGCGGTCTTATCAATGTATATAGGGGTGTGAGTAACAATCAAACCGTAATCGCGGATTTGATGTTGAATCCACAGGACTTGCGAACAACAACTTGCAGTAGCGATGTATTCAGCTTCGGCAGACGACATAGAAACTGTTGTCTGCTTCTTGCACTGCCACGTAACTAACAGTCATCCGAGAAACTGACAACCACTAGTTGCGGACTTCATGTCAGAGTTGCAACCCCAATAATCAGAATCTGAGAAAGCCGTCAATTTGAAATCATTGTCGTCATAAGGATACCATAAACCAAGATTCGGCTTTCCTTTGAGATAGTAGAAAATCCGTTTCACAGCTTTCAAATGGCACGTCTTCGGAGCAACTTGATAGCCCGAACACAAAGACACGGCAAATGTGATATCCAGACGAGAAGCCTTCAATTACATTAGCGAACCAATCATTTAGCGATATAGCTTCATGTCAACGGCCTCTTCACTAAGTGCGGGACCAAGTTTGTGATTGATTTCGATCGGAGTGCTAATCGGTCTGCAATCAAGCATTTCAAATAGAGTCAAGATGTCTTGCACATACTTAGTCTGATGAATATAGATTCCCTTATTTGATTGTTGAACTTGTAAACCCAAGAAGAATGACATCTCACCCATCACACTCATTTCAAATCTTGATTTCATTAGGTTCTCGAATTCCTTACACATTGAGTCATCCGTCGATCCAAAAATAATGTCATCAACGTAGATTTGGACGAGCAGCAAGTGATGATTTATTTTCTTTGTAAACAAGTTCTGGTCGAAGGATCCTCCAGAAAACCCGTTGGACAACAAGTATTCGGAAAGCATTTCATACCAAGCTCTCGGGGATTGGTGGAGACCATGTAGAGCCTTGTTGAGTTTGAAGACATGATCCGGTTGTTCATGATCCTCAAAACCCGGCGGTTGGATGACATTTATGTTTTCGTTGATGTTTCCGTATAAAAAGACGCTTTTCACGTCGAGCTAATAGACCTTGAATCGTTTATGTGAGGCAAATGCGAAAAATAGCCGAATTGATTCTAAACGGGCTACCGGAGCATAAAATTCATCATAATCGAGACCTTCAACTTGATAGAATCCATATACAACGAGTCTCGCCTTGTTTCTTACAATAACCCCTTTGTCGTCCCTTTTTATCTTAAATACCCATTTGGTGTTCAAGACTTTTGCATTTCTCAGGAGTATAACTCTTCACCAAACATTGAGCTTTAGGAACTGCTGAAGCTCTTCTTGCATCGCTTCTACCCAGAACGGATTCAGTAAAGCCAGCTCTATGTTCTTCCGATCCATTTGAGATAGAAAACACGACGTAAACATACACGTTTTTGCTTCTAAGTCTTCCATATATTTGGGACGTTGTCTATTCCTTCCCGATTTCCTTGGACTCAATATACTACCTTCAGCTTGTTCTTCATCCCGAGGTTCATGTTCCTCATTTTCTGCAGTTTCATCAACCAGAGGTGGAACTTGTCTTCTCGTTTGAATACCCTCGTTAACATTACCAATTATATTCTCTACAGGATGAGTGGTATGAATTCTCGTCTGAGGAACCGTTTCTGGGTCAATTAACGAATCCAGATTTGTCATATCAGTATTCGCTTCACTATTTTCACTTTCAGGAATGACTTCCTCTGATTCACTTTATGACGATACATATTCCCGTAACTGAACAGTAGCATCAACCAATTCATCCTTAGATTCATCAGACCCCGTATCATAGACTGTTGGTGCCTGTCTAATCGGTTCTGGTTGAATTGGTTCCGTTTCTAGTTCTACAACAAGATCCCGAATCAGGATCGGTGTCGGAGGATTGGTTGCAGATGTAGGTACGCTTTGAGAGTGAAATTGTTAAAGATGATGAATCCTCAAATTCCTCCACACCCCCCCCCCCCCCCCCCCGTGCATCCAAACCGCTCCATTTTCTTGTTCTGTAGCAGATGAGCCATTTGGAGAAAGATTGAAGGTCTTGAACAAAGAATCATAGTCGAAGAGGCTGTCAGGTCCGTCTCCTGGTGTTGACGGAGTATGTCTGAAACATGTGACTTCATAACACTCTTCAATTGTTCCTGTGATCTTGTCAAATACTCTTTACTCTCTGAATCAGCTGAGTAGCCGAGAAAGTATCCTTCATGTGATTTTACTCCAAACATGGAAACCCATTCTTTGGTAATCATAATTTCACACGGGCATCCAAACGGTTCAAGGTATTGCAGATTGGGCTTACGTTTGTTGATCGACTCATAACTCGTCTTGGTGTGACGTTTGACCAAAGTAACCCGATTGAGAACGTAACAGGCCGTATTGACTGATTCAGCCCAGAATCTGAAAGCATCGTACGAGATGCTTCAATTAACGTCCGATTTTTTCTTTCTACTTTACCGTTCTGCTGCGGAGTTCGAGCTGCACTATATTGATGTGTTATTCCCTTTGTTAGACAAAATAGCTCCATAGAGTGATTCTTGAACTTCGTCCCATTGTCACTTTGAATCATCTTAATCTTTGAATCGAGAAGGGTTTCTAGTTGAAGAAAGAGAAACTTAAGTTTTTCATTTGTTTCATCTTTCGTCGCTAGGAAGAAAACCCATGAGAATCTCGAAAAATCTTCAATGACTACCAAACAATACGATTTCCCTCCTTTGCTCTTTACACTTACAGGGTCGCACAAGTCCATATGAAGCAATTCCAAAGGAGCAGAAATGGAGTTCACTAGCTTTGATGTGTGTGACTTCTTGTGTTGTTTACCCTTTACGCACGAGACTTAGGTGTCATTCATCGAGAAGCTGCAGTTGGGAACTCTAGTGACTAACTCGTGTTTCACCAAATAGTTCATCTTTCGGAAGTTGATATGAGCCATACGACGGTGCCACATGATCGACTCCTTCTCCGAGGCTTTAGAAAATAAACATGAATGAGTTTCAGTCGACGTAACTGTACACATGTTGATGTAGTAAATGTCATTAATCCTCGGTGCTCATATCAAAATCCAGTCGGGATGAACAACAAAACCAGGCTTCAAGATCATACATTCCTTGTTGTTGAACAACGTCGTCTACTTCTTGTCGCAAACTTGGGAAACACTGAGCAAGTTGTTCTTTAGATCTTTACAGAAACTGACGTGGTCGAATGTCACTTTTCCGTTAGAGATGGTAACCTCACCCGTAATCTGACCACCCTTTTCTCCGGCGAAGACAACATTCCCTCCGTTAACAGTTATGAAGTCGGTAAGCAGGGATAAATTGCCCATCGTGTGCCGTGAACAGCCACTATAGACATACCAGATGTTGTTAACAGTTCTCCTCGGCTGTCCATGCACATTTGAAGAAAGAGTTAGTTTGGAACGGGGACCCAAGCCTTAACTGACTTGAGTCTCCCACTCTCATCAGGAATGATCACATCAACCAACTTATGATCTTTCTGATAGTCGGGAATGGTTGATGTATCATTCTGATGTTTGGGTGACTCAGCAACTTCTTTCACTATCTTGGTCATTACCTGTTTTGGTCTGGTCATGACTTTGATAGAAGGTGAATTAACTTTTGGTTTTTTCTGTTGCTTCGACCTTTGTGGGTTAGTGTTTACATTTGAAATTGTTCTTGACTCTTTATGTTTCAAAATTAAGCCTTGCAAGCGTGGACAAACCTTGGCAATGTGTCCCTCACATCGACAATAATAGCAGGTTCAAGGGTCGGTTGAATTAACCTCAGGAACCTAAGAAGTTGGAATCTTCTTGTGATTGTCGTTTCATTGTGGTACTACCTTGGTTAATTTAGCTTTCGACACTTTAGGTGACACAACTTTTGTTAAAGCGTTTGAGTTTTGTCCCTTTGTGAAAATCTTGGTCATCGGGGTTTGAGCAGTGAAAACAGGTTTGTTTTCAACAATTACTTTTGCTTTCCCTTTTGACATGACTCATTTGACTTAGACTTGGATTTATTTTCTTTCAAGGACCTTTTCTTTTCCCGTTCCTGTAGTTTTTCAAATTTCTTGTCCATTGTTTTAACAATACGACTCTTAAGTCGTTGAAAAACTTTTTCAAAAAAATCTTGTTGAGTCTTAGAAAGATTCATGTCATTAGAGTCAACAACGTTTTGGTCTTTACGATTTGAATCGTCTTTAGACTCTTGGGAGACTTTAGAAGTACTTCCTTCCTGACTGCGTACTTCCGCTTTACCGCTTACGACTTCAGAAGTCATTGAGGAAGATGGAATGAACTCCTTAGGCAAATCAACAGTTGGGATCGGGGTAAAATGCTTTGGAGGTGGCATATTATCGTACCCTAAACCCGAATTTTCGTTAGCATTTGTCCTTTGAGTATTTATAAACTGACTCAAAATTTCTTTAGAATTTGCAAACACGGCTAACTTGCCATTTAAAAGTTCAATTTCTTTTTGCTTTTCAGCAATTGTTAGCCTTTCTTGGGCAAGAGCGTCATTATATTGTTTAATTGTGGTGATATGACGTTTGACCATGATTTCTAAATCAGACACTTCAATCATTTTATCGTCTTTAATTTTTTGAAAAGATTGAATTTCTTTAGCTAGACGATCGTTTGCAAATCTTAGTTTATCTATGTCATTGGCCATCTCCACATTAGTCTTTTTCCACACTTCGAGCTTGGTCTCTAGCTCAGTGCAGTTTACACAAGTTACTTTAAAAGCATCGATATCTACCTCATATTTTGGAGGCAGGCTGTCAGCATTGCTACCCATGAGTGCAAAGTGATCATTTCTTGAAGAATTGTCTTCATATGAGCTCCGATCTACTTTGTTGTCTTGAACCATAAGGGTTGTAGAGTACGTCCTGAATTCTAAGGTTCCGATTCGCTGGTCGTTGGTAGTTACCTCCTTGTTGATATGTTCGATCTTGAGAAGAAGCTCGATAACCTTGGCCTTGCTGATCGTTCCTTTGACCTTGGAAAACTCTACGATCTTCACGTGAATGTTGACCACATTCCCGTGAAAAATGCCCATAGTTATGACATTTGTGGCATTTCACTTTGGATTTGTCGAATCCCATTGATGTGTAAAATCTAGTCTTAATTTAAACCTACTATTTCACGCAATTACACACTTCTAGGCAGTGGACCTATCCGTATATAATATAGTTTAAAGCAAGTAAAGGTTCGTTCGCAGGGACTAATTTGTTTTAACTTTTCGAATTAATAATACTGAGTATTTGTGGGGGTTTTTATCGTAACAAAAGTTTGCAAGTAATTAGTAAAAAGAGTTGATTAATTAAAATCGAGCGAAAAGTAATTGATTTAATCAAATAATGAGAAAATATACTTGTTTGACACTTCACTTGTTTTCCATTCAAGTTTACGAAATCGATTAAATAATAAACTTCTAAAATATAGTAAAAGTCCTCTCGAATCTTTTATTAACTTTAATTACCTCTAATTACACCGTTCCTCTCGAATACAGTTATAACTATTAATAATTAAGCACTAAGTACCAAGCCTGTTTTTAGTGATTTAATCTTATAGAGTTTCCTCTCGAATAACTCCTCTAATTATCAAGTCCTTCCGAATCTTAACTATTAGACTTACTCACTTAAATTTAATTACCTAAGTTGTGATTACTAAGTCCTCTCGAATCCTAGTAATTTTAAACCGATTATAGACCGACCGATTATTTCATACAACCTATTTAATCTATCTAGATTCCTCTCGAATACCTAGAATGTTGATTAAGCAAATTATATATAAACAACTTAAAATAATATATATTAAAACTTAAGCAATTAAGGATCACCGATTAAACACAAAAACATAAATAAATTAATTACGAAAACTAGAACTTCAAACAAGATCCATGTTCAAACAAGCATAAAAATAGTTTAGCTACTCATTATCGTGTTCAAAATAAAACTAATAATAAGAGAAAACATGCTAGAAAATAAAGTCTAAAAAGGGAAACAAGAAACAAACTAAAAACCGAAACGTGTCGTGACCGACGTTGAATGAAAACCAAATTCCTAGCTCGAAACCTTGCCTCCAAACGAATCCTAAGCTTCCAATACTTGAGAATAATAATTGATGATTTTTTTGGATGTTTTGGGATTGTATTTATAGGCAAAAATTAAGATAGAATTCGTATTCGAAACCAACTCCAAAACTACGAAAATTATTTTTTATTCCTTTTTCTTTGCTGCCATCGAAGTATAATACCTACATAATTGTTTCCCAAGTATTTGAATTAAATACTAGATATCCTTGGGTTGAAACTCCTCCCACGTGCCTGCTTTCTTTTCTTTTTCTCTTCTTTTATTCCACCGTGAACGTGCCGACCTTCCTTCTTTTCTTTTTTTATTCATTCCTACTTCTCCATAAAATGTGGAACAATGTATTCTTCCCATGAGATAGGTGATTTAGTTCTAACTAGAAGGAATCCGTGCGTTGCACGGGTTCGTCAATTTCGGCGTTAGTGTTAGGCAGTGTTCGTTCTTCGCTTTCTATTCGCTTTTCACCTTGTGTTCATCATTAGGCTTATTCCGTCGCATGCAAGATGAGGCCATGGTTCGTGCCCGGGTATGGGATGAGGGTGTTTTTTTGGGTTTTTTTGGGCTTATTATTGTTGGCCTTCAACGTCTTTTTTATTTCTTACTTATCGTAACTTTTTTTTTTACTTTAAATAATACTTTTACGACCTTCCATCCCATCAGGTCCGGATCAAGTCATTGATCGAAGCGAGAAGAGGACATGATGTCGTTTATCCTACTCCGGATAAAACGACTCGAGTTTTTGTTTTTTTACTTTTTTATCGAAGTATAAATGTAGCTATTTGCTAAAACGATGTCGTTATTTATTATTAATATGAGTAGATGTTCGTATTAGTTGAATACAAATAAAATTCCGAGGGGTAGAAAACGTAAAAATATTATTTAAAGCTGAGGGGGTAAAAACGCAAAAACATATAAAGTGCAGACAGGAAAAGCTAAAAGTCGTTTAAAGTTTAGGGTAAAAAAGCGTTATATTTTTTAAAGTCGAGGGTGAAAAAGCGTTAAAGTTTTTAAAGTTGAGGGGGGGAAACCGTTAAGTTTTTAAAGTTTAGGGGGGAAAACCGGTAAGTTCTTAAAGTGTAGGGACTAAAATGTAAAATTCCAAACTATTAAAATATTATACATTGCACAATTAGCAATGCATATTCCAAAATTAATATAGAGAGTAATTGAATACCTTTTCCTTTTTTTTCTTTTCAAACTCACGTGTCAACTAGAATTCTTAATAATGATTTAATTCCATGTAATTCCATTGCAAATGTATGCCAAAGCCCAACTTCTTTTTAAGCCCACATTTCAAAATAGAAACCAAAAAATAATCCAACTTTCCTTTCTCCTCATCTTCATTTCACGCTCCAAAAGTATGAGCATATCATCATTTCTCGTCTTTTGACCATTTTTATACATTTCCTTGGCCAAAAATCTACTTTCTGGTCATATTCAACCTTTCACTTGAATAAAACACTTTCACACAATTAAATGTAAAAATCCTATCCTATCCATCATGATTAAATATGAAAATGATCAAATATCGCATAGAAATAACTATATAAATATGCGATATCAAATCCCCCCAAACTTGCCTTTTTGCTTGCCCTCAAGCAAAAACTGTTTTCAAAATAATTATCAAAACCAAAAATTAACATAACCAAACACCTCACGATTTTTATAGGAAGTAAAATCACACAAACTCTCAAACTAATCTAAAAGGGTGTGTAAAGTATTTCTGTAGAATCGCTCAATTGCTCAGTCATGGTGAATATTCTATCATAGGCTTGATAATGTATCAAATCTCCACCACTAGAGTCTAGGTACAACTAAACGGGGACTTTTATTTGGGTTATAATTTACAGGTAAAGGCATGTGAATAATATGTAATGGAATGTAGATGGGTTAAATAAAATAATACAAAAAGCTTAGATTAAATCTGAACTAACTAAACTCTTTAACGAACTGGATTGCTCAATTTTCTTCAACTTTTATTTTTTTCTCTGAATATACAATTTCCGTCTATTATACAAGACTCAAGATACACCATTTCTTCTAATTCTACAACTAATTTTTTTTTTTTTCTGTTTTTCCGATTTTTTTTTTCATCAGCCTAGTACATGCCTTACAATATAATATTTCTCGTGGTAAGATTACATGCTCAAAAGGCTAACTTTATTTTTTCTAACTATTTTCCAAATACAAAATAATGCAAGGCAAAAATAAACGGTACTTTTCTATGCCTTAATAAACTTCAACTTCACTTAATATATAATAGCAATCAATAAACTAAGTTCGGATCTAATCTAAAAAGAAAAGAAAATAAGGCGAATGTACAAAATATATACTAGTGTTTAGAAACGAAACGGTTTAGGCGCAAATTGGTTTACTAGAGTTTCTAACACTAAAAGTAAGTGTTACAAGGGTTAGGCGGAAAATATACAAAAAGAAACGAAAAAAAGCTAACAAATGGTTAATCCTAAGTGCCCCTATCATTGTACCAAATCACACTAAGTTACCCTAATGCAATTGCTCATATGTGGTCTCGAAATGTATAACAATGTCAAGTTCTAAAGTCATCCCCATCGGCACACTCAAAGAAATGAAAAAAGTAGCATTAAAAATAAATGCTTTCAATAGGCTCAAATTCTCACTATTTTTCTGAGTGGGGTAAAAATGCGTCTGGTTATGCTTAAAGTTTAAGGTGTTTACCGACTAGACACGTTATATTTTTTTGGTTTTTTTCAATTTTTCAATTTTTTTGTATTTTCTGTTTTTTTTTCTGACTCAAAATGTACAAAAATAACACAATTCAACACGATGGAAACTAAGCTAAGGGTCGAAAAATATAATTTGGAATTTCCCGATGACCCCCCCAAACTTAAGTAACACATTGTCCCTAATGTGTTAACGACTAAAAACTAAGGGAAATTACAAAAATAAAATCTAAAAAGAAAAAATAATACAAAAATAAGAAAAGAAGAAAGTAGAACCCGGTCGTAGATATCGAAAAATCTTCGGTGAAAAGATGTGCCGAACTGAATGCCCGTCCCAAAACCGGTTGCTGAACTCACTTCAAATCTATAAAAACTAAAATAGAAAAACTAAACACAAATATTAAAGTCAAAAAAAAGAAAAATAAAATAAAAAATAAAAATTACAAATTTCGACGGAATAAAAATAGAAAAAATAGTAGACTATTTTTAAAGTCTAATAGAGGAAAATGGTAAACAATAACTTTACAAAAATTTACAATTTTTTTTTTTATTTTTTTTTCGTTTTTATAATTTTTTTTGGTTTTTTCGTTGGTTTTCTTGGTACCTAAAAACTGAAACTGTAAAAGAAAATGTTAAAAACACCGAATACTAAATAAGAAATAAAGATAAAAGAAAATGGAAAAATTTAACTACGAAAAAGGGAAAATAAAACCCGGGTTGCCTCCCGAGAAGCGCTAATTTTTTCGATCGAGTCGTTAGCTTGACTCGATATGCCTCGACTTATGCCTTCATGTTAAGGTCGAGATTTCTCTCGTCTTTCTTTCCCACGTGCTTTCCATCATCCACGAATTGCTCACTCGACTCATATCCGTCATGTTCGCCAAAAGTCAACGCTTCCTCCATGACATCGAACATCTTGGTTCGCTTCACCCAAGCGTCATGCCACTCTCGAGCCTCAGTAATCAGTAATAAAACATCTCCAATTTCCCAAACATCGTCACATTTGCTTTTACTGAATTTTGTCTTCTTAAATTCTTCCCATGCGGTGTCATCTCCGATATCCTCAAATTCTTGCAAAATATTCTCCTTTTCTCGACAAGTAAAAGAAAATAAATCAAAAGGGTCGTGAGAAATATCGTGACAATTTTCCCCCACCCTTGAGTTTGACTTCTCGAGCTCTTCCTTAAATGGAATCCTTTCCTCCAACAATGTTGCACCAGGATTATTGATTTTTCAAATGTCATGCTCGTAGAATTCTTCTCAAATTTCTCCAACTCCATTTTCAAGATGGGATCAAAATCCTCGAGCTCCTGATCTTTCTCCTCTTCAACACCAATTTGTCCTCCAAGCATTTCCTGTACATCTAGGTCAAACATTTCATCAAAAACATCAATACGAAAACAAGTTTCATCAGTGGAGTATGAATGTTTTGGAGCTTTATCAACAGAAAATGAAATTCGTTCATCCCCAACCCCCAAAGAAATCTCCCTGTCCTTTACACGAATTATTGCGTCCGCAGTGTTTAAAAATGGTCGACCTAAAATAAGTGGCACAGTGACATCTTCATCCATTTCTAGAATCACAAAGTCAACAGGGAAAGTGAATTTTCCTACTTTTACTAGCATGTTTTCAGCAATTCCTAACGGATATTGAAATGATCGGTCGGCTAGTCGGATACTCATTTTGGTAGGTTTTAAATTTCCCGAAGCAAGTTTAGCATATAATGAATGTGGCATTAAATTTATGCTAGCTCCTAAATCGGCCAATGCATTACAACTATAGGTATCACTAAAATTACAAGAAATCAGAAAACTCCCTGGGTCGTCCAATTTTGGTGGTATCGAGTTTTTCACCAAAGCTGAACATTCTGCGTTCAAGAAGGCGGCTTGCTCCTCCGATGGCTTTCCCTTGTTCGTGACCAGCTCCTTGATGAATCTAGCGTAATTTGGCATCCCTGCAATCAAATCAACAAGAGGAACATTAATATTAACAGATTTAATCATATCACAAAATTTACCGTACTGCTCCCTCATTCTCGCTTTTCTTAATCGTTGAGGATATGGAACATGTGGCTGGTAAGCTTTGATTGGAACTTCCTCCACTGGTTCAGGTGTTTTAGCCTTTGATTGAACTGGTGGTGCCTCGTCCTCATCGTCCTCGATCTCGAAATCATCCACAACTGGTTCTGTAGTGGAAAGTGGCGTCCTGGCTGGCAGTTTCTCTCCTGTTTCGTTTTGATCTTTTCCGTAAGCATGTCCTGAGCGTGTGGTAATTGCGTTCACGTGCTCGTCTCTGTGTTTTTGGCAGGGTGGCATTCCGTCTCGTGGTCCTTCGGTTCTTCCAGGATGTTGATATTTTGGTGTTTGATTGGTGGAACTATTTCCCTAATTCTGTTGTCGTGGATTTGGTTGAGTATTGCTTGGTATTTGGCCCGGTTGCCGATTTGAGTTCCGCTCGTTCATCCTATCGAACCGTCTCTCTAAGTCTTGATGTGCTGCCTGCTGATTTCTCTGTCCTTGCTCGATTTGATCAGTTAAAACTTTAAATTGTTTACGGACATCGTCATTGGTTAATTTTTGGGTGTGAATGAACGATTTCAATAGATCTTTTATGCTGGAATCTTCATCTTCGTTCTTCGGTGGATCGTATCTTTGTCGTGGTGGGGAGCGTGTGTTATTCCTTTGCTATCCGTTGTCTCGATTCTCACCCCGGTTGTAGTTACCTCCGTAGTGTGGCCAATTTGCTCCCCGATTAGGATAGCCATAATTTGCATAATGGGCTTCCTCCACGCGACAATCACTTGCATAATGCATTCCCCCACAATTTTCGCACCCATGCTTGATCACATGTACCTCTTTCTCTAGATAAGTCATTCTCCTGTCAAGCTTGTCTGCTATAGTCTTGATCTCTTTCAGAATATTAGATGCATCACGGCTTCCTTCTACTTGAGCTACCTGTCCTCTTGTACGTCGACCTCTACCATCGCCTCGATACTCCCTTGATAAGCTTATGACTAGCTTATCTTCCATCAAATTGTATGCTTCATTGGTGGTTTTGTACATAAAGTCTCCCCCGCCGGCTAGATCCAACTCATTTTGTGACTCCTTGGTTAACCCGTAGGAGAAGATCTCTATGATGTTATCCTTGCCCAGACCATGACCATAACAATTCCTCAGCATTTCTTTCAATCTAGCCCACGCCTCAGTAGACGTCTCTTCATCCTCCTGTCGAAATCCTCTAATATCCCGTAGCAATTTCCTACCCAAGGCGGGTGGGAAAAATCGTTTGATGAAGGCTTCGCGCATTTGTGTCCATGTTGTGATTGTGTTTTCTTCGAGTTCTTCAAACCAAACCTTCGCATCTCCGGTGAGAGACGAAGGGAATAACCTCAGCTTGACACTGTCGCTTTTACCTTGACCGTATTTGAACATCTCACAAAGCTCGTTGAATTTGGCTATGTGTTTATGCGGATCTGAATTGTATCGTCCATCGAAAGTATTGACTTGGATCATCTTGAGATGGTGACCTTTGACAACGAAACATCACCCAAGTCCGGGGTGGTGATTGCCGACCCTCGGGTGGGTGGCACTGCTACAGCTGCGGCCCGTCGGTGCATTGGCATGTCCAAAGGATCCATAGCTGGTTGTGGTTCCGGTTTGTTTTCACAAATTATCTCTTCGACCTCCGGTTCTGTAGTGCTTCCTCCTCCTTCTGAAGATGAAATATCTTCAAATTTTACTGGCGAGAACGGTCCAAAACCTGGTGGTGTGTGAATCAATATGTTTCCTTTCTTCTTGCCTCGCTTCTTTGATACTCCTGGATTGGATTTTGGACTCGCGAGTGGTAATCCCGAAGCCCTCGTGTTCATCCACTACCTGAATACCTACAAAGACAGAAACAAGAAAACCGTAAAATGCACCGGTGTAATAACAATTAAAAGTAACTTCCAAGTAAATAAATACTCAAAAGGATCGTATCACAAATTCGAAACAAAAACTAAAAATCAGTCCCCGGCAGCGGCGCCAAAAACTTGATGTGTAAAATCTAGTCTTAATTTAAACCTACTATTTCACGCAATTACACACTTCTAGGCAGTGGACCTATCCGTATATAATATAGTTTAAAGCAAGTAAAGGTTCGTTCGCAGGGACTAATTTGTTTTAACTTTTTGAATTAATAATACTGAGTATTTGTGGGGGTTTTTATCGTAACAAAAGTTTGCAAGTAATTAGTAAAAAGAGTTGATTAATTAAAATCGAGCGAAAAGTAATTGATTTAATCAAATAATGAGAAAATATACTTGTTTGACACTTCACTTGTTTTCCATTCAAGTTTACGAAATCGATTAAATAATAAACTTCTAAAATATAGTAAAAGTCCTCTCGAATCTTTTATTAACTTTAATTACCTCTAATTACACCGTTCCTCTCGAATACAGTTATAACTATTAATAATTAAGCACTAAGTACCAAGCCTGTTTTTAGTGATTTAATCTTATAGAGTTTCCTCTCGAATAACTCCTCTAATTATCAAGTCCTTCCGAATCTTAACTATTAGACTTACTCACTTAAATTTAATTACCTAAGTTGTGATTACTAAGTCCTCTCGAATCCTAGAAATTTTAAACCGATTATAGACCGACCGATTATTTCATACAACCTATTTAATCTATCTAGATTCCTCTCGAATACCTACAATGTTGATTAAGCAAATTATATATAAACAACTTAAAATAATATATATTAAAACTTAAGCAATTAAGGATCACCGATTAAACACAAAAACATAAATAAATTAATTACGAAAACTAGAACTTCAAACAAGATCAATGTTCAAACAAGCATAAAAATAGTTTAGCTACTCATTATCGTGTTCAAAATAAAACTAATAATAAGAGAAAACATGCTAGAAAATAAAGTCTAAAAAGGGAAACAAGAAACAAACTAAAAACCGAAACGTGTCGTGACCGACGTTGAATGAAAACCAAATTCCTAGCTCGAAACCTTGCCTCCAAACGAATCCTAAGCTTCCAATACTTGAGAATAATAATTGATGATTTTTTTGGATGTTTTGGGATTGTATTTATAGGCAAAAATTAAGATAGAATTCGTATTCGAAACCAACTCCAAAACTACGAAAATTATTTTTTATTCCTTTTTCTTTGCTGCCATCGAAGTCTAATACCTACATAATTGTTTCCCAAGTATTTGAATTAAATACTAGATATCCTTGGGTTGAAACTCCTCCCACGTGCCTGCTTTCTTTTCTTTTTCTCTTCTTTTATTCCACCGTGAACGTGCCGACCTTCCTTCTTTTCTTTTTTTATTCATTCCTACTTCTCCATAAAATGTGGAACAATGTATTCTTCCCATGAGATAGGTGATTTAGTTCTAATTGAATACCTTTTCCTTTTTTTTTCTTTTCAAACTCACGTGTCAACTAGAATTCTTAATAATGATTTAATTCCATGTAATTCCATTGCAAATGTATGCCAAAGCCCAACTTCTTTTTAAGCCCACATTTCAAAATAGAAACCAAAAAATTATCCAACTTTCCTTTCTCCTCATCTTAATTTCACGCTCCAAAAGTATGAGCATATCATCATTTCTCGTCTTTTGACCATTTTCATACATTTCCTTGGCCAAAAATCTACTTTCTGGTCATATTCAACCTTTCACTTGAATAAAACACTTTCACACAATTAAATGTAAAAATCCTATCCTATCCATCATGATTAAATATGAAAATGATCAAATATCGCATAGAAATAACTATATAAATATGCGATATCACCCATTCCAGTTTGACTATCTCCACTGATATGCTTTTTCCCAATGCGATTGAGATAATTCTTGATTCGTCGAGTCAGCATGGCCGTATTCCATTGAATATCCATTTCCTCCAAATCATTTTGATCAATTTGGTCATAATATTCTTCAACCAAATCGAAGTTTGAGATTCGACCTCCGACCAAATCGTCACATGCTGTAAGAAAGCACGATTGCATTCTCTCATGTTCACCTTGCAGTGAATCGAAAGCAAGAAAGGAAGATGCTTGAGATTTCAATAGCGAAGGTAAGGCTTGAGTTTCTTTGCCTTTGGACCGAAAATTTTCACAGGTGGGACAACCGTTTGAGGTGGAAATTGGAGCATTCTGGTTTACTTGTAAGCTAGACGAGGAAACATGTTGACTTGAGGAAGTGGACATTGACATTCCTGCTAGCGACGGTGGTTGGATTTGCTGAAACACGACATCCGAGAGGAAAGCAACTCCCGAATTTTCACGCTAAGTCATGTCTCGTGTTTGATAACCACCACCAAAAACCTATTGTTGTATCTCGAGATTTTCTATTTTTTGTTTTTCGATTAACTCCTCGAAATCCCAATATCTGAGTTCAGCTTTATCCTTCAGAAGCAAAACACGCATCTCCCAGTGTACAAGCAAACTATTCAGAAAACGAGTGTTTATGTTAATCTTTTCACAATTAACTTTAAGATCATACAAGTCATTCCTTAATCTACATAATCTAGAAATCAGCATATCAAGACTTTCATTCGCCCCACAAGTAAAATTGTCAAATTGTTTCTTTAATAGATCTGCTCTGACTATCTTCATAACTTCACTGCCTCCATATCTCTTCATGATTGCGTTCCAAAGATCGTAGGTTGTTTCATGCTGTCCGAATACCGATTTCATCTCATTCGTCAGACAAAGTTGAATCGATCCCAGTGCCTTCTGATCTTTTAGATAGGCTGCTCTCTGTCTCGGTATAAGTTTCCATTTCCCTCGGTTTTCGCACTCCTGTTTGTGCATGTCTATCGAAAGGAGCAACAAACTATGTGAGAATGGGTATCCACATTCCCGAGTCTGAATATGCTACATAAGTTTTAAAACTCATACCCACTCCTCAGGAGTACGATTCGGATCGTACTTAGGCGGAAGTAGAAGGTTCTGGTTGATCTCCATATCGTATGAAGCTGCGCTCGTAACAAGAGTCATCTCAATCACTGAACTAACTCTAAACTGCTTGAAAAACTGAATACCCGAATAATCAAACAAACTCTATCACAAACACCCGAATCTTCAACGCAAACTCGAATACCCGAACCTTCAATCACAAACCCGAATACCCGAAATGAGGAGGATACCAAGTAAAAGACCAGAAATTCTAAACCTAATAACTACCTAACAATCCTAACGAAAATCAGGCAGCGTAACGGCTAAGAAATTCGATCAGAACGGTTGTTGCGCAGGTGTTGCGCAACTTAGAAGAACTTTTGCGTGACAAGTTTTGCGTGACAATCTGATGCGTGAAAAGTGTTGTTTGACAATACTTGTTGCGCAGGTGTTGTTACGTGACACGTTGTTGCGCTGCGTGACACTGGTGTTGCGCAGCGTAACAAGAAGAGAGTGGCGTGACAGAAACTATGTAGCGTGTCAAATATGTAGCGTGACAAAGACCATGTAGCGTGACAAAGACCATGTAGCATGAAAATCCTTGTTGCGTGCGTAACTATTCCGGATAGTTACGTTGCGTAACTGCTTAGTTACGCTGCGTAACTGCATAGTTACGTTGCGTAACAATGGTTGTTGCGCTGATAATGGCGTGACAGTTGTTGCACAAGTCTTCGAAAAAACCAAAAATCGGATTTAGGTCACCAACACCTCCAGATATGATGTATATGACAAAACTAACCTAAGTCTTCAATTTCAGCCCCAAACACCCACGAAAATGTCCTAGATCTACAAAATAAGTCGTCTAAGTAACAAACTATTAAACCTAGATCTATACCGAAATAAGCTGTGAAATCACCATAAGGGTCCAAAAACCTCTATAACAAGTATAGAGGCTCTGACACCACTTGTTGGTCGCCTTTCTCGAACCTCGATTTGAACCCAAACTCCTAATTATAGCGGAATAACAAAAAGGAGAATATGTAATGGTGAAACTCACTAAATAACCAAAAGATTGATATTATTAAACTTACGTAATGATAAACAATACGAATAATATCAATTACACTCGATTACAAAGACTTTGAACCGTATACGAGGCTGTTACGGAAGACCTTCTCTATCTAGCGCAACAAGAATTTCTTTCTCTAAAAACGGATGCATTTATGGCAGGTTGGTGAGGTATTTATAGTCCTCACCTAACCGTACGGCTGTTACGCAACCGCAGTACCCGAAACGGGTGTTACGCAGCGCAACACACTGTTGCGCAGCGCAACAGTGGTGTTGCGCCACTATTGGTGCGCAACAGTGGTGTTGCGCCACTGTTGTTGCGCCACTATGGTGTTACCTGCACCATCGTAACAACTGCCAAAACGCGTTGAAATGCTTTACAACTCGATCTATATACATGTGGTACTTCACGACATATTCCTAGACTAAATACAAACTACAAACAATGACGGTTATGCTCCAACAAGTATAAAGGAACTGTACCTAATATGACTTTAGATAATGTAAGCCTATCCCTGGTGATAATGTTCTTGATTTCCATGATGATAGTCTTTTGGTGAAAGAATTTATCACCCACCTTGAGCTTTCTTTTTTCCTCATGTTATTTCTAATAGGCAACCCCAAATAACAGAACAGGAGAGTATCATGACAACATCTAATGACGTTGGCCACCTCAATAACTTTATAATTTCTTACCCCTATACCATATATTATAGTTTTCAATATATTCACCTTTAGACCCGAAGCACATTCAAAACAACTAAGGATTCGGATCAATGATGTGTGAAGTGACCACTTCCCAAAGAATAACGCATCAATTGCGTATTGTAAAAGAGAAATGTTTGAACCATCATTGGCTAAAACTAAGGTTTTTTAGAAGCCTTTATTACACGCATCGATAATTAAAACTTGCAAAGCCTCCGCAACAATGAGAAAGAGATACGGGGAGAGAGGTTCCTGTTTTAATCCTCTTTCCATTTTGAACTCATTTGTTGGGGAACCGTTAATTAACACTGATATTGAAGTTGATGATAGGCAAGCATTAATCCATCTACACCACTTGGAACCAACCCCATTTGTTTCACGACGTCATGTATAAAGCCTCAATTAACATTATCAAAAGAATTTTCAAAATCCACTTTAAGAAGAAATAGCTCAAGGTCGATCTTTTTAACATTGTTTACAACTTCATTCTATCTAAAATTAGCCTCACAACAATAAAAGAGGTTTGATTGGGGTTAATTAAGGATTCAATAACCTTAGCTAAACGAGATGAAAGGATTTTTGATATAACCTTATAGACACAACCAATCAAGCTAATGAGTCTATAATCATTCATATCTAACGAATTGGGTTTTTTTTATTGTATAAGGGAAATAAAGGACGCGTTAATGTATAATTTATGTAATATATATAACTAATACTACCATAAGGTTCGGTTTGTAACAAGATAATTATTTAAAAGGTAATATAATTAACTGTGAAAGTAAAATTAATAATTTAAATTAATTAAAATCTAAAAATTAGTTGATTTTTATTGGTTTAGGTACTAGATTTTCATAAATCTTTTTAAACCAAATAATCAAATTATTTTGTTGATTATCCCATTTAATCGATTATTTCTGCTTCTTGTCAACCTAAATCCTAGAGGGTACTTTGTTTTTGGTTTCTTGTGAATTCGAACAAATACACAAATGTGTTGTATTTGTTGCTTATTCCATTCGATCAATCAAAGGAGTACACGAGTTATTTTGTTTCACCTTTTGGTTATATAAAAATTCTAGCACTTAGATAAAGGTTCCTCGTGGTTTCGTGTGGATGCCAGTAGAGAACTTGTAGTTTGAAGTTTATGCTTTCGAAATTCGGACTGCACGACGCAGTTAACGGAGAATGACGATCCCATATTCACTAATCGTTGGATCTATTTCAAACATTTTATGTAGCTAGAAGACTCACATATCTATATTTCCACAATAGGATTTAGCATCCTAGCTCTCGATCAGAAGATATATATTGTCGAAGTTTGTACTATTTCCAGATTGTTTGTTCGGATCTTGGGTTTTTGAGAATGTAAGACAGAAGACGAGATTGAGTGCTAGATCAGAGATATGCAATGTCGAAGATGTTGCAACTTCTATGTCATTTGTTTGGATCTTAGGGTTTTGAGAATGTAAGAGAGACGACAAGATTAAGTGCTTTGTACTTTCACTTGTATAACTGGGTCTGAACTCCAAAGTCACTTGTAGAGCCAAATCTTTATACTTGGAAACATTAAGTCTCTAAATTAATAAACTTTGAATGATTAAATTTAAATCTTGTTTCTTGTGATTGTTCGTTCTTAATTTCCGTTGGAATTGAATTGATTCATCAATCATGTGATAATCTGGAATCCAACAGTTATATATTTCGTTGCGTAATTTGATCTTGATTTCAATAAAGTATATGTAAAATCGTTTTAGAAATCACTTTGATTTCCAACATAAATTAGTATTGAAGTTGAACAAGCTTACTTTATGAATCCGTAGCATCATTATAATCACAAGCTTCTTTGGCCAACAATGATGAATTATAGTTACAAGTGCTACATAATAAAAAAAAAAATCTAGTACATCAACTATCTAACTACATACACTGTCACACCCCGCTAAAACGGAAACACGGAATGTGAAGAGCTGGAAAATCCTTACACAGGTCATATAAAACATAACGGTAATCAAGTCATTAATTTAAAATAAAAGTGTTTACAAATCCATCCAAGACACAATAATTTAGTGCATTGAAACACAATTAAAAGTTCATTAAAAATTCCCAAAATAACTGGCCACGTCTTTTCCCGAAAAGGTTCTCACACAACCGCCTCGACCCGTCCATGCCATGCACCTCGTGCTTACACTAATTTCCTGAAACATAAGATAAAGTGTCAACTACGAAAACGTAGTGAGTGAGTTACAGTTTAAATAGTACGTCAAAATGTAAATAAAGTATATAAAGTAATAGTTTCCATAAAGGAGATTAGCGGAGAAAAGTCGCTTATAGTTTATATACTTTAAAGTCCAAGTAATGGGCGGACTGGTGCCCTAAGTTTGTAAAGACCAAATATAGTCAAATTTAGTCAAACAGTAGAAGCGTATACCAAACGCTAAAAATTTATAAGTTTATGCGTAAGTAACTAATTAGATTTTCTTGTATCAACCTCTTGGCATCTATAACTTAAGTGTTCACACTAATCCGATTATCCAACCGTGAACGGCCCCAACTTCCCGCCTCTCAAACGGAAAGTTATACAGAACTTAGTAATATGTACTTAGACTGCCATCTAAGCAAGGAACGGTTCTTTCCTAAGTATCGATACCCATAATTACTATACGGCTAACTAGTTAATAATGTGAAAGTCTAAGTCTAAAACAGTCGGGCACTAGTAAACTTCATTTTAAAATCGAGAGAGTCGTACGTCCATCACTTAAGATCGTGTTATAGTTCCATCAAGGGTTGGTACGCATACAAGCATCAATAATTAGTTTAGTCAAAAGAGAGCGACCAATAAGTCTAAGTAAAGTCAAATAATTTACTCATAAGAGTTCAAATAGTCGTTCAAATAAGTCCACGTACGTTCAAAAGTCAAGTTTAATAAGTCAAAAGTCAAAGTTTAATAAGTCGAACGTCAAAGTTTATAAGTCAAAAGTCAAAGTTTAATAAGTCGAACGTCAAAGATTTATAAGTCAAAAGTCAAAGTTTAATAAGTCGAACGTCAAAGATTTATAAGTCAAAAGTCAAAGTTTGATATTTTGCAATTTGTTTCATAAGGCTTAAAAATGCAATTAATCTTATGTTTCCCCCAAATTCATGTAAAATATATATAAAACGAGGGGTTGTAACTCACGGATTGCGAAGAGAACGAGAACTTGGAAACTCGGTCGGAATATGTGAGCCGGGAATCACGGATTGCCTATTAATTACCAAGATAGTTTAATGAGTTGTTATATTATTATGTTCTTATATAATAACATAGGTAAAACTTTATTAAACTTTAAGTGTCAAAGTTAAGTATAGTCAAAAATAGTCCGAACGGTAATTGTCACGTTTTTGTCCAAAAGTCCGATTTAACGTTTTAGATTATTATATCTTAAGTGCTTTTGCTCGCTGAAGTGATTTATAATTTCTGAGGAAATTTGGGCAGCGCTTCCGCGCCCAAATTTCATGCCCAAAAATTGTACCATCACTTCCGCTCACAAATCACCTAAAACACAATATCACATATATTATAGCTCATTATAGTCCAAATAGTCCAATACAAGTCACCATTATACTTATTTTTATTTGTCTCAGTCCCAACGTGATATCGGTAAAAGTCCAGAATGTAAACAAAATCTTAAAACGAGTAAAACGACGATTTTTCGGGAGGACAGCAGCTCGGTGCTGCGCACCTGGGCACAGGTGCTGCGCACCTAGCTGTTGTCTCAATCCCGTTTTGTGTTTTTCTTGCTAAAAACGTTTTGTGACTTGAGGATTTCGACATGCAACCAGTAGATATCTTTTAAAACATCATTTCAACAGTTTCTAAAGTGTTTTTATCCACATATTCGTGGATCTAAAGGTTATTTCGGTTAAAAACGTTTTTGACCATGAAAAGTCATAGATTTATGTAAAAATACATTTTCAACCGTTAGATCTTACATGCAATTGAATATTTGTATAAGAATAGTAAAAATAAAGAAATCTACCGAAGGAAAAGCTTGGATGATGAGTTTGGTCGGATTTGAGCTCCAAAAATCTTTGCAAACGTGGTCCTTTTTCGGTATAAACAACACCCCCTTGCTTCTCTTGATGAAAGGAACGATTTGTATGGACAAATGATGGATTTTAATGGTGAAAAGTTTCTGGAGTGAAGGTTTTCTTGAGAGTTTTTAGAGAGAAAATAGAGAGAAGCTAGAGAGAACAAGTGTGTGTGTGTTTTTCAATTTGTAAAATGAAAAATGAAATGAAATTAGATGGAGTGTTGTTTTAATTGCCTTGGAATACTGGAATGGCAGTAATGGCAGGTCTAGGCTCGAGTTGGTTGGTTGAAAGTTTACAAACACGAGACAGGGACTGAAAATGTAAATATTTTTGAATTCTGGCGTGAGGTGCTGCGCACCTCATCACTAGGTGCTGCGCACCGGGTGATTTTCAGCCTTATCATATTTTTCGTTTTTACGTTTTTGCTTCGTTGGACCTTTTTGTTAATTAAAAGTTCTTAAGTATAATTTGTTATGAACTTAGGAAAGTTCAATAGGTGTTTTCTTGGTATTAGGACTTATAAATTTGATTCCGGAAGTTATTCCGACACTAGTTCCGACAAAGTACAGACTCAAAAGTTACGAACTAGAATAGAGCGAACGCGATAAAAGAGTAACTAACGTTTCGAACCGATTTAATAATTGAACAAGTACCTGAATTTTGACGGTTGTCACATACACTCAACTTGTTACTTATACTATTGATGAAGACGATAAATTTTTGTTACAGGTATATACTAGGTGCACCATAAATGGACTCATTGACTTGCCATTACGAGATTACTTAATGATTCGACTTTTATTCCTCCGTTCAGTGATACTCATGCAACGTACATGAATAGTAAACAATCATAACATTCTACACCCTTGTAACAATCCTTTACCTCAATGTCACACCCCGCTAAAGCGGAAACACGGAATGTGAGAGCTGGAATATCATTACACGGTCATAAGCAAATATAAACGATTCAAGTCATTTCAATTAAATAAAATAGTTCAAGTTTCAGCATTCAAAAACAACCAAGTAGTTCATGATTTAACTTAAAGTACAATACAAGTTTCAAATAAAATTCCCGAAATAGAAAGGTCTTTTCCCAATGAGCGCCTCACGTAACCATAACGACCCTTCCTTGCCATACATTCCATACACTTACATTAATTTCCTGAAACATAAGATAAAGTGTCAACTACATAAAGTAGTGAGTGAGTTACAGTTTAGAGTTTCGATAAAGTTTCCAAAAATAGAAAGTACGTGAAAAATAGTGACGTCGTAAGTAAAAAGAACGGTACAACGTTAGAACATATCAGTGAATAGTAAAAGGTTTGAACGTACACAAGTGAGTTACATAAATAAAACTCGTATAAATAAAGTTGTAGCGGAATCCAGGCGCTAAAAAGGTGTATGTGTAGAGAGTATGTGTTTAACTAAATAGTACCTCGTATCAATCACTTGGCATAATATAAGTAGTAAATATACACTAAACCGATTGTGTGGTCCTGAACTAGCCCAAAAATGTTTAATTGATTGAACGTTTGAACTTAGCAATATGTTCTTGGGACGCTAACCCTGAGTAAGGAGTGACCCCTCCTAAGTATCGATACCCATATGACTAACGGCTGTCGCTAATAGTGTATAAAAGTACTTGAACCAAAACGGGCAAATGAACAAAGTTTCCAAAAGTTGCAATGAGTTCTTACGGGCTTATATCTTCATCAAGGATTGGTCGCTAACAAGTATCCTAAATTTAGTTAACCTGCTAAGGCATCAACACATATACGCATAATAGTTCACAAGTTCAAGTTTCGTACAAGTTTCCAAAGTTTCAAAGTTTCCAAAGAGTTTCAAGTTTCGTACAAGTTTCCAAAAGTTTCAATAAAGTACCAAGTTTCCAATTGTTTCAATAATTCGCAAATAGTGTTAAAAGTTGCAAAGCATGATCTTATGTTTCCCCCAAATAATGTTTAAAAGTACAAAAGTAAAACAAAGTGGGGTTGTAACTCACGGTTTGCGGAGTACGAGAACTCGGGAATCGGTCGGAAAAGGAGCCGGGAATCACGGAATGCCTAAGGATACCAAGATTGTCCAAAAGTTATTATCTCATTAGGTTACTTTATATAAGAGATTAGGTAACTTTTGTTTATAATTAAGTGTTAAGGTCAATATTGTTCCAAAATTGGTCCGAAGCGGTTAACGTTATTTTTAGTCCGAAAGTTCAAAGTTGATGTTATTTATTTATGTGATAGACATGTTTTGGTTACTGAAGTGGTTTAAGTTTTCTAACGAAATTTGGGCAGCGCTTCCGCGCCCAAATTTCGTGTCCAAAACCTAAAGTCAATTCCGCTCACAAAACACATATAAACACATATTCTTATATAAACAAGTCCAAAGAGCTCAATACAAGTCACCATTGTTATTATTTTAGTCATCTCAGTTTCATAATATTGTTCACTAAAAATCCAGAATGCGTACAAAAGTTTTAAACGACCAAACGACGATTTTTCGGGGAAACAGCAGCCCGGTGCGCAGCACTGAGCAGGGGATGATGCGCACCTCCTTGCTGTTCTTTCCCGTTTTGTGATTTTCTTGTCAAAAACGTTTTGTTACTCAAAGATTTCGACATGCAATCGGTAGATACTTCATAATATGGTGTTTTTACAGTTTCTAAACAACTTTTAACCACAAAGACATAGATCTAAGTATTATTTAGTTAAAAATCGTTTTTTGTATAAAAAGAGTTATAAATCTTTATAAAAACTCATTTTTATGGTTTAGATCTTACATGCAATTAGTAAAAACAGTAAATAAAGATAGGAGAATGATTTCTACCGGATGAAAATGAATGGATGATGTTTTAGACGGATTTAGAGCTCCAAAATCGGTAGAAAAAGCTTGAAACCGAAATAGACTTGCACCTTCTTGCTTGTTTTGATGTTTAAACGTTTTTGATGGTTGATTTATGGAGGATTTGTGGCTGGACTTTCTGGTTTCAATGGGGTTTTTAGAGAGAGGTTAGAGAGAATAAGGAACTATGTGTTTTTGTGTGTGTGTTTTAGATTAAAGAAAATGGAAATGAAAAGAAAAGTAGGGAAATGATAATGAGGGGGGTCTTGGGACTGGAAAATCAGTAATGGAGTGTTACAAATCGTGTGTGATTGGTTTAAGTTTGTGTAAAAACGAGGCAAGGACTAAAAATGTAAATAATTTGAAATCTGGCAACAGGTGTTGCGCACCGTGCATAAAATCAGATTTTATCTGATTTTTGTTTTTACGTTATTGCTTCGTTGGACCTTTTTGTTAATTGAAAGTTCTTAATTATGATACGTTATGAACTTAGGAAAGTTCATTAGGTGTTTTCTTGGTATTAGGACTTATATAATTGATTCCGGGAGTTATTCCGACACTGGTTCCGACAAAATAAGACACGATATGTACGAGCTAGAGAATTATGAACACTGTAAAAAGAGTAATTGGAGATTCGAACCGATTAGGTAACTGAGAATCACCTGAATTTTAGACGGTTGTCACACTCAAGCATTTAAATCTAACTAA
Organism: Senecio squalidus; assembly: GCA_910822075.1. Lineage (NCBI taxonomy): Eukaryota > Viridiplantae > Streptophyta > Magnoliopsida > Asterales > Asteraceae > Senecio > Senecio squalidus. The sequence goes on along the minus strand of CAJVGC010000582.1, from coordinate 47,641,069 downwards.
GAAAATGTGCGACTATGTCTGAACCCAATTCCCAAGTAGCGTTCTCTAGTAAGCTATATGTCACGGGGTTAAATTCTTGAACTCGTGTGGCACTTAGGTCGCTGATTTGTGGCAACTAAGTAAGCCGAAAAGACTTCAATGTCTTTCGAAAACACTTTCTAAGAAGATTATGAAAGCTTGTTGTTTATTGATAGAAGGAAATCTTATAGATTACAAATGAGGCATGATACATATATATATATATATATATATATATATATATATATATATATATATATATATAGGCTTCTAGGGATGGTTCTAGATCTAGATATCTAACCTAGAGTAATCAGAACCATCATAGATATTACTACTATCCTAGAATGATCTAGGACTAGATTTGGACTAGTCTAGAAATACCCCTAATATCTAGGAAATCTCTAGAACGATCTAGGGGTTACCCTAGAGTTCTTCCGAGGATTATAGAAGTTTCCATGTATCGAGGGGATCGTTCCGGGCAGAATGTGCCCCTCGTATCACCCTCTCCCACTTGATTTTGTGACGTCCTCATCACAAATTCCTCTGAGGAAATATGTTGATTTCCTATGTTTTCTTCCGTTAATCTGGTTACGTAAACTCAATTTTTGTTTTGGAGTATGAGAGAGCGCTTTGAGGGAATCGGGAAGTCATCCATGGTGGTGACCGTGAATTTCAGATCATCTCGCCACCCTTTGATGCACGATTTTGCCTTGGCAGTCCCTATAATATTTTTTTCTTTCGAATTTACGGCTTTGATTGTGCCGTGGCTTCTTCGGTACCACATGCCCAGCCTTTTCGCTTCTCGGACATCGACGAAGTTATGGGAGGCACCCGTATCCATGAGCGCCTTGGTCTCTTTGTTGTTGATTTTTATTTTAACGAACAATAGTCCGTTGTCATTTGGCTTGCTATTCGGAGCAGATCTCACCAAGGCTCCGAGATGCCTTATCGTGCCCATATGGGCTTCGGGTTCTTCCCTCAGTTTGTTGTCTCTTTCTGTAATCATGGGGTTTAATAGTTTTTCTATCCGGGCATTCACTCGTCCAATGATCTTTGTTACAGATAAAGCATGGAAAGGAAGGTTTGGGTTTACCTCGTCTCGGGGAGGAATTTCGTCTCGGAGAAGGGTTTCGATGATTTACTTAAGTTTGTCCGGGGAATTCTTCTTTTTCTCTCCCTATCCCGAATAAGTTCTCTCGCAACTTCTGAGAGAGTTCGACGAGTGACTAGGCTGCTGCAATAGCATCATCGAGGGTGCGCACATTGCGTCGATCAAGCTCGACTTGCGCCCACTCTTGCAGCCCGTCTTTGAAGTAGAATAATGAGTCCCACTCCGACAAATCTTCAATTTCCAACATGATCGTAGTAAATTCTTTAATATAGTCAGAGATCGTACCATGTTGGTGTAATCGTCTTAGTTTTACTTTTTCTTTGGTGTCATCGTTGTGAGGTACGAAGTGTTTGCGTAGCTCGGCCTTAAAGTCATCCCACTTCTCGATTACACATGTTCCTTTCTCTCTTTCCGAGTACTTCCTTCTCCACCAAAGTTGGGCAGAATCACGAAGAAACGTGGGTGCATGGATAATCTTTGCCACATCATCTATCACACCCATTGCGTCAAAGTATTGATATAGTCCGAAGAGGAAATTTTCGATGAGAGTCGCGTTTCGAGTACTGTTGAATGAATCAGGTTTCGGTACTTTTAGGGTGGGACCAAATGTGTGGCTGCTACTTCCACTCGTATTTGTACGACGAATGTCACACCCCGCTAAAGCGGAAACACGGAATGTGAAGAGCTGGAAAATCCTTACACAGGTCATATAAAACATAACGGTAATCAAGTCATTAATTTAAAATAAAAGTGTTTACAAATCCATCCAAGACACAATAATTTAGTGCATTGAAACACAATTAAAAGTTCATTAAAAATTCCCAAAATAACTGGCCACGTCTTTTCCCGAAAAGGTTCTCACACAACCGCCTCGACCCGTCCATGCCATGCACCTCGTGCTTACACTAATTTCCTGAAACATAAGATAAAGTGTCAACTACGAAAACGTAGTGAGTGAGTTACAGTTTAAATAGTACGTCAAAATGTAAATAAAGTATATAAAGTAATAGTTTCCATAAAGGAGATTAGCGGAGAAAAGTCGCTTATAGTTTATATACTTTAAAGTCCAAGTAATGGGCGGACTGGTGCCCTAAGTTTGTAAAGACCAAATATAGTCAAATTTAGTCAAACAGTAGAAGCGTATACCAAAAGCTAAAAATTTATAAGTTTATGCGTAAGTAACTAATTAGATTTTCTTGTATCAACCTCTTGGCATCTATAACTTAAGTGTTCACACTAATCCGATTATCCAACCGTGAACGGCCCCAACTTCCCGCCTCTCAAACGGAAAGTTATACAGAACTTAGTAATATGTACTTAGACTGCCATCTAAGCAAGGAACGGTTCTTTCCTAAGTATCGATACCCATAATTACTATACGGCTAAGTAGTTAATAGTGTGAAAGTCTAAGTCTAAACTAGTCGGGCACTAAGTAATTTTATTTGTAAAACAGAGAGAGTCGTACGTCCATCACTTAAGATCGTGTTATAGTTCCATCAAGGGTTGGTACGCATACAAGCATCAATAATTAGTTTAGTCAAAAGAGAGCGACCAATAAGTCTAAGAAAAGTCAAATAATTTACGCATAAGAGTTCAAATAGTCGTTCAAATAAGTCCAAGTACGTTCAAAAGTCAAGTTTAATAAGTCAAAAGTCAAAGTTTAATAAGTCGAACGTCAAAGTTTATAAGTCAAAACTCAAAGTTTAATAAGTCGAACGTCAAAGATTTATAAGTCAAAAGTCAAAGTTTGATATTTTGCAATTTGTTTCATAAGGCTTAAAAATGCAATTAATCTTATGTTTCCCCCAAATTCATGTAAAATATATATAAAACGAGGGGTTGTAACTCACGGATTGCGAAGAGAACGAGAACTTGGAAACTCGGTCGGAATATGTGAGCCGGGAATCACGGATTGCCTATTAATTACCAAGATAGTTTAATGAGTTTTTATATTATTATGTTCTTATATAATAATATAGGTAAAACTTTATTAAACTTTAAGTGTCAAAGTTAAGTATAGTCAAAAATAGTCCGAACGGTAATTGTCACGTTTTTGTCCGAAAGTCCGATTTAACGTTTTAGATTATTATATCTTAAGTGCTTTTGCTCGCTGAAGTGATTTATAATTTCTGAGGAAATTTGGGCAGCGCTTCCGCGCCCAAATTTCATGCCCAAAAATTGTACCATCACTTCCGCTCACAAATCACCTAAAACACAATATCACATATATTATAGCTCATTATAGTCCAAATAGTCCAATACAAGTCACCATTATACTTATTTTTATTTGTCTCAGTCCCAACGTGATATCGGTAAAAGTCCAGAATGTAAACAAAATCTTAAAACGAGTAAAACGACGATTTTTCGGGAGGACAGCAGCTCGGTGCTGCGCACCTGGGCACAGGTGCTGCGCACCTAGCTGCTGTCTCAATCCCGTTTTGTGTTTTTCTTGCTAAAAACGTTTTGTGACTTGAGGATTTCGACATGCAACCAGTAGATATCTTTTAAAACATCATTTCAACAGTTTCTAAAGTGTTTTTATCCACATATTCGTGGATCTAAAGGTTATTTCGGTTAAAAACGTTTTTGACCATAAAAAGTCATAGATTTATGTAAAAATACATTTTCAACCGTTAGATCTTACATGCAATTGAATATTTGTATAAGAATAGTAAAATAAAGAAATCTACCGAAGGAAAAGCTTGGATGATGAGTTTGGTCGGATTTGAGCTCCAAAAATCTTTGCAAACGTGGTCCTTTTTCGGTATAAACAACACCCCCTTGCTTCTCTTGATGAAAGGAACGATTTGTATGGACAAATGATGGATTTTAATGGTGAAAAGTTTCTGGAGTGAAGGTTTTCTTGAGAGTTTTTAGAGAGAAATAGAGAGAAGCTAGAGAGAACAGTGTGGTGTGTTTTTCAATTTGTAAATGAAAATGAAATGAAATTAGATGGAGTGTTGTTTTAATTGCCTTGGAATACTGGAATGGCAGTAATGGCAGGTCTAGGCTCGAGTTGGTTGGTTGAAAGTTTACAAACACGAGACAGGGACTGAAAATGTAAATATTTTGAATTCTGGCGTGAGGTGCTGCGCACCTCATCACTAGGTGCTAGCGCACCGTGTGATTTTCAGCCTTATCAGATTTTTTCGTTTTTACGTTTTTGCTTCGTTGGACCTTTTTGTTAATTAAAAGTTCTTAAGTATGATTTGTTAGAACTTAGGAAAGTTCAATAGGTGTTTCTTGGTATTAGGACTTATAAATTTGATTCCGGAAGTTATTCCGACACTAGTTCCGACAAAGTACAGACCTCAAAAGTTACGAACTAGAATAGAGCGCACGCGATAAAAGAGTAACTAACGTTTCGAAACCGATTTAATAATTGAACAAGC
>CAJVGC010000582.1:47609428-47636448 GCA_910822075.1 Senecio squalidus | reverse complement strand
TCGCGCGGTCATTCTGGTGCGCGGGCCTCGGTAGTGAAGGGTGGCGGCAACGTTTACCGGAGGAGGTGGCGGTAGCACAACCCTCGGGCTGGACCCGATGCTGCTCGAAATGGCCATGGAGGTGTCCTTCGTAGGGTCAGTAGTCTGGTGTCTTTGGCTCTCTGAAGCGGTACGGCCCTCGGAAGGCGACGCTGCTCTAGGCAAGGAGCGAGACTGGGAGTGCGACGGTGAGAGCGATCGGGCGAGTGAGACATGACGAATTGTGAACAATGAGTTCGTGAGTACTAGAAGACACAAAGAAATGATAAAGGAAATGTGTAATGAAATGCATGTACGGGTCAGTCGCGTGAGAATCGGGAAAAGACAGTACCGAGAATTTTGACTTAAAACCGTTAACATTAGTAATTACGTTCCGTCCTTGCATAATCTCTTTTGAACTAGGCATGGGTGATCAGGCCATGCGTAGTTGAAAATAAATATGCAATCGCGAAATTAATTCTCTAAAGTTTAGACCCATAAGTGATTTTCCGAAAAGTCTTGGTTATAGTTTGGTTTCGAAAACTTTTGAAAAAATTTTAAAACCGTTTTTCTCTATAACCTGTGCTCTGATACCAAGTCTGTCACACCCCGCTAAAGCGGAAACACGGAATGTGAAGAGCTGGAAAATCCTTACACAGGTCATATAAAACATAACGGTAATCAAGTCATTAATTTAAAATAAAAGTGTTTACAAATCCATCCAAGACACAATAATTTAGTGCATTGAAACACAATTAAAAGTTCATTAAAAATTCCCAAAATAACTGGCCACGTCTTTTCCCGAAAAGGTTCTCACACAACCGCCTCGACCCGTCCATCGTGCTTACACTAATTTCCTGAAACATAAGATAAAGTGTCAACTACGAAAACGTAGTGAGTGAGTTACAGTTTAAATAGTACGTCAAAATGTAAATAAAGTATATAAAGTAATAGTTTCCATAAAGGAGATTAGCGGAGAAAAGTCGCTTATAGTTTATATACTTTAAAGTCCAAGTAATGGGCGGACTGGTGCCCTAAGTTTGTAAAGACCAAATATAGTCAAATTTAGTCATACAGTAGAAGCGTATACCAAACGCTAAAAATTTATAAGTTTATGCGTAAGTAACTAATTAGATTTTCTTGTATCAACCTCTTGGCATCTATAACTTAAGTGTTCACACTAATCCGATTATCCAACCGTGAACGGCCCCAACTTCCCGCCTCTCAAACGGAAAGTTATACAGAACTTAGTAATATGTACTTAGACTGCCATCTAAGCAAGGAACGGTTCTTTCCTAAGTATCGATACCCATAATTACTATACGGCTAAGTAGTTAATAGTGTGAAAGTCTAAGTCTAAACTAGTCGGGCACTAAGTAATTTTATTTGTAAAACAGAGAGAGTCGTACGTCCATCACTTAAGATCGTGTTATAGTTCCATCAAGGGTTGGTACGCATACAAGCATCAATAATTAGTTTAGTCAAAAGAGGGCGACCAATAAGTCTAAGTAAAGTCAAATAATTTACGCATAAGAGTTCAAATAGTCGTTCAAATAAGTCCAAGTACGTTCAAAAGTCAAGTTTAATAAGTCAAAAGTCAAAGTTTAATAAGTCGAACGTCAAAGTTTATAAGTCAAAAGTCAAAGTTTAATAAGTCGAACGTCAAAGATTTATAAGTCAAAAGTCAAAGTTTGATATTTTGCAATTTGTTTCATAAGGCTTAAAAATGCAATTAATCTTATGTTTCCCCCAAATTCATGTAAAATATATATAAAACGAGGGGTTGTAACTCACGGATTGCGAAGAGAACGAGAACTTGGAAACTCGGTCGGAATATGTGAGCCGGGAATCACGGATTGCCTATTAATTACCAAGATAGTTTAATGAGTTTTTATATTATTATGTTCTTATATAATAATATAGGTAAAACTTTATTAAACTTTAAGTGTCAAAGTTAAGTATAGTCAAAAATAGTCCGAACGGTAATTGTCACGTTTTTGTCCGAAAGTCCGATTTAACGTTTTAGATTATTATATCTTAAGTGCTTTTGCTCGCTGAAGTGATTTATAATTTCTGAGGAAATTTGGGCAGCGCTTCCGCGCCCAAATTTCATGCCCAAAAATTGTACCATCACTTCCGCTCACAAATCACCTAAAACACAATATCACATATATTATAGCTCATTATAGTCCAAATAGTCCAATACAAGTCACCATTATACTTATTTTTATTTGTCTCAGTCCCAACGTGATATCGGTAAAAGTCCAGAATGTAACAAAATCTTAAAACGAGTAAAACGACGATTTTTCGGGAGGACAGCAGCTCGGTGCTGCGCACCTGGGCACAGGTGCTGCGCACCTAGCTGCTGTCTCAATCCCGTTTTGTGTTTTTCTTGCTAAAAACGTTTTGTGACTTGAGGATTTCGACATGCAACCAGTAGATATCTTTTAAAACATCATTTCAACAGTTTCTAAAGTGTTTTTATCCACATATTCGTGGATCTAAAGGTTATTTCGGTTAAAAACGTTTTTGACCATAAAAAGTCATAGATTTATGTAAAAATACATTTTCAACCGTTAGATCTTACATGCAATTGAATATTTGTATAAGAATAGTAAAAATAAAGAAATCTACCGAAGGAAAAGCTTGGATGATGAGTTTGGTCGGATTTGAGCTCCAAAAATCTTTGCAAACGTGGTCCTTTTTCGGTATAAACAACACCCCCTTGCTTCTCTTGATGAAAGGAACGATTTGTATGGACAAATGATGGATTTTAATGGTGAAAAGTTTCTGGAGTGAAGGTTTTCTTGAGAGTTTTTAGAGAGAAAATAGAGAGAAGCTAGAGAGAACAAGTGTGTGTGTGTTTTTCAATTTGTAAAATGAAAAATGAAATGAAATTAGATGGAGTGTTGTTTTAATTGCCTTGGAATACTGGAATGGCAGTAATGGCAGGTCTAGGCTCGAGTTGGTTGGTTGAAAGTTTACAAACACGAGACAGGGACTGAAAATGTAAATATTTTTGAATTCTGGCGTGAGGTGCTGCGCACCTCATCACTAGGTGCTGCGCACCGTGTGATTTTCAGCCTTATCAGATTTTTCGTTTTTACGTTTTTGCTTCGTTGGACCTTTTTGTTAATTAAAAGTTCTTAAGTATGATTTGTTATGAACTTAGGAAAGTTCAATAGGTGTTTTCTTGGTATTAGGACTTATAAATTTGATTCCGGAAGTTATTCCGACACTAGTTCCGACAAAGTACAGACTCAAAAGTTACGAACTAGAATAGAGCGAACGCGATAAAAGAGTAACTAACGTTTCGAACCGATTTAATAATTGAACAAGTACCTGAATTTTGACGGTTGTCACAACGAAAGTTTCTCCATTCTCTCTTCAAGGTCTCCATTTCTTCACTTATGGAGTGTATCTCATCTTCAATGAAAATCCGCGTTCCTTGAATGTTTAGTGACAGACTATCAATATCCTTCTTGATCTCTTCTTTGAAACCCTCAATCATCTCTTTTGCCACCCTCGTTACTTCCATGCTTTCCTCGATCAAGCAATCAAGTCCTTGATTTACGTCATCAAGTTGTGTCTTTAACCCGATTACTAGGGACTCAAGGTTAGCAATCCGGGTTTCTGGATCACCCGTGCCTTCTCCAGTGGCACTGATAATGGGAGGTCGCGACCTGCTTCGACTCTTCTTCCCATGGGGGTTGTTTCTCCGGATTGTGTCCCCTGCCTTCAGCTTCTATATTCAACGCTTGATCAACTCCTGCCATTGTATTTTCTTTCCAAGTGATTGAATGAATTCGAGCCTCGCTCTGATACCACTTGTCACGGGGTTAAATTCTTGAACCCGTGTGGCACTTAGGTCGCTGTTTTGTGGCAACAAAGTAAGCCGAAAAGACTTGGAATGTCTTTCGAAAACACTTGCTAGGAGGATTATGAAAGCTTGTTGTTTATTGATACAAGGAAATCTTATAGATTACAAATGAGGCATGATACATATATATATAGGCTTCTAGGGATGGTTCTAGATCTAGATATCTAACCTAGAGTAATCTAGAACCATCCTAGATATTACTACTATCCTAGAATGATTTAGGACTAGATATGGACTAGTCTAGAAATACCCCTAATATCTAGAAGGATCTAGGGGTTACCCTAGAGTTCTCCCGAGGATTATAGAAGTTTTCATGTATCGAGGGGATCGTTCTGGGCAGAATGTGCGCCTCGTAACATATAAGACCATTAAACTAAGATATAGCTTGTTCAACATTACATTTTTTTAGCCGATTTCGGGGTTAAAAATGAGAAAAAGTAGCACTACCAATAACTCTTTATCATTCGGTTGTGGAAATTGTCTAGTAGTATGTGGAGTGCCTTTGCATACATTGAGATATGAAACATGCAAGACTAATAGGATTTGAGCAGCCACAAGTAAGTCCAACTTATATGCTATATTTCTAAATTTTTCTAATACTTGAAATGGCCAAGAAAATTATGAGAAACTTTCTGTTGAGCTTCCTTCCTAATGGTTAAGGAGGCTGAAGTTTCAAATACACCCAACTTTCGCACTCGGCCTCTCGGCTCCCGACCCACGTCTGGGATCTTGACGGGTGTTCACGAGCGCTAACATATTTAAGACGGGACATTACCTATCGACCTATTCCTTGCATTTACGTAGGACATAAATGTTGGGTCTTTTTGACAATCATTAAGGAGACATGATGGGTATTGATGACTGAACATTCAAAGGCATCCGTATCTTGTATATATATTATGATCATATGTCAATGCATATTCACATTTCGATTATACGTAGAAATACATACTCCCTACAAAATTACCAGAATCCGGTTCATGCATTATGGGTTAACCTTTGCTCACCTTAAGTTCGACAAGAATTGAAAGGTTTAGACTGATTATTCGTGGAATCCAAAGGTTGACATCACAAAACACTTATAGTTACTTAGCTTGATAATCTTTGCGCAAACATGTTCTAACCATCAAAAGTAAAATGTCTGAAAACCGTCAACTAAAAACAAGGATAAATGCTTTATTAACTATAATTTGACCGTTTAACCGACTTTAAACACTACCCCAAAACAATGTTTAACGTGTTTTTTTACAATTTTTAAACCTTTATTAAATAAAAAAGTCATCGAATTAGATAACACGTCTAAATTATCTATATCTATATATATTATAAAGCATTTGGATAAAAAAATGTTGAAATTTAAGAATGGTAAAATTACTAATTTTCCTTTTTAATTAATTAACTATTAAATAATTAAAATTACAACTCTATAACACACTTGTCATATATACTTAAAAATTTGAATAATTGAGTCTTTTTTTATTTTATAAATTTCAAACAATCAATTTTATTGTGTAAAATTTCAAATAAGTGGAGTTAATCTTTAGAATTTTAAAACTAATTAAATGTTTATAAACCGAAAATTTTAATCGTTCATAAAATTATTTATAATAAAATATATACATGACAAAAGTTATTTATCTAAGATTCAAACAATTTATTATGGGGGCTATTACGAGTAAGAAATAAAAGGAGCCCTTTTGTTTGACCTCCTGGTCTTTCTCTCGGATTACGGCTGCTCCTCTTTTCTTGACGGTATCATTCAGTAATCAAATCAAATTTCAATTTTTAAATAGAATCAATTTAAACAGATCTACATCTATTGATTCGATCTATTCATAATCGGTAATTAAAAACAATGGTTTTGCAGGTGATTCATTTCAACAAGTGATACTCGTTGTTTATAATTATGTGAGTTATTTATTATTTTATTTTTTTAAAGTTATGATATATTCCTGCCCTAAAATATCATCATAGGCATTTGTAGTTGTTAACTTTTATATATATATATATATATATATATATATATTTAGATGATTTAATTTGATATAATTAAGGTCGGACGAAGAACCGGTTGATCAGAAGAAGTATTTTGAAGATTTATGCAAACCTAAATGTGTCAGAGCTTGGCTTGACTATCAGGTACTTATAGAATCAAAGGAAATGATATGTCACAGCTTCCAAAATACACACAAAATTAAGATTTTTGATTTTGGAGTAGTTATGATTCCACCACAAGTTTATCATCATTGAAAAATCAATCCAACTTGTATGAATGACTGTTTCATCCATAGCGGTTTTCATCTTTGGACTCGTACACATTTAATACTTTCTTTCTACTAATACATCATTACTATGTCTTATTTGTTAAAATCTAATATTTATATTGATCCTAGTTGTTTTGTTTAGGATTCTTCTTCTAGTTTGTTGTTGCTACTTGTATTCAAGATATTCGAGTATTTCTACTCTGCGTTTTTTTTAATTAGTTTATTACAATCTACAGGGATGTGTGAAAAGGGTTCAAGCTGATGAAACTGGCCACAAACATTGCACAGGACAGTACTTTGATTATTGGCAGTGTGTCGACAAATGTGTAAGCTTATTCTCTTATACATTTCCCTTGTTTTTTCAAATCAATGTTTGTGGAGGCGGGTTATTTCGCTTATATTTGGCCCATCTGACATGTTGGAGTTAACACATAACCCACATCGTCCCATATTTTAGTTGATAGGTTAATTTACACCTCTAAGTTTGTGAATAACTTAATTCCTACTCATCTAATATTGAGCCTCACTTGGATGCAGGTTGCACCTAGGCTATTTGCAAAACTGAAGTAACGAGATATATAACATATCATGATGATATTGAGATTAAGTTTACGACTCTCATTTTGTTTGCAATGAAACCCATTTTGGGTAAAACGATGCCTTGAGTTGAATATGAATAAGGAGTGTCTTTGACTGTCATGAATTTAATGAGTTGTGGTGGCCAGGCCTCATAATGTAATTTTATGTTTAGTTTATTCATTGTTGAAAGAAATGTTTGCCGCATGTTCATCGTGTTTATCCTTTCTGTCCTACACCCCATATTCCGATCTCTGGCTGGGTAAAGCTTGTGTGTGTGTGTGTGGATACTGTCTATCTAGAAAATCCCCATGAAAATAATATATTTTCTGGGTTAATTTGAATGAATGTAATGCAGAAGCTTTGCAATTGATTGGGTTTGGAAATCGATTCCATCACAACCACCCTGCCCTAGTGAAAACATTGCGGATTACATTGCATTTTGATAGAAAAAGTTGTGTTTGATTTTGTCGAAAAAGTTGGATTAAACAAGCTTGTTTTGTGAATCGAGTTTGGAAGCTTTTGGTGTGGTCAATTTGAACGAAACTCAGGAGTCACCAATGCTGTCTTTTCAAGCTTTGAAGTTTTATCGTGTTCATTAACAGAGGTTTTTAGTATCTATTTCAGCAAATAAACCAATTGTGGAATACTTTATCAGATTGTTACGTTAAAACAAAGTTTCTAAGAATTATGTTTATTTAAAAGTTCCTTTGTTCAAAATCAAGGTGTAATGAATTTGGTTAGTAGTTGTTGACTTGATAGTGGCCCGAAGCTTATCTGCATCCATGAGGAGTTTATTGAGCAAACCAATTGATCGACATATCTGGTAACCGAAAACATCCGACCACGACTTGTTCGGTTAACCAGTCATTGATCATTAACACTCTGCTCCTGAGTTTAGTGTGTGGAGAAGGGAAGTGAAAAGAAAATAATTTAACAGAAAAGAAGAGAAAAGAAGAGAGAAGAAAGGAGATTAGTTTTTCAAAAATGAGTTCCCGAGTTGAAGATATTTGGAGAGAAAAGAAAGAAAAAAAAAAAAAAAAAACTCATATCAAAGTTTAATCTACATTCAAAGATACGATAGATGAACTTTATAAACACAACTTAAAAAAAAACTTAACAAGAACAAACGAGCATTACCCAATACACGAATTAATTAATAGAAAACAAGTATATGATAAAATATTTATAAAAAAAATCCCAATTCGATTCAATTTGGTTGTAATTTCGAGTAAAAATGAAAAAAAAAAATAGACATGTATTTAAGAGATCTATATTTGGTAAAGATAATTTAGAGGTTTTTATAAAATGTTCAAAAACATATTTTGTTTCCAAATCTTCTAATTTTTGGAAGAAATGTTTGAAAAGAAAAATGGAACAAAATTTCTTTCCACTTCTTTTCTTTTCTCTCCACCTAAAAACTCAGTAACACATTTTTATTTTTATTTTCTTCCTCCTTTTCTTCCTTTCTTTCTATTAATAAAAAAAAAAAAAATCACTAAAACACAATATAAGATTACAACATCATCAAACTAGCTCAAAATCCCTAACTTTTTTTGAAGACCATTTGTTCCCAAAATAATTCCCTAATAATAATAATAATATTTGTAGAAAGTGACCTACCATAAAGTATTAAGAAATAAAATCTGGTCATTGATTTCAAATATTTATACCAAAATGGGCATTAATTTAGTGACAAAAATACATTGATGCCAAGCACATCCCTCATCATGTAATTGTATGGTAATCATTGGTTGTAAACATCTATTAGATTACAGGCTGTAATTAGTAGACAATAAATCACATAATTAAAATATAATGAAAACAAAAATACAAATATTCTATCACAGCCTGTTTTTCAGAGATTGCCAATTGGAATTGATTAACTTCAAATCAGGAAAATTTTTTAATATATACTCTTGTATTTTCTAACTTGTATATATTAAATGAATAAACTTTATTTAATACAAATTAAATAAAAATTTGCTTCATTTAATACGTTGTAACAAGTTTTCTTTTTCCATTCTAGAGAAAATCATATATTGTAAACTATTAATAATTTGGATTTAGTTTACTAATTCTTCATATTTTCAATTATATAGTTGATATAGTATCCATTTATTTTGTGTAAAAGATTAAACCAAATATTTTTTGAATATATTTAACAGCTATAATTAACGTTTTTACATTCATATCTTGAATTAAAATTTGGAGATTAGACTTATAGTTTAATTATCTGTAATAAGAATAAATCTATTTTTATAGAAAATATATGTGACCTTTCAAATGGGAATTATTGACAGTTTTTAATAAAATAATAAACAACATGATCTCTATGTTGTCATAGACATCCCCTCCCATCTTAGGAAAAAAAAAACATTACTATAAAACATCATTAATGTCTTTTAGTTTCAACAAACCATCTACTATTCATTCCCATTCTCTTTGTTCATTAAGCTCATATAACAAGAGTAAAACATGGGTGGTTGTTATAGTGCTTTCAAAGTCATGAAGAAGGATGCTGGTGAGGTCCCTGAACCACAAGAGAACAAGGAGGAGATCGTCTTGAAAGCCGCGGAATTGCTTGTGGACGAAACAACACCCACTCCCGAGGTGACAACGCCTTTGCCTAAGGAAGAAATTACCCCAGAGGCTGTAGTTTCTGTTGTTTCTAAGGAAATTACTTTTCCTGACCCGGAGGTGCAGGAGATAACAGTTAAGGATGCTACGTTACCAAAAGAGGAGACCCCTGCCGTCAAGGAAGTAGTCGCCGAGGTGGAGAAGATGAAAGATGTCGATGTCAAGGAAACAAAGAAAGACGTTGTTGAAGAGAAGAAGGATGCTGACAAGGTTGTTGATGCTACGCTCAATGAGGTATCAAATATTTTACTTTTCTAACATTTTTTTTATTAATGCAAAAGAGTTTCATGACAAAAAAATCATACATCTAACATCTTCTACTCCAAACATATATAATGGCAAAAAAGTATATATAGTATTCTCAAATTCTTTAAATCGTACTATTTTTTTTAAATGAAGTTGTTACTAAAATAGATCATTCTATTTATGTTTTAGGCTCTATAAAATTAAAAATACCAATGTTTACATGTATTACAGAAAAAGCAAGTCGAGGAGGCACCAAAGACTGAAGTTGCAAAGGAAACCGTTGATGCATCCAAAGTCGTGGAGACTAAAAAGGAAACTATCGATGCATCCAAAGTCGCTGAGACTAAAAAGGAAGTTGCGGAGCAGAAAACTTTTTAAACAACTACCGGCGTGATTTAGACATTTTTTCATTTTCCTTTGATTGTCCATCAATTAAACGTTTCCTCATTCATTATCCATGTAAACCGAAACATACTATCATTTTTTTTAAATTACTTTCTAGTCTTTTTGTGGTTGGATTATTGATTGTTGACAGATAGTTATTATTGGTTGGCATGAAAAAACAATCAGAAGCAATTGGCTTATTTGGCTCGACTCAAAGGCCGGGTTTGCAAGTCGGGGCCTTAAATCTGAACCCATCATTTACCCGGATGTAGTAGGGATATTTAGTTTGTCGTGTGATGTACTCCCTGTATATGTACGTTTTAAACATTTGAGTGGATTTTGTGATTGTTTTTTTTCTTAGGTCATGTTGAACAAAAAACTAACACAAAACATCTAGACTACAATCAGTTTTCGGTCGAGTGAAAAATTAATTGACTATTTTTCTAAACTGAAAACTTGGCCAAAAAGATTAAACCAAATCCGAATTACCAGAAAACCTAATCGGTTTGACATAGTAAAAAGTTTATCCGGCTCTTAATCGCAATTGGTTTTGGAACCATA
This sequence comes from Senecio squalidus, assembly GCA_910822075.1. Classification (NCBI taxonomy): domain Eukaryota; kingdom Viridiplantae; phylum Streptophyta; class Magnoliopsida; order Asterales; family Asteraceae; genus Senecio; species Senecio squalidus. The sequence goes on along the minus strand of CAJVGC010000582.1, from coordinate 47,625,879 downwards.
TAAGTATTAGTAATTCGTAAATAAAAATAAAAAGTAAGATACTATGTTAATTTAGAAGGTTTCTAACATACTTGAGATAAAAATAACAGCTTGTTATTATTTATTTTAAAAGTAAATTGCTATTTTTGTCCCTGACCCTTTCAAATTCAAGTGATTTTGTTCTACAACTTTTTTCTTTCATTAGTAGCCTTCCCCATACTTATCAATTTCCTCACTATTTGTCTAACTTTTCTGAAATTTAAAAAGAATGACGTTAAATTATTGTAAATTAGCAAAAATGCCCCTTTTCCTTTATTAATCTTTCACACAATCTCTTGATGATTTTGTTGGAGCATAAATGTCTTTGTTTGTAGTTTGAATTGTACCTAGGATGTGTCGTGAAGTCCTAGTTATACATAGATCGAGTTGTAAAGCGAAAAAACGCGTATTTATGGCATGTTACGCAGATGTTGCGCAGACAACACGCTTGTTGCACAATAACATGGCGTAACATGGCGCAACATCAATGTTGCGCTGCGCAACATTCACTCCGGGTGTTGCGGGTGCGTAACAAGGTGCTAGGGGTATAAATATCACACCTAACCGTCATAAATGCAACAGATTTTAGAGAGAGAAAGGTTGTTACGGTTCTAGTGAGAGAAACTAGCGTAACAACATCCTGAGAGGTCTAAATTCGTTCTAATCAATTGTATTTGATATTATTCGTATTGTTTATCATTACGTTAGTTTAATAATATCAAACTTTTGTTAAATCATGAGTTTTACCGTTATATATTCTCTATTTTGTCATTCCGCATATAAATAGAGTTTGAGTCCAGATCGAGGTTCGGGAAAGGCGACCAACAAGTGGTATAAGAGCCTCTATACTTGTTATAGAGGTTTTTGGACCCGTTTGGTGATTTCATGGTTTATTTCGGTCTAGATTTAAGTTTTAAGTTTGTTACTTAGACGGCTTATTTTACAGATCTAGGACGTTTCCGATGGTGTTTGAGGCTGAAATTGAAGATTTAGGTTAGGTTTATTGTTTACTTCATATCTGGAAGTGTTGGTGATCTAAATCCGAGTTTTATCCGTCTCGACGACTTGTGCAACACCTGTTACGCCATTACCAGTGCAACATCAGTGTAACATCCTTGTTACGTACGCAACATCAGTGTACCATCAGTGAAACATGGTGCGTAACATCAGTGTAACATGGTGCGCAACATCAGTGTAGCATCAGTGTAACATGGTGCGCAACATCAGTGTAACATGGTGCGCAACATCAGTTTAACATCTTGTGCAACATCCTTGTTACACTTGTCTCTTCCAGGGTGTGCGACATCAGTGTAAAAAACCGTTTTGATCGAATTTCTTAGCCGTAACTCTGCCGTTTTTCGTTAAAATTGTTAGGTAGTTATTCGGTTTAGATTTATTGATTTTCTACTTGGTTTCTTCTTCATTTCGGGTATTCGGGTTTGTATCTGAAGATTTCGGTTTTCGGGTTAGTGTTGAAGATTCGGGGGTTCGTGTTAGAGTTTGTTTTAGTTTTCGGGTATTCGGTTTTCAAGCAGCTTAAGTTAGTATTTGAGATGGCTCTCGTTACGAACGCAGCTTCGTACGATATGGAGGTCAATCGGAATCCTCTACTTCCACCAAAGTACGATCCGAATTGTACTCTTGAGGAGTGGGTTTACAATGAAGTTTTTGCTCCGGTAACCCGTTTAGAATCAATTCGGCTATTTCTCGCATTCGCCTCACACAAGCAATTCAAGGTCTATCAGCTCGATGTAAAAAGCGCTTTCTTATACGGAGACATAAACGAAAACATATATGTCAGCCAACCACCGGGTTTTGAGGATCATGAACAACCGAATCATGTCTTCAAACTCAACAAGGCTCTATATGGTCTCCACCAAGCCCCGAGAGCTTGGTATGAAACGCTTTCTCAATACTTGCTAACCAACGGGTTTTCAAGAGGATCAGTCGATCAGACTTTGTTTACGAAGGAAAGAAATGAACACTTGCTGCTCGTCCAAATATATGTTGATGACATTATATTTGGATCGACGGATGATTCAATGCGTAAGGAGTTTGAAAAGCTGATTGTGACAACCCACAAAAATCCAGGTTCACACCAACTCGACTTTTTAACGTTCTACAAAAAAATAGTATATGTTCTCAATTATGTACGACCTATAGGTCACACCATGCCTAAATGAAGCTTAATAACTACGTCTAAGACATATAAGGATACCAGAATTAGGTATACGAGATTTACTTTACGTAAAAATATACATTTTTACACCCATATTTCTAGTCCAACATGAAAAGCATAAAAACTCTAACTTTGTATTCACCACCTTTGCATGAATTGTGGCATGCATGTATTATAAGTTACCAAACTTGCATAAACCACCCACTAGACATCAAAACAAGCATGTAAACCCTAGACTATGGAAAATTTATATTTTCTCCCCCTCCCCATTCCCTTCTAGGATTCTCCTTGAATTCTAACCAACTTAGTTACTTGTTTGCTTCTTTGACTAAGTAACCATCATGCTAAGCTACTTGCACACACTTACTAGTCCATACCAGTCACTTACACTTCCATACTCTTACAAACACCATGCCCTTACAAAACCATAACCATGACATCAAACCATGGTTCAAATAATCACTAACTTGAGTTAATTCCTAACCACACTTTCCTTCTATAAATAGAAGACATTACTAGCATTTGTTCCTTGCACCTAGTAAACAAAAATCACATCCCCACCTCTTGTTATTTTCGGCCAAGAAGAAAGAAGGAAAAGATCATCACAAAATTCCACCCATCAAAAACCTAGCTATATACTTTGATCATAAGGAAGAAACATCAAGTATTGCATTCATATACTCTTAGGTATGTTCTAAAAACCATTCTAATGCATCATATTTTCATAGTCTCATTTCATAAAACTTATGTTTATTATACAAAAATATGGTGAAATAAATGAAACGTTAAGTTATTTTGTTAACCGGAAAATTTATCAACTTATTGACACTTTTTAATCACCTTACTCAAATGTTTTGGATAAACCATTTTAACCATAAAATACCTCTGTGTTTTATGAATATTTTTACATAAAAATCGTTTTTTTTGGATATGACTGAGTATTTAAAAGGTATTTTATACAAAAACATACTCAAAACAAAACACTTTCTGGATACCCGACCACCTTTTCATTAAACTGTAATAAAATATTTCGAACCGGAAGATGAGACCACTTTCATATTAAAGATAACTCAAACTCGGTCGTTTCGATATAATATACATTTAAAACTGAGTGAGATATGCTAACTTAAAGTTAGCATAGACTTTGAGAAAAACCCTAAAACCTACTCTGACCTTTTACTGAATAACGAACATTAGGAATAGATTTCAAATATGAGACCAAGGATATTTTAAAGGTAACTCAAATACGGTCGTTTCAATATATGATTCATAAAAATCAGTCAAGAAACGAACAAGTTATGACTCCTTAAAGTAACTATAAACCTTAAAGAACATGGTGAGTTTTTTTTTTTTAATAAAAACTAACTTTTTGAATAAACTTGATAGTATAATGATAACATATTAATAGGGAGCTTTGTATACAATGAATTCATCTCGATATTTCGTAGTGCTGAGTTATTGGATTTACGATTTAAAGTGTCCTAGCTCCGCATGCGATTACAGAATGATCTTTGTTATATAATGGCCCGAACGGTGTTACTATATTACTATTAAGTCTCAAACCGAACAATACCTACATCATGCATACATTTGCTTTTCCCCTTAGAATTATGATACGTAATTTCAAAACAATCTAGGTCAAGGCTAGACCTATTCGGATACTCGATTGGCTCGAGCATTACACATACGTTAGCTTACGTACCTTTATATACCCTCACGAACTTAAGGTGAGTTCATAGCCCCGCTTTTTACTTGTTTTTATAACATACTTGGGGTGAGATTACATGCTCTTTTACTTATGGACACAAGTACTTAAAACCTTTACTAGTTTCCCAAGTTATCACTAAGCCAACGGAAATTACCCTATCATGAATCGTTAGTTAAGGACTTAAGCGCGATGGTATTGGATAGATCTATTAGGGTTTGACAACCCTCACCCAATGGCTAGACGATGTAACCCACGTCTACCACAACTAACTCGTGGACTCGAGTAGGGTGCTTTACTTTTGAAACTATATATGTTATTTGGCTATAACATAGGAATACTTATGGGGTAAGGAACTTTGTTACGCTTCGATGTCATGAGCTTAGGTACAACTGTTAGACTTTACTTAAAACGGAAATCTTGTGGTCCCCTTTATTACTAAACTAAACCTATGAATTCACCAACTTTATGTTGACTTTAGCATGTATGTCTCAGGTTCTTAGTCGAAAGGGCTTTCGACGGAGGGATTTTGGGATATGACAAAGTCGCATATTTCAAACTCACACTGTTGGGAGATTTCCCTTGCATTACTTATTTTATTTTAAGTTATGTAATGTAAATCTTTCTTTTGTGAACTCTGGTAACACTTTTCCTTAATCATGTAAAACTTTGATTTATAATATCAATGAATGTATGTCTCTTTTTAAAACGACTCATATAGAGGTCGTTCGCCTATATATCATTGCTATCTGGGACCCATGAAGTCAACACCTCGAGTCTCGGGAACACGAGATTTGGGGGTGTGACAGATTGGTATCAGAGCTCTGGTTATAGCGAACTAGGTTGCATTAATATTCCTAGGCTATAACTGTGTTATACAACTAATTGCTTCCGCACTACTCTACTTTTATACGTTGATTATTTATGACTATTTGGGCCTTGTCACAGCATGTCTACCCCTCACTACATCATATTGTCCGACTCTGAGGACGAGTACCCCCTATACCTACTGTCGACCTACCTGGCTTCGACTCCGATATAGATATGGACATTTCCTCATACATGTTAGGATCACATGCCACTCTACATTTCTCACCTACATCTGACGACGAGATCGTCACCCATCCCGCATCGACCGCCGATGAGCCGATGGAGACCGACCCCTCCGAGGAGGAGGAGGAGGAGCCTAGCTAGGAGGAGCCCAGCGATGAGGACCCCAGTTAGGAGGAGATCGAGACCACTACCACTCCTACCCCGGTTGTCACACCACCCACTGCTCCATCGTCCCCGCCCTTCTTCTACAGGAGGCATGGCAACAGACCAATCACCCGAGCCACGGCTAGGAAGTCCGTGAGACTACCCCGACAGGAGCTTACTGAGCCTATTAATGATACCCGTATGTTCTACACCGACATTTACATAGACACCACTACTCCTGTTCCACCCATCACTACTTCCACCCCCACTAATACCACTACTACCTCCACTATTCCCATCCCCACTACTACACCTATTACCACCGCTACCCCAACACCACATACGGGCTCTGACTCCTGTCGCCAGGATTGGCTACACACTACTCTCCAAACGTGGAGAGATCAGCAGGATGTTCCCAACACATATGAGATAGGGGAGTCATCGTTTGCCCCATCCATGGATTCGAGTATTCCGCTCTCGGTAGCACGCGTGGTGCGCCAGGAACGTGATCAGTAGAGGCTCGAGGAGGATTTCGGGAGGTATACCTCTCGAAATAATGCTGCCATCGGGGAGCATTTCGTTTCAGTCCGAGGGGATGCTCATTTGACAGAGCAGGCTCTGGGGTCTTTACATTCACAGCTAGTCGAGGCACAGCACGACACCGCTATACTGCGATCACGTGTCGAGGCAGCGGAGAGGCACTCGATTGAGGTTGCACACCGTATTGCAGACCTGGAGAGTAGGCTGTGTAGTGGAGGCAGTACTTCACATGGAGCATCTGCCAGTGGACGACCAGGTCATCTACATATATGGTATAGGATTTAAACCTACTGGGATGGGTTGTGCCAAACTTTTGTTGTATTTTGTACTTGAATTACAATGGGTGTACTTATAAACCCATTTTTATTGTTTTCCTAAAAAAAGATGTACTCAAGATGTAACAATACAATTTGGTTTTAAATTACTATGTATTGATGTTTGACTTGTGTTTGGTATGATTGCATATTTATTAGTGCTTATATGTCGTGTATGTGTGGTTAATGCTATGTTTGGTTGTTATTATTTGTTTTGAAGAATTATTCCGCCAAAGAGAAACACAAGGACCACCAGGAACTCACGAAACCCAAACCCTGATGACACGGAAGCTATCATAGCTCAGCGAGTAGCAGACGCTATTGCTGCTTATGTAGCTAACCACACAAGCACCAATAGTGGGGCGGGAACCAGCAATACATCTGGAGGGGACGAGAACGCCCACCGTGGATGTTCCTACAAGGAATTCATGAACTGTAAACCCCAGTACTTCAATGGTACAGAGGGAGCTGTCGGACTTCTCCGATGGTTTGAGAAGCTGGAATCCGTATTCCGCATTTGTAACTGCAATGAAGCAAACAAGGTCAAGTATGCTACTTGCACCCTCCAGAACAATTCTTAAACATGGTGGAATTCCTACGTTCAAACTGTAGGGATTGATGCGGCATATTTATTTCCATGTGAGGACCTAAAGCAAATGATGAATGAGGAATACTGCCCCAAAAATGAAATCCAAAAATTAGAAGCTGAATTTTGGAACTTGTCAGTGAAGGGAGATAACATAACTAGTTATACCACCCGTTTTCAGGAGCTATCTCTACTGATAACCCCGGAATACAAGAAGGTTGAAAGGTACATCTGGGGATTACCGCCCCAAATTCAAGGAAATGGTACCTCCTCCGAACCGGCAAACATCCAGGGAGCCATCCGCATGGCGCATAATTTGATGGACCAATTTGTCCGTCAAAGTTCATCTGAAAAGAAATCATCTGATAACAAACGGAAGTGGGAGGATACCTCCGGGAAAAGCTACAATCAACAACCCACCAAGAATCCTGAAACAACAAAGGCTTACACGGCTGCCCTAGGCAACTATCAGGGAACCAAACCACTTTCCAACCGATGCAAGCTCCATCATACCGGCCAGTGTACTATGCTCTGCAAAAACTGCAACAAGACGGGCGACCAAACCAAAGATTGTAGGAAAGCTGCCCGTGTAGCTAATGTGAAGGTCCCTAACGCCTGCTTTAAATGTGGAGAACCGGGACACTTCAAAAAGGACTGCCCACACCTAGAAAACCAAAACAACAATGGTAGAGCACAGGGCAGGGCATTCGTGATTAGAGCCGGAGAAGAACAACCAGGCCCGAACGTCGTGACGGGTACGTTTCTCCTCGACAATCAATACGCAACTGTTTTATTTGATATTGGTGCTGATAGGAGCTTTGTATCTACAAAATTTAAAACTTTCATTGATATTGCCCCAACTACCTTAGAAACTAAGTATATAATAGAATTAGCGAACGGAAAGTTGGTAACACCAAATAGTATCATTAGAGGTTGTACCTTAAACCTAGCTGACCACCCATTCAATATCGACCTAATACCTATTCAGCTCGGAATTTTCGACATAGTAATAGGAATGGATTGGTTATCTCTGAATCACGCCGAAATCGTATGTAACAAAAAGATTGTCCGTATTCTCCGCTCAGACGGGAAAACTCTCTTGATCAAGGGAGACGGGAGCCGATCAAAGCTAAGCATCATATCCAACTTAAAAACGCTGAAGTATTTACAAAAGGGATGTGACGCCTATTTGGCTTACATGACGGAGACGGAAACGAAGGAGAAACAACTAAACGACGTACCGATTGTTCGAGAATTTCCCAAAGTATTTCCAGAAGACTTACCCGGACTCCCACCCACAAGACAAGTTGAGTTTCACATCGATTTAGAGCCGGGAGCCGCACCAGTGGCTCAAGCACCATATCGACTCGCTCCATCGGAAATGCAAGAGTTATCAAACCAACTCCAAGAACTACTAGACCGAGGATTCATTCGTCCAAGTTCCTCACCTTAGGGAGCACCAGTTCTGTTTGTCAAAAAGAAGGATGGATCCTTCAGGATGTGTATCGACTATAGAGAACTAAACAAGTTAACCGTGAAGAATCGTTATCCACTTCCAAGGATCGACGATCTTTTCGATCAGCTTCAAGGATCAAGTATCTACTCTAAAATTGACCTACGGTCAGGTTATCATCAACTTAGAGTACGAAACGAAGATATTCAGAAAACCGCATTTAGAACTCGCTATGGTCACTACGAATTCCAGGTTATGCCTTTCGGTTTAACCAACGCACCGGCGGTATTCATGGATCTTATGTATCGGGTGTGTAAACCGTACCTGGATAAGTTTGTGATAATATTCATTGACGACATCTTGATATATTCGAAAAGTAAGAAAGAACATGAAGAGCATTTGAGGTTAATCCTCGAATAACTGAAAAAGGAGGAATTGTACCCAAAATTCTCTAAGTGTGAATTTTGGATCGAGAAGGTTCAATTCCTTGGCCACGTTATCGACAGTCAAGGCATTCACGTCGACCCAGCTAAAATTGAATCCATTAAGGATTGGGCTGTCCCTAGAACCGCAACGGAGATACGCTAATTCTTAGGACTTGCCAGTTATTACCGACGCTTCATCGAAAATATCTCGAAGATATCTAAAGCATTGACAAAGTTGACGCAGAAAACTGAGAAGTTTGTTTGGGGTGAAGAACAAGAGTTAGCATTCCAACTATTGAAGCAGAAGCTTTGTTGTGCATCGATTCTATCGTTGCCCGAGGGAACAGAGGATTTTGTAGTATATTGCGACGCATCACACAAAGGATTAGGTTGTGTGTTGATGCAAAGGGAAAAGGTTAACGCCTACGCCTCACGACAGCTCAAAACTCACGAAGAAAATTACACAACACATGACATAGAGTTAGGAGCTGTAGTGTTCGCACTCAAGATCTGGAGACATTATTTATACGGCACTAAGTGTACAGTGTTCACAGATCACAAAAGTCTGCAACACATTCTTGATCAAAAAGAATCGAACATGAGACAACGTCGTTGGATCGAACTAATTAGTGATTACGATTGTGACATCTGTTACCATCCTGGAAAAGCCAACGTAGTGGCAGACGCCCTAAGCCGAAAGGAGCGAGCTAAACCATTACGAGTTAGAGCTTTGGTGATGACGATTCAATCGAATTTACCCACACAGATCCGCGATGCTCAAACCGAGGCACCTAAAGACGAGAACGTAAAGAACGAAAACCTGCCAGGTATGGACAAATCATTCAAAACCAAAAGCAATGGGACCAAATGTTTTGAGGACAGAAGTTGGTTGCCCCACTTTGGAGGATTGAGGGAGTTAATCATGAAAGAATCTCACAACTCCAAGTACTCCATACATCCTGGATCGGACAACATGTACCAAGACCTCAAGATGCTATACTGGTGGCCAAATATGAAATCTGAGATCGCTACTTTCATGAGCAAATGTTTAACGTGCTCAAAAGTGAAGATTGAATACCAAAACCTTCTGGGTTATTAACACAACCCGAGATACCGCAATGGAAATGGGAAGGAATAACAATGGACTTCATCACAAAACTACCCAAAACCCCGCACGGTTACGACACTATCTGGGTAATAGTTGATCGTCTAACAAAGTCCGCGCATTTCTACCTATCAAGGAGACTGACAAAATGGAAAAATTAACACGATTATACCTTAAGGAAATCGTCTCAAGGAATGGGGTTCCTGTTTCAATCATATCTGATAGAGATAGCCGTTTCACATCTAGATTCTGGCAATAATTGCAAAAGGCTCTAGGAACGCGTCTGGATATGAGCACTGCATATCACCCACAAACCAACGGCCAAAGTGAAAGAACAATTCAAACGTTGGAGGACATTGTCACACCCCGCTCAGGAGGAAACCCGAGGTGTACGTTATATTAGGTATCAGAAGACCAAGTATTACATCGAATAAATACTATAACAATAAGATTACATTGAATAAAGTTAGTAGTACAATAAATACATCATAAATACAAATTGTTGACTTAAATAGAAACTAAACTACGTCTATCTGAGTCTCTACGAAGTCCACACAAATAATAAAGAACTCGAACTACGTCTAGTCAAGTATCTTCGAAATCCTCAAAATCCATAACAAATAACGTACTCCATAATCGATGTAAAATCTCAATCTCCTGAAAAGCGTTAAAAATAATAATACGACGTCAACATAAAGTTGGTGGGTTATACGCATTTTCATAAAAATACGTAAGTATAAAAGTTTAAGTAGTTTTGAACCAATAAAAATCAGTAATAAAATGATAAAGACCATAAATAAATAAATATATATAGTGACATATCTTGAATCAGGGAGTCTAGTAAATCCATGTAAACCTTAGATATCCATATTTGCACCTGAACCGTACTAAAAAGGCAAATTAACCCTCTTCCTTAGTGTGTCAAACTAAGGAAATCACGAAACTAAGCGGTCATAACATCGACCCCTAGGGTCTGCAACTGAGGTCAGCACCCCTAACAGCGATGAGTGGTTTGTAAACACATATAGATCTATATATATATATGTACCGATGACTCAAAAGAGTTAACATGTTTGCAGTGAGGGCCTTATACTACCACCAAGGCCGTATAAGTAAAGGGACACTTAATATAAAGGCACATAATCTACCAACCTAATCAAGATATATAAAGTAAGTATTTGACAACGCTTAACATGCCCGAATAAATATTCAAAACGGTAAAAGGGCAACGTATACCCACAGTTAAGCAAAGCAAAAGAAATAAAATATGCCGGGAGGATAATCAACCGAAAGTAGCTCCTTCGCCTAAGTGCCCTAACAATACATACAATAAACCCACTAAGTATCTCTTAAGCTTAGTAGGGTTTCCTTATGCGATTAACGTCTCATAATATGATATAATATGTTTAAGTTATGAAGGGTTTGTGATCCCGATGGTTTAAAGGAAAGAAATAGCATTATGTAGCAAAATACGCGTTTTCGACCAAAAACTGTGATAATAGTGTATATTCTAAGATTGATATGTGTTTTGGGATTAGAACATAAGATTTGAAAGGGTGTAACACTTTACGTATGTTATAACGTTATCTTAATTGGGTTTGATCAAAAACCTAAACAGTTACACTAGGAACAGTTATACTAGGAACAGTTACGCTACGTAACTAACGGTTACGCTACATAACTAACGGTTACGCTACGTAACTAACGGTTACGCTACGTAACTAACTGTTACGCTAAGTCGCAGAACAATTTAAAACGACTCATTTTCGATGATTTTTGGGCTGAAAATGGTATATTTTATCATCTATGGTCTTAGGATATGTTTAGGTACATAAACCTTCAATAAATTTCGGGTTTTAATGTTTAAAAGTGGCGTTTTTGAAAGTAGATCTAGAAATAAAGTTTCAAACAAAATCGAAGAAATACTTACCCGATCGAAGAGAAATTCGGAGGGATGATGAAGATAAATATGGGGAAAGATAAACAAGTTTCGGAAATGATTTTCGACTGTTGGATCTCGAGATATTTTAGAGAGAAGGGGGAGCTTTGTGTGTATGTTTTCTAGAGAGAGAGAGAGATGGAAAAATGAAAGGGATGGATGTGTGTGTCACACCCCGCTAAAGCGAAAACACGGAATTTGAGAGCTGGAATATCATTACACGGTCATAAGCAAATATAAACGATTCAAGTCATTTCAATAAGATAAAATAGTTCAAGTTTCAACGTTCAAAAACAACCAAGTAGTTCATGATTTAACTTAAAGTACAAATACAAGTTTCAAATAAAATTCCCAAAATAGAAAGGTCTTTTCCCAATGAGCGCCTCACGTAACCATAATGACCCTTCCTTGCCAAGCATTCCATACACTTACATTAATTTCCTGAAACATAAGATAAAGTGTCAACTACATAAAGTAGTGAGTGAGTTACAGTTTAGAGTTTCGAGAAAGGTTTCCAAAAATAGAAAGTATACGAAAAATGGTGACGTCGTAAGTAAAAGAACGGAACCACGTTAGAACATACACGTGAATAGTAAAAGGTTTGAACGTACACAAGTAAGTTAAATAGATAAAACTCGTATAAATAAAGTTGTAGCGGAATCCAGGCGCTAAAAAGGGTATATGCGTAGGGAGTATGTGTTTAACTAAATAGTTCCTCGTATCAATCACTTGGCATAATATAAGTAGTAAGTATACACTAAACCGATTGTGTGGTCCTGATCTAGCCCAAAAATGTTTAACTGAGTGTACGTCTGAACTTAGTAATATGTACTTGGGACGCTAACCCTGAGTAAGGAGTTACCGCTCCTAAGTATCGATACCCATATGACTAACGGCTGTTGCTAATAGTGTATAAAAGTTCCTGAACCAAAACGGGCAATTGAACAAAGTTTCCAAAAGTAGCAATAAGTTCTTACGGGCTTATATTTTCATCAAGGATTGGTCGCTAACAAGTATCCTAAATTTAGTTAACCCGCTAAGGCATCAACACATATACGCATAATAGTTTCACAAGTTTCAAGTTTCGTACAAGTTTCCAAAGTTCCAAAGTTTCCAAAGAGTTTCAAGTTCGGTACAAGTTTCCAAAGTTTCAAAGTTTCCAAAGAGTTTCAAGTTTCGTACAAGTTTCCAAAGTTTCAAAGTTTCCAAAGAGTTTCAAGTTTCGTACAAGTTTCCAAGTTTCAAATAAAGTATCAAAAGTACCAAGTTTCCAATTGTTTCAATAATTCGCAAATAGTGTTAAAAGTTACAAAGCATGTGATCTTATGTTTCCCCCAAATAATGTTTAAAAGTACAAAAGTAAAACAAAGTGGGGTTGTAACTCACGGTTTGCGAAGGTAAAAAGGTATGAACTAGCACAAAAGAAGCCAATCGCGTCGGGAATCACAAACGACCTAGAACACCGGAAAGTTGTACAAGTTTTTATTAGTATAAGTTGAGTTATGTTAAGTTCCAATTTAACATTTTAAAACTCAATTGTTATATACTTAGATTCTGTCCCAAAAAGATTATTACGGAAGGTTTATAAGGTTTATGTGTTCGTGTACGTTTTATGGTTCGATAAGTCCAATTATGTCCAAAAAGTGTCAAAGTTCAAAGTCAAAGTGTATAAGTCTCGAAGTTATTATGTTACTGAATTTGAAATGTATTTTACGGTGAAATTTGGGCAGCGCTTCCGCGCTATAAAAATTATGTCCATTTTTCAAAACACTTTCCCGCTTTAAAATACACAATACAACGATTTAAACAATAATACACAAGTTTCAAATTCTCAATCATTCTCAAACAATTCCTTTGTCCAAAACAGTAAGCTTTTCAAAAGTAATTAATATGTGATACTTATTTTAGCTTATTTTTATGTTTACGGCCTTTAAACGATAAATGTGACAAACAGCAGTATTCAGGCGGCGGCTGGAGGTATTCAGCCGCCGGCTGGACTTTAGCCGTCGGCTGGAATCCTTCAGCCGCCGACCAAAAGCCTTCGGCCAGTTTCAAGGTTGCTTTATTTTCCGATTTTAAGCTCGTTTAACCGTTAGATTCGACATGCAAGCTGATATAACTCAAATATATATATTTTTAAAGTAAAATCACTGTTTTCTTTTAGATTTACATGTTAAAAATATGGATCTATCATAAAAACTCGTTTTTAATCAAGAAAACGTTTTAAATCTTAATAGAAACACAATTCCAGGTTTAGATCTTACATGCAAGCAAAGATTTTAGTAAAAAGAGTAAAGTAAAAGAGTTCTACCGAAGGGAAAAGCAAAGAGGCGATTTGGATGAGTTTCTAGCTCCAAATCTTCTTGAAAACCCGATTTAAACCTTTCCTTTTGATACCCTTTACTCCTAGAAAGTTTTTGATGGATTATATGGTCGATTTATTGATGTTTATGGACTGTTTTTATGGTGGACGTTTCTGTATTTGCTTGGGTGTTCTTGAGAAAAAGAAGAGAGTTTGAGAGAGAAGTAGAGATGTGTGTGTTTTGTGTTTGTTTGAATGAATTTGAAAATAGAAATGAACCAAAAGGGTGTTTACTGGCCTTGGGAGCCTCAAATGGCAGTAAATTATGCCCAGTACCGAGCCAAAATGGTTGGCCCAATCGAAAAGCATGCAAAAGTGAGTCATCGTCCAGCTGGACAGCGGGTTTCAGCCGCCGGCTGAATATATTCAGCCGCCGGCTGGAGTGAAAAATCCAGCTTTTTGACGTTTTAAGTTTTCCGTTATAATTAGTTAAGGACTAGAATCTTTTTAGTTTCCGTTATGAACTTAGTCAAGTTCTTGTATTGTTTATTTGGTGTTAGGATTTATAGTTTGATTCCGACATTGGTTCCGACAATTTAAAACACAATAAAATGAACCCGAATAATATGAACACGATAAGAGAGTAACTAGAGATTCGAACCAATTAAGTAACTGAGAATCACCTGAAATTTAGACGGTTGTCACATCATCCCCGGGTTGAAAGAAATTTCGTCCCGAAATTTGACTCGTCCAGTCAGGTAGAAGTATCTTTGAACAAGTGAGGATACTTTTGACGTATCTGGTCTTCACGTTCCCATGTGAATTCGTGACCACGTCGGGAGTTCCAACGAACCTTGACAATAGGAACACGGCTTTGTCTAAGTTGCTTGACCTCTCGGTCTACAACTTCAAGCGGTTCCTCAATGAAATTGAGCTTGTTGTCGATTTTGACCTCGTCGAGCGGAATGACGATGGTCTCATCGGATAGGCACTTTTTCAAGTGCGAGACATGGAACACGTTATGAACATTGGAAAGAACTGGCGGAAGTTGGAGTCGATAAGCTACTGGACCAATTCGCTCGATGACTTTAAACGGTCCTGTGTACCTGGGGCTTAGCTTACCGCGTTTCCCGAAGCGAACTACCCCTTTCCATGGCGATACTTTAAGAAGCACGCGATCGCCGACCTGGAACTCGAGGGGTTTTCTTCGGTTATCGGCGTAGCTCTTCTGCCGAGTACGGGACGTCTTCAGTCGCTCCCTGATGGTGGTGATCTTGTCGATGGTTTCTTGAACAATGTCGAGCCTTGTGAGTTGTCGATCACCAGCTTCTAGCCAACAAAGCGGCGATCGGCACTTGCGTCCATATAAGGCCTCGAACGGGGCACACTTAATGCTAGCGTGGTAGCTGTTGTTGTACGAAAACTCGACCAATGGAAGATGAGTATCCCAACTTCCTCCAAAGTCAACTACGCATGCTCTAAGCATATCCTCAAGCGTTTGGATCGTCCTTTCGCTTTGACCGTCGGTCTGAGGGTGGTAAGCTGTGCTAAGATCTAGTCGTGTCCCGAGAGATTTCTGAAGCGCGTTCCAAAAACGAGACGTGAACCGACTATCCCTGTCAGAAATGATGGAGAGAGGTGTCCCGTGGCGAGAGATGATCTCGTTGATGTAGATTTGCGCGAACTTCTCCATTGAGTGGGTTTCTCGCACCGGCAGAAAGTGAGCAGACTTCGTCAAACGGTCCACAGTTACCCAAATTGTGTCGTTACCCTTTGCCGTCCGGGGTAATTTGGTAATGAAATCCATGGAGATTTGCTCCCATTTCCACATAGGAATCTCCGGTTGCTGCAGAAGTCCTGAAGGTTTCTGATATTCCGCCTTGACCTTGGAGCAAGTGAGACACTTGGCTACGTACAAGGCGATATCTTTCTTCATGCCCGGCCACCAATAATACTCCCTAAGATCCTTGTACAACTTGTCTGAACCGGGGTGGATGGAGTATCGGGAACGGAGGCCTTCATCCAGAATTAACTTGCGAAGATCCTCGGACTTCGGAATCCATGCTCGGCCCTTGAAGTAATGAATCCCGTCGGATTTGCGTTCGAACTCCTTCTCATGATTGTGTAGAGTTTCTCCCTTTAGGTTCTCGGGCTTCAACGCTTCTCGCTGAACCTCGGCTATTTGCGTTTGAAGGTTAGTCTGTATCTGGATACCTAATGCTCTAACCCGAGATGGTCTCACCCTTTCCTTCCGACTCAGGGCGTCTGCTACTACGTTTGCTTTACCCGGGTGGTACTTGATCTCGCAATCGTAGTCACTCAGCAGTTCGATCCATCTCCTCTGTCTCATGTTGAGCATCTTCTGGTCTAGAATGTGTTGAAGACTCTTGTGATCCGTGAAAACCGTGCACTTAGTCCCATACAAGTAATGTCTCCAGATCTTTAGTGCAAAGACGACCGCTCCCAGCTCTAGGTCGTGAGTAGTGTAGTTTTGTTCGTGAACCTTGAGTTGTCTTGAGGCGTAGGCGATGACCTTGTCTTTCTGCATAAGGACACACCCAAGTCCTTGATGGGATGCATCGCAGAATACAACGAAGTTATCCGTACCCTCTGGTAACGACAAAATCGGTGCGTGAAAAAGCTGGTGCTTGAGTCTCTGGAAGGATTCCTCTTGCTTTGTACCCCAAA
>CAJVGC010000582.1:47563121-47609328 GCA_910822075.1 Senecio squalidus | reverse complement strand
AGATAAAATAGTTCAAGTTTTCAACGTTCAAAAACAACCAAGTAGTTCATGATGTAACTTAAAGTACAAATACAAGTTTCAAATAAAATTCCCAAAATAGAAAGGTCTTTTCCCAATGAGCGCCTCACGTAACCATAATGACCCTTCCTTGCCAAGCATTCCATACACTTACATTAATTTCCTGAAACATAAGATAAAGTGTCAACTACATAAAGTAGTGAGTGAGTTACAGTTTAGAGTTTCGAGAAAGGTTTCCAAAAATAGAAAGTATACGAAAAATGGTGACGTCGTAAGTAAAAGAACGGAACCACGTTAGAACATACAACGTACACAAGTAAGTTAAATAGATAAAACTCGTATAAATAAAGTTGTAGCGGAATCCAGGCGCTAAAAAGGGTATATGCGTAGGGAGTATGTGTTTAACTAAATAGTTCCTCGTATCAATCACTTGGCATAATATAAGTAGTAAGTATACACTAAACCGATTGTGTGGTCCTGATCTAGCCCAAAAATGTTTAACTGAGTGTACGTCTGAACTTAGTAATATGTACTTGGGACGCTAACCCTGAGTAAGGAGTGACCGCTCCTAAGTATCGATACCCATATGACTAACGGCTGTTGCTAATAGTGTATAAAAGTTCCTGAACCAAAAACGGGCAATTGAACAAAGTTTCCAAAAGTAGCAATAAGTTCTTACGGGCTTATATTTCATCAAGGATTGGTCGCTAACAAGTATCCTAAATTTAGTTAACCCGCTAAGGCATCAACACATATACGCATAATAGTTTCACAAGTTTCAAGTTTCGTACAAGTTTCCAAAGTTCCAAAGTTTCCAAAGAGTTTCAAGTTCCGTACAAGTTTCCAAAGTTTCAAAGTTTCCAAAGAGTTTCAAGTTTCGTACAAGTTTCCAAAGTTTCAAAGTTTCCAAAGAGTTTCAAGTTTCGTACAAGTTTCCAAGTTTCAAATAAAGTATCAAAAGTACCAAGTTTCCAATTGTTTCAATAATTCGCAAATAGTGTAAAAAGTTACAAAGCATGAGATCTTATGTTTCCCCCAAATAATGTTTAAAAGTACAAAAGTAAAACAAAGTGGGGTTGTAACTCACGGTTTGCGAAGGTAAAAAGGTATGAACTAGCACAAAAGAAGCGGAACGCGTCGGGAATCACAAACGACCTAGAACACCGGAAAGTTGTACAAGTTTTTATTAGTATAAGTTGAGTTATGTTAAGTTCCAATTTAACATTTTAAAACTCAATTGTTATATACTTAGATTCTGTCCCAAAAAGATTATTACGGAAGGTTTATAAGGTTTATGTGTTCGTGTACGTTTTATGGTTCGATAAGTCCAATTATGTCCAAAAAGTGTCAAAGTTCAAAGTCAAAGTGTATAAGTCTCGAAGTTATTATGTTACTGAATTTGAAATGTATTTTACGGTGAAATTTGGGCAGCGCTTCCGCGCTATAAAAATTATGTCCATTTTTCAAAACACTTTCCCGCTTTAAAATACACAATACAACGATTTAAACAATAATACACAAGTTTCAAATTCTCAATCATTCTCAAACAATTCCTTTGTCCAAAACAGTAAGCTTTTCAAAAGTAATTAATCTGTGATACTTATTTTAGCTTATTTTTATGTTTACGGCCTTTAAACGATAAATGTGACAAACAGCAGTATTCAGGCGGCGGCTGGAGGTATTCAGCCGCCGGCTGGACTTTAGCCGTCGGCTGGAATCCTTCAGCCGCCGGCCAAAAGCCTTCGGCCAGTTTCAAGGTTGCTTTATTTTCCGATTTTAAGCTCGTTTAACCGTTAGATTCGACATGCAAGCTGATATAACTCAAATATATATATTTTTAAAGTAAAATCACTGTTTTCTTTTAGATTTACATGTTAAAAATATGGATCTATCATAAAAACTCGTTTTTAATCAAGAAAACGTTTTAAATCTTAATAGAAACACAATTCCAGGTTTTAGATCTTACATGCAAGCAAAGATTTTAGTAAAAAGAGTAAAGTAAAAGAGTTCTACCGAAGGGAAAAGCAAAGAGGCGATTTGGATGAGTTTCTAGCTCCAAATCTTCTTGAAAACCCGATTTAAACCTTTCCTTTTGATACCCTTTACTCCTAGAAAGTTTTTGATGGATTATATGGTCGATTTATTGATGTTTATGGACTGTTTTTATGGTGGACGTTTCTGTATTTGCTTGGGTGTTCTTGAGAAAAAGAAGAGAGTTTGAGAGAGAAGTAGAGATGTGTGTGTTTTGTGTTTGTTTGAATGAATTTGAAAATAGAAATGAACCAAAAGGGTGTTTACTGGCCTTGGGAGCCTCAAATGGCAGTAAATTATGCCCAGTACCGAGCCAAAATGGTTGGCCCAATCGAAAAGCATGCAAAAGTGAGTCATCGTCCAGCTGGACAGCGGGTTTCAGCCGCCGGCTGAATATATTCAGCCGCCGGCTGGAGTGAAAAATCCAGCTTTTTGACGTTTTAAGTTTTCCGTTATAATTAGTTAAGGACTAGAATCTTTTTAGTTTCCGTTATGAACTTAGTCAAGTTCTTGTATTGTTTATTTGGTGTTAGGATTTATAGTTTGATTCCGACATTGGTTCCGACAATTTAAAACACAATAAAATGAACCCGAATAATATGAACACGATAAGAGAGTAACTAGAGATTCGAACCAATTAAGTAACTGAGAATCACCTGAAATTTAGACGGTTGTCACAGTGTGTGTGTGTAGCTGATAAGGAATAAAAGGGGGGAAAGTTACTTAACATCTCGTTAAGTAATATATTTTTTTTTGTAAACTTTCTTTCGTAAAATCTCGATGAGGAAAATTTTGAAATATTTATAACGGTGTTAAAAATAATATAAGTGATGGTTTAAGGATATTAATAGTAATAATAATAGTGATAATAATACTTTTCTTTTAACGTTAATTTTCTCGTATATAAAAAGGCATATCCTACCCTAAATTAACTTACGAGCATAGTTATTTCTACTAGGCACTTAGGTTCTATAACGTTTACGTCACGAAGGACGAAACAATAATATAAATCCCGACTAAACCAAAATCGCGTGAAACAAAATAAATAACAATAATAATAGGGTCAAAATAAAAATAAATAAAAATAATGGTAGACGATATAACACAAAAGTGTTACGAAATATGCGGTTGTCACAGTCTTCCAAAGTAAAAAGAATTTTGTCCTCGAAATTACTTATGAGTAAGACTCTGGACAAAGGCATAAGGAAAAATACGGATAAAATCACAACATCTCCGAACGACTCTAGGAAAAGTAACTGGATGGGTTCAAATAGAAAGATAACCCGAAATTTGAAACGAGCTAAACAGCTACCTCACGGTTCTCCAAAAAGGACGTGGAATACGAAACGCGAGATACGAGCGGACATATAGAATGTGGAGGGACCTACGGACGACTTCTCGTCTGTTATCTTCGAATAGTCGCAGTCCTCCACTCGTCAGGGAATATAATTTGAGATTAACATGAATGATACGCAAGGGAAGATCAAGAAACGGACTCGAAATGTCTTGTGGGTCAAATAAATTTGTATCCACAGATATACGACAAACTTGGTGAGACGCCAGTGAGACTTGCATTTGCGATCATACGAAGTTCCGAAAAACAAGGATTCTAATGATGATCAAGGGAATGAAATGCGTTGTCATTCTTTGTCTCTAGATGTTAAGCTGAACCAAAGGAACGTTCATTCTTCTGTGATCGAATAACTTGAGCTTTCGAGCTCGTTGCACAGGAATAATTAAGAACGTATACGCATAGGTTGGATTGTCTTTATATGACTAAACACATCGGTGTTCTCACTAACTCGAATCGGAAGATATTAAATTTCACAGTCACGTTCTTACACAACTCTTCTCAAGGGTGATCTTATTATTAGCAATTCTTCAAGTTGTCGGATACGAGAAATTCTTGAATCTAGCGTACACGGTACGCCTTATCCTACTAGTATCTTGATATAATTCTCGGTACTCACCGGCCAATTTAGAATGGGCACAACATCGCATTGTTCCAATCAATGGAAAGCATTCTCCTGACCGGGACCATCAAATACGGTTCATTCTGCTGCAAAAGTTTCGTCACCAAAGGCGATATTCGGAAGAATTCTCAACGAATTTATAAAAATCGACCATTCTCAAGGTGAACGAATTTCGTTAGACGCTTACGTTTAGAAGTTATCTTCTTCACAGTTTAGATCTTGGCAAGAATTTAATGAATATTCTTTGTGTTAAACACGTGGTCGAGAAACTGAACCTCAGGCCATTTGTCTGGAACCTTGAATACTTCGCGTACAAACGCTTCTTCTGAAATGAATTCAAACTAACTAGGATATTCCTCATGCTCTTCACAGCTACGAGAAATAAGAATGTCGTGGATAGAGAAAATCACGAATTTGACGAGATAAGAAGGGTGTATACGATTTCTTAAAATTACGAGAGCTGCTTGCGCGCTTGTTAGATCAGACGGCATTGCACGAACTCATAATTATCGTAAGGCGTACGAAAATAGTCTTGAAAATATCATTCTTCATTGATGATAACTAGACCGAAGATCAACTTTTGTAAAGTAACAAGAATTAGAACTGATCAAATAAGTCATCAATCGCAGGGGTAAAATTAACGGTTCTATACCATCAGCTTATAAAGCTCTAGGTAATAAACCCCACTATATCGACTCATTTTTCTTCTTTGAAGATTTCACATGTGCACTTAACGGATAGTGACTAAGGCGTATAATATCGCTATCAGATAATTAATAACTCCGACTATGCAACTCTGCCACTTCCGAAGGCGCTAAGAAAATCAAGGGGACTTCGCAAAAAACCGTAGTTCCCAGAATGAGGTAAATATTAAATTCAGTTTGTCAACTTAAAAGAAGTTCTGGAAATTCTGCGGGAATACTTCTGTGACAACCGTCTTATTTCAGGTGAAATCCACATTCTCTATCTTTGTCCTAACTATGAATTGATCTTATTGTTACTTGCTTAGTAACCTTGTGTGTGTCGGAATCGAAATCGGAATCACATAAATGAATCCTAATACCAAGTAAACACCTAGTGAACTTGCCTAAGTTCCTATCTAAAATAACCGGAAACTTTCAACTAACGAAAACGCTTAACAAAGAAACGAACGAAAAACGAACAAAGCTGAAACAGGCCCCAAATGCGCCGCATGATGCTCCAATGCGCCGCATTCGGGGCTAGTTCAGCAATGTTTTGTGATATTTAAAATTTAACCAAACGGACCAAAACTTAAACCAACGATTTGTCCCAGGTTCTTAGAGCCCAAGGCCCTCTTTAAAGGTCCAATAACATCAATATAACTCACACAAACACACACACCATTACAAACACACACAATCACACTAATTTTCTAAGTTCACTCTCTCTCTCTACTAGCTCTATCAAGAACACATACTCACACCAACAATTTCCAGTGATTTGTACTTCAAAAATACAGAAAAATAGCCACATAAAACACCTAAAAATCGTCATCAATCAAGGAGGAAGAAAGGGGTTTGCATTTCTTGGGTTAAAAATCGAGTTCTAAGCTAATTTGGGTCAAAATCACCAAGGAATCACTTCAACCATCTTCAAATCAATTTCTACTCGGTATAAACTTTTTTTAATCCTCTGTATTTTTAATATATCCTTGTTGCATGTCCAATCCAACAACTAAAAATGAGTTTTTATAAAGATTTGAGGCTATTTATGAACAAAAACGGGTTTATATAAAATGGATGATTAGATCCATGAAATTGTGGTTAAAAACACTAAAGAAACTATAAAATATCAAGGAATTATATGAATCTATGAATGCATGTCGAAATCCACCCCCAAAATAGCATTTTTAAACGCGGCGCATTCCTAGTGAACGCGGCGCATTCCAAGATCAGCAGCAGAAAAAAATTTCAATTTTCGGTATAAGACGTGATCTTGAGCTTATTTCTTCAAACCGAGTCTTATAACCTGTAATGAGCTTAAATTGTGTAAAAAGGGACTATTTGAACATGTTTATATAACATTGTGTTTGGTGTTAATATATAAACTTTGGTTATGAAAATCGTTAAGCGGGGAAAGTGTCTAAAAATTGGATTTAAAGATTTTGGCGCGGAAACGCTGCCCGATTTTCGTTAGACTTAAAACCAACACTTATAATAAAAGCATTTCGTTAACTAACAGAGTTATAAACATTGGTACTTATTAAATCTTGGTATTACTATAGGAGTTCCGTGATTCCGACCCATTTCGACCCGTTCCGACCGCTCTCTCTCTATTGTGCTATTCTTCGCAAACCGTGAGTTACATCCCCTCTCATTTACTGTATTTTGCATAACTTTTTGGGGGAAACATGAGATTTTGTTGAACATTTTGAAACTCTTATGAACTTTTGCAACTCTTATGAACGTTTTGAAACTGTTATGAACTCTTGGAACACTTTATGAATTATTGGTCTATTTTGGAAACGTTGTGTGAAACTTATATGCGTAAACAGTTTTGATTGCCCCGATTGGCATACAATAAACTTAATGGCTTGCCCCCTTTACTCGGCTTAACGGCTTGCCCCCTTTACTCGGCTTAATGGCTTGCCCCCTTTACTCGGCTTAGTGGCTTGCCCCCTTTATTCGGCTTACTGGCTTGCCCCCGTTAATTGGCTATACTAAACTATGATTTCTTGTATGCGAGACCACCCTTGATGAGAATATAACGCGATTCGTAAGTGCCTCTTGTCTAATGGCGCTCGGCTTCTTACATACTATTAGCTTGTTTAAGCCGCTTAGTATGGATCGATACTTAGGAAACAGTCATTCCTTACTTAGGTGTTGACCTAAGTACACATCACTCAGATCCTTACTTAGGTGTTGACCTAAGTACACACCACTCAGATCCTACTTAGGTGTTGACCTAAGTGCATAACACTCAGATCCTTACTTAGGTGTTGACCTAAGTGCATAACACTCAGATCCTTACTTAGGTGTTGGCCTAAGTACATGTTACTCAGATCCTTACTTAGGTGTTAGCCTAGGTACACATTAGAGTTAGCCTAAATCGTTTCTACTTGGGTGTTAGCTCAAGTGCTCATCAATCGATTGATCTTGGATGTTAGTTCAAGTGTTTATTCATCGATTGATCTTGGATGTTAGTCCAAGTGTTTATTAATCGACTAATCTTGGGTGTTAGCTCAAGAGCTTGTTAATCGATTGATCTTGGATGTCGGTCCAAATGCTTATTAACCGATTGATCTTGGATGTTAGTTCAAACGCTTATTCATCGGTTGATCTTGGATGTTGGTCCAAGTACGTCTGACTCGATAAATCTTGGGTGTTAGCTCAAGTGCTTTTTTTTCTAGATTGGTATTGAGTGTTACCTCAAGTACCCGCTACTCGACGGTTCATCTTCTCGCGAACGCTACGGTCATATTATGTCAAGGGATCGACGCTCTTACTAGTACAATCATATATTCAACACTTGTTTCTGTTGAGGAAACTCTTAAAAGATATTTTTACAAAATATTGTTATATTTTGCCAAAACCGCTTTTAGTCAAGGACTAGTAAAACGGTAACTCACTCACTACTTTTGTAGTTGACATTTGCTCTCATGTTTCAGGAAACGCAATGTAAGGACGTTAACTGCATACCTCTTGTGATGGGTCAGGAAGGTCACGTGATTAAGAATCGGGAAGACTTTATTTAGCTACTTTGGGAATGTCTTTTGAAGTTCTACATATGTTATCGTGGTTGTACTGTATTGTTAAATACTTGGTTATCTTTGAACTTTGTAAACATTTAATGACTTCAATGACTTAAAAACCATTTGTATTTATTATATCTCGTGTAATGATATCTTTGCTCTTCACATCTCGTGTTTCCGCTTTAGCGGGGTGTGACAGACTTGGTATCAGAGCACAGGTTATAGTGAATACGGGTTTTCAAAATCTTCAAAATTTTCAAAACCAAACTATAACCAAGGCTTTTTCGAAAAATCATTTCACGAGTTTTAAAATTTAGTGGATTAATTCCGCAAATGCATGGTTCATTATTAACTACGCGTAATTTGGCCAACTACGCCTAGTTTGGAATAAATTATGCAAGAACGGAACGTAATTGCTATTGTTAAACGATTTTTGAGTCAACAATTCTCGATTCCCCGATTCCCGAATTATCACGTGACTGACCCGAACATGCACTGTCCTGTTTACATTTTCCTTTAACTATAATTACTCGTTCCATCTTATCGCAACTCTCGTTAAGTCTGAATCGTCGCAATCATTCGTGCACTCGTACTCTCGAACCATATCCTCGACTGAGATTCCTGACGACGTCACCGCGTCGAGAGCTCAACACCTCGATCCTACCGACTCTTCGGAGGAGAACTCTAGAGCCATTGCCAACAACCACTATACACCCAATCCGAGGACTGCTCTAACTACCGTTTCGCCGGTTCCCGTCGCGTCTTTACAACCACGCGAACCGCGCATCCGTGACTGCTCGTAAGCAGGTCATGCTACCCGATCAGCTACCTTACCACCTGATGGGACAAGAGACTCCCAACCCGGTCAGAGCTACACCTCCCCATGTTCCACTACACCCCGAAGATCCGTATGCGGCATCGCCTACGCCACCCATGGATCACTACATGTGGGAGCAAGTCCATCTCGACCACTGCTCACGACGACCCCAATTCGGAGGTTTACCCCGGCCAAGTCCCCTACACTCCGCTGAGACCTTCAGGGACTTACTGAGGAGACTGAGCAACATGCTCGTCTTCTGTTCCAGGTCTCCGACACCGCTCGCCATCTATCCGAGCATTCCCTTCGAATCGTCTCTTCGACTCAGTCGACACCAAGGACTAATCGACACCTAGTGAGCGTGTGTCTAGCGATGAGTACCCTGATTCCGTTATTTTACCGAAGATGTCCCTTAACATGCTTCAGTAGCTTATTTCACGCCATGTATTGTACCCTAGTTAAGTTTTAATTTCTCTGTATCTGTAGCAACTTAAAACTCACGTTAGTATTCATGTTTCAAACTCTCTCTTGTTATCTCGATGAAACAGGTAACCGATTTTACAAAATGGAACATCTATCACTAATATCCTTACTTTCGGTTGTGCTTGAATTGTATTATCATTCGTAACCATTATCGTGCGCGTGCTATTTATCCTTCCTTAATTCTTCTTATGTTATCACGGTCACTAGTCATTCTTTAAATTCTTATCACCTATTCCTATTCGTGCGTTCTAAACTGGTTTTCTTTTTCTGTTGTAGAAACATGGCTCCTACGCGAAGCAATGCTAGCCTCATAGCCGAGCAGGTCGCTGCTCATTTTAACGCTGCCATGCCCAACATGATCGCCCAGATCACTGCTGGGATAAACAACAACCAAAACCAGCAACAACAACAGCAACAGGGAGATAACCAGAACCAAAACCGAAACCTCCCCGTTTGCACATATAAGGGCTTTATGGCTTGTAAGCCAAAGGAGTTTCATGGCACCACTGGTGCTGTAGGGCTACTCTCCTGGTTCGAAAGCATCGAATCAGTCCTACACATTAGCCGCTGTGCTGAAACTGATAAGGTGGAGTATGCCTCCTGCGTACTCCACGGACGGGCCCTATCGTGGTGGAACCTCGTGATCCAAACTCGAGGACGTGAAGCTGCTTATGCCCTCACTTGGGACGAATTCAAGAATCTCCTCATGAGGGAATACTGCTCTAAGGGTGAGATGAAGAAGCTCGAGGCAGAGCTTTGGAATCACACGATGGTCGGCAACGACATCGACGGATACACTACCCGTTTCCATGAGCTGGCCAGACTGGTACCAAGGTTGGTAACCCCAGAAGAAAACTGGATCGACCGATACATCTTCGGCCTTGTTCCCGAAATCAGAGGGATGGTGATCTCTGCTGAGCCGCTGACGATACAGAGCGCAGTTGTCCTCGCTCATCGTCTAACCAGCAACCTCCTTACCGCTCCAACACCTGTCGAGCGAGAGGTAAATGATAAACGAAAAGCTGATCAACAACCAAATACAGACGACCACATCAAGAAACCCAAAACCGCACACAACCTTGCAATAGTTGCCACCCCCACAACCGGACCCCGAATGTACACCGGGCCGCACCCCAAGTGTGGCAAATGCAACTTCCATCATGTTGGAAACTGCCCAGTGTGCAGAATATGTAACGAAGCGGGACACTACCCCTGGTGCTGCCAAGAGGAAACTGGTGGTAAAAGGAAGAAGTCAGTTTGCTACAAATGCGGAAGCGACAAACACCTACGAAAGTCTTGCCCCAAATTGCGAAATGCTAAACCAAATCAGGCCGGGCAAGGCCGAGGACGCGCTCCGTAATCATTAGCGAAGAGACAAGGCACGACCCAAACGCAACGACAGGTAAATTTCCTGTGAACTATATTTCGCAATCTATGTTATTCGATTCATAAGCAGAGAGGAGCCTCGTGTCCTTAGAATTTAGACCCTTATCAATCTAGGATCTAAAGTTCTTAAGGATAACTTTACTATCAAATCTGCTAATGGTCAAGAATCCAAAGCTAAGGCTATAATCCTAGGATGTCCAATGTGCGTTACCGATAAGACTTTCCCCACCGGCTTGATCCCGATAGAGCTGGAAAGCTTGAACTTTATCGTCGGAATGGGCTGGTTATCTCGTTTCCGAGCCGAGATCGTCCGTTTCGACAAACTCATTAGTATCCCCCTCTCAGACGGTGAAACTCTAGTTGTTCAAGGAAACAAACCTAGACGACAACTCCGTATCGTGTCCTCCATGAAAATGCGCAAGTACCTCGAGAAGGACTGTGACGCATTCCTCGCTCACATTGTTGAACGTAAACCCAAAGAGAACCGAGTACAAGATATCCCAGTAGCCAAGGATCACCCTGAAGTCTTTCCCGAAGATTTACCCGGGCTACCGCCACATCGACAAGTGGAATTCCGGATAGACCTAGTTCCTGGCGCAGCACCGGTCGCCAAGACACCATATCGTCTGGCCCCACCGGAAATGTAAGAGTTGTCGATACAGCTACATGAACTTTTAGATCACGGTATTATTCGTCCAAGCTCGTTCCCCTGGGGAGCCCCAATCCTCCTTGTCAAAGAGAAAGACGGATCCTTTCACATGTGTATCGATTATCGCGAACTGAAAAATCTGACCGTCAAGAACCGATGACCACTCCCGAGAATCGATAATCTGTTCGACCAGTTGCAAGGAGCAACTTATCCTTCTAAGATCGATCTCCGCTCTGGCTATCATCAGGTTCGAGTCAGTGAGACCGACATTCCAAAAACCGCTTTTCGAACTCGTTATGGGCACTACGAATTCCTTGTTATGCCCTTCGGTCTGACCAACGCACCAGCGGTGTTCATGGATCTGATGAACAGGGTGTGTAGACCGTATCTGGTCAAATTTGTGATCGTATTCATAGATGACATCCTCACCTACTCAAGGAACAAGTAGGATCTCGCGAAACATTTGGAACTCATTTCGGAACTTCTTAGAGAACAAAAGTTGTACGTCAATTCTCGAGATGTGAATTTTGACTCCAGGAAGTACATTTCCTTGGTCACGCGATCAATCAGGAGGGAATTCACGTAGACTCATCCTAAATCAAAGCGATTGAGAAATAGAAAGCCACAACGACTCCTATGGAAATCCGACTATTCCTAGGATTGGGTGGCTACTATCGATGGTTCATTAAGAATTTCTCAAGATATCGCCTTGGAAAGGAGTAACCCGTTTCGGGAAGCGCATCAAGCTAAGCCCGAGATACACCGGATCATTCGAGATGTTAGAACGAACCGGCCGGTAACCTACCGATTCCAACTCCCTCAAGGACTCTCTAGCAACCGCAACGCTTTTCACGTCTCGCACTTGAAAAAGTGCCTGTCTGATGAGACCATTGTCATTCCACTGGACGAAGTCCAGATCGACAACAAGCTCAACCTCATCGAGGAACCGCTTGAGGTTGTTGACCGCGAGGTCAAACAACTCAAGCAAAGTCGTATTCCTATTGTCAAGGTTCGGTGGAATTCCCGACGAGGTCACGAATTCACTTGGGAACGTGAAGACCAAATTCGTCAGAAGTATCCACATCTGTTCAGGGATCCTTCCTCTCGATGAGGGGAACTAAATTTCGGGACGAAATTCTTTTCAACCCGGGGAGAATGTGACAACCGTCTTATTTCAGGTGAAATCCACATTCTCTATCTTTGTCCTAACTATGAATTGATCTTATTGTTACTTGCTTAGTAACCTTGTGTGTGTCGGAATCGAAATCGGAATCACATAAATGAATCCTAATACCAAGTAAACACCTAGTGAACTTGCCTAAGTTCCTATCTAAAATAACCGGAAACTTTCAACTAACGAAAACGCTTAACAAAGGAACGAACGAAAAACGAACAAAGCTGAAACAGGCCCCAAATGCGCCGCATGATGCTCCAATGCGCCGCATTCGGGGCTAGTTCAGCAATGTTTTGTGATCTTTAAAATTTAACCAAACGGACCAAAACTTAAACCAACGATTTGTCCCAGGTTCTTAGAGCCCAAGGCCCTCTTTAAAGGTCCAGTAACATCAATATAACTCACACAAACACACACACCATTACAAACACACACAATCACACTCATTTTCTAAGTTCACTCTCTCTCTCTACTAGCTCTATCAAGAACACATACTCACACCAACAATTTCCAGTGATTTGTACTTCAAAAATACAGAAAAATAGCCACATAAAACACCTAAAAATCGTCATCAATCAAGGAGGAAGAAAGGGGTTTGCATTTCTTGGGTTAAAAATCGAGTTCTAAGCTAATTTGGGTCAAAATCACCAAGGAATCACTTCAACCATCTTCAAATCAATTTCTACTCGGTATAAACTTTTTTTAATCCTCTGTATTTTTATTATATCCTTGTTGCATGTCCAATCCAACAACTAAAAATGAGTTTTTATAAAGATTTGAGGCTATTTATTGTTGGAGGTGTGTGATCTTAAGAACTCAATGTTATATCAATAACCTAGCGGAAATAAGCTATCGATTATCTAGCGAATATATAACCTTCGGAAACGGAATCAAACCAACGATTGTTGATAAGATCGGACCTAAGGAAGACTATTCGGATGATTGTTTATACGTTATAAACGATTTGGAACTCTAAGAAACGGAGCAGCAGCAGTTCGGCACGCACAATAAACCCTAGCAAAAACATACGTAATGCAGAAACCTAGCTGGGTATATATAGGCCCAGCTTTTCATCCGTACGGATGTGATTTCCATCCGTACGAATTACTTCCTATTCGTGCGGACATGATCTCGTCCGTACGAATGTAACATGTTAATAAACACTTCGTTTACTTAACTTAACCGTGCGAATGGAACCTTCATGCGCACGGATGCATCCTCATCCGTGCGAATGGAATCTGAATATTATTTAACATCACAAAACATGTATTTGATTAATTCATAACGTAAACGTTCAAACATATAATTAATCAAACAATCAATATTAATATCCAAACAATACAAAGACTGATAACAGAATAAACGTTAATTACATATGGATCTAGTAACTAACAAATGCACCTACAAACTCCCCCTAGGAACTAGATTCTATGTCTTCAGTCTTCAAAAATCTCTGCTGCTGCCCAAAACACGTCTTCGATCTGCCCTCTTAAGCGTGGATCTTGTAAGCGAAACAAACACGTACAATCTTGTTGAAACGCATCGCTTGATCCATATCCTTGACATCAAAGAATATAGGACATTCAAACAGACAAAAAATATCATCATCAGAGAAATTTCTAATCCACATCGGATCAAAAATTCTCAGTGTTTCCCAAACACCTTTACGCTCCATCACAATCACAGCTTCAGTGGTTCGATCATCATAATACCACCATTTAAATCTCTGATGGAAATCGGCTTTCATTTGGCGTAGTTGAATCTCTGATACCAATTTGTAGGTCCGATTAACACAGGAACGCATTAACAAGAACGTGCAACGGATTGATTAGACGGAAGAGATAAACACGAATAATCAAAGATAAACCAAATATTATTAATAAACGTTAATGATTACAATGGTTTAAACTGAGAAATCGTGGTAAGGCTAAGGAGAAGATTGAACATAATCTTCTCCCTAATCCGGTGATCGGCCGGATCGGGGCGCCTCAAAAGCCCTAAAAACCTCTGCAAAAATCGCAGCCTCTCTCACTTTTCAAGAACTCTCTTGAAACTCTTAACCTAAAAGATGCAGAAAATTCACTATATATAGGACTGTTTCTCATCCGTACGGATGAGACTCTCGTCCGTACGGATGAGACTCTCATCCGTACGGATCTGTTTCTCATCCGTACGGATGAACGTTAAGCAAATCAGACCAAATATAAGTGTTCATCCGCACGAATGAGACTCTCATCCGTGCGTATGAACCCACATCCGCATGAATCAATGCAGAAGGTGAATTTCGCACTTTTACAACCAACTAGGTGTACAACATTACAAGTAAACATTAATAATGCGTTTGCAAAGCTATGGACATCCAAAAAGTGCATCAACATTTATGAACAAAAACGGGTTTATATAAAATGGATGATTAGATCCATGAAATTGTGGTTAAAAACACTAAAGAAACTATAAAATATCAAGGAATTATATGAATCTATGAATGCATGTCGAAATCCACCACCAAAATAGCATTTTTAGCATAAAAACGATTTTTGGCCATAGAACTGCACGCGGCGCATTCCTAGTGAACGCGGCGCATTCCAAGATCAGCAGCAGAAAAAAATTTCAATTTTCGGTATAAGACGTGATCTTGAGCTTATTTCTTCAAACCGAGTCTTATAACCTGAAATGAGCTTAAATTGTGTAAAAAGGGACTATTTGAACATGTTTATATAACATTGTGTTTGGTGTTAATATATAAACTTTGGTTATGAAAATCGTTAAGCGGGGAAAGTGTCTAAAAATTGGATTTAAAGATTTTGGCGCGGAAACGCTGCCCGATTTTCGTTAGACTTAAAACCAACACTTATAATAAAAGCATTTCGTTAACTAACAGAGTTATAAACATTGGTACTTATTAAATCTTGGTATTACTATAGGAGTTCCGTGATTCCGACCCATTTCGACCCGTTCCGACCGCTCTCTCTCTATTGTGCTATTCTTCGCAAACCGTGAGTTACATCCCCTCTCATTTACTGTATTTTGCATAACTTTTTGGGGGAAACATGAGATTTTTTTGAACATTTTGAAACTCTTATGAACTTTTGCAACTCTTATGAACGTTTTGAAACTGTTATGAACTCTTGGAACACTTTATGAATTATTGGTCGATTTTGGAAACGTTGTGTGAAACTTATATGCGTAAACAGTTTTGATTGCCCCGATTGGCATACAATAAACTTAATGGCTTGCCCCCTTTACTCGGCTTAATGGCTTGCCCCCTTTACTCGGCTTAATGGCTTGCCCCCTTTACTCGGCTTAGTGGCTTGCCCCCTTTATTCGGCTTACTGGCTTGCCCCGTTAATTGGCTATACTAAACTATGATTTCTTGTATGCGAGACCACCCTTGATGAGAATATAACGCGATTCGTAAGTGCCTCTTGTCTAATGGCGCTCGGCTTCTTACATACTATTAGCTTGTTTAAGCCGCTTAGTATGGGTATCGATACTTAGGAAACAGTCATTCCTTACTTAGGTGTTGACCTAAGTACACATCACTCAGATCCTTACTTAGGTGTTGACCTAAGTACACACCACTCAGATCCTTACTTAGGTGTTGACCTAAGTGCATAACACTCAGATCCTTACTTAGGTGTTGACCTAAGTGCATAACACTCAGATCCTTACTTAGGTGTTGGCCTAAGTACATGTTACTCAGATCCTTACTTAGGTGTTAGCCTAGGTACACATTAGAGTTAGCCTAAATCGTTTCTACTTGGGTGTTAGCTCAAGTGCTCATCAATCGATTGATCTTGGATGTTAGTTCAAGTGTTTATTCATCGATTGATCTTGGATGTTAGTCCAAGTGTTTATTAATCGACTAATCTTGGGTGTTAGCTCAAGAGCTTGTTAATCGATTGATCTTGGATGTCGGTCCAAGTGCTTATTAACCGATTGATCTTGGATGTTAGTTCAAACGCTTATTCATCGGTTGATCTTGGATGTTAGTCCAAGTGTTTCTTACTCGATAAATCTTGGGTGTTATCTCAAGTACGTATTTTTCTCGATTGGTATTGAGTGTTACCTCAAGTACCCGCTACTCGACGGTTCATCTTCTCGCGAACGCTTACGGTCATATCATATCAAGGGATCGACGCTCTTACTAGTATAATCATACTTTCAACACTTGTTCTGTTGAGGAAACTCTTAAAACATATTTTTACAAAATATTGTTATATTTTGCCAAAACCGCTTTTAGTCAAGGACTAGTAAAACGGTAACTCACTCACTACTTTTGTAGTTGACATTTGCTCTCATGTTTCAGGAAACGCAATGTAAGGACGTTAACTGCATACCTCTTGTGATGGGTCAGGAAGGTCACGTGATTAAGAATCGGGAAGACTTTATTTAGTTACTTTGGGAATGTCTTTTGAAGTTTTACATATGTTATCGTGGTTGTACTGTATTGTTAAATACTTGGTTATCTTTGAACTTTGTAAACGTTTTATGACTTCAATGACTTAAAAACCATTTGTATTTATTATATCTCGTGTAATGATATCTTTGCTCTTCACATCTCGTGTTTCCGCTTTAGCGGGGTGTGACAACTTCCGCTTACTCACGAGTATCAAGTTAATCCTTTATCTTCACTGTATCATATTTCTTCACCAGGTGAACAAGGTAAGTCGGATTGCCTTAACTAATATACTCGCGAATCTTCAGATTTACGGAGGCTTGAAATACGAATTGACGAAGAGGAAATAGATAAGGCGAAAAGAATAAAGAAAAGTGATCAAGAAGATGAAATAATATGAGCGATGAGATAATCCCGAACGCGAAACGAACGGCGAAATAATTAAGCTCACGCATGACGAAATAGTATCACGACTACGCACGTCGAGGAAAGTTCAAGAATGTGAAATGACCAGAAGGTCGGAAATATGAAATGACTAGAAGATCGGAAATATGAAATGACTAGAAGATCGGAAATATGAAATGGCGGAGTCGTAGACACGATAGCGAAAAGACGACGAATAAACCAAGGACAAGTATGAGCGAAGATACGTCTAGGGATACGTAGGGAAAAAAAAAGTTTATTGCAAATAAGATGTGGGTGAATATATCACCAGGGATATGGGACGAAAGGATCGTATAATCGAGATTATGAAGTGAACGAGGAATGATCATACGTTCGTGATAACAGGGGAAAGTCGTGAATCCAGTATGACGAGGGAAGTTGATAACACAGGCGTCGGCTCCGAACGGGCCTGTACGGTAACGGATCACTGTTTGTAAAGGCATACAAATCATCTTTTTGCGGTAAACGAACTCGGCACGATGTAACAATCCATGATAAAAATAATACTGGGGATTCTCAGCTTTGATGAGTTAAAATTGATAGAAAAAAATGAATGGTCGATAAGACAATAATGTAATTCCGACAAGGTCTTCGAAGTTCTTTAACAACTAGTTGTGTTCAAATATTTTTTTGCATCGTAGGCGAAGTCTAACTTACTAGGGTTACCAAGAAGTAAGACGTAGAAAAGTCACGAGTCGAAATCTTCTCATCTATTCTAGGGATAACACGAGTC
Organism: Senecio squalidus; assembly: GCA_910822075.1. Lineage (NCBI taxonomy): Eukaryota > Viridiplantae > Streptophyta > Magnoliopsida > Asterales > Asteraceae > Senecio > Senecio squalidus. The sequence goes on along the minus strand of CAJVGC010000582.1, from coordinate 47,591,509 downwards.
GAAAGTCACGAGGCGTGAAAACGATTAAGAGAGAGAAATGTAGACAAGAATAAGGATAGTTGATTAAGCGGAAGAATAATGTGAGTCACTAGTCATGCTTAGGTAATTTAATCATAGGCTGTAGCAAAACTTAGTAATCCTCATATGGAAAAGTAAAGTTCGAAATAATAAGTTGCAACAATGGTAACAAGAGTGTTAAAGGAGGTAGTCATAACGATGGTCACGCTAGAATAAATAAAGTATCATACCATCAGAATCAAAGGTACCACATTCATATAACCAAAGGATAATCAGATCAAGTAAGCGAATCCGAAGTTCAAAGTTTTACATAAACTGAATAAACGAAGTACAATAATGTCGAAAGGAATAAAGTACAATAACATCAAATAGAACAAGGCAATTTCACGTAAGCGATCCAATGGGTTACAGAAGCAAGCATCAAACTATGGCAACTTCACATCTGGAGTTCCTGCCACTCCGTTGTCGGGTGTGATGGTAGGAGGAGGAAAGCTGAAAGGAGGGGAATCCAAATTTGGACAATTGTCAAGATGGTGTCCAAAAGTACCACAATCGTAACACGATCCAGGAGTAATCTTGCAAAAACGCTTCGTGTGTCCTAATTTCTTGCATCTCTTGCAACTCCAACATGCGACTTCACTAGTGTGGCAACCTCCATACTTGTCACAGTTAGGGCGATCTCTCCAACCCTGTGTAGGTGTAGCTACACGATTCTTAGTCTTTTGCGGTCTTTTATCATGGTTGTGGCTCTTTTTCTTGTAACGGGAGTTTCGATTTCTCTTACCACTAGTATTGGGTTGAACCTCGGTGTTCGGTGGTATGTTACCGTTCCCAACACTACAAGGTTCCGTACCAAAACTCGCTCCACCGGGTGTAGAGTCTCGAATACTCTTCAGGACTTTCTCACTAACCTTCGTCACGAGGTCGGGTAAGATAGCAACAAAGCTTTCCTTAAGTATCGCCTCAACCCGATCGACCAAGCTACCCTCGCTGTTAAGTGGTGTCGGCTGCTTACGCTTAAGAGTTCCATGGGGCATCATCGTTTGGCAAGAGAAATAAAAAGGAATATGAGTGTGTGCATAACTCGAGATTAAACTCAACGTTAAAACGAGTAAAGACAAAACATATAAAAGTCAAAGGGAATGCACACAGAAAGGTTCTCAGAGTAAATCGAAATAAGCCTAAAGTCATAGTCTAAGTGATTCACATAGGAAGCCACTTAGTTCGCTTTAACCATTGGCTCTGATACCAATTTCTGTCACACCCCGCTCAGGCGGAAACCCGAGGTGTACAGTATATTAGGTATCAGAAGACCAAGTATTACATCAAATAAATACTATAACAATAAGATTACATTAAATAAAGTTAGGAGTACAATAAATACATCATAAATACAAATTGTTGACTTAAATAGAAACTAAACTACGTCTAGCTGAGTCTCTACGAAGTCCACACAAATAATAAAGAACTCGAACTACGTCTAGTCAAGTATCTTCGAAATCCTCAAAATCCATAACAAATAACGTACTCCATAACCGATGTAAAATCTCAATCTCTTGAAAAGCGTTAAAAATAATATTACGAAGTCAACATGAAGTTGTGGTTTATACGCATTTTCATAAAAATATGTAAGTATAAAAGTTTAAGTAGTTTTGACCCAATAAAAATCAGTAATAAAATGATAAAGACCATACATAAATAAATATATATAGTGACATATCTTGAATTAAGGAGTCTAGTAAATCCATGTAAACCTTAGATATCCATATTTGCACCTGAACCGTATTAAAAAGGCAACTTAACCCTTTTCCCTAGTGTGTCAAACTAAGGAAATCACGAAACTAAGCGGTCATAACATCGACCCCTAGGGTCTGCAACTGAGGTCAGCACCCCTAATAGCGATGAGTGGTTTGTAAAACCCATATAGATCAATATATATGTACCGATGGCTCAAAAGAGTTAACAGGTTTGCAGTGAGGGTCTTATACTACACCAAGGCCGTATAAGTAAAGGGACACTTAATCTAAAGGCACATAATCTACCGGCTTAATCAAGATATATAAAGTAAGTATTTGACAACGCTTAACATGCCCGAATAAATATTCAAAACGGTAAAACTGCAACGTATAACTCACAGTTAAGCAAAGCAAAAGAAATAAAATACGCGGGGATGATAATCAACCGAAAGTAGCTCCTTCGTCTAAGTGCCCTAACAATACATACAATAAACCGACGAAGTATCTCTTAAGCTTAGTAGGGTTGCCTTATGCGATTAACGTCTCATAATATGATATAATATGTTTAAGTTATGAAGGGTTTGTAATCCCGATGGTTTAAAGGAAAGATATAGCATTATGTAGCAAAATACGCGTTTTCGACCAAAAATCGTGTTAATAGTGTATATTCTAAGATTGATATTTGTTTTGGGGTTAGAACATAAGATTTGAAAGGGTGTAACACTTTACGTATGTTATAACGTCATTATAAATGGGTTTGATCAAAAACCTAAACAGTTACACTAGGAACAGTTATACTAGGAACAGTTACGCTACGTAACTAACTGTTACGCTACGCAACTAACTGTTACGCTACGTAACTAACTGTTACGCTACGTAACTAACTGTTACGCTAGGTAACTAACAGTTACGCTAGGTGTAACTAACAGTTACACTAAGTCGCGGAACAATTTAAAACGACTCATTTTAGATGATTTTTGGGCTGAAAATGGTATATTTTAGCATCTATGGTCTTAGGATATGTTTAGGTACATAAACCCTCAATAAATTTCGGGTTTTAATGGTTAAAAGTGGCGTTTTTGAAAGTAGATCTAGAAATAAAGTTTCAAACAAAATCGAAGAAATACTTACCCGATCGAAGAGAAATTCGGGGGGATGATGAAGATAAATATGGGGAACGATAAACAAGCTTCGGAAATGATTTTTAACGGTTGGATCTCGAGATATTTTAGAGAGAAGGGGGAGCTTTGTGTGTGTGTTTTCTAGAGAGAGAAAGAGATGGAAAAATGAAAGGGATGGATGTGTGTGTGTGTGTGTGTAGCTGATAAGGAATAAAAGGGGGGAAAGTTACTTAACATCTCGTTAAGTAATATTTTTTTTTTTTGTAAACTTTCTTTCGTAAAATCTCGATGAGGAAAATTTTGAAATATTTATAACGGTGTTAAAAATAATATAAGTGATGGTTTAAGGATATTAATAGTAATAATAATAGTGATAATAATACATTTCTTTTAAGGTTAATTTTCTCGTATATAAAAAGGCATATCCTACCCTAACTTAACTTACGAGCATACTTATTTCTACTAGGCACTTAGGTTCTATAACGTTTAAGTCACGAAGGACGAAACAATAATATAAATCCCGACTAAACCAAAATCGCGTGAAACAAAATAAATAACAATAATAATAGGGTCAAAATAAAATAAATAAAAATAATGGTAGACGATATAACGCAAAATTTGTTACAAAATATGCGGTTGTCACAGACATGCTAAAAGCATGTGTCATCGTTTTTGGAAGTCGATGGGATCTACACTTGCCATTAGCAGAATTCTCCTACAACAATAGTTATCACACCAGCATCAAGGCGGAACCATTTGAGGCACTTTACGGACGAAAGTGTCGGTCACCCGTATTTTGGATCGAAGTTGGGGATAGCCAACTCATTGGTCCGGGTATTCTTCACGAGACAACAAATAATATCGTGAAAATTCAGGAGAGACTCCGAACGGCGCGCAGCCGACAGAAGAGTTACGTAGACCAAAGGCGTAAGCGACTAGAATTCCAAGTTGGAGACAAGGTGATGCTCAAAGTGTCACCATGGAAAGGCACCATTCGCTTCGGAAAGCGAGGAAAACTGAACCCCCGATACATCGAACAGTTCAAAATCCTGGAAAGAATTGGACCGGTAGTTTACCGACTCGACTTACCGCAAGAACTAAACGGAGTACATAACACGTTCCATGTCTGTAATATGAAGAAGTGCTTATCGGATGAAACTCTAATAATCCCACGAGAGGAACTTCAGATTGACACCAAACTAAACTTCATCGAAGAACCCATCGAAATCATGGATCGTGAGATCAAACAACTTCAACAGAGTCGAATACCTATCGGTCAGGTTCGATGGAATTCCCTCGGAGGACCTGAATTCACTTGGGAATGAGAGGACCTGATGAAACTCAAATACCCTCATCTCGTCTCAGACACCCAACCTCCAGGACAAACCAACTAAATTTCGGAACAAAATTTCAATAACAAGGGGAGACTATGACAACCCACAAAAATCCAGGTTCACACCAACTCGACTTTTTAACGTTCTACAAAAAAAAATAGTATATGTTCTCAATTATGTACGACCTATAGGTCACACCATGCATAAATGATGCTTAATAACTACGTCTAAGACATATGCGGATACCAGAATTAGGATACGGGATTTACTTTCGTAAAAATATAAATTTTTACACCCATATTTCTAGTCCAACATGAAAGGCATAAAAACTCTAACTTTCCATTCACCACCTTTGCATGAATTGTTGAATGCATGTATTATAAGTTACCAAACTTGCATAAACCACCCACTAGACATCAAAACAAGCATGTAAACCCTCGACTATAGAAAATTCTCATTTTCTCCCCCTCCCCTTTCCCTCCTAGGATTCTCCTTGAATTCTAACCAACTTGGTTACTTTTTTGTTTATTTGACTAAGTAACCATCATGCTAAGCTACTTACAAACACTTACTAGTCCATACCAATCACTTACACTTCCATACTCTTAAAAACTCCATGCCCTTACAAGACCATAACCATGACATCAAACCATGGTTCAAATAATCACTAACTTGAGTTAATTCCTAACCAAACTTTCCTTCTATAAATAGAATACATTACTAGCATTTTTTCCTTGCACCTAGTAAACAAAACTCACCTCCCCACCTTTTGTTATTTTCGGCCAAGAAGAAAGAAGGTAAAGATCATCACAAAATTCCACCCATCAAAAACCTAGTTATATACTTTGATCATAAGGAAGAAACATCAAGTCATTCATATATTCTTAGGTATGTTCTAAAAACCATTCTAATGCATCATATTCTCATAGTCTCATTTCATATAACTTATGTTTATTATACAAAAATATGATGAAATAAATGAAACTTTAAGTTATTTTGTTAACCGGAAAATTTATCAATTTGTTGACACTTTTTAACCACCTTACTCAAATGTTTTGGATAAACCATTTTAACCATAAAGTACCACTCGGTTTTATGAATATTTCTACATAAAAATCGTTATTTTTAGATATGACTAAGTATTTAAAAGGTGTTTTATACAAAAATATACTCAAAACAGAACACTTTATGGATACCCGACCACCTTTTTATTTAACTGTAGTAAACGATTTTGAACCGGAAGGTGATACTACTTTCATATTAAAGATAACTCAAACTCGGTCGTTTCGATATAATATACATTTAAAACGGATAAAAATTGAGTGAGATATGCTAACTTAAAGTTAGCATAGACTTTGAGAAAAACCCTAAAACCTACTCTGACCTTTTACTAAATAACGAACATTAGGAATTGATTTCAAATATGAGACCAAGGATATTTTAAATGTAAATCGGTCAAGAAACGAACAAGTTATGACTCCTTAAAGTAACTATAAACCTTAAAGAACATGCTGGGTTTTTTTTTATAAAAACGAACTTTTTGAATAAACTTGATAGTATAATGATAACACATTACTAGGGAGCTTTGTATACAATGAATTCATCTCGATATTTCGTAGTGCCGAGTTGTTGGATTTACTATTTAAAGTGTCCTAGCTCCGCATGCGATTATAGAATGATCTTTGTTATATAATGGCCCGAACGGTGTTACTATATTACTATTAAGTCTCAAACCGAACAAAACTTACATCATGCATACATTTGCTTTTCCCCTTTCATGTGCATTGGACTAGAATTATGATACGTAATTTCAAAACAATCTAGGTCAAGGCTAGACCTATTCGGATACTCAATTGGCTCGAGCATTACACATACGTTAGCTTACGTACCTTTATATACGCTCACGAACTTAAGGTGAGTTCATAGCCCCGCTTTTTACTTGTTTTTATAACATACTTGGGGTGAGATTACATGCTCTTTTACTTATGGACACAAGTACTTAAAACCTTTACTAGTTTCCTAAGTTATCACTAAGCCAACGGAAATTCCCCTATCACGAATCGTTAGTTAAGGACTTAAGCGCGATGGTATTGGATAGATCTATTAGGGTTTGACAACCCTCACCCCATTGGCTAGACGATGTAACCCACGTCTACCACAACTAACTCGTGGACTCGAGTAGGGCGCTTTACTTTTGAAACTATATATGTTATCTAGCTATAACATAGGAATAATTATGGGGTAAGGAACTTTGTTACGCTTCGATGTCATGAGCTTAGGTGCAACTGTAAGACTTTACTTAAACGGAAATCTTGTGGTCCCCTTTATTACTAAACTAAACCTATGAATTCACCAACTTTATGTTGACTTTAGCATGTATGTCTCAGGTGCTTAGTCGAAAGGGCTTTCGACGGAGGGATTTTGGGATATGACAGAGTCGCATATTTCAAACTCACGCTTTTGGGAGATTTCCCTTGCATTACTTATTTTCTTTTAAGTTATGTAATGTAAATCTTTCTTTTGTGAACTCTGGTAACACTTTTCCTTAATCATGTAAAACTCTGATTTTTAATATCAATGAATGTATATATCTTTTTAAAACTACTCATATAGAGGTCGTTCGCCTATATATCATTGCTATCTGGGACCCATGAAGTCAACACCTCGAGTCTCGGGAACACGAGATTTGGGGGTGTGACACTGATGAAGTCAAAATTTGAAATGAGTGCGATGGGTGAGATGTCATTTTTCTTGGGTTTTCAAGTTCAACAATCGAAGAAGGGAATCTACATTCATCATACCAAGTATGTGCAAGACATCTTGACTCGATTTGAAATGCTAGACTGCAGACTGGTTAGCACTCCGATCGAAATCAACCACAAACTTGGTCCCGCACTTAGTGAAGAGGTCGTTGACATGAAGTTATATCGCTCAATGATTGGTTCGCTATGTATTTGAGGGCTTTTCGTCCGGATATCACATTTGTCGTGTCTTAGTGTTCTTGCTATCAAGCTGCTCCGAATACGTGTCATTTGAAAGCTGTGAAACGGATTTTCTGCTATCTAAAAGGAAAGCCGAATCTTGGTTTATGGTATCCTTATGACGACAACAATTTCACATTGACGGCTTTCTCAGATTCTGATTATGGGGGTTGCAACTCTGACATGAATTCCAAAACCGGTGGGTGTCAGTTTCTCGGGTCGCGGTTAGTTACATGGCAGTGCAAGAAGCAGACAACAGTTTCTATGTCATGTGTTGAAGTTGAATACATTGCAGCTGCAAGTTGCTATTCGCAAGTTCTGTGGATTCAACATCAACTTCGTAATTACGGTTTGATTGTATCGCATTCCCCAATTCACATTGATAACACCGTAGCGGTGTGTATCATACGCAATCCCGTCCATCACACAAAAACGAAACACATTGATGTTCGTTTTCATTTTATACGGGATTGCTATGATAAGAACTTGAACACTCTAATTCGAATCGACTCGTTAATTCAAAAACCAGATATCTTCGCGAAAGCATTTATTAAAAGTCGATTCGAAGAGTTGATCAAATTAAACCGCCTGGTCACATTAGAAATCACTTAACTCGAACCATTTTTCTTTTGTAAATAATCTATCTTTTTAAATTTTAATCAATTAAAAATACAAAAAGCTTTTGCTTTTTAAGTTGTAGTTTTCATCTTAAATTAGAAAAAAAATTATAAATACAAAAATATTTCTCGTTTAAGTTGTAGGATTTTATTTTTCTATTTTACGGTTCTCGTGTTTTTAAGTGTGTTTCAGTTTAAAGTGACAACGATGGTCAATGGAGGATTTTCGACGATTTGAAGAATTTTTGAACATTACATACGTTCAATCGATCACGTGTCTTCATAGTTGCGGAAATCAGGTTTTATCTCTAAATTTAGAGTGTAAAGGTTTGAAAAACATGGGTTTTTCATATCTAGCGTTCACTTAAATAAGTTTAAAGATTAAAATTAAACGGAAAACAAACGTTTTAAGTAATTGTTGCTCAACACAGAAAGTGTCACGCAACATTGAAACTGTTGCGCAACACTTGATGGATGTTACGTACCGTAACACGCGTAACAGTTGAGGGGGAGGTATAAAAACCTCATTTTCTCACAAAAAAATGTTTTTTTTGTGAGTTTAAAGAAATCCCTCTCAAGTGAGTTTAAAGATTCCCTTATCAACCAGAAGGTAAGTCTTCTTACCTAATTTGGTAAGTTTAAAGCGTTTAGACTTCGCAACACATAACAGTTGCGAACTCGAACAAAACTAGTTTTGCTTAATGCAAAACTCTTTTGAAACAGAGTTTAAAGAATTTTCGAAATCTTAATTGAGTTTAAAGACCTTTGATCTCAATTAAGTTTAAAGCGTCCAAAATGATAAAACCTAAATCTTCGATCGTGACTTCGAAACTTTTCCTTTTTACGTTTTTAGGATTTCTATAGTTTATTTTTAAAAAAATATATATATATAGAAAAACATAGAAAAAGAGGGGGAAGTTTGTAAAAACATTAGGACATGATAGTACATCGCTGATTTAATTATTTCTTAAAATACGAGTCATAAGTTTTTGCTCGATGTATTAGTAGGTACGCTAATAACATCTAAATAATTTTCTGAAACTGTTTATAACGGTGAGTGTGGAATTTGTCACCAATAGGATTATATATATATATATATATATATATATATATATATATATGAGGGTTATTAAAAAATAAATAAATAAATAAATAAGAGTGTTATAAGAAAAAGTGAGAATAAATATAAAAAAAATATATATATAATAAAGTGTCGTAACCCTTGATGCTTACTTGATAAACGACAGGGATAGGGGGAGAGTCGCTTCATGTGTGTAGAATTCTATAACCCTTAATGCTTACTTGATAAACGGCAAAGACAAGGGGAGGAATTCGAAACACAAATACCTCATAAATACATACATGTATAAATACTATACGTATATTTGTTTTCGGAGAAGTGTCGTGATATTGGGGGCACAGTGTGTAACCGGGTGCAAGCAAAGCTTATATATACCTAAAACGGTTATACACGCACTCACAAAGAGTGTGCATAGAATCAATACTCGACAAGATCCATTTTTGTAGTTTAGTTAATATACTTAGGAATAAGGTGACATTTTCCTATAAATACTGAAAGTTCGATGACACTTTGAGGGGAGTCCAGAATTAGCAAAGTGTAAATATAAGTGGGATTCCGTATAAACAATTGTAAATAAATAATCGGAAGATTGCTTCTATGATGTCGATGTTGTACTTAAGATGACAAACATACTAATAATCGGCTGTTTCTTATGATTCAACTTCTAGCGATATAATCCTAAAAGCAAACCAATCACTAACCTAAAAAGATTTGTCTTTGTAGGTTGTTAAATAGTGTATAGATAAAATTAATCACAAAAGGATTTTATTTCTATGTTTATTTTCTTCGTTGTCACGTATCATATAAGATTAAAAGGTTTTGTCTCATGTTTTCTGAAAAACTAAAAGATTTTATCAATTTAAAGAACAAAACATGTGTTTGGATTGTTTCTCTGTAAGACAGGTTTACAGAGCTTGAAGGATTGGATCTCGAAGAGGCTAGCACTTCCGGGAAGTCAAGATTCAAAGCTGTTTTTCATGAAGTCGCGTTGCTTTAGGATGAAGACAAGCTACCCAAGAGATTCAAGAGACGTCTATTACAGACTCACGAACTGTGAAAGACACTTCATAGAAGTTAAAGTCTCAACCTCGATCTCACGACATCAAATTCTCATTGAAGACTTTTTGAAGATACAAGCTACATCCAAGGGGGAGTTTGTTGGAGCATAAATGTCTTTGTTTGTAGTTTGTATTGTGCCTAGGTTGTGTCGTGAAGTCCTAGTTGTACATAGATCGAGTTGTAAAGCGAAAAAACGGGTATTTATGGCATGTTACGCAGATGTTGCGCATGCAACACGCTTGTTGCACAATAACATGGCGTAACATGGCGCAATATGGTGCAACATGGCGCAACATCTTTGTTGCGCTGCGCAACATCCACTCCGGGTTTTGCGGGTGCGTAACAAGGTGCTAGGGGTATAAATATCACACCTAACCGTCATAAATGCAAGAGATTTTAGAGAGAGAAAGGTTGTTACGGTTCTAGTGAGAGAAACTAGCGTAACAACATCCCGAGAGGTCTAAAGTCGTTCTAATCAATTGTATTTGATATTATTCGTATTGTTTATCATTACGTTAGTTTAGTAATATCAAACTTTTGGTTAAATCGTGAGTTTTACCGTTATATATTCTCTATTTTGTCATTCCGCATATAAATAGAGTTTGGGTCCAAATCGAGGTTCAGAAAAGGCGACCAACAAATTTGAAGGAGTGTACCAAAAATTCTCATTGTACCAAACAATATCAAAATTATATATGTGAGAGACACAAACTCCATTCTTTTGCTAACACCACCACAACCACTATAGATTTATTTCTTTTGAATATACAGCATTTCTAGATTTCAACATCTGTATAAATCATTTCTAGATTCATAGCAGACATGTTGATTGTTTGTAATCTTGTAATTAATTAATTTTAATAAAATAAATAGTATTTGTTAAATATAAAGATAGATGGTGTTCGAAGATTTAATAAAATTAGGGTTTTGAAAAAATAGTACCGAAAATTGATATGTTCAAAGAAAGCTACATCGATAAGAAAAAAAACGTTTAATAATTTAATGACATAATAGACCAATTTGAAAGAGTTGGGAAACAAAAATTGCTAACTTACTCTTGTTTCAAGTTAACTCAAAACGTTTTTGATTAAAAAATAAAAAACGCTAGAAGTCTGTATAGCCTAAATTGTACCTCAAAACTCAATTTTGCCAACCAATTATTTGGTTGTGTGACGTTATCAACAATTCAGTATATTTTGTGTGACGTCCCGTCAATTTGAAGTACTTATGTTACTGTTATTATTTTAACTTTATTCGCAATTGATTTTGACCCTTGTGTTCCGCTTTGTTTTACTCACGGTTTACTGTTATTGAGTATCGGGTTTTCTGTATTCACTGATTCGTCCCCTAAGACGTAATACTTTTATTTATCTAAGTGCCAATTAGTTAGTATCCTCATAATTATAAGTTAGAAGGTTTATGCCAAATTTGTCGGTTATCGTATTCTTTATCCTCGAGATATCGTGCTTTTGCTCTTGTTTACTCCTTTACTGAAATCATGCGAATCTCGAAATCGAAAGTGAAAATATAATATTAAATGAACCTAATATAAAGAAAATCATAGTATGAACTTTCCTAAGTTCATCGTAAAAAGAATCGGGAACTTTCGACGAACGAAACTCCTTAACGGTCGCGCAAACGAAAAATTGGAAAAGCTGAAATCTGGCGCTGTGCTGCAGCACAAGGCACCCTGTGCGCAACACAGGTCACTCTGTGCGCAGCACAGATCGCTGATCAGATTTTTGTTTGTTTGTATGAGTCATTTTTGCATGTATTTTGGTTGGGGAAACTTGCCCAAACGTGTAAGACCATCTCTAGGTCCAGATGCATCATTTCTAAAGCCACCTACATCATTTCTAATCACTCCATTTGCTCTCTCACTTCACACATAAACCAAAACACACACAAACACACATTTTCTCTCAAGTTCATTTCTCTCATTTTCTCTCTAAACTCTTCCCATTTCCAGAAAGTTTGAGGCATAAAACAATATTTGAAGAAGGATTCAAGCCTAAAATCATCAAAGAAACAAGTTCATTTTGATCTCCATCAACTTTTGGTAAAGTTTTCTTAAAGGTTTCTTCCATTTTTCTTCATCTTTCTCTTCATTTGTTAGAGATTCTAACACCAACTATATTTCTTTTGCATTCCAAGCTATTGTCTTCCATATTAATTTTCATTTGGGAAGATCCATCTAGCTTTTCTTGAAGAGAAATCTCTTTAATCTTGGTAAGTAACTTTTACCGAAATCTCTCCGAAAACGTTAATTTTCACCTTGCATGCAAGGATCTAGACTAATGGTGGTTTTATTTTGTTGTTTGGAGCTGTAAATTTCTCATCATCTCACCACCAAAAGTTGCTTTCGGGTTTATTTTCTCAAGCTTAAGATCTTGCGGTTGTATTTCGGTAAAATCGACATTTTTCCCATATTCATCTTTTTATACATTTCGTTATTATTTTCTATGTATATTTCGGTTAAAGCTTTGGAAAATGGTTAGGAATAATATACTAGACCAACATTTGTGAATATTTTGGTTGTGGACAAAGATTGGACTAAAATATGTAAAAATATGATTATTACCGAAATGAACACTTGGTAAATATATTTGGAACATAATCTAACTTATTAACAATTTATATTTTAACCGAAAAGTCCTTAAACGATCGGATTTCGACAAAACGTTAAATTTCACAAAGCTGGAAAAGCACCCTGTGCGCCGCACCCCTTGACCTGTGCGACGCACCGGGCTGCTTTTTGTCAAAAAAATTCAGCTTTTGTTGTTTAACCATCTTGACGTTTTGGTCCCGTGAATTGTCGTTTCAAAACCTCTGATTTCATGTTATGTTTCTAAACAACTCTAAACACTTGTATAAACATACCAAAATATATAAAAGTAACATATTTTGATAAAAATACCGTCTTTGGACTCAAAGACGCCAACGCAATCCAAAATGCTTTAACTTATTTAAAACGGACGTATTATCTACATTTTGATAAATAAACACTTGTTTCAATATGCGAGCGTAATCTAAAGCCGTCGACTAATATTTTGCGATAAACTTTGGTTAAAAACATTATATAAAGACATTTTACAATATATGTTTGAAAAGTAAAGATTTTTAACCTTCAAAACGTCAAAGTATACTTTTACGTCAATTTCAATTATCTTCCGAACTATTATGATTCGACCTCGAATTATTGACTTTAACTTTTACTAAATCACCATCTTTGACATTTGACTTTTGCAAAGTCAACATCTTTGCCATTTGACTTTTATAAGCCAACATTGTTGACATTTGACTTTTGTAAGTCAACTTCCTTAGCATTTGACTTTATGAAGTCAACATTTTTTACTTTGACCAAGTCAACATCGTTGCCATTGATCTTGGTCGGTCTCGATAAACTTATAAACAATTTTCCTTTCAGCCAATATTCCTAGAAGTCGTTTTGACTCGGAATGTTATTCTTTTCGGATTATCGTTATGACATGAAATGTCGATACCTTTCCGGTCGGCCCTTTTTGGCACGGAACATCGTCATCCTAAATACGTCATCTTGATTAAACTGAGTTATCATTGAAATATTTTATTCAACTTAATCCTAACCGACAAGGCTAAACCGAACTATACTTATAGAGATACTGAGACTATAATATTTGCTGTTTTAGGGCACTTAGACGGTGGAGTTGTAACTTTGTGATTACTTTACCCGAGATTTGCTGAAGTAATATTGTGAGTTTTTCGTAGCCCTTGTCTTAAATACTTTTGGGCTGTAAAGCGTGTTTTAAAATCGTCTGCATGTATGCGGGACATTGTTGATTTATCTTGTTTACCTAGTAGAATAGGTCTGCCTTAGATTGGGTGTCTTATACACTCGTTAAGCTTTGTGCCCAACGGTTACATATATATAGCTATATGGGTTATTCTACCTAACCCTCATCCCTCGGTAGCTTACTTCTATGGGTGATGTTATGACCGTACTTCATTTTAGCCTTTGGTTGACACTGCCTTAGGAATTGGGTCTTCAGGACTGGTAAGGTTCGATGTATAACTAATCTAAGCATGGTATCCTCACTAGGGTTGAAAAACAGGATATGAGAAACAAGATATGAGATACGATATTTGAAATTTTAATGTTTACTGAAACTTGTCGATGGGTCACTTTTTACTTAAAATTGCGAATAATTCACCAATATGTTGTTGATGTCGTTTTAACGCTTTGCAGGAAATTGAGGATTTCCGTTGATCATGCCATAGTTGTTTTCGGATCGCTTGCTTTTGTGAAATTTGAATTTGGAATGTTTATTGTAATTTCCTTGACGATCCGTTTGATGATTTCTTTTGAAGTTGTATTTGTACTTGGCGTCTTACCGCCTTTGACTTATTAATGTATTTTGTAACATTTGGGATGATCTATATTATTTAATGTTTGGTTTATCGGTTATATTGTTGTAATCTTGACTCTTGATATCATAACTGGAACGCCTCGTGTTTCCGCTATTAGCGGGGTGTGACAGAAGTTGGTATCAGATCCAAAGGTTATAGCGAACCGGGTGATTTAAACTGAGTAAATCACTTGGACTATGACCATAGGCTTTTTAAATCGATTTTCTCAGATTGCAATGTGTGCACTATTTTCATACGTGTTTAATTTCGCGTTGTGTTTTGGCATTTGGCCTTGTTTTCGTGTCGCACACATTTGCTGATCGAGTTTTCTTTCCTTTTATTTTAGGACAATGGCGCCTAAGAGGAGAGTTGCGACACGAAGTTTCGCGAGACGTGCAACTACGAATGCGAGAGCGAATACCGCGAATCCGAACGCGAGAGCTAATACGTCGAACGCGATAGCGAATACTGTGAATCCGAGAGCGAGTGCTAATAACACGAATTCGAATGCGAGAGGAAATAATTCGTGGAATGATACGACTCCTGACATGGCACAAATGATTGCCCAACAGATTGCGGCTATGATGCCCGAGATTGTGGCTCAACTGAGGGAGGGCACAGCCCAAGGAAATGGTGGTTCGAATCCTGAGAATCCCGAGCCGATTGTTAATAATGATGGTCCCGAAGTTGTGATTAAGGGATCGGGTGGAGCAGAGGGCTCAGCTCGACCCGCTGGATGCACTTTGAAGACGTTCATGAGCTGCAAAGCCCCGGAATTTAAGGGTAATGAGGGAGCGACTGGAACGCTCCAGTGGATGGAGAAGCTAGAGTCTATCTTTGATGCTGTTGGATGTGCGGACGAGGATCGAGTCCGTTTTGCTGCGTTTGTGTTCCAAGGTTCTGCTCTGACATGGTGGAATTCGATTGTGAATGTGCGAGGCCGAGCTGAAATTAACTTGATGACTTGGGAACAACTGAAAGAATTGATGATTATTGAATACGTGCCTGAATCCGAGATTCAGAAGTTGGAGGACGAGTTCTGGAATTTAACCATGGTTGGGTCAGACATTCAAGGGTACAAATCGCGTTTTCACACCTTGTCCCAGTTGGTTCCCCACTTGGTTCGACCGGAACTCGAGCGAATCGGTCGCTACACTCACGGGTTACCCCAGGCAATCAGTAAGAGTGTCCTATCCAACAAACCGGGCACATTCCAGAGCGCGGTTGAGATTGCCATTACTTTGACTCAGAATGCGGTCCGGGATGGTGAGTTACCCCCGATGATTGTTAAGCAAAACTCCAGAGGGAAACGGAGCGGGGAATTCCGCGATGGCGACTCGAGGAAGAAGTCAAGGAGACAGGATGCTCCTCAGATGGTGCAGGCATTCGCGGCTGTGACTCCGAATACTCAGCGTAAATATCAGAAGTGTGATCGGTGTGGTAATCACCATTCCAGGGAGATGGCTTGTTGGGAATGTAGTAAATGTAAGAAGCCAGGCCACACAGATAGATTCTGTAAGACCATGAAGGGAAAATGTTATGAATGTGGTTCTCCCGATCATCATAAGGACAAGTGTCCTAAATTGGGCTTAGCTGGTGATGCTGCTGGTACAGGTACTTTTCTCAGTTAAGGTCAGCTTGCATATATTCTATTCGATTCTGATATTTGACCTTATTTTCCTTGTGTTACACACTCCTTTTTCTTTTTATTTTCGTCTCTTTACGTCCCTTTTGCGTTGACACCGAATAAAGCTCTTATCTGCAAAGAAGTCAATGAGACAAGGTTGTCCTACGAGTGCGACTCCGAGAAATTCGACTCCAGAATTTAATCCGTCACTTCGCTTCGATTTAGTAATCATTGGTACAATACCAAACTATAATCTAGACTCTATCATATTTTGCGAACTTTTAAACTTTAGTGAATTAATTCCGCAAATGCATGGTTCATTACGAACTACGCTTAATTTGGCCAACTACGCCTAGTTTGGAATAAATTATGCAAGAACGGAACGTAATTGCTATTGTTAACAGTTTATTTTCGAGTCGATAATTCTCAATTCTACTGATTCCCGATTTTAGTCCTTCATTCGAAGAGCCCCGTATTTGATGCGTTTAGGACTATGATTCTTTATACGTCTATACCCTTAGCGTCTTCCTTCGAAATAGAGTTAATTGTTGGTGAGTTTTGCCTGCTACCGAAGTACTTTCTGCCTATTGCGTTAGTTCCGATGACCATTCTTTTCCTATCGACTTGAGTCCGATAACTTTTAGTAGCTTCGACGTTATTACCGGCAAGGATGGGTTGTCGACACACCGTACAGAGGTTATATGTTTCGTGAAGAATATCCGCATACCGTCATCACGGGAAGAACTGTTGTTATATCAGGAGGATAAGGCGGAGAAGCGCCTTAAGATCGTCTCGTGTTGGTCCAGTGACATGTCGTCTTGAGTTGCCACGTGAGTTGTGCGGTGTGCACAACGTATTTCATATATCGCATCTCAAGAAGTGTCTTGCTGACGAGTCTTTGATTGCTCCCTTGGAGAAACTACGCTTGAATGATTCGCTTCACGCGATAGAGGTGCCGGTGGAAATCGTTGACCGAAATGTCAAGCGTTTGCGGCGGAGTCGGATTCCTATAGTGAAGGTCCGATAGAACTCTAAGATTGAAACTGAATTTACGTGGGAACGGGAGGATGAAATGCAGCGGAAATATCCCCACCTCTTTTCTAGCAGCGGTGCTCAATAGTTATTTCGAGGACGAAATTCTTTTTACTGGGGGAGGCTGTGACGTCCCGTCAACTTGAAGTACTTATGTTACCGTTATTATTTTAACTTTATTCGCAATTGATTTTGACCCTTGTGTTCCGCTTTGTTTTACTCACGGTTTACTGTTATTGAGTATCGGGTTTTCTGTATTCACTGATTCGTCCCCTGAGACGTAATACTTTTATTTATCTAAGTGCCAATTAGTTAGTATCCTCATCATTATAAGTTAGAAGGTTTATGCCAAATTTGTCGGTTATCGTATTCTTTATCCTCGAGATATCGTGCTTTTGCTCTTGTTTACTCCTTTACCGAAATCGTGCGAATCTCGAAATCGAAAGTGAAAATAGAATATTAAATGAACCTAATATAAAGAAAATCATAGTATGAACTTTCCTAAGTTCATCGTAAAAAGAATCGGGAACTTTCGACGAACGAAACTCCTTAACGATCGTGCAAACGAAAAACTGGAAAAGCTGAAATCTGGCTCTGTGTTGCAGCACAAGGCACCCTTTGCGCAGCACAGGTCACTCTGTGCGCAGCACAGATCGCTGATCAGATTTTTGTTTGTTTGTATGAGTCATTTTTGCATATATTTTGGTTGGGGAAACTTGCCCAAACGTGTAAGACCATCTCTAGGTCCAGAAACATCATTTCTAAAGCCACCTACATCATTTCTAATCACTCCATTTGCTCTCTCACTTCACACATAAACCAAAACACACACAAACACACATTTTCTCTCAAGTTCATTTCTCTCATTTTCTCTCTAAACTCTTCCCATTTCCAGAAAATTTGAGGCATAAAACACATATTTGAAGAAGGATTCAAGCCTAAAATCATCAAAGAAACAAGTTCCTTTTGATCTCCATCAACTTTTGGTAAAGTTTTTTTAAGGTTTTCTTCCATATTTCTTCATCTTTCTCTTCATTTGTTAGAGATTATAACACCAACTATATTTCTTTTGCATTCCAAGCTATTGTCTTCCATATTACTTTTCATTTGGGAAGATCCATCTAGCTTTTCTTGAAGAGAAATCTCTTTAATCTTGGTACGTAACTTTTACAGAAATCTCTCCGAAAACGTTAATTTTCACCTTGCATGCAAGGATCTAGACTAATGGTGGTTTTATTTTGTTGTTTGGAGCTGTAAATTTCTCATCATCTCACCACCAAAAGTTGCTTTCGGGTTTATTTTCTCAAGCTTAAGATCTTGCGGTTGTATTTCAGTAAAATCGACATTTTTCCCATATTCATCTTTTTATACATTTCGTTATTATTTTCTATGTATATTTCGGTTAAAGCCTTTGAAAATGGTTAGGAATAATATACTAGACCAACATTTGTGAATATTTTGGTTGTGGACAAAGATTGGACTAAAATATGTAAAAATATGATTATTATCGAAATGAACATATTGTATGTATTAGAATGTAAAATGGTATATTTATATATATATAACACTTGGTAAATATATTTGGATCATAATGTAACTTATTAACAGTTTATGTTTTAATCGAAAAGTCCTTAAACGATCGGATTTCGACAAAACGTTAAATTTCACAAAGCTGGAAAAGCACCCTGTGCGCCGCACCCCTTGACATGTGCGACACACCGGGCTGCTTTTTGTCAAAAAAATTCAGCTTTTGTTGTTTAACCATCTTGACGTTTTGGTCCCGTGAATTGTCGTTTCAAAGCCTCTGATTTCATGTTATGTTTCTAAACAACTCTAAACACTTGTATAAACATACCAAAATATATAAAAGTAACATATTTTGATAAAAATACCGTCTTTGGACTCAAAGACGCCAACGCAATCCAAAATGCTTTAACTTATTTAAAACGGACGTACTATCTACATTTTGATAAATAAACACTTGTTACAATATGCGAGCGTAATCTAAAGCCGTCGACTAATATTTTGCGATAAACTTTGGTTAAACACATTATATAAAGACATTTTACAATATATGTTTGAAAACTAAAGATTTTTAACCTTCAAAACGTCAAAGTATACTTTTACGTCAATTTCAATTATCTTCCGAACTATTATGATTCGACCTCGAATTATTGACTTTAACTTTAACTAAATCACCATCTTTGACATTTGACTTTTGCAAAGTCAACATATTTGCCATTTGACTTTTATAAGTCAACATTGTTGACATTTGACTTTTGTAAGTCAACTTCCTTAGCATTTGACTTTATGAAGTCAACATTTTTGACTTTGACCAAATCAACACTGTTGCCATGGATCTTGGTCGGTCTCGATAAACTTATAAACAATTTTCCTTTCAACCAATATTCCTAGTAGTCGTTTTGACTCGGAATGTTATTCTTTTCGGATTATCGTTATGACGTGAAATGTCGATACCTTTCTGGTCGGCCCTTTTTGGCACGGAACATCGTCATCCTAAATACGTCATCTTGATTAAACTGAGTTATCATTGAAATATTTTATTCAACTTAATCCTAACCGACAAGGCTAAACCGAACTATACTTATAGAGATACTGAGACTATAATATTTGCTGTTTTAGGTCACTTAGACGGTGGAGTTGTAACTTTGTGATTACTTTACCCGAGATTTGCTGAAGTAGTATTGTGAGTTATTCGTAGCCCTTGTCTTAAATATTTTTGGGCTGTAAAGCGTGTTTTAAAATCGTCTGCATGTATGCAGGACATTGTTGATTTATCTTGTTTACCTAGTAGAATAGGTCTGCCTTAGATTGGGTGTCTTATACACTCGTTAAGCTTTGTGCCGAACGGTTACATATATATAGCTATATGGGTTATTCTACCTAACCCTCATCCTCGGTAGCTTACTTCTATGGGTGGATGTTATGACCGTACTTCATTTTAGCCTTTGGTTGACACTGCCTTAGGAATTGGATCTTCAGGACTGGTAAGGTTCGATGTATAACTAATCTAAGCATGGTATCCTCACTAGGGTTGAAAAACAAGATATGAGATACGATATTTGAAATTTTAATGTTTACTGAAACTTGTCGATGGGTCACTTTTTAATTAAAATTGCGAATAATTCACCAACATGTTGTTGATGTCGTTTTAACGCTTTGCAGGAAATTGAGGATTTCCGTTGATCATGCCATAGTTGTTTTCGGATCGCTTGCTTTTGTGAAATTTGAATTTGGAATGTTTATTGTAATTTCCTTGACGATCCGTTTGATGATTTCTTTTGAAGTTTGTATTTGTACTTGGCGTCTTACCGCCTTTGACTTATTAATATATTTTGTAACATTTGGCATGATCTATATTATTTAATGTTTGGTTTATCGGTTATATTGTTGTAATCTTGACTCTTGATATCATAACTGGAACGCCTCGTGTTTCCGCTATTAGCGGGGTGTGACATTTTGATATACGTATCACATGAAAATCAAAACTTCTATTCATCGTTTATGGATTTAAGTTAGCAAGTTCAATTTTCTGAACAATTAATTGCTTAGACGCTAACTTATAACGAAAGTCTATATGTATAAAATTTGACTTCAAAAATCCTTAAAATACATATCGATCCATTGACCGGTGTTTTAAAGTCTCAGACAACCCCACTTTTTCTTTTTAATTTTATTTCATTTCTATTCGATGTGAGCCTGATTAAAATTACGTGAATAAATGAGAGAGTTACGGTGATGAATTGTCTATTTATCTCTTAGCAAAGTATACAATATATAAAGACATACAGGCCTTCAACGGCAAACAAAAATACTGACAGGCTATACAAAGAGTGGACTAATGCAAATTGGGCTAGTACAAAATACACAACATCCCATTATAGTTTTATCGAAAGAAGAGATCCGCACGTTTAATCTGGAGCGAAAATGATTATAGATGGTAGTCCGTTGGTAAATATATGTATTATGAGCAAATTGGAAGATGTAGAACACAAACATGGTAGTCCCTTGGTAAATATATGTTTATTTCGAGTACTATTCGTCTTTCATTCGTTGTGTGGTTTAATAGATATACTAGTTTATAACCCGCGATAGCACGGTTAATTATATTGAAACAACATTAAAATTTATAATATTATTACTTTCTTTTACTTTCAACCATATTATCTTCTCTGCACAATTTAAGCATACGTAAACATTTCCCATACTTACATTAATATGATGAAAACTATATTAATTAAAGCTAATACAGTGGGAATATAGATAAGGTTAATAACGCATTAGAAAGTCATTAACAATACAAAACTTGTTGTATTTGTTTATACACATGTTGCTTCAACTTGACATTTACATGTTTCATATACTTTAACAAAGAATGGAAGAAGTAATATATAACTAAAACTATACAATGTTGTTTAAAAACTCTAAAAGTAACTGATATCTTAATACAGGTGAACATAGATAATATAAATGTAAAATTAATTTATTAATTACAGTTATCTTATTTAGACCGTTTGTTATTTTATTTCTAGACGTTTTTCTTATACAGAGAAAGTAATTATAATAATTACAACTAATAATTATATACTACTAGACAATTTATATTACCTTTCTATCCTTTCTTTAAAACAACCACACACACTACTATGCATAAAATTAAGATCAAAGATTTGTAGCTAAATGGTAATATGAAATTTTGATAAAATTCCCATAAAATAGGAGAAGTCCCATGTTCAATTTTTTGTCGTTTACGTTTTTATTGAAGATATTTTATTGACTTAAAAAATAAGTGATCATCAATCAAAATAAACATCTTTAGAAGTCACATTTCTTTTTTGTTTTTCATCAATAATGCACTTACAAGTTAAAATATGAGTTTAATTAGGTGTTGAATTCGTGTCGTGAAGTCACATTTTTAATCAATAATTCACTTACTTGTTTGAGAACTCGAGCTACAAAGAACATTTGGAAGATTTTTTGACCCATTTGATATATTTATATCTATTTACTTATAAAATGTTATCAATCTATACTACTCTATAAATTAAATTTGATATATTCTAATTTTAGAATACTTTTAAAATTGAGTTTTCAAAAATTATTATTAGTGGTAATTTGTAACTCTCAAATAAATGGTTAAATTCATAATAATGATTAAAATCTCATAATTGTTCAATAAATTACATGATTAGTTTCAAATTAATAAAAATAAAATAAATAATTAGATTTTTAAAAGAAATGATGCAAATGAACTAAATAATTATGTTAATATGTAATTATATGTTTCTAATTTATTCCTACATCTATACTACTCTATACAACAACTTTGATGTATTCTAATTTTAGAATACTCTTAAAATTGAGTTTTCAAAAGTTACTATTAGTGGTAATTTATAACTATCAAATAAATAGTTAAACTCATAATAACGATTATCAAATCTCATAATTGTTCAATAAATTACATGATTAGTTTTCAAATTAATAAAAATAATAGAAATAATTATATTTTTAAAAGAAATGATGCAAATTTACTGAATAATTATGTTAATAAGTAATTATATGTTTTTAATTTATTCCTATATATATACTACTTTATAAATCAAATTTGATTTATTCTAATTTTAAAATATTTTTAAAGTTGAGTTTTCAAAATTTACTATTAGTGTTAATTTGAAACTCTTAAATAAATAGTTAAATTCATAATAATGATTATTAAATCTCATAATTGTTCAATTAATTACCTGATTAGTTTTCAAATTAATAAAAATAATAGAAATAATTGATTTTTAAAAGAAATGTTGCAAATGTACTAAATAATTATGTTAATATGTAATTATATATTTCTAATTTATTCCTACATCTATACTACTCTATAAAGCAAATTTGATGATATTCTAATTTTATAATACTCTTAAAAATTAAGTTTTCAAAAGTTACTATTAGTGGTAATTTGTAACTCTTAAATAAATGATTAAATTCATAATAATGGTTATTAAATCTCATAATTGTTCAACAAATTACATGATTAGTTTTAAACTAATAAAAATAATAGAAATAATTAGATTTTTAAAAGAAATGATGCAAATGTACTAAATAATTATGTTAATATGTAATTATAGGTTTCTAATTTATTCCTACATCTATAGTACTCTATAAAACAAATTTGATGAATTTTAATTTAGAATACTCTTTGAGTTTCAAAAGTTACTATTAGTTGTAATTTGTAACTCTTAAATAAATGGTTAAATTCAAAATAATGATTATTAAATCTCATAATTGTTTAATAAATTACATAATTAGTTTTCAAATTAATAAAAATAATAGAAATAATTAAATTTTTAAAAGAAATGATGCAAATGTATTAAATTATTATGTTAATATGTAATTACATGTTTTTCCTTTATTCTACATCTATACCACTCTATAAAGCAAATTTGATGTATTCTAATTTTGAAATACTCTTAAAATTGAGTTTTCAAAAGTTACTATTATTGGTAATTTGTAACTTTCTAATAAATGGTTTGTTAGGATCTGTCGAACTAGGTTTGTATAAAACAAACAAACGTTTAGATCTAGATCTATCAAAGATGTTGCAGCGGATCAACACTTTGATATTACAAGGTTTTGTGAATAACAGTTTATGTATATGAATATGAATAAGAATGAATAATCAAAAACACAAACAATTTTTCACCAACTCCCCAATTATAATTTGATCAGAATTATAACGCATATTTACAACGATATGAGAATCAAGGACACCTTGACCTTGGGGCTTAACCTAGTTTTTCTAGGTTTACATCACCATGCATTTTTTTATGCATTCACGGGTCTGTTTTTCTCTATGAATTAATCAAGGTTTTATAACCTTGATTCTAACAAATTCCTACAAATTCGTAGGCATAATAATTACAAAGATTGATATCTTTGTAACCTTCCTAGAATATTTCCCTATTCTAAGGAAACAAATACCTATTCTAAGGAAACAAATCCCTATTCTAAGGAAACAAATCCCTATAATAATGATACAGATAATTATAAATAAGAATCAAATCTAATTATATCTAATCCTAAATTAATCTTTATCTTCTCAGCAGTATTAACTCTTGATAGAGCAGTAGTAACTGAGTTGCAGTAGTAACAAAGTATGTAGTAATTCCACCAGTAGTAACTGAGCAGTAGTAACTCCCACCAGTAGTAACTGAGTAGTAGTAACTTGATCTGTTTTAGCTTCTTTCTCACCAGTATTAACTGGTGGCTCCTCACCAGTATTAACTGTCACTAGTAGAAACTTATTCACTTAGTCTTTTTTCAATATAAATCAGCAACTCCAAAACTACTATTTCTTCACCGTTATCAGTTTATATTTGTATCATCAAATCACAATATGGATAATTAATTATCCCAAAATGGTTAAATTCATAATAATGATTATTAAATGTCATAACTGTTCAATAATGTCACACCCCGCTAAAGCGGAAACACGGGAATGTGAAGAGCTGGAAAATCATGTCACAGGTCATATAAAACATAACGGCAAAAGAGTCATTCATTGAAATTAAAAGTGTTAAAATCCCATTCGAACAATCGAAAAGACAAATAGTTTAATACATTGACACACGATTAAAATGTTTCATAAAATATTTCCCAAAATAACTGGCCAAGTCCTTTCCCAACAAAGTCCTCACACGACCGCCTCGACCCGTCCACGCCATGCATCATGAGCTTACACTAATTTCCTGAAACATAAGATAAAGTGTCAACTACGAAAACGCAGTGAGTGAGTTACAGTTTAAATAGTTGGCATAAAAAGTATGAGTAAAGTATATAAAGTAAGAGTTTTCCCATAAGGAAGATTAGCGGAGAAAAGTCGCTTAAAAAGTTTATATACTTGTAAAGTTTAAGTAACGGGCGAATTGTGCCCTAACTTGTAAAGACTAAATAGAATCAAATTAGTCATATAGTAGAAGCGGATAACAATCGCTAAAAATTTATAAGTTTATGCGTAAGTAACTAAATAGATTTCTTGTATCAACCACTTGGCATCTATAACTAAGTGTTCACACTAATCCGATTATCAACCGAGCGGCCCCAACTCCCCGCCTCTCAAACGGAAAGTTAAAAGAGAGAAATTCAGCAATATGTACTTAGACTGCCATCTAAGCAAGGAACGGTTATTTCCTAAGTATCGATACCCATAATTACTATACGGCTTAAGTAGTTAATAGTGTGTAAGAGAGAAACTAAAACATAATTGGGCACTATGAAATTTTATTATAAAAGAGAGAGAATCACATCACTTAGAAACGTGTTATAGTTCCATCAAGGGTCGGTTACGCATACAAGTATCAATAAATAGTTGAATTAAAGAGATGAAACAATAGTATAAATAGAGAAAGAAATGTTTTACGCATAAGAGATTAAGTAGACGTTTCAATGTCAAAGTTTTGATAAAGTCAAAGTCAAAGTTTAATAAGTCAAAGTTTGATAAATCAAAGTTTAAGTATTGCAAGTTGTTTTATAAAGTATAACATGCAATTAATCTTATGTTTCCCCCAAATTCATGTAAAACATATAAAACAAGGGGTTGTAACTCACGGATTGCGAAGAGATCGGAAACTTGGAAATTCGGTCGAAATGTGTAAGCCGGGAATCACGGATTGCCTATTAATACCAAGGTAATTTAATGAGTTGT
Source organism: Senecio squalidus (assembly GCA_910822075.1). Classification (NCBI taxonomy): domain Eukaryota; kingdom Viridiplantae; phylum Streptophyta; class Magnoliopsida; order Asterales; family Asteraceae; genus Senecio; species Senecio squalidus. Next base: position 47,565,801 of record CAJVGC010000582.1, on the reverse strand, counting down.
TATATTATTAGGTTCTTGTATAATAATATAGGTAAAATGTCATTAAAGTGTAAGTGTCAAATTCAAGTATCGTCAAAATGGTCCAAAAAGGTAATTGTCACGATTGTGTCCGAAAGTTTGATTTAACGTTTTGGGTTGTTATGTATTAAGTGCTTTTGCTCGCTGAGGTGATTTACAATTTCCGAGGAAATTTGGGCAGCGCTTCCGCGCCCAAATCTCATATCCAAAAATTATAAATCAACTCCGCTCACAAATCACCTAATATACGATAATACACGTTTTATAGCTTATTAAGGTCCAAATAGTCCAACACAAGTCACTTTTATTATAGATTTTGTTTATCTCAGTCCCCTTATGATTTTGGTAAAAGTACAGAACGTATACACAACTTTTAATCGGGTAAAACGACGATTTTCGGGAGGACAGCAGCCCGGTGCTGCGCACCTGGCAACAGGTGCGGCGCACCTAGCTGCTGTCTCAATCCCGTTTTGTGTTTTTCTTGCTAAAAACGTTTTGTGACTTATGGATTTCGACATGCAACCAGTAGATACCATATAAAATAAAGTTTTATCAGTTTCTAATCAACTTTAAACCACAAAAATGTAGATCTAATTACTTTTTAGTTAAAAATCGTTTTTGTGAGAAAAGTGACATAAAACTTCATAAAACCTTTCTTTGTTGTTTAGATCGAACATGCAATTAGTAAATATCATTTAAAACAACATTTTAACAGTTTCATAATTGTTTTTATCCACAGATTCGTGGATCTAAAGGGTATTTCGTTTAAAAACGTTTTTGACCGTAACAAGTCATAGATTTATGAAAAATCATATTTTTAACCGTTAGATCTTACATGCAATTGAATATTAGTGTAAGAATAGTAAAAGTATAGAGATCTACCGAAGGAAAAGCTTAGATGAAGAGTTTTGGCCGGATTCTTGCTCCAAAAATCTTTACAACCGTGGTCCTTTTTGATAAAAACGATACCCTTGGCTTTGTTTGATTGTTTGGAACGATTTGTATGGTCTAAATATGGATTTTAGTGGGGAAATGTTTCTGGAAATGAAGGTGTTCTTGAGGGTTTTTAGAGAGAAAAGAGTATGTGTGTGTTTTTATGTTTTGATTAAAATGAGAGTAAAATGAAAAGTAAAATGTAATTGGGTTATGGGGGGTAGCAAATCTGGCATGGGGACTGATAATAGCAGTAAAAGGGTCGATTTTGATTGGCCAAATGGGGTGGTGGGAGTGTAAAACGAGAAAGGGACCAAATTTGTAACATTTTTGAAATCCTGGCGCGAGGTGCTGCGCACCACTTCACCGGGTGCGGCGCACCGGGCCATTTTTGGTCATTCCGAAATTTTCGTTTTTGCGTTATTGCATCGTTGGACCTTTTTGTTAATTATAAGTTGTTGGTTATGATAAGTTATGAACTTAGGAAAGTTCAATAGATGTTTTCTTGGTATTAGGACTTATAATTTTGATTCCGGAAGTTATTTCGACACTAGTTCCGATAAAGTATAGATTCAAAAGTTACGAACCAAATAGAGCGAACGAGACAAAGAAGTAACTAACGTTTCGAATTGATATCACAACAGAATAAGTACCTGGATTTTGACGGTTGTCACATTCTCCCCGGGTTGAAAGAAATTTCGTCCCGAAATTTAGTGCGTCTTATCAGGTAGAGGGTTCTCGAACAGATGAGGGTATTTCTGACGGAATTGGTCTTCACGCTCCCACGTGAATTCGTGACCGCGTCGAGAGTTCCACCGAACCTTGATTATCGGAATACGGCTCTGACGGAGTTGTTTGACCTCGCGGTCAACAACTTCGAGTGGTTCCTCGATGAAGTTTAATTTGCTGTCGATTTTGACTTCGTCAAGAGGGATGACGATGGTCTCGTCAGACAGACACTTTTTCAAGTGTGAGACATGGAACACATCATGCACACTCGCGAGAGTTTGAGGAAGGTGGAGACGATAAGCAACGGGACCGATACGTTCGATGACTTCAAATGGGCCTGTGTACCTTGGACTCAGTTTACCGCGCTTCCCGAAACGGACTACTCCTTTCCAGGGCGATACTTTGAGGAGTACACGGTCGCCCACTTGGAACTCGAGGGGTTTCCGTCGGTTGTCAGCGTAGCTCTTTTGTCGGGTACGGGAAGTCTTCAGTCGTTCACGAATGGTGGTGATCTTGTCGATGGTTGCCTGAACGATGTCGAGCCTCGTAAGTTGTCGGTCGCCCGCCTCTAACCAGCAGAGCGGTGACCGGCACTTACGCCCGTAGAGAGCCTCGAATGGAGCACACTTGATGCTGGCATGGTAGCTGTTGTTATAGGAGAACTCGACCAAGGGAAGGTGAGTGTCCCAACTTCCTCCGAAGTCCACCACACATGCTCTCAGCATATCTTCAAGTGTCTGAATCGTCCTTTCGCTCTGGCCGTCAGTCTGAGGGTGATATGCCGTGCTGAGGTCTAATCGTGTACCTAAGGATTTCTGGAGAACACTCCAAAAACGGGAGGTGAATCGGCTATCCCTATCGGAGATGATGGAGAGTGGGGTTCCATGACGAGAGACGATCTCGTTGATATAGACTTGAGCTAGCTTCTCCATCGAATGATTTTCCCGAATTGGTAGGAAATGAGCGGATTTGGTCAGACGGTCCACGATTACCCAAATAT
>CAJVGC010000582.1:47444659-47563021 GCA_910822075.1 Senecio squalidus | reverse complement strand
TAAAGCGGAAACACGGAAGTGTGAAGAGCAAAGAATCATTTCACGAGTTATACCAAAAGTCAACGGTTCAAGTTAGATATATTGAGATTAAAAGGTAATCATGTTCGAAAAATACAACCAAGATTCGTAAGTATAGAAAGACAAATACATAATAAAGTATTTTTAATAAAGTTCCCAAGTATCCAAGGTCTTTTCCCGTATTACTCTTCACATAACTAGCTTGACCCGCCTGAGCAATGCGCTTCATAACTTATGCTTAGTTCCTGAAACATGAGATAAAGTGTCAACTACGAAAACGTAGTGAGTGAGTTACAGTTTATGAATTGAAGAAAAGTTCCATTTAAAAGTTTATAAAAGTCCGAAACGAATTCAAGGTTTTATAAAGGTTTGAGAGTCGTTCGGGATCAAAGAGTTTCAAGATAAGATCAAGTACTTAAAATTTAAGAATAAGTTAATTTCAAATAAGTTTAAGTACGATCAAAGTGTAAGTAAAGTATATAAAAGTAGAAATTTCCAAAAAGGAGATTAGCGGAGAAAGTCGCGTTAAAATACTTGTAAAGTTTAAGTAACGGGCGAATTGTGCCCTAACTTGTAAAGACTAAATAGAATCACATTTAGTCAAATAACAACAGTGGATAACAATCACTAAAAGTTTATAAATAGTTGGCATAAAAAGTATGAGTAAAGTATATAAAGTAAGAGTTTCCCATAAGGAAGATTAGCGGAAAAAGTCGCTTAAAAAGGTTATATACTTGTAAAGTTTAAGTATCGGGCGAATTGTGCCCTAACTTGTAAAGACTAAATAGATTCACATTTAGTCAAATAATAACAGCGGATAATCATCGCTAAAAGTTTATAAGTTTATGCGTAAATAACTAAATAGATTTCTTGTATCAACCTCTTGGCATCTATAACTAAGTGTTCACACTAATCCGATTATCAACCGAGAGGCCCCAACTTCCCGCCTCTCAAACGGAAAGTTAAAAGAGAGAAATTCAGTAATATGTACTTAGACTGCCATCTAAGCAAGGAACGGTTATTTCCTAAGTTACTATACGGCTTAAGTAGTTAATAGTGTGTAAGAGAGAAACTAAAACATGGTGGGCACTATGAAAGCTTATCATTTTAAAAAGAGAGAGAATCACGTCACTTAGAAACGTGTTATAGTTCCATCAAGGGTCGGTTACGCATACAAGTATCAATAAATAGTTGAGATAAAGAGATACATAACAATTATAAGTAGAGAAAGAGATGTTTTACGCATATGAGATTAAGTAGACGTTTCAGTGTCCAAAGTTTGATAAAGTATAAGTCAAAGTTTCATAAAGTCAAAGTTGATAAAGTCAAAGTTCAAAGTAGTTCCACAAGTTTAAAAGTCAAGATAGTCATACAAGTTTACGAAAGGTTGGATCTCATGTTTCCCCCAAAAAGAGTACTTAAAATGTAAGAGTAGAGAGGGGTGTAACTCACGGGTTGCGAAGATAAGAACTCGGAAACTCGGTCGGAGTATGAAAGCCGTGAATCACAGATTGCCTAATAATACCAAGGTAGTTTAATGAGTTGTTACATTATTGTGTTCTTATATAATAATGTAGGAGATTATGTAACTTTTGATTGTAATTATGTGTTAAGTCCAATATTGTCCGAAGATTTGGTCCAAAGTGATTAACGTTGCATTTAGTCCGAAAGTTTAGTGTTTTTGATTATTACGTCTTAAGTGCTTTTGCTTACTGAAGTGATTTTATAATTTCTAGGGAAATTTGGGCAGCGCTTCCGCGCCCAAATTTCATGCCCAAAAATTATATCGTCACTTCCGCTCACAAATCACCTAAAACGCAATAATATACATAATATAGTTCCAAATAGTCCAAAGAGTCCAATATTAGTCACCAATGTTATTAGTTTTATTCATCTCAGTCTGAAAATGATAGCGGTAAAAGTCCAGAATATAACCATGATCTTAAAACGAGTGAAAACGACAAATTTCGGGGGAACAGCAGCCCGGTGCTGCGCACCAGGGCACTGGTGCTGCGCACCAGCTGCTGTCCCGATTTGTGTTTTTCTTGCTAAAAACGTTTTGTGACTTAAAGATTTCGACATGCAACCAGTAGATACTTATAATATGATGTTTTTCTCAGTTTCTAAACAACTTTAAACCACAAAAATGTAGATCCAATCACTTTTAGTTAAAAATCGTTTTTGTAAGAAAGTGACTTAAAAGCTTCATAAAACTTTCCTTGTTGTTTAGATTGAACATGCAATCAGTAAATATTATTAAAAACAACATTTTAACAGTTTCACAATTGTTTTTATCCACAGATTCGTGGATCTAAAGAGTATTTCGGTTAAAAACGTTTTTGACCGTAAAAAGTCATAGATTTATGAAAAATCGGATTTTTAACCGTTAGATCTTACATGCAATTGAATATTAGTGAAAGAATAGTAAAAGTATAGAGATCTACCGAAGGAAAAGTTTAGATGGAGAGTTTTGGCCGGATTCTTGCTCCAAAAACGTTTACAACCGTGGTCCTTTTTGATAAAAACGACACCCTTTGCTTTCCTTGATGATCCAAACGATTTGTATGGGTTGAAAATGAGTTTAGATGAAGAAATGTTTCTGGGAATAAGGGTGTTCTTGAGAGTTTTTGAGAGAGAATGTATGTGTGTGTGTTTTTAGTTTTTTGTTAAAATGAAAAGTAAATTGAAAATGAAATGTAAATGGTGTATGGGGGGTAACAAACCTGGTCTTGGGACAGGTAATGGACAGTAAATGGTCGTTTCTTATTGGCCAAAGTGGGTGGTGGTGGTGTAAAACGAGAAAAGGACTAAAAATGTAACATTTTTGAAAATTCTGGTAACAGGTGCTGCGCACCGTGCACTAGGTGCTGCGCACCGTGCATATTTTTTTTTTTTTTTTTTTTTTTTTTTTTTTTTTTTTTTTTTTTTTTTAAACGAAGGTTCTTAGTTATAATATGTTATGAACTTAGGAAAGTTCATTAGGTGTTTTCTTGGTATTAGGACTTATATAAATTGATTTCGGGTGTGATTCCGACACTAGTTTCGACAAAGTAGAGACTTAAAAAGTTACGAACCAGAATAAAGCGAACGAGACAAAGAGTAACTAACGTTTCGAACCGATACAACAACAGAATAAGTACCTGAATTTTGACGGTTGTCACACCTAAACCGTTTCGTTTCTAAACACTACTATATATATTTTGTACACTCGCCTTATTTTCGTTTCATTTTTAGATTAGATCCGAACTTAGTGTTTGATTGCTATTGTATTATGTTTGAAGTGAAGTTTAGAAGTTAGTGAGGCATGAAAAAAGTTATATTATTTGAGCCTTTGTATTATTTTTGTATTTGGAATAAAAAAAAAAATGAAAATAGCCTTTTGAGCATGTGTACTTACCAAAAGAAATATATTATTGTAAGACATGTACTAGGCTGAAAAAAAAGTGAGTAAAAAAAAAAATTCGAAAAAACATAAAAGCGAAAAAAAAAAATAGTTGTAGAAGTAAAAGAATTAGTGTATATTGAGTTAGAAGAGTCAAGCAATTTAGTTCGTTAAAGATTTTATTAGTTCGGATTTAATCTAAGTTTTGTATTATTTTTATTTAACCCATTTACACTCCATTATATATTATTCACATGCCTTTACCTGTATATTACAACCCGAATAAAAGTCCCCGTTTAGTTGTACTTAGACTCTAGTGGTGGAGATTTGATTCTTTATCAAGCCTATGATAGAATATTCACCATTACTGAGCAGTTGAGTTATTCTACAAAACACGTTACACACCTTTTAGATTAGTTTGAGAGTTTGTGTGATTTACTTCCCATAAAATTCGTGAGGTGTTTGGTTATGTAAATTTTTGGCTTTGATAATTACTTTAAAACAGTTTTTTGCTTGAGGGCAAGCAAAAGGTTAAGTTTGGGGGGATTTGATATCGCATATTTATACGTTTATTTCTATGCGATATTCGGTCATTTTTCATATTAAACATGATGGATAAGATAGGTTTTTGCATTTAATCGTGTATATAGGTTTATATGATTGGGAAGTGGAAATGGTGGAAGAAATGAGTTTAAAAGACGAAAAATGGTGAAATATGACAAGGAGAACGACGCAGTACCACCTCTACCGTTTTGATCATAACTTCTTCATACGATATCCGATTTAGGTGATTCAAATTGGAGAATAAAGAAGAAAGAGAGAGCTACATTTTATAAATTTTGAATATTGGGAAATTTTGCACCCACTGCGCCGTCCTAACCATCACAACGACGCACTGCGCTGTTTTCAGCAAAATTGGAGTTCGACTCAAACACGAATTCTATCGATTTTTGCCTATAAATACCAACCCAAATCATCCAGAATATCATTCATTCGGTTCTTATCAATATTTGGAGCTGGAGATCTTGGTTTGGAAGCTTGGAGAGCAAGGAAAAGAGTTAGAGTCGGAGTACGATTACAATTCGATCACGACACGTTTTTCAACTTTCCTAGTTTGTTTCTTACTCTTTTATTCCAGATTTTTAGTATGTTTTCTCTACTTTTATTTGCTATTTTGAACTTTAATATGAGTAGCTAAACACTTTTGAATGCTCGTTTGAATAACGGATCTTGTTTGACGGTTTTGTTTCGTTTTTAAATTTTTAGGTGTTTATGTTTAATCGTAGATCCTTATTTGTTTAAGTTTTAATATATTATCATAAAGTTGTTTATATACAAATTAATTAATCAACATTCTAGGTATTCGAGAGGAATCTAGACGGGTTAAATAAATTGTATGAAATAATCAATCGGTCTTTAATTGGTTTAAAATTGTTAGGATTCGAGAGGACCTAGTAATAACAACTTAGGTAATTAAACGTGAACGAGTAAGTCTAATTAATAAGATTCGAGAGGACTTAGTAATTAGAAAAGTTATTCGAGAGGAAACTTTATAAGATTAAATCATAGAACACCGGCTTGTTAATTAATGCTTAATTGTTGATAATTATAACTGTATTCGAGAGGAACACTATAGTTTGAAATAGTTAAAGTTAGTAAGGTATTCGAGAGGAATTTTACTATACATTAGAAGTTAAATATACATTCAATTACGTAAACTTAACTAGATTTTAAGTGAAGTATCAAACGAGTGTTTTTCTCCATTATTTGATAACAAACAATTACTTTTTCTAAATCGATTTTATAATCACTCTTTAGTTAAATAGTTAATTAATCGTGACAACAAAAACCCAAAAACAAACAAGTATTATTAATTCGAAGTTAAAAACTAAATTAGTCCCTGTGATCGAACCTTTACTTACTTAAAGCTATATTATATACGAATAGGTCCACTGCCTATAAGTGTGTAATTAAGTCTACAAGTAGGTCGAGTTTATTAAACTAGATTTTACACATCAACCTAATTAATTACTCCCTAAACACACAAACTCTCGATGCTAATAGTGAAGACTCAAAAGTTTTTTTTCTAAATTGCCAATCTCATACTTATCAATATGTAATCTTTTGGTGTCATATAGGCCACATTACTCAGCAACATATAGGTTTATTTCTTCAATTTTGATTATTTTTTTGTTGCCATGTAGGCTATAGTTTACTAAGCCACATATAGTATTTTTTTTCTTCTTCTTAATTTTGTGTTTAAAGTTTTCCGACTCATATCATTATGTTCTAGTAATATGCACAACTTCATGTTATAAGTTGTGAACTGCTCCGCCAATTATTGCGTAACATAGGCTTCCATTTGAGATTTATTTCACAAGTTTTTCTTGACAGATCTATAAATTTTCCCATTTCCAAAAACCGAAATAAAAAACCAAAACAAACCGAAAAAAACCGAAACCGAGAGAAACCGAACCAATGTAGAAACCGAACCAAACGGTTTGGAACTTTCAGGAACCGAAATTTCGGTTCGGGTTTGGGTTGAGGTCGGAACCGACCCAAACCAACCCATGCTCACCCCTACTACAAAGATTTTTAAAAATTTGTTGTAAACTTTGTCCTATAAGAAAAGTTTTGTTTTATTCATTCACCAATATCGGATAAAAGTAACAACACATAATAAAATATATTCAAAGCTAAATTAGAAATATATTTTTCATTAATAGTATATATCTTGTTTATATAAAGTATATTTAACCAACTAATCATTTTAAAGTAAGAAAAATATTAGGTATTTATATCTATATTTAATAACTTTTACGCACCTAACTAATATATATATAATTTGTATATGACTTTATCAATAAATATGATATAAAATACATCTAAATCTAATTTTTGAATTAATATTACAACCAAAAATACATTGAATAAAAAAGATATAATAATATAAGAATCTATAACGCAATCAATTTAAAAAAAACTCGATACAACCAACAATATTTAAACAAAATGAAATTAAATCATTTACGTACGATTTATCAGGAAAAAATATATCTTCTGCATTGTGCGAATACTAAGCATTCTTAATTTGTTTTTCATTGTTAAAACACATGTTGTCTACTTATACTCTTTTTTATAACGTGACATTGCACAAACTCAAGTATACCTATAACTACCATATATCGACAATACTTCAAATAAGTTAAACTTCAAAAATAGTTTTCATACGAAGATGATGTTGATCCTAGCGGGAGAAAGATATTGAAGACATTTTGTCAACTGAAGATGATGTTGATCCTAGGGGGAGGATATAGAAAGAAGGAGTGAAGACACAGTCATCACTGCCACCTCAGAACAAGAAGCAGAAGATGATGTTGAGGTGGAAGGTGAAGAGATGGAGATTGATGTAGAAGATAAGGAGGAACCTATAAATGAGGGGGAGAAGGAGATGGAAATTGAAAAGAATCAAGAAGAAGTAATTACTACTGCAACAATTGAAGAAGTTGTCATTTCTACTGCAGAGTTTGTTATTACTGAAGATATAATGGTTTCTACTACTCCTACTGTTTCTACTGCTCAAGTCTTTTCTACTAAAGGAGTATTCTCTACTGAAGATCCAATTACTAAAGCTCCTTCAGTATCTATTCCTACTAGAAAAGCTCCAACAACTTTATTCTCTGAAGCTCCAGCAACAATATATTCTGAAGCAACAATTGTAACAACTGTTTCTACTATAGTATCAACTACTATTGTTGCTGAACAAGCAGCAGCTGCTGAACTTCTAAGGCTGGAAAGAAGCAAGATTGTTGAACAAAGAAAAAAAGAACAAGCTTCCAAACCTAAAGAGAAAGGAGTTGAAATACCTGTTGCTCCTGACAGCTCAAAGATGGTAGAAGGAGTTGACTTTGTACAAGATCCTTCAAGGCCCACAGGTATTAGGCCAATTATCCCTCCTCACAGATCCTACATTCCCAAACTTGTTTCAGAAGTTGAGCCAGTTGAGAAGGCCAAAGGGAAGAAGATTGTTGTGGATACTAGCAAGGAGGAAAAGGAAAAGAAGAGAAAGGAGAAGTTGAAGAAGATGGATGAGGTAACAGCACTTCAATTAGCTTCTGAAGAGTTGGATGTAGGGTCTGATCCTGATACACTTAAAGACATCCATACTAAACTTCAAAAGGCTGAATTAGAGAAAACCCAGAAGCTGAATGAAGAAACTGCACTCTTGCTAGCAGAGCAAGAAAAAGAGATAGCTGAAATTCAAAAGGAAGAAAAAAGAGAAAAGAGAAGGAAAGCTTCATGAAAACGATCTACTCAAGAGAAGCTAGCCAGTGATAAGCATAATTTCATGGCCTATTTGAAGTCTAAAGGATACAGTGGAAAATCTTTAGGGCCAATGAAGATTTGGAACCTGCTTGCTCTGGTTGAGAAAGAAAAGAAAAGAGACTCTCTTAAGAAGATACAACTCACAAAGCAACAAGATCAACAACAGTATGAGTTGGAGTGGTCTATGAAGAGAGCACAAGAGACAGGAAGACTCATGTTTGATGCTCAAGGAAAAGAGATTCATAATCCTTTTGCTCCTGTCAAGTCAAATCCTCCTGAGCAGTTGAAGAGGAAGAAATCATGTTCTACAAGAGTTCATCAGAAGAGACAAAGAAGAGATGACATTCCTGCTTCAACTACTATTGCTCAAGGAAGTCCTAGTTTACCAACTGTTCAAGTCAAGAAGGAGCAAGTCAAAGTCCAGATTGAAGAAAAGCAAGGGTACATAGAAATTGATGAATATGACTGTTCTGCCTTGATAGTAAATGAAGAAGGACTTAGGATAGAACCATTGGCAGTTGAGCTTCCTGAGATCATTGGCTGGGAGTATACTGGTGGGCCAAACAAAACAGAATATGTGGTAACCAGACAAGACAAGTCTAAAGCAGTTGTACCATCCTTTTATAGAATGATTAGGGATTTCTCAAGAAGTGATCTGGAGCGTGTATATGATATTGGAAAAATCAAATATTCAAATTCTAGAGGTGAATGCTCTGGAATAGACATGGCAATGGATTGGCTTATGGGATGTTTGATCCAGATGTAGAGAAGATTAACCCTGCATTCAAGAAAGGAGGTCCCAATAACCCTGTGATTAAGTGGTACATGTATGAAAGAAGTGGAACTTTCTCAATAGTTAGAAGACATGGTGCAATGGAATTCTATCTAGTTGACATAAAGTATGACTTGGGGTTGAGGACGCTAAAAGAACTGATTAAGGTTAGACTGCATGGTCTTGTGGCTTCCAGGATGGCGCATGAGTTGGTTTGGAAGATTATGGGGTAGCTCAATGAAGAGTTAGCAAAAGAAGCAGAGGAGAAGAAGAAGAACTTAAAAGATAAATGATAATGTCTTGTAATTAAAGTAGTTAAAACTTGTGTAAGAACTTGTACTTTCAATAGTAATAAAAGGTCAAGTTAGGGGGAGATTGTTGGGATTGAAACTTAGTTAGTTTAGTTTAAATTTCATTAATACTGCTCGCTGCTTGTTACTACTGCTAGTAATGTATGTTTCATTAATACGGAGAGAAGATAGTTAATGTTGAAGACATACTATTACTACGGAAGACAAGTTACTACTGCAAGATCATTATTACTACGGAAGACTTCTTGTTAATGCGGAGAAGACTGTTTCTACTGCAACATACTTGTCATTCAAGTTTAGAATAGAATTACAAGTATAGTTAGATTGTATTTCCTTATTGATAGATATTTCCTATTTAGATAGGTTAGCCTCAAGGTCTATATATAGATCCTTGTAGATTGATAAAAACACGTTTTATTAATAACATTTATTAATTCAATTGAGGCTTATAATTCGACAAACTTATTGTTCATCATCGTTGTTTATTTTACAGTATTGTTTGATTCGATAAACTTGTAATATCAAAGTGTTCAATCCGCTGCTGAACTTCTTTGATAGATCAAGATCTTCTTTAGACGAACGTTAGGTTTACTCAACTTATTTGATCCTGACAAGTAAAAAAGGGGGAACTGTTTTTGTTATTTTTTGTTATAAACCTTTAACTTTTATAAATATATTATTAGGCTAATTAGAATTGTAAATTGACAGAACTATCCTTTTAGTATTGTTATTTATAAAAACCCATTTAACTATTTATCATATTTAATCATTGGCTAATATTGCTTCTCCAACTTTTTATATATTTAACACTTTTTACATGAACCCTCCCCCCCCCCCCCCCCCCCCCACACACATATATATATATATATATATATAGAGGTGGGTTCATTTAGGAACCACTAAATATTTAGGAACCATTAGGAACCAATATTCACCAGTGTATATATATGATATTCACCAGTGTATATAAAGCATATGTATATATATATATATACACTGCTGAATATTATATGTATATACACTGGTGAATATTATATGTATATACACTGGTGAATATCATATTAAATATACACTGGTGAATATCATATATATACACTGGTGAATATTGGTTCCTAATGGTTCCTAAATATTTACATGGTTCTTAAATGAAACCAACTCTATATATATATATATATATATATATATATATATATATATATATATATATATATATATATATATAAAAGGTTTCTTTGCGGGACCTTTCAAACCCGTGTCACTTTTGTGACCGACCGACCCAACCTGCACGAAATCTAAGTCCTGTTAAAACACCCCTGTTGAGAGAGCCACGAGCATTGGTAGAAAATATTCTTGAGAGGTCACCCACCCCAGTACTAGGTTTCGAACCCGTGACCTCCCATACAAAGGTGACAGGTGATAACCATTGAGGCAAGCCTATATATATATATATATATATATATATATATATATATATATATATATATATATATATATATATATATATATATATATATATATATATATATATATATACTAGTCTAGTACCCGCGCGATGCGGTGGCGGCGACGAAGTTGATTTCGTAAAATGGTTTTGCGGCTATAGTTTTCAGTAGTTTTTAATCCGTCTCGTGATCCATATGTTAAATATAACACTTTCGGTTGTTTTTCAGTCGTCATGTGATATGAATATAGAAACATATATAATATAAAATTGTATTGGATTTATATTGAAAATGTAAAAAATAAAATTACAAAATCGAAACAAAAGAATAGCATTCAACCAACAAAGGGGAATTGTTATTTGACTTTAAGAAGTCGATTATTATGGGAGAATATACGATGATGCACAAATAAACTCAAAGGAGGGTGTTTTATCAAAAAGATTTGGAATTTTATTGTTATCATTTAAAAGTGTAGGTTTTTCTAGGTTTGACTAATTTAAATCAAATATTTAGTATAATGGGTATATCGTACGTTTATTATTGATGCTTGTAAATTAATAGTCAGTGAAATGTGTCAAACTTTATGTTATAATATTTTAAGATATGTTAACCAAGTTGGTATGTGTTTAGAGTTTATGCATAATTCGAGAAAAGGTGTTAATTTTGTTTTAGGTTCTGGCGAGTTTTTTTTTACACATATGCATTTGTTTTCTTTTTTATTGTTTGGCCGTCCAAATATTGAGTTTTAATCCTTATTTGTAGTCCTACTTACTTTTATAGTAGACATATGAGCTTGGGTATGCCCATTCTAAATTTGTAATTATTTTTACAATGAGATAAAGTCCAAAATTACGTAGTCATCCGTCTATTACATTATAACGTGAGTGTCTAATACATTATATCGATTAAGTATGAACAAAAAAATTGGAAAAATATAATTAATTACAATAAAAGAAAACACTCTCAAAAGTATGTATAATCATCAAGGCAACAAACGTTCTTTGATCATTGACCTCTTATTTTCAGTCTCATATTGTGGGCTTAGACGTTGATATACTTCACCCTGCTACCATGATCATATATGATACGATACGATAACCTCAAAATCATCAATAGTTTCAGAACCAACAATAATCTCTAAAGCAACAGTAATCTCGAAAATCTCTATAATGAGGTAGTAAACATTTTTGGATACTTAATGTTTCTAACACAAAAAGGCGTTTTTAATTCTAAAATAATTAATACAATTAAAATAATAAGAAAGAAAACTCATGTAAGTATCATTTGGTATATTATTAACTCATAGGCAGAAAAGCCTCATTATATTAAAACCGTTCAAGGCCATCAATAATTCAAAAAAAATTAGAGCGGAAAAATTTAAAAATTTTCAAAATTTTCGAATTTTTTTTAAAATATTCAAAAGTATGAAAGTTTTCAAATTTTTTTAAAAAAATTCGAAGTTTTTGAAAATTTTTAAATTTTTTCGCTCTAATTTTAATTTTGTTTTACAAAAACTAAAACTTTTTGAAAATTTGAAAAAGTTTCAAACTTTTTGAATATTTTAAAAAATTCGAAATTTTTGAAAAAGTTTAAATTTTTTTAATTTTTCCCGCTTTAATTTTTTTTTGATAAATACTAATATTACTCACTTTATTCAACACCAACAAAAAATATTTTGATCTTTTAAATTTTGGTAATATTTTTAAATTAGATTAATAAATTCTGCTTTTTTTAAGAAAAATTTATAACTTATCAGATAATTTAAAAGGTCTAAAATTCTTAAAGAGTTTAAAATTTTTCAAAAATTCAAAAATTTAATATTCTGGTTTTATATTTATTTGATGGAACATAATATTAGGATTTTATAAAGGTAAAAGATTTTATAAAAGTAAAAATTAGTTATTATATAATTTAAAACTTAACATTTAAAGATTTCATCGAGTTTCATCAGTCAAATAGAAGTTTTGAAAAAACATCATCGTTTGAACATCATTTGAAATTGATATTAAAACCACAAGAAATAAAGAAACTGTAAAAAATATAAAAATTACTTGGTTCAGATTCGTTAAAAATGGCTACAACACCTAGTTGCATTAGATGCCATCAAGTAGTTGTCACGCCAAAAAACCGTATATTATCATATTGATAAAAAAAACCCGACGAAATCATCATAGCCTCACCTCTATTTGTTACATTTTAGTCAATCATCGACCTCATATTTTTACTATAATCATTGGCCTCGTAATGTTATCAACTCATCGGCATGAACGCCTCATGATAAATACGGATATAAACCGTCATAAACATACCGACCAAATATCTTAACTATATCGAGATAGTAAGATGAGTGTAAACGTACCAAGATTAACGTAAGCCTCATACATAGCCAAACCCCAAACAAGCCACGGATAAACATATTCAATTCACGAACAGATCCGACCAAGTAAATATACCAACAAAAAAAGAAAACGTTAATTCCATAAACATAATATTAACAGATCCAAAAAAGTAACATATCCAAAAAAGTAAACAATCGAAAACGTACCAAGATCTAACAGTAAGTCAGTAACATGACAAAAACCACCCGAAAACAAAGATCCACCAACAACCACCAAAGATCCACCAGAAAACAAAGATCCACCAAGATACCAACATAAAAATAAAAACGTTAATTCCATAAACATGATACTAACAGATCCAAAAAAGTAAACAATCGAAAACGTACCAAGATCTAACAGTAACATCACAAAAATCAGCTGTTACATATCCAAAATTACCACAAACCATAAACCACAAAGATCCACCAAATACCACCATGAACCACCACAAACCACACCAGTCACCCAGATCCACCAAATACCACCGGGAAAATGTTTCCGGCGGCTTATGGTAGACCGGAGGCTACATATCCAAAACTATCACAAACCACAAACCAAAAAGATCCACCAAAGAGAAAGAGATCCACAAACCACCGTGAACCGTGAACCGTGAACCACCGTAAACCGTGAACCACCATGAACCACCGTGAACCACAAAGATCCAGAAACCAAAAACCACAAAAATCCACCACAAACCAAAAAGATCCACCAAAATACAGATGTACAAAGATCCACCACAAACAACAAAGATCCAAAAACCGTCAACCAAATAGACAAATGGTTCCGGCGAGGTAAGGTGTTTCCGACGGTTTAGGTGAGGTGGTTTTGGTGTTTCCGACGTTTCCGGAGGTCTTAGGTGGTTCCGGCGAGAGAGACAAACCGACGGTTTTAGGTGGTTCCGGCAAGAGAGACAGATTTCTAGAGAGAGGTCAGAGGGTTTAGAGAGAGAGTGGAATTTTAGAATGAGAGTAATGTGTGTTGTATTTGTGTGTTGTGTTTGTTTGTGTGTTGTGTTGAGTTGTAATGTGTGTTGTTGTGTATGTACAATCTCTTAAACTCTTAAAGTCAACCTACTTAAAACCATTTGGTCAACAAAACATCAAATGCATTATATAGTAGTATAGATATATATATATATATATATATATATATATATATATATATATATATATATATATATATATATATGTGTGTGTGTGTGTGTGTGTGTGTGTGTGTGTGTGTGTGTGTGTGTGTGTGTGTGTGTGTGTGTGTCGGATTCAATATATATAAAGTGGATTAGGTGAGAAATGAATTTTCGGTGGGAAAATGAGAAAAGGCATTAATTCAACATATTTCTATTTTGATTCATAATTTTATACTTTTAAAAATATAATTTTTATCTAGTTATGATTCAGTATATCCATAAAAGTAGTGATTATATTACGAATTTTAACTTCGATTCACACTTTCTGTGAATTTTATTTTTCGAAAAATTTGAATCAAAATGAAAATCTGTCAAATCAGTGTCATTTTTCACAGAAAATGCATTTCTCACCAGATCCTGATCATATATATATATATATATATATATATATATATATATATATATATATATATATATATATATATATATATATATATATATATATATATATATATATTTAATTTTAAATTAATCTACTAAATATTTCTAAATTTCAAATATCCTTAGTTATATAAATTTTATTTGTTAAACAAATTTACAAATAGATAATTTGACATCTTACAGGACATCTTTTGGGGTTGTCATGTAAATACAATTATATAAAATTTAATACATATATTTACAAATTGTTGATATATCGATAGAGTCTATTCACATATATTATACGTATCATCTTAATGACAAAATAACGTAAAGAAGACCTGTTAATAGGTAGAGTTGAAAGTTTTAACGAAGCCCACAACAAGTGAAGAAAAAATTAAGTACTACATATGTCGGACGCAAGCAAGCGTTAAGTATAAAAGCACAGGGAATTAATCCATGTAGAAGATTGCACGTGAAACAAAACAAGCTTTTAAACAATGGCACAAAACTTTTATAATAGTATTTTATCAAATAATTTCTATATAAATGGATAAGATATATACACTATGCATTCATGTCAAACTGTGTAAAAATGAATTTCTCATCCATGTAGTTTTTATAACCAAAAAATTTGTCCTTAATTTTTTTTTTTTATGAATATCGTCCTTTATTTCACTATTTTTTTACGATTTTTTTCCCTTGTTTGTTAAACTTAACGATTATTATCTTAAAATAACAAAATTTCTATTTTTTCCTTATATAAAACATTATCAACGAACGCATCATTCTCTTTCCTGTTACCATCTTCTAATCCTGTTACATTTAGTAGTATCTAAAGTTTTGTTTCATCATTTTCGCCGTATTCTAGCCAACCGCAACCGTCATTGTCTTCCATTTACGAGATCCATAAGATCTGTTAAAAAGAAAGGTTAAAAACACCCAAAATCCTTTGAAATGGGAGACAATGAAGCTTGCGTTTGTTGAAAATACAACGAAGATGATGAAACAAAACTTTGATTCTGCAAAATCTAAGAGGATTCGTAAACGAAACTGGGAAGAGGGTGACACTTTCGTTGATAGTGTTTTATATTAAGGGAAAATAGTAATTTTTAAAGTTATACTCATTTTTAAGTTTAACAAACGAGGGAATAAAATCGTAAAAAAATAGTTAATAAAGGACGATATCCGTAAAAGAAAATTAAATTATGAACGAATTTTGTAATTATACAAATAATAGGGACTGTTTTGTAAATTCGTTTAAAGTTTAATAAAAAACGACAACTTGACAACTTATAATGATAAGGTAGAAAATAAAATAGTTGATGATCTAGTTTGGAAAAAACAAAAAACACAAATAGGTTCTAGATAATTAACCCCTATTCATATGGAGGACCGTTCATTCCAATTGGTAAATATCAAAGGGTTTTATATGCTATTTATTCAAATTACATTACCCAATGTCCACTATGGCTCTATTTATACAACACATTCTCCTCTAGTTGTTACTCTTTCAAGAACAAACGCCAATAGACTCGCTCTCTCTCCATTATAAATCTCGTCTAAATATTTCACAAACTTTTAAACATAAAAAGTACTAAGATATTTTGTACTCAATCAAGCAAGAATAAAGGAGAAACTAATTATTATTTTTTCTCCTTTTTCTTGCTTGTTATTTTTCTTCTTCAATTTGTAAGGTTTTCATATATGAAATGGTGAATATGGAGAAGATCTGCAACGTTATTCATGGTTTGAAGCCAGTGTTGCTGATGCTAGCTGTTCAGACTACGTTTGCCGGTGTTAACGTGCTTTATAAGCTAGCGGCTAGTGACGGCATGAATCTTCCAATCCTCGTTGCCTATCGGTTTTTATTCTCCGCTGCGTTCATCGTTCCCCTTGCAATATTGGTTGAATGGTTTGAATTCTTCCTCTTTTTTGTTAACAATATCAAAATGAATTGTAAATACAGTTCAAGAACAATTCATGCATTCTGTTTAATGTCCTTGTCATATACATCTACAATCTTTTTTACTCAGAATAATGTAAATTATTAACATGTAAATAGTGGGAGCTTAACATAGGAAAAGAGTAATATGTTGAAACTCGGTTCTATATTACATTTATTATTTGGGTGTTGCTAAAATATGTCAATGAAAATTAATTAATTTTAATTTTTTTTTATATACTTTTAAAATCTATTTAATATATATTAATTATATATATGTTCTTTCATTTATATTTAAAGTATTTATTAATATATATAAATGAAAATTTTAAGTTGAATTAATATATATATACTAAATGCACATATCATGTATCCAGTAGACATTTTAACAAAACCCTCATTAATTATATACTGAAAATTGAATTATGAAATGTCATATTTTGAATTAAAAGAATCAATTAGTAATAGCAAATTATGTAACAATTACCCTCTTAATTGGCAATCTAAAGAATATAGAATTGTTATAAATACTTTTAGTTTTTTTTTGTTTTTTGTTTTAAAGTAATAAATTTAGGAAAAGACTAACAAACATGTAATCCAAAAAAAGAAAAGAAAGGAAAAGAAAACTCTACATAAAAAAAGATAACTTTTCTTACTTTTTTTTGGATTACTACAAGTTGTTTCAAAATTGTCGTGATTTATAATTTATTTAATCAGTTTCTTAATTTCCTTTTTCCATTTAAAGTAAAACCATAAAAAGTGATTTATATTTTCATTAGTCATTTAATATATTACAAAAGAAGAAAAATATATTTAACTATTAGTGTTTATAGTTAATTAGAAGAAATAAATATGTTATTAAGTAATTAGACATTCTAATTTTAGTAGAGGTGATTTTTTTTCAGGAACAAAAGGCCTAAATTGACTTGGATGGTACTTTTTCAAGCTTTTTGTTGTGGCTTATTTGGGTATGTTTTATTTGTTTTTAGATTATTTTTTGTACCCATTTCTTTTATAATCTTGAATATTAATTGAATTTAGATTAGAGGTTATGAAAAAAAAATACTATTAACCTAAACGTAAAACAAAACTAAAAACTTGAAACATTATAAGTAAATAACTTAGCATTATATTAATTTAAATTGTTGAGGATTAATAGTTATGAGGTAGGTGAGGGTTTAACTGCCTTGTAGCAGTGAAACATAGAGATATGTGAATGTGACTCACATTAATCTTCTAGCAAATACCGATACACATTTCTGCTTTTACGTGACAGAAAATGAAAGACAAAATTTGATTTTGCCTTGTCCCAAGTTTCGTAATCAGTCACTTAAATTGTCTTCTAAAATGTCAGTTTTAATATTACGATAACCACAACCCTTAGTTTTGTGTATCTAAAACATATAAGGATTTATAAAAACTTGTATTTCATGATCATAGAAGATAAACCAACTAAAAACAATTATACTTGGCATGTTATCGACAAGTCTAAAGTACAGAAAGTGAATATGATAAAACCACGTAATGCATATCCAACCGATCGAGTAGAATCATTAAAAAAAATGTTTGTTTTACTATTTTTGAAACATGAGAGTAATGTATACTACAAGCTAGGGATACAAAAACAGCAAAAGGCTTTACGTGTAATCATTTTGAAACTACTACATACATATTTTATTACTACTTTCTTTAGAACTTTCGGTAAATCTGCTTTATTTCTATTTTTATAAAGTATATATGTTGCCAAATGTGTTTTGTTGTTGAAGTCGTGCTTTGTGGTAAATATCTTAATTTGTAGAGGCTCGTTGGCTCAAAACTTATACGTAAAAGCTTTAGCGTTGACATCAGCCACCTTCGCTGCAGCTACTACAAATCTTATCCCTGCCATTACATTCGTTCTAGCCGTTTGCTTCGGGTAACAAATTTCTTTACAGTACGTTCTAGTAGACCGATGTCTTAATTATTAGAACTATGGTAATTGGTAAATGTAATTTTCAGGATGGAAAGGTTAGGATGGAGAACGAGCACTGATGCAGCAAAGATCATAGGAACCTTACTAGGGGTTGGTGGGGCCATGACATTGACTTTTTATAAGGGAGTTGACCTTCACATGTGGAAAACCAATGTTGACCTTTTGAATGGTCAACATCATGCATCAAGTGTTCAACATTCAAGCAATAGACTCATGGGTTCTTTATTGGCTATAGGTAGTTGCATAAGTTATTCCATCTGGTTAATCATTCAGGTTAGTTACAAATTTTGACAAACAAATGAAACTAAATGTTAGCTTAAAGACTAATATTTGTTTTGGTATGTTATTGTTATGTGACAGACAAGTATGGTCAAAAAATACCCGTGCCCGTATTCGGTGACGGCTCTTACGTCTTTATTGGGTGGTGTTCAAGCACTCGTTTTTGGGCTATGCACCGAAAGGCATTGGGGTGATTGGAAGCTAGGATGGAATATAAGACTTTTGACTGTGGCTTATACGGTACGTACTTTATTTTGTTGCGCTAAACATACACAATAATATTAAACATGCATATGAATCTTGAGTCTCAATTACTTTGGTCATTCGAGTCGACTCCCTGTACTTTATGGTAATTTTGTATTTCCGTTATAACGCGTGGAAGTTTGCCTCTCCAATTATCAATGCATCATAACCATTTTTCTCAGGGTATGCTGGGATCTGGATTGATGTTTACGTTTATCGCTTGGTGTGTGCAAATGAGAGGTCCACTATTTGTATCGGCTTTCAATCCTCTAATGCTTGTCCTTGTGGCTGTCGCTGGATCTCTAGTCCTAAATGAAAGCCTACACTTGGGAAGGTATGTTAACTTCTATTTTTTTTTCAATTTAACCAAAACTATTTCAAGTTATACTCATAACATCTTAAAAACAATTACTTTTCTTTATAAAGCGTGATAGGTGCGATATTGATTATCTGTGGACTCTACGCTGTATTATGGGGGAAAGGAAAAGAGTTAAAGAAGGTTGCTCAGTTGTGTCCGATAAAAGATTCAAACATAGGACCAAGTGATGGTGCCATTGATGGGGGACGCACGAATGTTGAAGTTAATGGTGATAATGATTCAAAACCCTCAAGCGTACATGGTGGGAATGTTGAATCTAGACATATAGATGTTGTCGTGACTTCATCAAATTGAAACGTTTGTATGGTTGTTTAAGTATTACACACTCCCAAATACCTGAGAGACTACTTAGGTTGTTGTATCTTAACGAGTGATGAGAGATTGATCATTCGTTTATATATAGCATATGATGATAAAAGGATAGAAAACGAAAACAAGAAGAAAAACGAATGAGGGTTTAGTTTAGACTACTACTAGGGTAAGATTTCAAGTGATATAGAGGTGATCGACACTTTTGTTGTTCATGTATTGCTGGTATAAAGAACTTTTATTATGGACAATATTTATATATTTATTTTGCTTGGTTGAAGTTCTGTCCTATGTTTAGTTAAATTTATCTTTTATTGTTCAATGAATACGTAAAATTCATGTACTAGAGTCGATTCCATTAATACTTAGGTGTCGTTATTTCAAAGGAAAATGATGGACAAGTATAAATAAAGAACCTAAAAAATAAACCTAAAGATGTGATTTGAATATTTGGAAAACATGATCTTTAATATATAATAAAAGAGAGGCCTTAAATGCCATATGGCGAAGTAAGGTTCCTTGGATGAGTTAGATATTTTGATTTTAACCGTTAGATGAAATTGATGATATCACCAATTTTTTTTTTCATTTTACACTCTTTTACAATCCATAATTGCATTCTCTGTTCGGTTTCACCATTATTACAATAAAAAACATATGTCTCTTATTGGACAATGATTTACATTATTATTATTATTCTAAAATCCTTTAAAACAAAATATTAATATATGTGTATAAACATAAATGTATATATTTTATTATAACTATAAACAACATGTGTATAAACATAAATGTATATTTGTTATTATACGTGTAATATTGTATTCTCATAATAATTTAAAAGAACGTGTTAATAAACATAAAGTTTACGATTCAATTTTTATTTATATTTATCCACGCTAACGCAGGGCAATAATCTAGTTTGTTAATAAAATGATATAAATTAGTGGGTTTGGATCATTTAACACCATTATAAAACCTGAGGCTAAAGGAACCAATCAAATCTTCTATTTTAAAAACTCACTTTAATTTATTTTTGTTTAAAAATTAATTATCTTAAAAACCGTAAATTTATTAAACGAATAAATTACACCATTAAAACGAGCATTATTTGCTCTTTTATAGAGCACCCACTTGATATATTTTTGACGAAAAAAGTTTTCGGCTTTTTGACTTTGTTTGGAAAATTTAAATTATAAAATCACAGTTTATCACATGTGATATTAGTAGTTTGACTTATGATTTTTGAGTTTTTCTTTTTTATTCTAGTAGAATATACATCATATAATATATTTAGGTTTTGAAATTCACATTCAGTGTTCATATCACATCTGATTTAACCTTACCAATATCAACATTTGACCAAAAACGAAGAAAACATAAATTCGTCAAAATTCGATTTTTTTTTCCTGGTCTATAGAGATTATACCTCATATAATATTTTTGTGTTTAAAATTTAACATTTAAAGTTAAAATCGTGTGTGTTATTGGCTTATTTTTTTTAAAGCTCTACGTATATTATAATATCACATATGATTTACGTTAATATCACATATGATTATAGTACTATCACATGTAATTTCGTTGAATATTTTATAGGTTTAATTTAATTATATGTCATATAACGATTTTAGATCTTTAAATCCACATTTTATGTTAATATTATACGTGATATAATCTTATGAGTTACACATTTGTCAAAAACCGAAAAAATAAAAGTTGTCAATTTTTTTTATTTTTTTTTTAGATAAATCATACATTATATAACATCTTTTGTTTTTGAAGTTTACTCATTTATTTTAAAATCACATGTGATATTAACGTTACAATTTCAATACCCACCCGAAAAATCGAAAAAGTAAAGTCGTCAAAAGTATATATGACCACTACTCTAATTAAAAAAATAATTTAAAAGTGAGTTTTGATTTAATTTTTTTTTTCTAACGATTAACGTTTTGCGAGATAAATTAATTAAAAAAAATAATTTAAAAGTGAGTTTTGATTTAATTTTTTTCATTTGATTAAAAATAAATGGGTGGTTGAGATTTGAGTCTTTTAGTATTTAAAAGATTATTGGTTATATGAATTGGGCTTTGTTTTTTGGGACATTTACATTCATCTCCTTATAAAATTTCAATATTACATCAATTTTCTTTTAAAAATCAAAATTACATTAATATCCTTCCAAATCATGAAAAATTCTCATATATATCCAAATAATAAATTAATGATATTTAAATAATTTTAATATTTAAAAAATTTATCTAAATATTATTAAAACTTTGTGCTCAAATATGTTGGGTTTAATCTAACATTAACCAATTTATCTCTTTTTGTATACTCGCAATATTGATTTAAAAATGATTTATTTCTATAATTTTGAACAGTAATCGGAATAAAAAGGTTGCAAAACTCTCTCGTCTTGATTGATTAATGTTTTGTGATATGTGTGTAAAACCATTTTTTCAAAAATTTAATCTATTCGATTTATTCGATATTTGATTCCTCATTGGCACATTTGTTTTAATAAGCATTTGGATTAGTTTTATTGTAATTATTCAATAATTTAAAATATTAAAATCATTTAATTAATATTTCGATAAATAATTTAAATATTAAAATCATTTAAATACTATTAAGTTATGAATTTGGATGTATGTGAGATTTTTCATGTTTTGAAAGGATATTAATAATTTTGGTTTTTACAAAAAACATTAACATAATATTGAAATTTTGTAAAGACGTAAATATAAATCTTCTTTGTTTGTATATCTTTACTATATTATAAAACATTTCCCTCAAAGTCTTAATCTCTTAAATTTTAAGTAATTGAAACTACTTTTCTACCCTTTTTATACATTTCACAAAATTCATCATTTAAAGCACTTTACAATTAATGACATTTCCTTAATTACAACAATAACTAATAAATATATCTTTATCTTTACTAATATATAAAACATTTTCACTTTTTATTAAAATGTTAAATTTTTAAGTAAAGTATAATTAGTAATATACCCCTTAATGAATATAACATATAAACTAATCTTAATTTCCTTTAGTTAATTATATTACTAATTTCATAAAAAAAAAAAAATATTCATATAAAATAAAGGCAATTTAATTAATTGATATAAAATTTGTATTCAGGTAACCATTATTTTTTAACTTTAAACGTTATTTGATAGAGTAAATTTATCAAATATTTGATTTATAATCTAAATTTAATAAAGCTAGTTGATAGTGTTGTGGTTCGTGTTGCTCTATAATTCTAGCAAGATGGTGATCATCAGAAGTTTATATTCTTCTATTAGTCACCGATAAGTCTTAATACCGATAAGATGAGTAGTATCACATTTGATACTTTTAAGGTTAATAAATTTTGTTACCATATTGTGACAACCGTCTAATTTCCAGGTGCATTTTCTACTCTATGTCTCTTTCGGTCTATCTAGTCTTTAACTTTTCAATAATCGGAACCGCGACAGCGTCGGAATCACAACCGGAATCAAATTATATAAGTCCTAATACCAAGAAAACCCCTAATGAACTTTCCTAAGTCCATAATGTAACATACTTTAAAACTTTAGTTAACAAAAAGGTCCAACGAAACACTTATACAAAATCAGCCAAAACACAAAAATAATTACAAAAATCGTCCAGGACGACGCACAGAGGCCATGTGCGCCGTCCTGCAGGACGAAAATTGCAATGAATTTGAAAATTCTGCATGTCTCGATTCCACCACTTTTTCAACCAACCAAACTCGATTTTTGTCCATAATTTACTGCCAATGGCAGTCCCCAACACACTCTTTCATTATTATCTTTAATTTTCTTTTCATTATCATTTTACAAAAACAAAACACACACAAACACCAAATCCTCTCAACTTTCTCTCAAGAACCCCTTTGTTTCCAGTAACTTCAGCCATTAAAATCCCATTTTAATCCATACAAATCGTTAGAATCATCAAGAGAAGCAAGGGGTGTCGTTTATTTCGAAAAAGGACCAATCTTGTAAAGATTTTTGAAGCTTAAATCCGGCCAAAACTCATCATCCGAGCTTTTCCTCCGGTAGATTTCTGTCTTTTTACTATTTATATACAAATAAACAATTGCATGTAAGATCTAACGGTTCAAAATAAGTTTTTGTACAAATCTATGACTTTTTATGGTCAAAAACGTTTTTAAACGAAATAACCTTTAGATCCACGAATTTGTGACTTAAAATACCTCATAAACTGTTAAAATGATGTTTTAATAAGTTTAAACCTATTGCATGTCGGAATCTAAGGCTAAATAAACGTTTTACAAAGAAAACTCGAAAACCCGCGTCATGTGCGCCGTTCTAAGGCACAGAACGACGCAGTGAACACCAAAAATGTGTTCTGTGCGCCGTTCTAATGCTCACAGCGGCGCACAGAGCTGCTGTTTTCCCGAAACTTGTCGTTTTTGCCATTTTTAGCACGTTTAGACCACATTTGACCCGCTGACTTTTCGACACATGACATTTTGGGACTGAATATGTAAAACAAATAACATTTGAGACATGTATGGACTATTTGGACTTGAATTGAACTAGAATATGTATATATTGTGTTATAGGTGATTTGTGAGCGAAATTGGTAGGTACATTTTTGGATATGAAATTTGGGCTCGGAAGCGCTGCCCAAATTTCCTTAGAAAAATGTAAACCACTTCAGCGAGCAAAAACACTTATGACATAATAATAATAAACGTTAAATCGGACTTTTTGGACAAAAACGTGACAATTACCTTCTCGGACTATTTTAACAAAACTTAACCTTGACACTTAAAGTTTAATAAAATGTTATCTATACTATTATATTAAGAACATAATAAGATAATAACTATTAAACTATCTTGGTATTATAGGCAATCCGTGATTCCCGGCTACCGTTCCGACCGAATTTCCGTGTCTTATTCTTCGCAATCCGTGAGTTACAACCCCTTATTTTTATATGTATTTTGCATGATTTTGGGGGAAACATAAGATTGTTTGTACTTAAAAACATTTATGAACAAATTGCAACTTTGTGAACTTTGACTTATTACAAAATTATGAACTATTTTGACTTTGGAACTTTATGAACTATTTTGACTTTGGAACCTTATGAACTATTTTGACTTGGAACTTTATGAACTATTTTGACTTTGGAACTATTGAACTATTTTGGACAAACTCTTTGAACTCTTATGCGTAAAACACTTTTACTCTACTTGAACTTACCGGCTTGCCCCCCTTTTTCGGCTAAACTAATTATTGATGCTTGTATGCGGACCGACCCTTGATGGAACTATAACACGACTCTTAAGTGACGGAACAACTATCTCTTTTTAAAACAAAACTACTTAGTGCCCAGCTACTTTTTTTTCCTAGAACTTTACACACTATTAACTACAGAGCCGTTTAGTAATTATGGGTATTGTGACAACCGTCTAAACTCAGGTCGAGAATGCTAACTTATGACCTCGATAAGTATGTTTGATACTTGCTATAACTAACCTTATGTGTTACGTGGTTACGTAGACATAACTCTTTAAGCTAAGCTCGTTGTAACTCACACAAAACTTTTAACGTAGGTTTACGTTACTTAAACTTTTAACGTGCGTGTCTCGGAACCGGAATCGGAATCGGAATCAAACCAACAATTGAACTCTAAAATACTATGAATACATACAAAGAACTTTCCTAAGTTCACTTGAAATCAATCGGGAACCTCAACGAACATAAATACCTAACGAGAACGAAAAACGGGATTTCTGCCGAACCAGCCATTCAGCCAACGGCTGGATGGACTCAGCCAACGGCTGGGCTTCAGCCGGCGGCTGAGCTCCTCCAGCCGGCGGCTGGATGCTGCTGGACAGGTGTTCGATGACTCATTTTTGCATGAAAAACGATTGGGACACATGTTTTAACCCGATTTGACCCCCTTTTCCTGCCAGAAGTTACTATCCCAAGGTGCTAATACTCTTTTCTTTTCTTTCATTTTAACATAACACACACACACACTTCACTCTTTTTCTCTCAACTCTCTCTAAACTCTCTCAAACACCATTTAACTCCAGAAATACAGCAAGAAAACATCAAGAAAACACCCCCATAAATCGTCCTCATCATCAATCTAAGCAAGGGTTTCCGTTCATCTAGTCAAATACATCATTTTCTACCGATTTGAAGCCGAAAACACCTCCTAGCTACTCTAGATCATCATCCATACACTTTCTTTGGGTAAAAACACTTTTCCTTTAGTGTTATTACATAAATAACTCATTGCATGTGCGATCCATCACTTAAAAACAAGTTTTTATGAAGTTTTATAACGATTTTTACACAAAAACGGGTTTTCATAATCTTCTACATAAATCTATATATTTGTATCTAAAAATCCAAAAGAAACTGATATTTGAACATATATATAAGTACTCTTGATGAATATTCAGTTGCATGTCGAAATCTAGCTCAAAAACGCTTAAAATCGCGAAAATGGCAAAACAAGAAAATCTGTCTCGGCAATTCAGCCGCCGGCTGAAATATTTCAGCCGCTGGCTGAATGAGTCTGTGCACAAAATCGTATTTTTAACGTTTTAACGGAGAAATCGAGACACGTGTACTTTTCACAGTTTATAAACATAATATAACAGATTACATAATTGTATTTTGAATGATAAGATGAGGTATTTAAATAACTAATTCATCATAACGATATATAATGATATTTTATGAATCGTATTAAGCGGGAAAGTGGATAGGAAATTTTGGACATAAATTTTATAGCGCGGAAGCGCTGCCCAAATTTCATTGGACATACTTATAACACTTAAACAATAAACTATTCGTTGACTAACGAGTTTGAAAGCTAACAAGTGATATACTTACACGAAAACTTGGTTTATACTAGGATTCCGGTGATTCCGAGCACCTTCGAGCAATTCCGAGCACGCAAGTAATCTTTGCAAACAGTGAGTTACAAACCCCTACTTTTAAATGCTTTTAAACATACTTTTGGGGTGAAATGCGAGTCTTAGGCTTAAACACTATTTAAGCTGATAAACGCTTTGATACTTGAATGCAAAACGAAAACTATTTGATACTCGAATGCTTTTATGAAAACACTTGAATACTTTGAATGCTATAACGAGATGACTGATATTTTGAATACTAAAACGAATAACTATTTTGCCGGCATTGTTGAGGGTTTTGCCAACAATGTCGAGGACACGAAAGCTATATTTGCCAATGACTAAAACAATCGATCGTCATGTTGCGGACTTTGTACAACATGGACGTGAGAAACCACTGAAAACTCCCGACACTACCAAGGACATTAGTTGCTATTAATCCCTTTGGAAAGGACCGTTAGTAGATATGGATAGCGCTATTAGGGTAGATTGACCCTCACCACAACGACTTATAACGATGGTGCATAATACTAAATGGGTAGGCTTTAGGCTTAGCAACGATCATTGGGCAAAACTTAGGATTGTCACATAGTCGCGCTATGTGGTCAATGTCTATAAACACAAATGCTATACTCTATACATTTATATGTGACAACTATTTTGAATGCGATGCTTTATGCATGGTTATGCGATTACAATTTGAAAACTTATGCTTTTACTTAAACTTGTAGCTCACTAACTACGTCTCCCGTAGTTAAAACTTGACTCGTATTTTCAGGTAACGAGTAAGCTAGCTGATGACTTATGCTTTTGGGGCGACTGACTTCAAGAACGGGATGGGTTTGGGTGGTTTGGTTGAACACCCCATTTTGTAATTCGGATATGTAACTTTGTTTTAAACTTTGTAAACCTTGAATATTATGTTTTCCTTAATGACATTTGGCGTTTATCTATATCTTGTGTATCGAATGCTATTGCTCTTCACATTCCGTATTTCCGCTTTAGCGGGGTGTGACAGGTATCGATACTTAGGAAAGAACCGTTCCTTGCTTAGATGGCAATCTAAGTACATATTACTAAGAACTTGACAACTTCCCGTAGGATAGGCGGGGAAAGGGGCCTCACGGTTGAACAATCGGTTTAGTGTGAACACTTAAGTTATAGATGCCAAGAGGTTGATACAAGAAATCTAATTAGTTACTTATACGCATAAATTTACGAACTTTTAGCGATTGATTCCGCAACTACGATTTGACTAAATTTGACTCTACTTAGTCTTTACGAACTTTAGGGCACCGATTCGTCCGTACTTGAACTTTAAAAAGTATATAAATTTTAAGCGACTTTTCTCCGCTAACCTCCTTTTGGAAACTTTTACTTTTATATACTTAACTTATATTTTTTCCGAACTACTTAAACTGTAACTCACTCACTACTTTCGTAGTTGACACTTTATCTTATGTTTCAGGAAATTTAGTGTAAGCATGAGGTGCATGGCATGGACGGGTCAAGGCGGTCGCGTGAGATCTGATTTGGGAAAAGACTTGTCCACTTTTCTTTTGGGAATTTTAATTTAAAAACTTTGTCGATGTACTTTGTACTAAATTCTATGATTTGGTTATCTTTTGAAACTTGTAAACACTTTTAATATTTTTATTAATGACTTGAATGCCGTTATGTTCTTATGACCCGTGTAATGATCTTCCAGCTCTTCACATTCCGTGTTTCCGCTTTAGCGGGGTGTGACAGACTTGGTATCAGAGCACCGGTTATAGAGAAAAACGGTTTTAAAAATTTTTCAAAAATTTTCGAAACCAAACTATAACCAAGGCTTTTTCGGAAAATCATTTATGGGTCCAAACTTTAGAGAATTAATTTCGCGATTGCATGTTTATTTTTAACTACGCATGGCCTGATCACCCATGCCTAGTTCAAAATGGATTATGCAAGGACGGAACGTAATTACTATTGTCAACGGTTTTTGAGTCGAAATTCCCGGGTACTGTCTTTTCCCCGATTCTCACGTGACTGACCCGTACATGCATTTCATTACACATTTCCTTTATTACTCTTTTGTGTCTTCTCGTACTTACGAAACTTATTGTTCACAGATCCGTCATGTCTCACTCCTCTCGTTCACGTTCACCGTCGCATTCACAGTCTCGCTCCCTACCCCGAGCCGCTTCGCCTTCCGAGGGCCGCACCGCCTCAGAAAGCCAGCGCCATCAGACCACCGATCCCACGGAGGACACCTCCATGGCGATCTCTAGCAGCATCGGGTCCATCCCGAGGGCGGTGCTACCCCCTCCACCGGTACCACTCCACTACCGGGGCCCGCGCACTAGGTTGACGGCGCGAAAGCAGGTCATCCTCCCGGGCCGTCTGCCGGACAGGCTGGCTGCGTGCCAGGCAGGACCGTCCCAACCCACTCCATCACACCTACCTTTCGGTCACCCTCCCGAGGTCCCGCATAACCCGCTCATGGACCACTACTCCTGGGAGCGACAGATGGAGCGCGAAGAAATGCAGCGCGCCAGAGACGCCGAGGCCGCTAGGCAGAGGATGCCTCCTACTCTTCAGCCTCCCCCACCGGCCGCATTCCTTCACTTGCACCGCGAAGTGCGGGGACTGGCGCAGGAGACTCAGAACCAGGGACACCTCATCAGTGAGGTCACCGACTCTGCACAACAGTTGTCGGAGCAGGCGTTGCGAGTCATCGCAACGACCCGAGCTACGGCACGAACCGTGCAGCACCTCATCGGTGTGTGCCTAGTGATGGGCACTTTAATTGCGGTCATGGCGGCCAAGATGTTTCTGTTAGTTATTTCTTTTTATTGTACTGTACTTAGTCTAGTCGTAATTTTCTCATTGTACACGACTTAGACTTTTATTTCCTTTTCTTTTATGTATTGTAATAGTATTTCTCATTCAGTACTTGTACCAAACTATTTACCATTAATGGAATTCTACCTTTTATTATTATACTTATCTTATCATATGAATCTTGTACCTGACAATCATTACAATTCTATCTCTTGAATCATAATCATGCGTGTGCTAATTGTTCATTCATATTAATCTCGTGCTATAATTAACTATGGTCACTAAATTATATTCTTATTATATTCCACTCGTGCGTTCTAAACTAAATCTATTCTTCTGATTGTAGAATCATGGCTCCTCGCACCAATGCTAGTATCATTGCTGAGCAAGTTGCTGAACAGTTGAATGCGGCAATGCCCAATATGATCGCCCAGATCACCGCCGGGATCAATGCCAATGTCAACAACCACCACCAGCAACAGCAACAGCAACAGCAGCAGCAGCAGCAGCAACATCAGAACAATCAAAACCAAAATCAGAACCAGAACCAACACCCGAACCCTCCTCCATGCAACTATAAGAGCTTCATGGCCTGTAAGCCAAAGGAGTTTCACGGCACAACTTGTGCTGTACGACTGCTCCAATGGTTCGAGAGCATCGAATCTGTCCTACACATCAGCCGATGTGCTGAGGCGAACAAGGTGGAGTACGCGTCCTGCGTATTCCATGGCCGAGCTCTATCCTGGTGGAACAGTGTTGTTCAAACCAGAGGGCGTGACACTGCCTATGCTCTTCCCTGGAACATCTTCAAGAACCTGCTCATCGAGGAGTACTGCCCGAGAGGGGAAATCAAGAAGCTCGAGGCTGAGCTGTGGGATCACAAGATGGTCGGAAACGACATTGAGAAGTACACCACCCGGTTCCACGAGCTCGCCCGACTGGTTCCAAGACTGGTAACCCTGAGGAGAACCGAATCGACCTTTACATCTCTGGTCTGGTTCCGGAAATCCGTGGCATGGTCATCTCATCTGAGCCGCAGACCCTCCAGAGTGCAATCATCCTTGCTCACCGCCTCACCAGCAACCTCCTCACCGCTCCTGGATTCTCCAAGAAGGAGACGGGTGAGAAGAGAAAGGCCGAGTCAACCCCGAAGAGAAGTGACCGTAGCAAGAAGACCCGTAACACCCGAAACTTCGCCGTGACTGTCGCACCTTCACCTGCACCTGCACCAGCACCACCCGCTAGATCTGGGTCCTACTCCGGACCGCACCCGAAGTGCAACAAGTGCAACTTCCACCATCTCGGGAACTGCCCGTTATGCCTAAGGTGCCAGAAGGTGGGTCATTTTGCCAAGTACTGCCCAGATAAGACAACCGCCCCGGTCCAGAAACTGACATGCTATGAGTGCGGGAGTGACCAGCACCTCCGGAATGCCTGCCCAAAGCTTAATCGAACTCCTCAGAACCAGGGAGGGCAAGGTAGGGGCCGCGCTTACGCACTAACTGCTGAGGAAGCACGTCAGGACCCCAATGCAGTTACTGGTACGTTTTCCCTCAACAACCATTTTGCTTCCGTACTATTCGACTCAGGAGCTGAGAGAAGCTTCATTTCCTTAGAATTTAGACCCCTCATTAATCTAGAATCTAAAGTTCTTAAGGATAGTTTTACCGTCGAATATGCTAACGGCCAAGAATTTGAAGCTAAGGACATAATCCTAGGATGTTCACTATGCCTATCTGATAAAATCTTCCCCATTGATCTGATTCCTATCGAGCTTTCAAGTTTTGACATTATCGTTGGAATGGACTGGCTATCTCGCTTTCGAGCAGAAATCGTCTGTTTCGACAAACTCATTCGTATTCCTCTTTCGGAAAAAGAGACTCTCGTTGTTCAGGGAGACAAGCCTGGACGACAACTTCGCATCGTGTCTTCCATCAAAATGCGCAAGTACCTTCAGAAGGACTATGTCGCATTCCTTGCCCATGTCGTCGAGCGTAAACCTGTAGAGAACCGAATCCAAGATATTCCAGTAGTCAAGGATCATCCCGAAGTCTTTCCCGAGGATTTGCCAGGGCTACCACCTCAACGACAAGTGGAATTCCGAATAGACCTCATTCCTGGCGCAGCACCGGTCGCCAAGACACCGTACCGTTTGGCGCCACCCGAAATGCTATAACTGTCAAAACAGTTACATTAACTCTTAGACCATGGTCTTATTCGCCCGAGTTCGTCCCCCTGGGGAGCCCCAATCCTCTTCGTTAAAAAGAAAGACGGATCCTTCCGCATGTGCATTGACTATCGAGAGCTGAACAAGCTGACTGTCAAGAACCGATACCCTCTCCCGAGGATCGATGATCTCTTCGACCAGTTGCAGGGTGCAACTTACTTTTCCAAAATCGACCTTCGTTCGGGTTATCATCAAGTTCGTGTCAGCGAGACCGACATTCCGAAAACCGCATTCCGAACTCGATACGGTCATTACGAATTCCTTGTCATGCCTTTTGGTCTGACCAACGCACCAGCAGTGTTCATGGACCTAATGAACAGGGTGTGTAGGCCATACTTAGACAAATTCGTAATCGTATTCATAGACGACATTCTCATCTACTCAAGGAACAAGGAAGATCATGCGAAACACCTTAAGCTCATTTTAGAACTCCTCCGAGATCAGAAATTGTACGCCAAATTCTCGAAGTGTGAATTCTGGCTCCGAGAGGTACACTTCATCTGGGGAAAAGATCAGGAGGATTCCTTCCAGAAACTCAAGTACCAACTATGTCACGCACCGATTCTATCTCTGCCAGAGGGCACGTATAACTTTCTAGTGTTTTGCGATGCCTCCCACCAAGGACTTGGGTGTGTTCTAATGCAGAAGGACAAGGTCATCGCTTACGCTTCTAGGCAGCTGAAGGTACACGAGCAGAACTACACAACACACGACTTAGAATTGGGAGCCGTCGTGTTCGCTTTGAAGATCTGGAGGCACTACCTGTATGGCACTAAGTGTACGGTCTACACTGATCACAAGAGCCTTCAGCACATTTTAGATCAGAAAATGCTCAACATGAGGCAACGTAGATGGATAGAACTGCTGAGTGACTACGATTGCGAGATCAAATACCACCCGGGTAAAGCAAACGTAGTATCAGATGCCCTGAGTCGGAAGGAAAGGGCAAATCCATCTCGAGTTCGAGCATTGGGTATTCAAATTCAGACGAGCCTTCGAACGCAGATCGCAAACGCACAGCAAGAGGCGTTGAAACCCGAGAACATTAAGGTCGAAACGCTTCATAATCATGAGAAGGAATTTGATGTGTAAAATCGAGTCTTAAATTTAACCGACTATTTCACGCAATTACACACTTATAGGCAGTGGACCTATTCGTATGTAATATAGTTTAATAGTAAGTATAGGTTCGTTCGCAGGGACTAATTTGTTTTTATATTCGAATAAATAATACTAAGAGTATTTGGGGGTTTTTTATCGTAACTAAAATTGCAAGTAATTGAGTAAAAAGTGATTAATTAAAATCGAGCAAAAGATTTATGGATTAAATCAAATAAAAAGAGATTACACTTGTTTGACACTTCACCTATTTTCCATTAATTTTACGAGATCGATTGTTGTTTCAACTTCTAATGTATACTAAAAGTCCTTCCGAATCTTTTACTAACTTTAATTATTGCTACTTACACCGTTCCTTCCGAATACAGTTAATAAATATTAATAATTAAGCAATAAGTATCAAGCCTGTTTTTAGTGATTTAACCTTATAGAGTTTCCTTCCGAATAACTCCTCTAATTATCAAGTCCTTCCGAATCTTAATACTTAGACCTACTCACTTAAATTTAATTACCTAAGTTGTTATTACTAAGTCCTTCCGAATCTTAATAATTTTAAATCGATTATAGACCGACCGATTATTTCATAAAACTTATCTAACCTATCTAGATTCCTTCCGAATACCTAGAATGTTGATCAAACAAATTAAATATAAACAACTATGATAACATATTAAAATCTAAGCAAATAAGGATCGACGGTTAAACACAAAAACATAAAACAACCGAAAACGTTAAATAAACATCAAACAGGATCCGTTGTTCAAACAAGCATAAAGAGAGTTTAGCTACTCATAACGTGGTCTGAAAAAGTAATTAAAGTGTTAGAAAACATGCTGGAAAAATAATGAAAACAAGAAAAGAACAAACGATGAAATCGCCGAAAGTGTCGTGATCGCCGATTGCCGAAATTATGATCTTCCTTGCCTTGAAAACTTGCTTCCAAACTTAATAACAGCTCCAGAGACGTAAGAATAATAATGAATATCTTTCTGGACGGATTTGATGTTGTATTTATAGGCAAAATCAAGGTGGAAATCGTGTTCGACTCAAACTCCAATTTCTTGTGCTTATCCAGACAGGTGCGCAGCACCGGGCTCTTTCCGTGTTCAAAACCAACTCAAATTCCTTAGGTGCGCAGCACCTCCTTAGCTTCTCCGTAATCTCGTCATTTAAGCTCATTTCTTCACTCCTTTCCACTTTCCGATCATGTAAACCTGTAAAATAGATAAAAACACTTTTCCACACGATTAAATGTAAAAACCTATCCTATCCATCATGTTTACTATGATAATCGACACAATATCGCATAGAAATATCTATATAAATATGCGATATCAGAATTCGAACGCAAGTCCGACGCAATCTACTACTTCAAGGGTCGAGCATGGATTCCAAAATCTGAGGATCTTCGCAAACTCATTCTGGACGAGGGCCACCGATCTAGATACTCCATCCATCCGGGATCCGACAAGTTGTACAAGGATCTCCGAGAGTACTACTGGTGGCCGGGCATGAAGAAGGATATTGCCTTGTATGTAGCTAAGTGCCTCACTTGCTCCAAGGTCAAGGCAGAATACCAAAAGCCCTCAGGTTTACTTCAGCAACCGGAAATTCCCATGTGGAAGTGGGAACAAATTTCCATGGACTTCGTCACTAAGTTGCCCCGTACGGCTAAGGGTAACGACACGATTTGGGTAATCGTGGACCGTTTGACAAAATCCGCTCATTTCCTGCCGGTCCGAGAAAATCACTCGATGGAGAAATTCGCTCAAGTCTACATCAACGAGATCGTCTCTCGTCATGGAACCCCTCTCTCCATCATCTCCGATACGGATAGTCGATTCACTTCCCGCTTTTGGAATGTCCTTCAGAAGTCGTTAGGTACGCGACTAGACCTTAGCACTGCTTACCACCCTCAGACCGACGGCCAGAGCGAAAGGACGATCCAAACACTTGAGGATATGCTGAGAGCATGTGTAGTCGACTTCGGAGGAAGCTGGGACGCTCACCTCCCTTTGGTCGAGTTCTCCTACAATAACAACTACCATGCCAGCATCAAGTGCGCACCATTCGAGGCTCTTTATGGACGTAAGTGTCGGCCACCACTTTGTTGGCTAGAAGCTGGCGATCGACAACTTACGAGACTTGATATCGTCCAGGAGACCATTGACAAGATCACCACCATCCGTGAAAGACTGAAGACATCCCGTACCCGACAGAAGAGCTACGCAAACAACCGAAGGAAACCCCTCGAGTTCCAAGTTGGCGACAGAGTGCTCCTCAAGATATCGCCATGGAAAGGGGTAGTCCGCTTCGGAAAGCGCGGTAAACTAAGTCCAAGGTACACTGGTCCATTTGAAGTCATTGAGCGTATCGGTCCCGTTGCTTATCGTCTCCGACTCCCCCAGGCTCTCGCGAAAGTTCATAATGTATTCCATGTCTCACACTTGAAAAAGTGTCTGTCTGATGAGACCATCGTCATCCCTCTTGACGAGGTCAAAATAGACAACAAGCTAAACTTCATCGAAGAGCCGCTCGAGGTTGTTGACCGCGAGGTCAAACAACTCAGGCAGAGCCGTATTCCGATAATCAAGGTTCGGTGGAATTCCCGACGTGGTCACGAATTCACATGGGAGCGTGAAGACCAATTCCGTCAGAAATATCCACATCTATTCGAGAACACTTCTTCATGATGGGACGAACTAAATTTCGGGACGAAATTTCTTTCAACCCGGGGAGAATGTGACAACCGTCTAATTTCCAGGTACATTTTCTACTCTATGTCTCTTTCGGTCTATCTAGTCTTTAACTTTTCAATAATCGGAACCGCGACAGCGTCGGAATCACAACCGGAATCAAATTATATAAATCCTAATACCAAGAAAACCCCTAATGAACTTTCCTAAGTTCATAATGTAACATACTTTAAAACTTTAGTTAACGAAAAGGTCCAACGAAACACTTATACAAAATCAGCCAAAACACAAAAATAATTACAAAAATCGTCCAGGACGACGCACAGAGGCCATGTGCGCCGTCCTGCAGGACGAAAATTGTAATGAATTTGAAAATTCCGCATGTCTCGATTCCACCACTTTTTCAACCAACCAAACTCGATTTTTGTCCATAATTTACTGCCAATGGCAGTCCCCAACACACTCTTTCATTATTATCTTTAATTTTCTTTTCATTATCATTTTACATATTCATTTTACAAAAACAAAACACACACAAACACCAAATCCTCTCAACTTTCTCTCAAGAACCCCTTTGTTTCCAGTAACTTCAGCCATTAAAATCCCATTTTAATCCATACAAATCGTTAGAATCATCAAGAGAAGCAAGGGGTGTCGTTTATTTCGAAAAAGGACCAATCTTGTAAAGATTTTTGAAACTTAAATCCGGCCAAAACTCATCATCCGAGCTTTTCCTCCGGTAGATTTCTGTCTTTTTACTATTTTTATACAAATAAACAATTGCATGTAAGATCTAACGGTTCAAAATAAGTTTTTGTACAAATCTATGACTTTTTATGGTCAAAAACGTTTTTAAACGAAATAACCTTTAGATCCACGAATTTGTGACTTAAAATACCTCATAAACTGTTAAAATGATGTTTTAATAAGTTTAAACCTATTGCATGTCGGAATCTAAGGCTAAATAAACGTTTTACAAAGAAAACTCGAAAACCCGCGTCATGTGCGCCGTTCAAAGGCACAGAACGACGCAGTGAACACCAAAAATGTGTTCTGTGCGCCGTTCTAATGCTCACAGCGGCGCACAGAGCTGCTGTTTTCTCGAAACTTGTCGTTTTTGCCATTTTTAGCACGTTTAGACCACATTTGACCCGCTGACTTTTCGACACATGACATTTTGGGACTGAATATGTAAAACAAATAACATTTGAGACATGTATGGACTATTTGGACTTGAATTGAACTAGAATATGTATATATTGTGTTATAGGTGATTTGTGAGCGAAATTGGTAGGTACATTTTTGGATATGAAATTTGGGCGCGGAAGCGCTGCCCAAATTTCCTTAGAAAAATGTAAACCACTTCAGCGAGCAAAAACACTTATGACATAATAATAATAAACGTTAAATCGGACTTTTTGGACAAAAACGTGACAATTACCTTCTCGGACTATTTTAACAAAACTTAACCTTGACACTTAAAGTTTAATAAAATGTTATATATACTATTATATTAAGAACATAATAAGATAATAACTATTAAACTATCTTGGTATTATAGGCAATCCGTGATTCCCGGCTACCGTTCCGACCGAATTTCCGTGTCTTATTCTTCGCAATCCGTGAGTTACAACCCCTTATTTTATATGTATTTTGCATGATTTTGGGGGAAA
Source organism: Senecio squalidus (assembly GCA_910822075.1). Lineage (NCBI taxonomy): Eukaryota > Viridiplantae > Streptophyta > Magnoliopsida > Asterales > Asteraceae > Senecio > Senecio squalidus. The sequence goes on along the minus strand of CAJVGC010000582.1, from coordinate 47,526,256 downwards.
CATAAGATTGTTTGTACTTAAAAACATTTATGAACAAATTGCAACTTTGTGAACTTTGACTTATTACAAAATTATGAACTATTTTGACTTTGGAACTTTATGAACTATTTTGACTTTGGAACCTTATGAACTATTTTGACTTTGAACTTTATGAACTATTTTGACTTTGGAACTATTGAACTATTTTGGACAAACTCTTTGAACTCTTATGCGTAAAACACTTTTACTCTACTTGAACTTACCGGCTTGCCCCCCTTTTTCGGCTAAACTAATTATTGATGCTTGTATGCGGACCGACCCTTGATGGAACTATAACACGACTCTTAAGTGACGGAACAACTATCTCTTTTTAAAACAAAACTACTTAGTGCCCAACTACTTTTTTTTCTAGAACTTTACACACTATTAACTACAGAGCCGTTTAGTAATTATGGGTATCGATACTTAGGAAAGAACCGTTCCTTGCTTAGATGGCAGTCTAAGTACACATTGCTAAGAACTTGACAACTTCCCGTAGGATAGGCGGGGAAAGGGGCCTCACGGTTGAACAATCGGTTTAGTGTGAACACTTAAGTTATAGATGCCAAGAGGTTGATACAAGAAATCTAATTAGTTACTTATACGCATAAATTTACGAACTTTTAGCGATTGATTCCGCAACTACGATTTGACTAAATTTGACTCTACTTAGTCTTTACGAACTTTAGGGCACCGATTCGCCCGTACTTGAACTTTAAAAAGTATATAAATTTTAAGCGACTTTTCTCCGCTAACCTCCTTTTGGAAACTTTTACTTTTATATACTTAACTTATATTTTTGCCGAACTACTTAAATTGTAACTCAGTCACTACTTTCGTAGTTGACACTTTATCTTATGTTTCAGGAAATTTAGTGTAAGCATGAGGTGCATGGCATGGACGGGTCAAGGCGGTCGGGTGAGATCTGATTTGGGAAAAGACTTGTCCACTTTTCTTTTGGGAATTTTAATTTAAAACTTTGTCGATGTACTTTGTACTAAATTCTATGATTTGATTATCTTTTGAAACTTGTAAACACTTTTAATATTTTTATTAATGACTTGAATGCCGTTATGTTCTTATGACCCGTGTAATGATCTTCCAGCTCTTCACATTCCGTGTTTCCGCTTTAGCGGGGTGTGACACATATTGATTATCCTTCATTACAACATTCGAAAGTATGCGTTACCTGGATTCATGGAAACAGACTGAATTTGAATGTCTTGAAGGCAAATATTTTTTTTCGGCTTGAAAAGCATAACGATAAAAGATTAGAAAATGTAGTGTCTGAATGTATTTTTAATTTGTTGTTGCATCGTTGAAGGAAAATTAGATTTTGTTTATAGAAAACATGGGTTTATACGTGAATACTATTCAGGAAATATATATTTAATTCTTTTTTTGACCGAAAGTGAAATTATTAAACGTCACCTATTAAAAAAACAAAATGACCTGAAAAATTAGACTTTTGTTATGTTCGCAGATGAGCTTAATGTTCAAATGAGTCGAATTATCCAAATTGGGTTGAATGATCCGAACGGAAAATATTCTACGGGGGTGTTTGTTTCACGAAATCTAGAAAAAATTGAGTGAATTTAAATTGAATTCCTTTTCCATAACATATTTGTTTGAAGTTTATGACGGAATTTAAATCCGTTGAATCTAAATTTTTATTTACTTACAAATTTGAGATTCCTTAGGTTAGTGGAGAAGAATTGAGAAAATCGATTATACGACATAATAATTATTATCGTTGAATGGTCAAACCATAAATTGTTATCACAACATTCTTTTTATATTGTTTGAAGGGCAGAACTTTAAACTATTACACTCCACATATATGTAACGAGACATATGATTAGCTACCATAAATCACCCACTGTAAATTGTTGAATATGATTTTTTTTAATCCGCTGCATCGCGCGGGTACAATACTAATAATCCCAAAAATCCCAATATTAAAATTAACAACTAGATTAACACCCTGTTCCCGAGTTTAGCAAGGGAAGAAGAGAAGTGAAAAGAAAATAATTTAACAGAAAAGAAGAGAGAAGAAAGGAGATTATATTTTTAAAAACGCGTTCCCGAGTGGAAGTATTTGGAAAGAAAAGAAAGTAAAGAAAAATCAAAATAAAAGTTCGATATAAACAAATTATAAAACTCATCAAGATCAAACGAGGATTACATAATACACAAATTAATTAACGAAAAACAAGTGATGAACTTTATAAACACAACTGAAACAATTCAATATAAATAAATTAAAAAAACTCATAAAGATCAAACGAGGATTACATAATACACGAATTAATCAACGAAAAACAAGTATATGATAAATTGTTTAAAAAATTTCACTTGTGTAAAAACAAAAAAAAAAGAATAAAATATGAAGAATTTAGCAATTCGATTCGACTCGGTTGTATCGAGTAAAGATGAAAAAGATAAACATGTATATAAAAAATATATATTTGTTTAAAGATAATTTGGGGATTAATTTTTAAAAAATGTACAAAAATAATTTTCTTTCCAAATCTTCTCAATTTTGGAAGGAAAATTAAGAGAGAAAAATGGAACAAATTTTCTTTCTACTTCTTTTCTCTTCTCTCCACTTAAAAACTCGGGAACACGTTCTCTTTTTTATTTTCTTCCTACTTCTTTTCCTTTCCTTTCATTTCTTCAGAAAAAAAATCTCGGGAATACAGTGTTAAGGGAATGTATGTATATCGTTACTCTAAGTAATTAATTAATAAAATAAAAAAACATTCAGCATAAATGAATATTGTGGAACACAGTTGTAATTGAATAAATATAGTTAAAGAAATGATACATTTTTTTAATAATAATGTTATAAAAATATGATAATTGTAATTTATTAATTCTCTTTTAATATATTATCATTTGATTTTATCAAATATAGTGATCATATTATTAGAAGAATTTTATAAAATGTCATATCGTTTTTCAATTAATTAATAGATGTTGACTATGTGTTCAAAGATTGTTGATATTATTTTCAAATATTTATTACACGTTTTATGTTTTTAGATATTAATAAAATCATCTATGCATTCAACCTATGTAGTCAAAATCCATAATTATGTAATAATATATGTTACGATTTCATACAAAATAATAAATCTGAAATATTTTAAGATTATAATTTTTTGGACATCACCTTTTATCATATAACTTTGTTAATGATTTATGAGAGTTTATTGGAGTTTAATACATTTTTTATCTATAGGTTTTGTTTGATTCTCTACTTTTAAGAGAATTATTAATAAAAATAAGTTCTTTATGTCTTAAAATGATAATCTGCTTGGAGATGATCAGTAGAATTTTATAAATATTGCGTACCATTTTAGTATTTTTATGTCTATAGGTTCATATTCAACTACTTTATCATAAATCTTTTAATTTAAATTTAATTAAATTTATAAACTCTGACTCAAACTCAAATTAGCTCCAACAACAATTGATTTCGCCAAGCATTGTCATCACACACATATACACATAATATTAGCCTTTTGAAAATTCTATATATAGTAACAACTTTTAGAAAACATAGAGAGAATAAATGGAACAACCATCTCTCTCTATCTTATAAATTCACTTATTCAAGTTTTCTTTGCATGTGTGCCACCAAACTAGTTAAGTGCTATTTATTGTTTTTAACTCTATAAATGCAAAAGACTTTCCAGTCGTGTTAAGTTTTATGTTGATAATTTCAAAGTTCATGAATTTTTGTCACTGAAATTGATTCAATAGAGACTTCTAATGGGGACATCGAAATCGAGTGATTCGGAGAATAAGATGCAAAAGTTGAAAGCCACATTGATAATGATCGTAGCTGAGTTACTAATAGCAGGAGTGACGATTTCGTACAAATTTGCCGTGGCGGATGGAATGCATCTCAGTGTTTTGATTGCTTATCGTTACTTATTTGCTTCCATTTTCATTCTTCCTCTTGCTCTTGTCATCGAGAGGTGATCCGATTTCCATTTTCTATATGTTATTTTTTTTTGGGTAAACTTCATGACATAAAAAAAAAAAAAATTTGAATTATCTCTCTTTAATCTTGTACTTTTTTCGGTTAATAACTTTTTAAAACGGTAAATATTCACAACATATTTAAAGTCACTTGATCTTAAATTTGATAAAAAAAGATTTTATCTAATTTTAAATTATCGCTACAAGAAAATAGCATGTCTAGGTTACATTTCATCCGATTTGAGATGCCAACTAGACTTAATTTATTACCAGTTATATTTAGAAATAGGTTGTTATGTAACCTCCAAAATCCTTTTTTGAATTTTCACCAACTTTCAAAAGTCATATCAATCATTTATTAGTATAGTTATGTATTTTTTTTAGCTTTTTTTATTATAATATGAAGAAATTCTTTATTCATAGTTTTTAATTTTTGTCAAACTTTTCAAAATAATTAAAATGTCATTGAATATTATTCTAAAAATAGAAAACTTTTAAAATTTCGAATACAATATAAAAAGTTAAGAAAAAAAAACAACCTAATAAAGAAAAGAAAAACAAAATAATAATAATAATAATAAAATTAAAATCTAATAAATATTCTTCGTGAGACTAAGCATAAAAAAGGATGGTTATATCCCACTTGAATTGCAAAGAAAGCCAAATTTGTTAAAAAATTCGATATCTGAAACTGGTTTGACTTGAGAATTCTTGAATTGACCGGGGACATGAGATTTAGAAAACCCTGGTTTGAGTTGAGAGTTCTTGAATTGACCGGGGACATGAGATTTAGAAAACCCTGACCGTGTATCCGACTTCGAACACAATGCTTCTTGAACTATCATTTCCTTAAACTATAGCGAAATGTGAAAATCAACCCATTATTAAATATTTACAAGTAAGTGGATGATTATATATGTATGTGATTTTTTATATAACTTTCATTTTTGAAATATTTTCATTCATTATTGTATTACAAGTGAGTGCGGTTCTAACGTATCAGAACTAGCTTCTCTATCCGCATAACATGCAAATAGTTTCTTTTGTCGAAAATAACATGATTATTGTAAAATCTAATGCATATATAACCCTTTTAAAGATGTAAGACAACACTAATTGTGTATATTTTATGTTATGTTGTTATACACACGCATTTTTTTTACAAACTATAATATATAACCAAAGTCAATTAGTGGTTGCATACAATTTTTGTGTTGTGACTTGTGAGATATTCTAAGTATAAATTTTTCATTAGGATAAAAATTGGGAGTTTGAGTTTTTTTTTTTTTTTTTGGTACTCTTTGAGTTAGTATATATTACTAACATGACTCGGACTTAAGTTTTATCCAATTTCAATAACATTGGTATTATATTAAAGATGATAAAACATCAAGTTTAAATCAATAATATTTATAGAAAATATAAAATAAAAATAATTATAGCATATAAAACTTGTTATAGATCTAAAATAAAGAGTAAATTAATTAATTTTTTAAAAGTTGATGTTAAAGTAGATAAATTAAATTATTCAAAAAAGTGTAAGGATTAAAATGAATTATTTACTATCGGTATGTCCTAATTTTTTTTCCTTTTATATCTATAGATATGCTTCATGAGCTATCATCATTATATATAATATATGATGAATATGAATGGTGTAAAAAATGCAGCTTGATGACATTTTTTGTTTTTGAAATACACATATTTTAACCAAAAAATTTAACTGGGTCAAATTGTGAAAAATGTAAAATAATATTAATGAGGTTTTATTTGTGTGTAGTTGTTGTAGAATAATAGTTAAACGTCAAAATTATAACAGATAAATATTTAACCTTTTCATAGAAATTAGGGTTAATATAAAAAAGAAATAGTAGTTGATGCTCGAAATAAAAATTCTATAATGGATAGCGTTTTTTTTTAGTTAAAACACTATTCATTAGTTTGAGAATTTATAATAAAAGATGGTTTATGAGTTTATTAATTTTAGTTGTGACTTATTTCCATAGGCTCAACTTGATAAACTTGCAACCTAGAAAAAGCGGGCTTACGAGCTTATCGTAAACCGTAACATATGTAGAAACAAATACCCCATTGTACCAATATAAATGGTGTAAAAAATGCAGTTTGATGACAATTTTGTTTTTAGAATACACATATTTGAATGAAATGATTTAACCGCGGTCAAATGGTGAAAAATGTTAAAATAATATTGACGAGGTTTTATTTGTCCGCATTCAATTACGGAATAACGGTTAAACACTAAAATTATAAAAGATAATTTTTTAATCTTCTAATAGAAAATAGGGGTTAATATAAAAAAAAATAGTAGTTGATGATCGAAAATGATTTTTTTTTCGATGAATAGTTAAAAACACTTTTCATTAGTTTGAGAATTTATAATAAGAAATAATATTAATGGAGAAAATCCCCAAATTTTTGTTCGAATACTTGATCCCCCGCGATGGGAACCGAGATGGGATCGGGTGTGGGAAACGGGGACGTAGATTGGAAATATGATTCCAACAATCTTCGTCCCCTTGTCATCCCCCTATATCCCACCACTTTGAAGTAGGGATAGCAAAATCATCCGAAATCGACGAAGAAACCCGAAACTCAAAAGAATTGGGTCGTGTTTAAGCCGAGTTTGGTGGGTTTGGAGGTGGGGATGAGTAAAAATATTATTTTCCGTGGGTTCGAATTTGGATTCGGGTTTTGATAAATACCGGCCAGATTACTTGAACCCATATTAATTGGCTTTTTTCTTGTATAGAAAATATATATACAAATAATAACTGTTTATATATTATATATTTTAATTCGTTTCGGATAATTATTATTATAGTATTGAAAATTTAAATACTTGATGATGAGATAGAATTTTTTTTTTTTTTTTTTGTTAAGTTTTAGCTATTCGGTTAGAGTTTTTTTTATCCCCGAATCTCGTATTTTGTTTGGTATAAATGAAAACGGGTATACTTGATATCTGTGTGGAAACTCGAAAAACCGATGGATAAAACTATTTAAATATTCTATAGATATTAAATCGGTTATGAGTATAAATCTTTTAAATGGATACGGGTTCATGTTTAATAATATCTGATCCAAACCCAATCCGTTGTCATCCCCTATTTTGATGTACTTTTTTTGAAATGGAAAGGTTTAGATATATTGTTGATCCTTATATAAATAATAGGGTTAATAATGGTTTAATCATTAAACTTTCAAGTATTTATTGTTTTAACTACTTAGCTTTATTTGACAATGTTTTTATCTTTAACTTTCAAATATTTATCATTTTAAACACTTCACTTTATTTGACGTTAGATTTACCATTAACACTTTAACCACCTATCATTTTAATCCTTAAACTTCCAAAAAAACAATGTTTATATCATAAACTTTCGATATATTATTGTGTTCACCACTTATAAAATGTTTCGTCATCTAATTTAAATGATTGAAACGAATAATGGTTGAAAATTTGGTGCTTAAAGTGATATATGATTTGTAAGTTAAGGGTAATAAAAATTATTAAAAAGGTTAAGTGATTAAAATGATAAAAGATTAAAAGTTAAGAATAAAAACATTGTCAAGTGGTTAAAACGACAAATATTTGAAAGTTTGATGATTAAACGATTATTAATCCTAAATAATATTAGATATATGTAAACATCCGACAATTCTTCCAAATCTCCAAAGCCTTTGTTGCATTTGCCGAGTCTTTTAATCCTAAAAGACATGATCTTCAATCTGGTTGTTTCAAAAATAGCATGAAAATTTGTTCGCATGACCTAGGACTCTTCTTAAACACTTGATTGTTCCTTTCTTGCCAAATAAATACGAAGTTTCACCAAGAAATAATTTGCCTATAATATTCCGAATCATGTTTCTGTTGGAAGTAGGTTTCAAGTATGAAATGATATTATCCCATGTACCGTTAACTCCATCCATATTTGCAAAACCTCTTATTCTATTCCAAACCAGGGAAGTAAACACGAATTCAAAGAACAAGGGATTATGAGTCTCAGCTTGAGATTTACAGAAAACACACTTCAAATTAGCTAGAACAGAAATTTCAGAAACATCTCATCTCTTCATTTTGTCATGAATCTTCAAGTTTTTCCCCATAATAAGCCATAGGATAAACGTTGACGGGGAATACATTGAGAAAACCAAACAATATTACCCAGTCCACAAACTTGATCCCTAGCTCGAGTCCAATTCCAGGCCACTCGTACAGGAGAAGTCAGTTTCATTCTCGTCCCGATCTCTCCAAATTTACTTATCAGCTTTATATTCGGAAATATTAGGTATCAAAATATGATTAAGAACATGGTATTTTTGCATCCAATTATCTACCATTGTTACCAACTACATCAGCAAATCGACTACTTGCACTAAGACCAGCTTTCCACTCTCTATAGGAAATAAAGTTATTATTTGCAAACCAAGCTGAAGTATTTTTGCCATTACCAATCTTTGGTAAATGATATTATTTTCAGTAAAATAATATAAATATATCTTCAAATACACACACTGTTGTATGTTATCTCAAACGTAAACAAGTTATCATCTTCAACATCTAATCATATTATTCATTTTGAACGTCTGAATTATTCTTTAAGTGTGCTAACCTTTATACGATTAGCTATAAGGTTGGATATGATATATATATATATATATATAAGCAAAACTACAAACAATATTGATGAAGGTTACAAACTTGAAGTGTATTACATTTATAATACAAAAATAGGTTAACCCGGCAAATCTGTATTGTCCCTACCTCTTTTGCCCATTTCAAAAAATGAACGACTGCGTACTCAAGTTTAACAACACACAATTAATATAAATGAAAAGGGGAAAAAGAACAAAACACATGTATCGCACGAGTTTTGTTTAAATAGTATTATACGGAATATACTCAATTTATTTGTTAAATGTTGCAGAAACAAAAGGCCGAAGCTTACATGGACTATACTCTTTCAAGCTTTTCTTTGTGCCACTTTTGGGTATGTCGAGCACCACTTTGTTATTTTCCTAAATTAATTTATAATTACCTTTTAAACTTCAAATAATGCAGGGGTCCAATGGCGCAAAATCTATATGCTGGAAGCTTGGTTCTAACATCAGCAACATTTGCTGCAGCTTTTACTAATCTTATTGTTCCATTCACCTTTATCATTGCCATTCTGTTTGGGTATAGTTTTTCATCTCGTTTATTTGATATGAATAACTAACATGTCGTGGGTTTAATTTCTTTACTCAGTTGAACTTATTCGCGTACACATTTGAAAAAGTATTCATAATCTAAAATGTTAAATACTTTAGTACAAGTATTTTGAAAAATAAAATAGGTGTGGTTAAGGCCAAAATAAGTCAATGTTTCAACGATTTATATGAGTTGGAGCTCAACACAAGTTCTTTTGACTCGAAATCTTAGCTCGAGAATGGAAAAACAAGCTCATAACATGTAACGAAAAGTCATGACCATAATATTTTATTTTGTAATAGTACAATTATCTGATAAACTTGGAATAAAAGGTTGGAGAAGGTTGAAATAGGTAAAATGACAGGAAAAGCAAAGGTTATTGGAACGCTCGTAGGTGTTGGAGGAGCAATGCTTCTTACTTTCTATAAAGGTCGACCACTCGACATTTGGTCAACCCATTTCAACCTTTTGCATGATGATCAGCGCATCGATGGACACGTGACAACAACTCACAAGTCATCTACTCATCATATCTTTGGCTCTGTATTGGCACTGGCATATTCTCTTTCTATTGCCCTTTATTACACTCTTCAGGTCAGTTCTCGTCACTGATAATGTACTAACACGATTATTTTATTTTTTAGGACAGTACACTCCACACCTTTAACCTTTCCCTAGTTAGGACTTCAACCCAGAACCACACTTGGTTGATGGATTTTTGAAATACATCTTTGATGGGAATGCCTCTAGGTCACAGTTATACTACGTGTAAATGTGTACAAGTAGAAATGCTCATACACGGAACGAAAAAAAAAAGATGAAAAAACTAATTGTAAAGATTTGAAATTTTCATATTAAAACAAAAACACGTATTTATTTAGTTCACGGTCTAGTTTAAACTGGTATATATTGGTTTGTTTGTTATTCGATTATTCATACTTTTTTGTCAGTTCCGTTTAGGTTCAATCCTTTATGGTTTGGTTGGTTCCTGATTTGAACCCCAACTTTTTAAAAGTCTCTACAATAAACTCATTAGGTTTACGTATTCAAGTAGTTATCGAACTTTGTTATAAATTTATTTTATATTTTGATGATGTAAATTTTTAAGTTACAGAGTAAAATGAGTGCAAACTATCCATGTCATTACTCGAGTACGTTTTTGTTTGGTATGATTGGTTTCATACAATCATTTGTGTATGCTCTTTATAATGAGAGATCTTGGAATCAATGGAAGCTTGGTTGGAATGTTAGACTCTTTTCCGTTCTTTTTCAGGTAATTATATAACCCCTTGGCTTGATAATTTAGTGTTTATGAAATACACTTAGTTCAGTTGAATTGTATGTGAAACAGGCAATAACTTCAGCGGCAGCTGCTTTTTTAATCATGAAAGTAGTACATCTGCAAGGACCATTGTTCGTGTCAAATTTCAACCCTTTGGTTCTTGTATTTGTAGCAATAACCGGCTTTCTTGTACTTGATGAAAAGTTGCATTTGGGAAGGTAAGTAGAAGCCATAAAAAAATTCTCGTTCGTAGGTGCTAATGAATCACTAATGTTGTTTAATTAGTGAGAAGCGCAATGCCATTTTTCTTGACTAATTATTTGGATCTTTTCCATAATATGCTTATCATAATCGGTAAAAAATAAATCTTTTATAGACTTGGTGCATCAATAATATGAAACATGTTTTGATATTGCTATATACTTTTGTTCAATGGTACTTAAACAATGAATGATAAAGTGTTCTTGTATGCAGTGTGTTAGGATCTATAATAATCATAGCGGGGTTATACGTGGTTCTATGGGGAAAAAGCAAAGAGACAAAGAGGAGGGGTATGTTAATGCCTTCGGGAAGCTCAAACGACAATGTTATCTCAAACATCATTACCACCAAAATGACTCTTGAGCCTGTGTCCAAGGCTCGTACTTCCTTGTCTATTGTTGATAAAGGAGACCAAGAAGTCGTAACGTGTCCAAGAGAAAAACATAGAGAAGAAGAAATCGTTGAGGCAGCTTGAAGCCTCAAAAGATAGCTAAATGTTATAGTTTCTATCCTAAATACTAATAAAGGTTATGCACCTAATTTTGGAATATAATAAATATTATTTTTCATGGATTTAGACTATTTTCCTTGTTTAGTGCATAAATGTTTATCAAATGATTTTTTTTTTAAAAACGAATGTTCACCTTGAGAGAATGTTTTTATGGGTTCATCCGAAAAAATGTTCTTCGGGTGCTAGTATATAACTATATTTTTTTTTTAATAACAAATTTAGATTGTTTTAATTTATTGGACATCTGATTGGAATTGCTTTTGGAGTATTACATTGTTGAAGAAAATAAAAGCATAGCACAATTAAAAAAATATAATAAAAGATAATTAATATATACTAAAATATGTAAACAATGCACACAATCATATAGTAAAAAACTGAAAGATAATTAATAGATATTAAATGTTAAAATTATATATAAAATTGATCATACTGATTTAAATTAAACTAAATGAATAGCTATGATATTAATATGATTATAATAATTAAACACCTTGTAATTATTTTATGTTTTTTTCAACCAATAAAATGTAATGTATATTTATATTCATTAATGTTTCTTTTCACATTTATGTTAATAATGTAAAAATGTTAATTACTTAAATGAAAACTTTCTATGTATAATTTCATACATTGAAGTTTAACATTTCTTTGTTGTTGTTAACTCCATTAATACAAAGAGTTCTCCAATCAAGCCAATCTTGATTATATATAGAGACAGAATTGTGTGTTTAATACTACTACATTTTTAATTTATTTTGCTTTGAATTTTTTCTGATTTGGTTATATAGAGATCAACCAATTGGGTGTAGAATAAAATGCAAGGAATGAAGGCAACACTGATGATGATCGTAGCTGAGTTGATAATGTCCGGTTATAAATTGGCGTCAACAGGCCCGGTCCTGACATTTCGGAGGCCTGGTGCAAAAAAATAAAAGAGGCCCTAAAAAATTTATAATAAATACTTTTCATTATAATAAACACGAGTTACATTATTATTTTCTAAACATCGATCTTCTAACATTTTTTGAAGCAAATTCATCTATTATACTTTCATAATCAATATTATCAAGAAACTCGTTCTCAATTGAAATTAAAGCCAATGCATTTAATCTCTCTTGAGACATGGTCGACCACAAATAAGATTTTAGGAGTTTTAGTTTAGAAAAGCTTCTTTCCGCGGATGCAACAGTAATGGGAACAGTCAACAATATTCTGTATGCCAAACAAGAAACCGGATAAGTGTTTAACCGTTTCAAAAAATTAAGTATTGAGTTGGCTGTGTCGTGTTCGACGAGCAAATTTTTTTGTAACAATTCTAGTTTGGTAAGTACTTATCATAAAATTCTGAACAAACACGTCTCTTTTTTACATCTTTAGGACCTTTACCTTTTAATATATCTCTTATAGGACCATTTGTCAGTAGTAATATAATATCGAGGGTGTCCCAATTCGTAGGATCATATATTTTGCCTGAAATATTTTCCTGTTCTTTAGGTTCTCCATCAGTTTCAAGTGTTACACCTTCTCTATGATCCTCGTTAGATTGAACATTATCAACATTTATGGTATTATCTTCGATTATTGTTTCCTCTACCTGAAATGATTCCCGATTAACTTCAGATGTTAACCCTTCTCGTACTTGTTTGATAATGAATTTATCGATAACACCTCTTTGATTACGAATAAAGCGTTCTTCCTTTTCTTTTCTTTTGCGTTTAGAAGAACCCGATTCAAATTTCTAGTTGGAGGCATCCTTTATATAAAAAATAAATAAAAACTTAACAAGTTAACAATTATCTTCTAACTAACTGTGTAACAATAGATAAACTATCCAATACGATACTTTTGACAATATTAAACACAAATAATAATCAAATACGTACGTGAAATTGAAAGTATGTGGTGTGACTTTTTCAAAGGCATAGGTAGGTTAATTTATAGCTATCTAATCAATTAATCATTTTCTTCTTCCACCGATGTGGGACAAAAGTAAAAAATAAACTCTTCTTTCTCTTGTGACTCAAATGTGGGACAAAGATAATTTGTAAGCTTGTACCAAAAAAAAAAAAAAAAAAATTTTTAAATCGGAGGCCTCTAAAAATCAGAGGCCCCGTGCGACCGCACGACCAGCACACCCCCAGGGCCGCCACTGGGCGTCAAACGATGGAATGCACATGAGCATTTTGATTGCTTATCGCTACTTATTTGGTTCAATCTTTGAATAAATTGATAATCCAACACAAACAGAAACAAACAACTTCATCTCTTTTCAATATACTCAACGAACAATAATACACACACTATGAATCACTAAACAATCAATTTGTTGATTGTTATATAATACTCAGACAACGATTTAGGGTTTTAATGTGAAACCCTAATTGATATTCACTGTGTGTAAAACTAGAGAGAAAGGCTGATACTAAAAATGAATGAAACCCTACTCAGTTGGCGGTGAATATATAGACCAATATTTACACCAGCATCCTCGAGCTTAGAGACAATTACTTCCAGACCCTCCATCTTTATTTTCTTCACTTTAAGCACGAAATAAACATCACACTTCAAGACATTGGCAACTTCAGTCCCTCAACTAATAAACTGCAAAAACCGCTTTAAGTTAAAAACTCGTTTAGACCAAGTTAGGACTGTTGTCGGTTTTATCTTTCGAACATTCCCCCTCAGTCCTAACTTGAAAAGCATTAAAAAACCCTAGTTTTGAACACAAATACTTGTGTTGATTGGCGGAAGTCCTTTTGTAAAAACATCTGCAAGTTGTTCTGCAGATTCAATTTTTAACAATTTAAGAACACCGGAACAAACTTTTTCACGAACTACATGTAAATCTATGTCAAAATGTTTGTCCGCTCATGGAAAACATGGTTATTAGCTATCATCATTGTGGCCTTCTTATCACAATAAAAATCTACAGGAGTCAGACCATTCACTTTCATATCATGCAAAAGATTAATTAACCACAACGTTTCGCAAGTGGCAGCAGCCATAGCTATATATTCTGCTTCAGCAGAAGTCCTAGAGACAGTTGGTTGTTTTTTACTTTTCCACGAAACAAGCGAATTACCAATATAAACACAAAACCCAATAACGGACTTCCTAGAAACCTGACATCTTCCCCAATCAGAATCAACATACACAGACAGTTTCACACTATCAGATTTTCATAACTGAATTCCTTGACCAGGAGCAATTTTAAGATATCTTAACACTCTTAGGGCTAGGTTAAAATGTAATTCTGTAGGTGCATGCATAAACTGGGACCAGCTTTGCACAACAAATCTGATATCAGGCCTAGTAAGAGTTAGATATATCAATTTTCTAACAAGTTTTTGGTAAACAGATACATTCCTCAAAGGTTCACTAGTTTTATGTTCCACTTCGTCAAACAACATATAAATTTTAGCATCAGGAGGAGTAGTTGCAGGTTTGTACCCTAACAAACCAAACTCATCAAGTAACTCAAGACAATATTTCCGTTGAGATGACAATATTTCCGTTTTGAGGATTGATTAATCGTTATTGATGACCGATTAGGTTTCGCTGAAGTTGAGAGGGTTTCTTTCGAGAAGGGTTTTTTGTTTAGAGAGAGCGAAAATTTTCCAATTTGAATGAAATTAAATATTCCCAAATGTCTTCGCCATATATACCAAACAGTCCCTGCAGTAGAAACACAGACACCTTTCCACAGGCAGTAGAAACTCCCACCAGTTTTAATGGCTGGCAGTAGTAACTGCCACCAGTAGAAAATATCATTAGTAATTGTTTTTCAAAAATGTACCAGTAAAAACTGTCACCAGTAGAAACTACCAATAAAAATCTACCAGTATAAACCTTACCATTAATAACCACCAGTATTAATGCTACCAATGATAATTACCAGTATTATTCATGAATAGTACAAACTACCAGTATTAAGTTTCCAAACACTATGATATAACATGAGTGGGCAAAATTCATCATTGTAACAAGTAGATTAAAATAGGATTAATCATGCCGATACTATTAATCAAAAATGTAAATCTGCCCACATCAAAAGCTTTTGTGAACAGATCTGCAAATTGATTATCAGTATGAACTTTGACAACCTGAATAAGTTTCTTTTCATTGCAGTCTCTTATAAAATGAAAACGAATTTCGATGTGTTTGGTTTTGGAGTGTTTGATAGGATTATTGACTATACTTATGGTACTCTTATTATCAATAAAAATAGGAGTGTGTAAGAAAGAGATACCATAGTCCATCATTTGATTCTGAATCCAAAGCACCTGTACACAGCAGCTTGAGGCACATTTGTCTGTTTCTTTCATCGCCAAGAAATCAGTCGAGATCCAAAGAATTGACATCCCCCTGACGTGGATTTTCTTCCCAGATTCTCCCCTCCATAATCACTATCTCTGTTGGAAATCAGCTCACATGGAGAATCTTTGGGATACCATAATCCCAAATGTGGCTTGCCCATCAAATATATGAAGATTCTCTTTACAGCTGTCAAATGAGACACCTTTGGACGTGTCTGATAGCGGGTACAAACATACACACTGAACATTATGTCAGGTCTTGAGGCAGTTAAGTAAATCAAGGATCCAATCATCAACCTGTATTAAAGTTCATCCACATCCTCCCCCTCAAGATCAGCATCCAAGTGCTTGTGTGTTTCGACTGGTGTACTAGCACTCTTTGCATCTTGAAAACCAAATTTCTCTAAAATATCTTTGACATTCTTGGATTGATGAATGAAGATACCAGTAGGATTTTGCTTCACTTGTAGTCCTAGGAAGAAGGTCAGTTATCCCATGGAACTCATCTTGAATTTCTTATGCATGATTTGCTCAAAGTCTTTACAAAGTTTGTCATTGGTAGATCCAAAGATAATATCACCCACATAGATTTGTACTAACATTATGTCTTTTCCTACTGTTTTGATGAACAAAGTCTTGTCAATGGCACCTCTTTTGAATTGATGATTAAGAAGGTAGACGGATAAGGTATCATACCAAGCTCTAGGAGCTTGATGTAATCCATACAGTGCTTTATCCAATCTAAATACCATGTCTGGATAATCAGGGTCTTCAAATCCTGGAGGTTGACACACATATACCTCCTCTTCAATCTTGTCATATAAAAAGGCACTCTTTACGTCCATTTGATACACCGTAAAGCCTTTAAATGATGCAAATGCCAAAAATATGCGTATGGCTTCCATTCTTGCTACTAGTGCAAACACCTGATCATAGTCAACTCCTTCTTCCTGAGTGTAACCTTGAGCCACCAACCGTGCTTTGTTCTTGATCACGATCCCCCTTTCATCAGTCTTATTCTTAAATATCCATTTTGTTCCAATAACTCTCTTTCCCTTGGGAAGAACAACTAGTGTCCACACTTCTTGGAGCTTGAACTGTAGTAATTCCTCTTGCATCGCTTCAATCCAGCTTGGATCTTTTACTGCTTGTTCAATCTTCGTTGGAGTTAATTAGGACAGGAAGCACACAAATAAGCATTCATTGAAACTTTGATGTAGCCTTCTCCTAGTTTGAACTGTAGAGTTTAGATCACCAATAATTTGTTCCAATGGATGATTCTTATTAATTCGTTGTGTGTGATACTGATCTTCATCTCCTCTGAGGTGAGCTTAGCTCGAAGAAAATCCCTTTTTTCATCAGTCAAATTTGTGTCATTCTGTTCTGGCAATTCAACTAGTTCTGATTGTGGAGATGGTACACTTTCTTCAGGATTACTACTGCTAACGATCTCCTCATCTTCTGAAAGTTGTTTGTCTTCATCCTTATTGCTGCTTGATTCACCATCAACTTCATCTTTTTGCAAGTCGTTGATGCTATCATCCTTTGTAGTTTGAAAGATTCCAGGAGGATCAATGGAAGCGTATGGAAAATAGATTAATTTGTCCTCCTGTGTAGATGTGGCAGTAGAAAGTGATGGACCAGTCTTAACAGAATTACCAATATTATTAGAAGATGTACCAGTTTTAACTGTGTTACCAGTAGGAACTGATTTATCAGTTTGAACGATGTTACCAGTAGAAACTGATTTATCAGTTTGAACTGTGTTACCAGTAGGAACTGATTTACCAGTTTTAACTGTGTTGCCAATAGGAACTGTGTCACCAGTACTAATTGAATAACCCGTTGTTACTGGATCGCCAGTATTAACTCCATTTCCAGATTCTTTTTCTCGTTGTTCCACAAAGTAGGAATTTAACGATTTGGTTAGTTCATCGATGTTAAATATCCAATCTGAGCCTTCTCCAGAAGCATTTAGAGTCTTTTCGTTGAATGTCACATTTGTGCTTTCTTCCACAATTATGTTCTTGATATTGTATACTCTGAACTCTTTGCTTTGAGTCGAGTATCTTACAAAGAATCCTTTATTGATTTTGTTGTCAAACTTCCCCAAATGTTCTTTTGTATTCAGAATGGTACATGGACACCCAAATGGTTTGAAGAATCTTATGTATGGCTTTCTCTCATGAAAGAGCTCATAACGTGTCTTTGTATGTGCTTTGACGATCAGAACCCTGTTTTGGACATAGCAGACAGTATTCACAGCTTCAACCCAGAATGTAATAGGAAGCTTGGAATCTTCTAACATTGATCTTGCTGCTTCGATAAGGGTTTTGTTTCTTCTTTCCACCACTCCATTTTGCTGAGGAGTTCTAGGTGCACTGTACTGTCTCTCAATTCCTTTTGCTGTGCAAAATCATCTATTTCTTGGTTCTTGAACTCAGTGCCATTGTCACAGCGAATGATATTCACCATCTTCTCTGTCTTGTTCCCAATTCTTGTTATGAACGATCTTAGAATATCACATGTTTCATCTTTAGAGCCAAGAAAGAAAACCCAAGTATACCTTGTGAAGTCATCAATAATAACTAAACAATAATACTTCTTTCCTAGACTCATAACATGTGTTGGACCAAAAAGAACAATGTGCAGCAAATGTAGACTTGACAGGTTTGAATTGACATCTTTGATTTTGTGAGAAGAATTATGTTGTTTACCCTTGAGACATGCAACACAGTGATCATTGCATGTAAATTCCCTTTCTGGTAACCCTCTTACCAAACCATTTTTTACCAATTTGTTCATGTTTTTGAAATTCATATGGCACATTCTTCTGTACCAAAAGATGATTCATCAATTGAAGCTTTTGAAATAAACAATTTTCTTTACTTTCAGAATCATTATTACCCATGTCTAAACAGTAAACATTCTCTTTCCTAGGTGTTTTTAGCATAATCATACTTTCATCAATTACTTCCTAACTTAGGATCAAGAATGATACATTCAGTTTTAGTAAAAAGCACTTTATTCTCTTTATCACAAACTTGAGAGACACTGACCAGATTATAATTTAATTATTGAACAAAGAAAATGTTTTCAAATGTAATTGTACCATTACTGATTGTTCCCTTTCCTGTAATTCTTCCACCTCTTGAATTTCCTCCAAATGGAACATAGCCTCCATCATAATCTACATAATCTTGAAGCTTTACTTTGTTGCCTATCATGTGCCTAGAGCAGCCACTGTCCACATGCCATGTATCCCCTTTCTTGACACCTGGCTTGCTCTACACATGAATAAGAGGATAGTTTCTTTTAGGAACACAAGCCAAAGTGGTATTGGGTTTACCTTTTTCATTCACATAGTTAAATCGTTTGAAGTGGTATGCAGGTTTATTTGTCTGTGCATTTGAAGAGTTACTACTGTCATATTTACTACTGGTGACTCTCCTATAGTTTCTACTGGCAGAAGTAGTGTTACTACTGGTGTCTTTCCTGTAGTTTCTACTGTCAGTAGTCGTTTCTTTGAGATTTGTTTTTGGTTTCTTTTCTTGCACATTCCTGTTACTCACAAATCTTTTGTGCAGTCCTACCAAATCTAGGAGGTGTGGTCATGTTAGATCTGTTTCTATTAAAGCCAATTCCATTACGGTTATTTATTTTATTATAAAAACAGTCTGCAGTTAAATGATTTGACTTGCCACACACATCACATCTTTTAAAAAGTTTTGACCTCTTTGTTGAGTGATCTTTTGACTCCAATTTCTCACATTACCCCTCACAGGTAACACATGTTCCTTCGTGCACATGCAGTTGCATGTTTTGACCTGTTGTTTTTTACCAATGTGATACCAGTTTCTTTCTCTATAAACTTGTGGTCTGTTTTTGAGATTTTTATGAAAAGTGTGATCTTGACTAGACTCAGGATCATTGGATTTCTCCTGCTGGACAGGTTGTTCATTAACTTTTTCATTGATTCTAGTTTTAGTTAAAAGAATTTTACTTTTCATTGGGTCTGTGTTAGCGTGTGTATTGACTTCAATTTCTTCCTCACTAAGTTCTTTACTAGACTCTACCTTAGGAGGAATATAATTGTTGTTATATGGTGGTGACACACTATTGTACCCAATCCCATTCTTGGTGTTCCCATGCACTTGAGATTTAAGAATTTGATCAACTGTTTTTGAAGCATTTTCATACTTCTTAATACTAAGCTTAATTTGATCATTTTCAATCTTAATCTCTTCAACCTATTCTTCTGCTTTGATCACCTTAGCTAGAGCATTGTCGCTTTCCCATTTAACAATAGCTAAGTCCTCTTTGTATTTTGACTCATTCTAAACATATTCTTTCACTTGTTGTTCATAACAAGCAATTATTTTAGACAACTCTCTTCTTCTTTCCTCTAATTTATGTAATGACTCACAAACAAGTTTATTATGTTCTCTATAATCCCTAACTTGTTTAATGCATGCAGGAGAACAAAGTTCAGTAAGTACCTCAGTTGGGATGTCATCTTTAACAGTGTCTACCATGAGAGCTTGATTTGTGATCTCTTCATTTGCTTGAAAGCTCCAGTAAAATCCCAATACATCCCGAGTAACCAAAGCAGTTGAGTTGGATGTTCTTCCTTGATAATTGTTGCTTGAACCTGCTGAGTTGTGCTGAGTTGGCTGATTTTGTTTATCATCTTGGCTGTTTGGACATTCCCTAGCAAAGTGTCTAAGTTTCTTGCAGTCATAACACCTCACCTTATTCTTATCAAACCCAATATTATCACATCTTCTAACTGCAAAGTTATTCTTGCCAGTCCTTTGAATGAACCTCCTTGTTCTCACACTTAGCGTAGCAAACTACCACTTTAGATCCATCTCTTCCAGATCATCAGCATTTACTTGCTCCATGTCTTCAATTACTAGTCCATAATTCTCATGACTAGCAAATAAAGCTTCCCTAACACTTCATCATTCTGATTTCCTTTTGATTCTTTAGTTATGAAACCAGTTTCAGATGAAGAACCAGCAGTAGAAACAAAATCTGCATTCTGTGTTGAATAACTTGTTGGTCTTTTAACTTCAGGTTCAAACACACGTAGCTCATTTTATAACTCGTCAATCTACATGGTGTCAAGTGTGTTTCCTTTTCTGTAGCTTACTGTGTACATAGTCCATTCTTCTCCTAAATCTCTAAGAAACTTTCTGTTGATGTCATCTTGAGCAGTATTAACTTCATACTAGATAATTCACCAATCAACTTGTTGAATCTGTCAAAAGTTTGAGATAAAGTATCACCCTTCATAGACGTGAAGTTCTCAAACTGTTGTTTTAACAGATCCTTTTGATTCCTCCTAGTGCTAGATGTCCCTCCAAATCGTTTCTCCAAGGCCTCCCATAACAGTTTAGCATCAATATAGTTTCTAAACTGATGTTGATATTCATTAGGAATAGCTATACGTAAGGTTCTCAAAGCTTGAAATTCATTATGAGTATCTATTCTTTCTTGCTCAGTAACTGGTTGAGATGAACCTTCTGCTCCTTTGTTTTTGAGATCTGGTCCAGGTAATGGAACAATTTTGGCACCATTCTTCACCACTTGCCACATGGAGTAATTGGTTTGAAGCATGTATTGATACATGCGACTTTTCCACATGTCATAGTTTGATGATGCGAGTACATGAACCCTATTAGCTTGAACGCCTTCAGTAAGATCAGACATCTTGAATTGGTTTGTGAAAAACTTGTTAAAATGCCTAGTTGATCGTAGATATAGAGCAACCTTGTGCTCTGATACCTCTTGTTAGGATCTGTTGAACTAGGTTTGTGTTTAAACAAACGTGTAGATCTAGATCTATCAAAGAAGTTTAAGCGGATCAACACTTTGATATTAACAAGGATCAGTTGATTAACAGTTTATATGAATATGGATAAATAAACGTTAAACAATTAAGAACACAAGAATTTCACTAAAAGCCTTAATCTATTATAATTAATGTATCTGAATATACGTGTATTTACAACGATACAAGGATCTATATTTATAGACCTTGAGGCTAAAACCCTAAACATAATCGGGTTACAACTCTATCGAAATCTACATTAATAATTATCTAAATCTATTCCATAATTATCTGCTAACAATACGCGCTAATATTTATCAACTAAGCAGTAGAAACTTCGACC
The DNA here is from genome assembly GCA_910822075.1 of Senecio squalidus. Classification (NCBI taxonomy): domain Eukaryota; kingdom Viridiplantae; phylum Streptophyta; class Magnoliopsida; order Asterales; family Asteraceae; genus Senecio; species Senecio squalidus. Next base: position 47,504,484 of record CAJVGC010000582.1, on the reverse strand, counting down.
GATAGAAACTTCATGCACTCCATGTAATGGCAGTAGTAATAGTGAATACCAGTAGTAATCTTCACTGACTGATGACCAGTAGAAACCATCTTCACCAGTAGTAATACTCACCAGTAGAAACTTACTTGATGACCAGTATAAACCCTCTTCACCAGTAGTAACCACTATAACCCAACAACAAACCTCAAGATCCAGAAACCCTAGATCTAACAAACTCAAGATCCAGAAACCCTAGATCTAACCACCTCAAGATCCAGAAACCCTCGATCTAACAAAACGATCCAGAAATCCTAGGTCTAAACACCTCAAGACCCAGAAACCCTCAATCTAACAATGTGAAAACCGCGACTTTCGAAGTATTATTCCGTCAACTATCGTGTATCGTTTTATGTAATTATCTTTTATTTGGACCCTAGTGTTTATGTATTTCGGTATTTTGCGTTTATCGTGTATCATTTATTTATTTATTTATTATTTCGGTTGCATTTTCATGCAAGTATGAGTTATCGTGTTTATTGAGTTTATTGATAATGTCGTATTTATCGAGTTTATATTTAGTATCAGAGTATTTTATAAAAATTATGTTTTGTCGGGGTAGTATCGTTTGGTTTTCACGTTCTTTATGACAGAAACCATATTAGAACCTAAGTGCCTAGTATAAATAAGTATGCTCGTAAGTTAAGTTAGGGTAAGATATGCCTTTGTTTATGCGATAAAACTAACGTAAAAGAAATGTATTATTATTATTATTATTATTATTATTATTATTATTATTATTATTATTATCACTACTATATTATTTATACCACCGTCATATTCATTTCAAAATTTACTTTATCAACATTTAACGGAAAAGTTTACAAAAAAAAATTATTACTTAACGGAATTGTTAAGTAAATTGACCTCTACTTTCCTCTATTTTTCCCTTTATCACCTCCTTCCTCCCCTTATCCCTTCATTTTCCCACCTTTCACTCTCTCTCTCTAGAAACAAACACATACAACCTCTCGAGATCTAACCGTCAAAAATCAATTTCGAAGCTTGATTATCGATCACTATACTTATCTTCATCATTTCTCTGATTTTCTCTTCGATCGGGGCACTTAGACGGTGGAGCGTATTCTCCTAATTGTGTCTACCCGACATAGTATTGCTGATCAGTGAGTTATTCGTTTCCCTTTTTACTATTTTTAAACCTTGGGCATGTTAAGCGTTATTGTAAAATATGTATGTATATATGTATCTTGATTATGTTATAATATGGTGCCTTTAGATGAGTAGTGTCGTATGACTAATATGGCCGTATGGCAGTATGAGGCCCTCACACCTGTTAATTACCCGACGGGGCATATATATATATATATATATATATATATATATATATATATATATATATATATATATATATATATATATATATATATATATATGGGTTTTACAAACCCTCATCACTCACGTATGTGAGAGGATGTTATGACCGACCACATATTTGGTAGTTTTTCTGTAGGTCGACACGCTACGTATTGAGGGTTGTATTGTGTATTGTAAGGGTCAGGTGTAATTTGGAATATCTATAGTTTTGTACTATCTAAAGTTGAGCACATATCGTATTATGGTTATTATTCAAATTATTATTTTATTGACATTATTTCTATTGGTCTGATGTATTTTAACAGGGTCAAAACTTATTCAACTATCGAGTATATTTAATGTTTTATAAAAATACGATTATTTCACCAACTTTATGTTGATGTCGTATTATTTTTAACGTTTTTCGGGAGATTGAGATTTTACATCGATTATGGAGTACATACCTTATATTGAATTTTGAGGATTTCGGAGAGACTTGAATAGACGTAGTTCGGTTCTTTATTATTTGCGTTGACTTCGAAGAGACTCAACCATACGTAGTTTAGTTTCTATTTAAGCCACAAGCTTGTATTTATATTGTATTTAATGTACTCCTAACGTTATTTAATGTAAACTTAATGTTGTAGTTTCTATTCGATGTAATCTTTGTCTTCTGATACCTATATTACTATACACCTCGGGTTTCTGCCTGAGCGGGGTATGACAGAAATTGGTTTCAGAGCCAATGGTTATAGCGAACTAAGTGGTTTACTATGTGAATCGCTTAGACTATGACTTAGGCTTATATCGATTTACTCTTAAACTTTCTGCGTGCATTCTATTTTTGAATTTTATATGTTTTTATCCTTACTCATTTCAATGTTGAATTTGATCTCGAGTCATGCACACACTCATATCCCTTTTATCTTTCCTTCTAGCCGATGACGCCCCAAGGAACCCCTACGCGTGAGCAGCCGATACCGTAGAACACCGAGAGTAGCATGGGCGACCGATTTGAAGTGATACTTACGGAGAGCTTTGTCGCTATCTTACCCGACCAGGTGACGAAGGTCACTGAGAGCGTACTTCAGAGTATTCGGGACTCTACGCCTAGTGGAGCGAGCTTTGTTACTAAACTTAATCGTGCCGAGCCCGATGACTTGCTTAAGGAGACCGAGGCTCACGGAGATCCTAGCTGTAAACGAAAGCGAAACTCTCGTTGCAAAAAGAAGAAAGGTCATGAGCGTAGTCGAGGACCACCAAAGACTAAGGACCGTGTGACCACACCTGCAAAGGATTGGAGAAATCACCCTAAATGCCGTAAGTGTGGTAGTACCCACTCTAGTGAAGTCGCATGTTGGGTATGTCAGAGGTGCAAGAAATTAGGTCACCTCGAGCAGTATTGTAAGGTTGCTCCTGACTCGTGCTACGAGTGTGGTATTTTTGGACATTTTCGTCACAGATGCCCTAAATGGAATTCCTCTCCTTCCCACCTTTCCCCTATTACCGACAACTCGAGCAGCGGAGTGTTAGGGACTCAAGATATGAAGCTGCCGTAGTATAATGCTAACTCTTTTAATCATTTGAACTATTTATGTGGAACTGCATTGCTCCGACTATTCCTTTAAGATCAGTTTGACATTATTGTACTCTATTTCCACTTGATATTATTGTACCTTATTCTACTCTATCTATTCGGGTATGTAAAACTTCGAAATCTTGGATTTACTTATTAAATCTGATTATCCTTTTGTTATAGGAATGTTGTCTCGTTGATGCTAACGTATTGTGCTTTGTTTATGCTGACGTGATTATGGTTATGCTTATTACATTCGACGCTATTGTTATCCTTGTTGTGACCTATGTTTGGAACCCTATTATTCCGTATGAAAATTTCTAAGTCTTGAAGTGGCCTACGGTTAGAGTATTCTAAAACCTGCTTGAATGACTTCCTGTATCCCCTTATTCAACCGATTATCTCTATTCTCGACATTCTTTTATCGCATTTACGTCTCATCATAGTTGACTCTAGTTGGGTTGGAAGTTGTGACGACTCGTAACGTTTCGCGCATTAATTCTCGTATCGGTATTATATTAGACTTTATTTAACCGAAGATTTTTATCGAAACTTCATTGTTGTCTTACCGACCGCCCTGTCCTATCATCTTCTATTCGTTGAAGTTGAGAGCCCCGATATCGCCGCTATCATAGTTTGATTATCCGAGTATCCTATCGAGTTTGTCTATTGCTCGAGGACGATTTGTACGTCTTTTCGAGCATTGATCCATCGGTCTTCGCGTGCAGACCCGTAAGAAGCCGACGTCTGTGTTATCGACTTTCCCACCATGTTGTATTCACGACATCTCCTATTGTTGCGTATACTAAGTTGTTCTTCGTTCACTTCTTATTCATGATTATACGATTCTTTCGCCTCGTACACCTGGTGATTATTCCCCTATACCTTTTTATAGAACCCTTGTTTTCCGCGCATTCTAGACGCATCTCCGTTTGTAGCGTACCTTGGGAGGATTCTTCACCGTCTCGTTTTCTCGCTTATGTCTCCATCATCCTTGCTTCTACATTATTTCGTCATATTACACTCCAGAATTACCCCTTTTGGCATAGGTAGTCATGATACTACACCGTCGTGCGTAAGCATGGTTATTACATCGTTCGTTTCGCGTTAGGGAGCTATCCCATCGCACATACCTGTTCACCTTCTTGATCGTTTCCTTTTTTGTTCGCCGTTGCGAGTTCTATTTCGTTAATTCATATTCCATCCGCATTAAATTCGAAGAATCGTGAGCGTATTAGTAAAGATTATCCAGTTCTACCTTGTCCACTTGAGGATGAAATATACTGTAGTGAAAGCGAAGGATTAGTCTGATTCTCGTGTGAACGTGGAAGTATTTCCGTAGATATTCCTGAATATCCTTGAGCTAATAAATATGCGTTTAATATTTTACCCTATTCCTAGAACAACGCCTTATCGCGAAGTTCACTCGACTTTTTTAACGACTTCGGTAGTGGCAGAATTGCCTAGTCAGACTTTTTTTCTGGTAGCAGCATTATATGCTATGATCACTCTCCATAAAAATGCGTATGAGCTTTTCCATAATGAAGTTGAGACAACGTAGTTGGGTTAAACGACTATAAGCCTGATAAACCGACGATAGATAACCGTTGATTTTATCTCCACGACTGATGACTCCCCTGAACAGTTCTAAGTTCTATTTTCTTCCAAAAACATTTTCCGATCTAGTATCGTCAGTAAATGAACATATTTCCCAAGATCATTCTCGTACCCATTATTATAAAAGTGAATTGTTACAATGTCGTTCGGTCCAACAAACGCACCGGTAGCTCTCACCGCTTAAGAAATTGTTTTCGCCATTCTTTTATCCCACCAAGTTCACGATCCCGTTATCCTCGACGATCTTATCCGTTCTCATAGTCGTGAAGGACATGAGGGATATCCTAATTAAATTTCGAAATTGTTTCAGTAGAATATCTTTCAATCTGATTCTGATCCAATCGTGAAGAAATGGTTTGTATCGTAAGAGGCCTATCAAGACTTGTTCACCTTGAGAATAGGCGATCTTGTATAAAGTTGTTGAAAACTCTTCAATATATCGCCTTGAGGACGAAGCTTTTGTAGTTAAATGAATCATATCTGAGGGTCCCAGTCAGGAGGATACTCCCTAGTAATTGAAACAACGTTATGTTGGGACTCTCCTAGATTGGCCAGTGAGTGTCAAGATTCTTGTCGAAATCCTAGTAAATCGAAGGGTATCGTGTGCGATGATCTCAAGATCTTCCGCACCCTGCAATTTGCAGAAGCGCAGTTACCGAGACTTCACCATTGAGAAGAGTTACATAGGAATGTGACTGTGAAAATTATTATCTTCCGAGCAGATCAAGTGAGAACATGGAGGTGTTAACCGTGTAAGGACAATCCAATGTACGTGAATGCCTGTGACTTTTACTGTGTAGTGAGCCGGAAAGCTCAAATTGTCAGTCACAGAGGAATGAACGTTTATTCTTTCAGCTTAGCATCAAGAGTCAGTGGATGACGATGCATGGCGTCCCTAGATTTTCTGGAACCGTTGTTCGGAACCTTGCATGATTGCGTATGCAAGTCGCCCTGATGTCTTATTAAACTTGCAATTATCAGTGCCGAGATGTTTGTGGATCCACAAGACGACCCATACCCGCCCTTTTTATCGACCTCTCGTATAGCTCCGTCCTATCTCTACTAATTTCGGACAAGTGAAGAACTTCGATTATTGGAGAGTGTGAAGCGAGAAGTCGCCTGTGGACTACCTCATGTTATTGTCCGTTCGTTCCTCGCACCTTTTTTTTGTATTCCGCGTTCCATTAGAACCGCGATGTAACTAGTATTAGCTCGTTCATATTTCGGACCATCTCCCTTTTCTTACTCTTGCAGATCCTTCTTCTTTGTATGATTTAGAGATGTTGTAACGATACTCATATCTTCGTGGTTCCTTGTCGAGAGTCTTACTCAGAAGTAATTTTGAAGACAAAATTCTTTTTATTTGGGGAGACTGTGACAACCACGACTTTCGAAGTATTATTCCGTCAATTATCGTGTATCGTTTTATGTAATTATCTTTTGTTTATACCCTAGTATTTATGTATTTTGGTATTTTGCGTTTATCGCGTATCATTTATTTATTTATTTATTATTTCGGTTGCATTTTCATGCAAGTATGAGTTATCGTGTTTATTGAGTTTATTGATATTGTCGTATTTATCGAGTTTATATTTAGTATTGGAGTATTTTATAAAAATTATGTTTTGTCGGGATAGTATCGTTTGGTTTTCATGTTCTTTACGACGGAAGCGTATTAGAATCTAAGTTTCTAGTAGAAATAAGTATGCTCGTAAGTTAAGTTAGGTAAGATATGCCTTTGTTATGCGATAAAACTAACGTAAAAGAAATGTATTATTATCATTATTATTATTATTATTATTATTATTATTATTATTATATCACTAGTATATTATTTATACCACCGTCATATTCATTTCAAAATTTACTTTATGAAGATTTAACGGAAAAGTTTACAAAAAAAAATTATTACTTAACGGAATTGTTAAGTAAATTGACCTTTACTTTCCTCTATTTTTCCTTTATCACCTCCTTACTCCCCTTATCCCTTCATTTTCCCACCTTTCACTCTCTCTCTAGAAACAAACACATACAACCTATTCCTTCCCTCTAAAATATCTCGAGATCTAACCGTCAAAAATCAATTCCGAAGCTTGATTATCGATCAACATACTTATATTCATCATCTCTCCAATTTTCTCTTCGACCGGGGCACTTAGGCGGTGGAGCGTATTCTCCTAATTGTGTCTACCCTACATAGTATTGCTGATCAGTGAGTTATTCATTGTCCTTTTTACTATTTTTAAACGTTGGGCATGTTAAGCGTTATTGTAAAATATGTATGTATATATGTATCTTGATTATGTTATGATATAGTGCCTTTAGATGAGTAGTGTCGTATGATTTATACGGCCGTATGGCAGTATGAGGCCCTCACACCTGTTAATTAGCCGACGGGGCATATATATAGATCTATATGGGTTTTACAAACCCTCATCACTCACGTATGTGAGGGGATGTTATGACCGACCACATATTTGGTAGTTTTTCTGTAGCTTGACACACTGCGTATTGAGGGTTGTATTGTCTATTGTAAGGGTCAGGTGTAATTTGGAATATCTATAGTTTTGTACTATCTAAAGCTGAGCACATATCGTATTATGGTTATTATTCAAATTATTATTTTATTGACATTATTTCTATTGGTTTTATGTATTTCAACAGTGTCAAAACTTATTCAACTATCGAGTATATTAAATGTTTTATAAAAATACGATTAATTCACCAACTTTATGTTGATGTCGTATTATTTTTAACGCTTTTCAGGAGATTGAGATTTTACATCGGTTATGGAGTACATACCTTATATTGAATTTTGAGGATTTCGAAGAGGCTTGACTAGACGTAGTTCGGTTTCTTTATTATTTGCGTGGACTTCGAAGAGACTCAACTAGACGTATTTTAGTTTCTATTTAAGCCACAAGCTTGTATTTGTATTGTATTTAATGTACTCCTAACGTTATTTAATGTAAACTTAATGTTGTAGTTTCTATTCGATGTAATCTTTGTCTTCTGATACCTATATTACTATACACATCGGGTTTCCGCCTGAGCGGGGTGTGACAAACAAAGTGATCCAGGAACCCTCGATCTAACAAAACGATCCGTGAACCCATCCAAGCGTATCCAGAGCACCGATGTGCTCTGATACCATGAAAAAATTGATAATCCAACACAAACAAAAACAAACAACTTCAACTCTTTTCAATATACTCAACGAACAATAATACACAAACTATGAATCGACTAAACAATCATTTTGTTGATTTTTATATAATACTCAGACAACTATTTAGGGTTTTAATGTGAAACCCTAATTGATATTCACTGTGTGGAAAACTAGAGAGAGAAAGACTAATACTAAAAATGAATGAAACCCTAATCAGTTAGCGATGAATAGATAGACCAATATTTACACCGACATCCTCCAGCTTAGAGACATTTACTTCCAGACCCTCCATCTTTATTTTCTTCACTTTAAGCACGGAATAAACATCACACTTCAAGACATTGGAAACTTCAGTCCCACAACTAATAAACTGCAAAAACCGCTTTAAGTTAAAAACTCGTTTAGACCAAGTTAGGACTGTTGTTGTTATATCCTTCGAACAATCTTTATTCTTCCTCTTGCTCTATTCATTGAAAGGTAATGCTCTCTCCAAACACACATGCAAAATGATCTCGAAAGTATATCAAATAAGCATTCAACACTATTGCAATAAACACACATGCAATAAACTCAACACATAACTCTATTGCAATAAACACACATGCAATAAACTCAACATTTAGTAAAGTAAAAATACACTACTAGACACACAATGTAATTAACTCGAGACAACCCCAGGCGTAACTTTTTCTCTTGTGACTCTTCTTATAAAATGATTTATGAGATCTCTATATAAAACACTTTGTAAAATCTCATTTTACATTTTCTCAAATATTCTTGGTAAAAATCGGTTTACACTTCTCGAATACTCATTGTAAAACACAATTTACATCTCTTAAATACTCTTTGTAAAACTCAGTTTACATTACCACAAAACACTTTATAAAACCTATTTTTATCTCTTGCTCGAGTTTTAAAAACTGAATACTTACCTTAATTCCGGTTTAAACTCCCAAGCTCTTTTCCTTGATCGAAAATGAAACGCAATCCTGCTCAACGTAATATTTATCAACACTATGTTACTTTAGTCCGAACTCCACCCAAAGGATTACGATTAAATAATCTCTTATACTAAATTAGCGAAACTAAAACCATCGCTATAACACCTCATTACCGACACTTATAAAATCAACACTAATATATATCATACAGCCTACCAGCCGCCGGCTGGCTAAGCTCAACCGCCTCATAATATCCGGAAAAAAAAAATACTAAATTAAAGTTTTTCCAAACTTAACCAAACTCAACAAAATTTATCCCAATATCATATAAATCAATAACAACTTATAAATAACTTTTTTAAACGAGTTTTACCTGAGCCTATAAAATACGGCTACGAATAACTTCTAAATCAACACTTGTTGTTTTCAACCTCCGATTATGTCGAAACGTTCCCATCGAATCCAGGAGCAATATGCCGCTTTCCGTTTATTTATTCGACGAAAAATGAATACCGAATTGCCGTCGAAAGTTAAACGGACTAAAACTTATATAACTTTCTCTCTTGATGGCTTTGGCGGTGAACGAGAGAAAAAAATAACACCAACACGTCATGTGCTTTTTCCTATTCCTTAAGTTATAGGATTTAATTTCAAATTTACAAATATAACCCTATACTTTGTCATAATAACAACTTTGGCCCAAAATAACTAATTCAGTATAAACAAATCCTTTTGACTTAAAACCTTTTACACATATAGTTCTTTAAATATATTCGGGTTGTTACAATTCTTCCCTCCTTAAAGTGATTCCGTCCCAGAATCAATTCTGAAAAGGATGAGGATAACAGGTCCCCATATCGTTCTCAGTTTCCATTCATCTCTGTCCCAAAACAATTTCTCCATAACACTTTTACCTGATTAACTCTTTTCTTTCTCAGTTGCTTCACACAACAGTTTATCTTTCTCTGTTCTCAATTCCTCTATCAGTATAACACGTTTTTCTTCATATACACTTCTGAAGATAACACACATTAAACACATTTTGAGTATCTGCCAATTCCTCCGGCAATTTAAACTTATAAACTTGATCTCCAACTCTCTCTCCAAAACCTTGAACGGACCGATAAATCGAGGGTTTAACTTCCGTCGCTTCCCAAATCCAATAATGCCTTTCCAAGGCGAAACCCCTAATATCACTATCTCCTAAATCTCAAAGACTTTCGATCTCTGCTTTTTATCAGAATACTCTTTCAATCTTTCACGAGTCATTCTCAATTTATCCCAATCTACAACAACCTTGCTGGATGTCGTCAGAAAACCTCCGGAAGAGAATATTCTTTCTCTTTCCCCGTTCTAACCAACAAGTGGGAGTACAACACTTTCGTATCAGCACTAGAATAATACGAATTATCACGAGCAAACTCTACTTAACTCTAGTCGAAATAATAAACAATGGAATATCATAACGAGTCATAATTTCTCCAATTTCTCTTTCTCTTTAGTGGCTAGAAATTAAGCACTCTTAGTCAATAGATAGACTGTAACCCAAATCAGATCATTACGCTTGACAATCTTGTTAATTCAATAACAAGATCCATCTTAATGTTACCACATTCCCACGTTGAAGTTCTATGTTTGATACAATTCACTATTCGGGTTTTAATATATTGTCTTAACCCAATACAAGTTACACACTTAGAACAAATTCAGTTATCTTCGATTTCATTCCAAATCACTAATACCTAAATTTTAAATCACGATACACCTTCGTGTTCCCTGGAAGAATACAATATTTAGATCTATGCGAATCTTGCAAGAGTATCTCACGCATATCACTACTCTTAGGATATTAAATCCTATCACGATACACTTATAGATTATCCTTATTTTCTCTAAGTTTTCTCGATATCATAATTCTCTCTCATTTTAATACTTTCCTTTTCAACTCTCCGTGTTGTGCAATATTAATCTGCTCCAAAACATATGACACAACAACTAAACTAGTTGCCCGAGGTCTATAAGAATGTATCGGTTCTTTCCGACTCAATGCATCATCCACCAAATTGGCTTTGGTAACCAACACCACAAATCTAATCACTTAATCACTCTACCCCTATTCCCTTACGGATGTATAACACTTTATGATTCTGAATGCTTTACAAACTCTTGTGATCTATATGAATAATACACTTGGTACCAAACAACTAATAACACTAGATCTTTGACACTAAATCACTGCAGCTAACTCCAGATCATGAACTAGATAACCTTATCGGCGTTCTTTAATTAAAAGACTAACTTCTACTCTTAATCCAAGTAAAAAGGCTCATTTTCTTGGTTAACTTAGTTACAACCAAAGCTATCTTGGAAAATCTTTTACAAACTGTCTATAATAATTTGCCACACCCAAAACCCTACAAATTTCAATTGGTAATTTCGGTATCTCTCAATTCTTGTCAACCTCTACACTAAGTGTTTCTAAAACCTCACACAAAGGACCTCAATTATCTTCCTCGCTTCTAGAATATATCGTCAATAAAAAAATATTAGGCTTGTCGTGGAAAAAGCTTACATACTCGATTCATAAAATCCATAAGCACAACTGGTGCATTCGTTATTCCAAATAATATCACTACAAATTAGTAATGCTTTCAACATATTCTAACGCTGCTTTAGGATTATCTCAGTCTCTAAATCAGATATGGTAATATAACCTCAATTCAATCTCATAGATATAACGAGTTCCCTAAAGTTAATCTATTAAATCGCCAGTTCTCGGAGGAAGGTATATACTCTTAATCGTTCAATTATTCAACTCTCTCTATATCGATGCACATGTTCATTATGCCATCATCTCTTTAATCTCTTACTGTACTAAACAACATGAAGCCTTAACAATAAGTGCTACATCCAGAACATATTATATCGAAAACACTATATCCCAAATTGACGACAGACCCTGTTAATCCTCATAAAAACATTTGCATAGTCATCAACTACATTTATTACTTTCAAATATACCGCTATCTCTTAAGTTGCACCACTTATACCATAAGCATTACATAACATTTCTCTTGACGCTTACATAAATATATTGGCGAAATAATTACATACCTACACTATTCGTCTCTTCGTATATAAACACATAATTCCTACTCTTACGGAATTCTTACCAACTCTTTAGAACACAAAATTTCATTACGAATTGCCAATAACAAATCCATGGCAATAATCGTATCAAATCCTTCAAGTTCGATACGAATCAAATATACATGAAACTCTATCCCGTGAATCATAATTACACAATAGAAAATACCTTATGTACTTCTACTAATTTTCTTACCACAACCTCCCTCTATAAAGCATGTACTAACAAATCACTAGATACATTTAACATAGCACTAAAGGTCAAAACACAAAAGACCTACTAGCACCAAAATCAGATCACACACTTGAGGGTAAAAAGTTAACAATAGAAATTCAGAAAAAAATCAACTCATCATCTCGTCATGCCTTCCTAATAGTTATGGCAAAACCCTAACAACAAACTTCAGATCATTGTTCTCATTCCTAATTCGAGTATTAGCCGCCCTATGCTTCGCACTTAATAAAATTAAGATCTAGTTCCTATCAATTAAAACAAATAACTACTTTCCCTCAACCCTCACTGGCATAATGACTTAATTTTTCCACATTCCACACTCTTCACGGTTTCCTTACTGCACCAACCCTGATGTGCAGATTGACAAGTTAACAAAATCATAATTTCTCTTTTCCGATTTTCCTAATTACCACAATTCACTTTTTATGAGAAGTTCCAGTAAAAACTTCAAATTCTTTTTTTCTCCATAATCTAATCCAAAACAATCTAATCCAAGTCAACTAACTACAAATCTTAGTTAACAAACACTGATTGACTGAATCTCGTTAGTCCAAAGCCTCACCCTTTAATATTCAAACAATATAAATCAACATCTGACCCTCAACAAGGTGACCTGAATCAAAAGTTGATTCCATTTCTCGAATCCGCCACATCCAGATTAACGAATCCTCTCATCCTTTGTAGCTCGAAGGATTATAATTCACAAAAATCTTAAAAAAATCACTTTTCTTATTCACAAATAACACTTAAAATATCGACTGGTACACTCTACTCCTAGCCTTAGTGTTGCGGTGGTGCGTGGACCGGCATCGGGGGAGCATGCGGTAACACAGTCCTCGGACTGGAACCGATGCTGCTGGATACGGCCATCGAGGTATCCTCCGTCGGGTCGGTGGTCTGGTGACGCTGACTCTCGGAGGCCGTGCGGCCTTCAGAAGCTTCGTGCGACGAAGCGGCTCGAGAGAGTGATCGTGACTGGGATCGGGAAGGTGATCGCGAGCGAGACGACTGAGACATGACGGATCTGCGAATAGGGAGTTACGTAAGTACATGGGAAACTAAAATAGGAAAAGTGTAAATAAAATGCATGCACGGGTCAGTTATGTGAGAATCGGGAATCGATAAGACCGGGAATTTTTCGACTCAAAACCGTTAACGATAGCAATTACTTTCCGTTCTTGCATAATTCATTTTGAACTAGGCGTAGTTGATCAAGTTATGCGTAGTTGAACAATAATCATGCAATTGCGGAATTAATATACTAAAGTTTGAACTCGAAAAGTGATTTTTCTGAAAAGCCTTCGTTATAGTTTGGTTTCGAAAACTTTGGAAAAAATTTTAAAACCGTTTTCACTATAACTTGTGCTCTGATACCAAGTCTGTCACACCCCGCTAAAGCGGAAACACGAGGTGCGAAGAGCAAGAAAATCATTATACGAGTTATAACAAAAGTTTAACGGTTCAAGTCATTAAAATAAGGTTTGAAAAGTTCACAATTTCAAAGACATAACCAAGAGTAATTAATGTTCACGACAACAACACATAATAAAATTGTTTTAATAAAATTCCCAAAATAGAAAAGTCTTCTCCCGATTCAACTTCACATAACATTTCTGACCCGCCCGAACAATGCACTTCATGACTTACACTTGATTTCCTGAAACATGAGATAAAGTGTCAAACTACATAACGTAGTGAGTGAGTTACAGTTTAACAGTTCTTGACAAAAGTTCCGACAAGTATATATAAGCAGAGGGTTTTCTTAAAAGAAAGATGAGCGGAAAAGTCGCTTAAAATATATATACTTTAGAGATAATAGACAAGTAGTGTAAAACTTGTAAAAGATTAGATGCGGAGCAATCGCAAAGTAAATGAGTATATGCGTAAATAAAGGTAACATATGATTAAAGCATTGTATCAATCACTTGGCATAATATAACTGTAAGTGTTCACACTAAACCGATTAATCCTGATCGTGATCAGCCCCAACCTCGCACTATCTACGAAGTTCGTCTGTCTTAGTAATATGTACTTAGATTGCCATCTAAAGTAAGGAGCGATCCTCTCCTAAGTATCGATACCCATAGTTACTAACGGCTTATAGCTAATAGTGTGGAAACGTCTGAAAACGGGGCACTTTGATTTAATTTAAAAACTGATAGTAGGCACTTACATACATGTTTTATTTTCATCAAGGGTTTAACGGAGGTGCCTAGTCAGTGGCGAGGTCGTATAATATAAGCAATCATAGTTTTTAGTCATATGCCGAAAGGGGGCAAGCCATAATGTCAAAACGTCAAATGTCAAAGAGTGCCGAATAAGGCAATTTAAAATAGTTTTACGCATATAAGTTCGATCAACGTCAAATAGTTCATAAATGTCATAGTTCATAAAAGTCATAGTTCATAAAAACGTCATAGTTCATAAAGCAATTTAGATCTCATGTTTCCCCCAAAAGAGTACTTAAAAGACATTAAATAGAGGGGGTGTAACTCACAGATTGCGAAGATAAAGTCTCGAATGAAGAAGAGAAGCGGAACACGTCGGGAATCAAGGACGACCTAAACACCCAAGTTTCGTGTAAGTATAAGTATTACGATTTAAGTTATGTTAAAGTTCCATTTTAACATTTTGAGGTCAAGTTCTTATACTTAGGTTCTGTCCGAAAGTTTTAATGCGGAAAAATTATGTGTTACGACATGTTTAAATTACGTTTAATGTCCGATTAGTCCAATTATGTCCATAAGGTTTGATGTTCAAGATCAATATGTTTAAGTTATAAAAATAATTCGTTACTGAAATTTAAGTATACGTTACGGCGAAATTTGGGCAGCGCTTCCGCGCTATAAAAATTTAGTCCATTTTACAAATCCAATTTCCCACTTTAAACAACATATCCAACGACAAGATTCAACAATGCATTAGTTTTTAATTATAAAACTTAACCAAACATATATTTTCCCAAAACTTAACAATCTGTTATAGTCATAAAATAAGCTGTGAAAATGTCAGTTACTCGACTCTTAACGTTTAAATTGTAAAACGAAGTTTTCGTGTACAGCAAGATCCAGAAAGCGGCTGAAGATACTCAGCCGCCGGCTGGACCTCAGCACCTGGCTGAATATCTTCAGCCGCCGGCTGGAGGCCTTCGGCCAGTTTCACCATTTTGACATTTTCACGATTTCAAGGCCTTTTAGTGATAGATTTCGACATGCACTGGTTATTAATGAAGTATAATCATATTATAGGAAAAATCACAGTTTCTTTTAGATCTTAAAACACAATATGTAGATTTTTTTGAAAAACCCGTTTTTTTGTAAGAAAACGTTATGAAACTTTATAAAAACTACTTTTTAAACCATGGATCGTCCATGCAAGGTCATTTTTGTATAAAAACAGTAAAGTAAAAGAGTTTTACCGAAGGAAAAAGCTTGATGATGGTTGGATGAGATTTAAAGCTTCAAAAGTGATGGAAACCTTCTTCAAAACCCGTTTTTATGATACCTTTTTGACACCCCTTGCTTGGTGGATGATTTGTATAAGTTTTGTGGACGATTTTTGTGTTTTACTTGCTGTTTTAATGGCTAAAGTTACTGGTTTGTTTGTGTTTTTCTTGAGAGAGTTTAGAGAGAGAGAGAGAGAGAGTTGAGAGTGTGTTTGTGTGTGTTTTGCAAATTGAAATGAAAAGAAAAGAGTGGGAGGTGGTAATGACTGGTCTTGGGACTCCAAAATGACCAGTATTTGGTCTAGTCCTCGAGTCTAACTCTGCCCCAATCAAGTTTCATGCAATAATGACTCATCAAGTCACTGGTCAGCGGGTTTTAGCCGCCGGCTGGGCATATCCAGCCGTCGGCTGGGCTTCAGCCATCGGCTGGATGGCTTTCCCAGCTAGGTGTCGTTTTAAGTTTTCTGTTATTGTTTAGTGTAGACTAGAGTTTTATATTAGTTCCCGTTATGAACTTAGTCAAGTTCATAGTATAGTTTCTTGGTGTTAGGATTTATAGGTTGATTCCGACTTTGATTCCGACACAAAAACAGTCATAATAAAGTACGATCAAGAATGACACGATCACGATAAAATACGACTAAGGACTTGCACAGACATAATATATGAGAATCACCTGAATTTTGGACGGTTGTCACAGTTAAGTACTGGTCTCTGTACTCAATTCACTCGCAACGCGGCTCTGATACCAACTTGTAACGCCGTGTTTTCCAACATTCTCGATTTTCAAAAACTTTTCACTTTATCAGAATAAATGCGCAAAAATGTAATTAATAAAACATTTTAGTTTCACAATTGCGGTTCTAAATAGAAACCACGAGTTACTCTAAAAACACCTCCAAAATATTACATTATAGTTACGTAATATATTTACTTTAAAACTTTATATATATAAATTTTTTACTAAACATATGGCGTAGAATACAAGTCTCAAAAGGAAAGGTAACTACCCCCACAACACCTGCTCACCAAGTAAACTCCTGCTAAACTGCCTACGAGCAAAAGACACATTTTGAAAAAGATGTATCAGCAGAGCTGGTGAGTAATCAGGGTAATAAATATTATAAAACAGGTTTATAATAACTAAACACGTCTCAAGTTCCCATCCCTTGTCCGCCCGAAAAGTTCACAGTAACACATAATTATGATTAAATGCATGTACCACTTTTGATTAAACTCTATAATCAACTCTATGCATTAATCCTCAAGTCTCTGTATGTCTCAGTCTCTAGTCTCAACCTCAAGTTCCTTAGATATAAATTCACAATCCAAGGGATCCCCATTATTAGCTACTCGTGCATACGACAATAATATAATAAACTAGGTCGCGACTCCTATTTATTATAATAACTCGTATGCTACTTTCGCAGATCCGACTCCACAACCGTCAGTCAACGATTGCTTTGCCGTTTAGGAAGTAATATAAGCGACTCATGACACCGCGTCTCAGTCGGGCACTATCCACTTCTATTCAGTCCAACGTGACATAAATCCGTTTAAACCCTACGGTAGACAGGAATCGCTCGCAGTCAAATATGTCACTCCAGTACGAGACACATGTCCCAATACCACGGTGTATCCAAGAGACTAGAATTGGAATACGTCACTGTTTGGCTAGCCACTCTCTTACCTAGTTTCAACTTTACTTGGTCATAATCACTGATAAAATGAGTAGCTCCTACCCATTCCTACCCAGGCACAACATGCTAGGGTCACAATTATAGGTCTCTATTGCAATAAACTCACATGCAATATAAACATAATATATAACTCTTTTGCAATAAACACACATGCAAATTGATCTCCAAAGTATACTAAATAAGCATTCAACACTATTTCAATAAACACACATGCAATAATAATAACACATAACTCTATTGCAATAAACACACATGCAATAAACTCAACATTTAGTAAAGTAAAAATACACTACTAAACACACAATGTAATTAACTCGAGACAACCTCGGGCGTAACTTTTTCTCTTGTGACTCTTCTTATAAAATGATTTATGAGATCTCTATATCAAACACTTTGTAAAATCTCATTTTACATTTTCCCAAATATTCTTGGTAAAAATCGGTTTACACTTCTCGAATACTCATTGTAAAACACAATTTATATCTCTTAAATACTCTTTGTAAAACTCAGTTTACATTTCCACAAAACACTTTATAAAACCTATTTTTATCTCTTACTCGAGTTTTAAAAACTGAATACTCACCTTAATTCCGCTTTAAACTCCCAAGCTCTTTCTCTTGATCGAAAATGAAACGCAATCCTGCTCAACGTAATATTTATCAACACAATGTTACTTTTGTCCGAACTCCACCAAAGGATTACGATTAAATAATCTCTTATACTAAATTAGCGAAACTAAAAACATCGCTATAACACCTCATTACCGACACTTAAAAAATCAACACTAATATATACCATTCAGCCTACCAGCCGCCGGCTAAGCTCAACCGCCTCATAATATCCGAAAAAAATACCAAATTACAGTTTTTACAAACTTAACCAAACTCAACAAAATTTATCCCAATATCATATAAATCAATAACAACTTATAAATAAGCTTTTTAAACGAGTTTTACCCGAGCCTATAAAATACGGCTACGAATAACTCCGAATCAAAAACCGTTGTTTTCAACCTCCGATTATGTCGAAATGTTCCCCTCGACTCCAGGAGCAATATGCCGCTTTCCGTTTATTTATTCGGCAAAAAATGAATACCGAATTGCCGCCGAAAATTAAACGGACTAAAACTTATATAACTTTCTCTCTTGATTGCTTTGGCGGTGAACGAGAGAAAAAAATAACACCAACACGTCATGTGCTTTTTCCTATTCTTTAAGTTATAGGATTGAATTTCAAATTTAAAAATATAATCCTATACTTTGTCATAATAACAACTTTGACCCAAAATAACTAATTCATTATAAACAAATCCTTTTGACTTAAAACCTTTTACACATATAGTTCTTTAAATATTTTCGGGTCGTTACAGTTGGTTAAGGTCATTTATTACCAACGAATTTTTTAGGATGTATCATTATAATCCTTTAATTTTTTTTAATACCGTTATAATCAAATAAAAAAAATCACCTTTAACCGGTTGTATTAGTAACAAATAAATTTTCTGACAAAATGGGTTATCGTGGGACGTAATTTGAAAGTTATTGGATTATAACGGTATTAAAAATAGATCAGGAATTATAATAATACACTCTAAAAAGTTTGTTAATAATAAATGACCTTAACCAATTTTTTTTTAGAGAAAAAAAATGTTTTAAAATCATTAATAAACCCACGACACCACTTATATGAGCCAAAATACACATACATATACGTAAAACATTTGAGCATATCATACTTTTAATTAAATAGTAACACACGAACCCTTATAATAAATTAATTAATTAATGATGACTCTACTGTGTATAAATTTAATTTTAATTGAAAGTTACTTAAATTAAGTTTTACAATTCAATTATGTGGATGATTTTTGATATTTTTTAGACTTTTAATTTTATTGTGTGAATATTAAATAAAATAACTATAATGATAATTATAACAATTTAGTAGTAAAAAATAAAATAAATGTATATTTTAATATTGCAAACAATCATGTTGGTGTCTAGATGGTTCGGTTTATACATAAAACCGTACCGAATCGAAAATTTTGGTTTAGAAAAATTAATACCCAAACCACCTATATATGTTATTCGTTCGGGTTTTTCGTTTTTTCTTTTTTTTCTTTCAATACAGTATATGTAATACTTCTAGTACAACGTAATAAAGTTTTGTCACATTTAAGTTATATAGACATTATCTCATAAAGCTGTTCTACAAGAATTCAATAATTCAATGTATGATAGAAGACATAGTTAAATGCGATCGATCATTTGAAAAGTTAATACTATATATCATAAATATTTCTAGAAAAAATTTCTACAATTGTTTTGCTATTTTCTAAATTATTTAAATACATTTATATTAAAATAAATAGCAGGGGTCCAATCGCAGAAAATCTTTATGCTAAAAGTATAGTTGTAACATCGACAACATTTGGTACAACTTTTGGTTCAAAATTACTATTGACTTGAATATCTTGTTGGACGTATTATATTGTAACTTGTGTATAAAGGAAACTTGTTAGAAATCTGTAGGACGTATAACCGATATATTATTATTTTAAAGATGAGAAATCTAGAATTAAGTTTAAAATTAAAGTTTGGAGAAGATTGAAATAGGTAAAAGAGCTGGAAATGCAAAAGTTTCTTTACTTTCTACATGGAAGACACTACTTCTGCTCATCATATCACTGCTTCCCTTAATTTTATTCTTCAGGTCACTCCTCATAACTCACAAAAATCTAAACGTTAATTCCTATCTGCTATTAAATATTGAATCTGAATGTTTTTGAACTTTGAAATATATATAGTCCAAAATGAATGTGGATTATCCTCGAGCTCGTTTCTAATAAGCGTAATGGGTTGCATGCTATCATTTGTTTACGCTCTTTGTACTGAAACATCTTTGGTTGGAATGTTAGACTAATGTCTATTGCCTTTATGGTACTCAATTATCTCTTAATATTACTACATCATCCGTGTGAACTACATTAAATTTTCATTCAAATGTGTTTAACAGGGAGTAGCTTCAGCGCCAACAATTGTATTGCTCATGGCATGTATACATTTGCAAACTCCATTGTTTGTGTCAAATTTTAGCCCGTTAATGCTTGTATTTGTGGCGATAACTGGATTTCTTGTACTTGATGAAAAGTTGCACCTGGGAAGGTACATAGATTGAGTACACTATCAAATTTGTCTCGTTTGTACACATTGATTGAAATACAATCGACGACAACAAATTTAATTAATTAAAACATTTCATTATTAATTTGTTGAGGCCAAAATTAATCGTTTGGGGCACTTTCTGCATCACAAAAATGGCTAATATAGCTAATTAATTAGAATATTGCAATATCACTTTTCTTTGCTTTATTGTAACAAATAAACGGTATATGATATGGTTGTGCAGTGTGTTATGATCTGTTATAATTATAGCAGGGTTGTACGTCGTGCTATGGGGTAAAGGCAAGGAGGCAAATTTGGCGACAAAGATAATGTCCTGGAAATTCGCAAAGGATTTTAATGATGTCTCCCATACCACAACCACGACTCTCGAAAATGTGTTCATAAGTCACGTATCCTTTCCAGTTGTCAATGAAGGCGATGAGTTATTCATGAAGTCTCCAATGGAAAAACATAGAGATGAAGAATTCAGTGAGGAAGTTTGAAGGCTTAATATTAAAAGAGTTTTATTATGGTTTTACAGCCTTACAAAGGCTATTTTACTTATCATTATCTGAAATCCAGGGACTCCAATTTTGGGTATCCAAATTTACGAATATTCGAATTTAAACACCCCTACTTATTACTACTTATTTGGCTCAATTTAGATTCTACCTTTTGCTCTTTTTATTAACAAGTACTAATCTATCCATTATTTCAAACATCTTCAAAACCTTACAATTTTTTATGAATGTGAAGGTAGAAAATGTTGCAAAAATGAAAATATCGAAGCAAACATGGTCGATTATTGTTCACTCCTATCTCTGTGCAATTTTTGTCTATGACATCAAGACTCTTACATATTTTCAGGACTTTAATGTAAATATTTTCCATATTGCTCGATTCGTACATAAAGCTTGGAAACATGCAAAAACACGTTTTTTGTTTAAAGTCGTCAAACACAGAAATAGGGATGTTTAGATAATTCCAACCGTGAATCTACTGTATAAATATACGAGCCTAAGGTAATCAAGGTTGAAGAAGGTGATTCACTCTGGTTATGAACGGAGAGAATGCATATGTGTTGTATGTAGGAGACGAGTATGATAATCTTGGTGTTGATATTTATAGCCAACGCTCCTTCGGTACGTCTAGTCTTTTAATAATCATTATATATGTCATAATTTATGATGGTCATATTGACCTAATGTCCATATTGAGGTTGGTTCTTATAAAACACAACCTATGGTAAAATAAGTAAAACAACACAAATGTCATTAACTTCCTTTAATGTCATAATTTAATTTTTAAATAAACTTATTTTACAATAAATGGTCATCAATTAATAAAAATGTAACCGTCATTATTAAATTAATTAAAATTATCTAACTTTTACGTTTTCACAAAAATTTTCAGATGGACAAGTTAAAAACTCCGATGCATCAACAATATTTGGAGGTTAAAACTGATAAATTTGTACTTCACCAAAAAACAAATATGATGCACTACAATTGACAAATGATATAATTGATACACATAATTAAATAATTTGATACACAAACTAACTTTAGCATAATGATTCATAACAAAATTGATGCACATAAATAATTTTCCGAAATACAAAAATATATTAAAATTCATATACAATTATCAAGGTTCTAAATAACGCGCCATGGCGGCGCCAAGGCGCGCCATGGCGTCGAGGAGCGGCGAGAATTTACGAAAACATGCAAGGCGTCTTTGTTAGGCGTGGCGGTAAAAAAACGTGGTCATGACGTCCCATGGCGCGCCTTAACGCGAGTTTTTTTGTAACGCGTTATGAAAATTAAAAAAAAAAAAAAAAAAAAAAAAAAAGTTTAAAAATAGTTAAAAATGGCTATAAAAATCATTTGATTGTAAATTTGTGACTATATCTTAGAATATATATATATACTTAAATGTTAAAACAGACTTTTTGATAATTTATTGATATTTATATAACTTAATAATAGTAAAAATATATATAAGTATATATAAAATTATAAAATATATTAAAAAATTTTGCCGCCTTGGCACGCTTTGAAAAACGCCATGTCTCGCCTTTTCTTGCAAAGCTTGAGGCTTACTCATGCCGCCACGCCACGCCTTACGTTATCTGTAACCTTGAAAATTATATTCTAAAACACTATCAAGAAAAATAAAATAAACATAATAGATAAGAAAGTGGGAAAGAAAATTAAAAGTCAAAATATGAAATAATAAATGATGGAGGTTACATTTAAACTTCTTTAAATATTTTTTAATGTCTTTTGTTATTTTATTTATTTTACTCTTAGTGTTATTTTATATGAACTTTTCCCCGTCCATATTATTATATTAGACATAAAGCCTCAATGCCTATATTATTATGGTGTTCATTAAACATGTAACGCTCAGTAAATGGTTTCGATGATATCGTCGGTCGGGGGTCACTGTTATCCGGGCTTCGTATCTGCGAAAATCCCTCAGGCGGTCGGGGGTTATGGCTCGTGGCGATCGTGTTGCGGCATCCGGGAATGTGCCCTTGGCAGCGGGTCTCGTTATCTAGTCATGGCTCATGGTGACCAGGTGGTTGCAACCAGGCATGTGACCTTGGTATCAGGGCTCCGTTTATGGGAAATGGCTTGTGGCGACCGGTGTCGGAGGCTGAGAATGTGCCCTTGGTAGCCGGGCATTTTGCGCTTGGAATCCGGACTCGTTGCCTCGTGGTGAAAGAGCGGAAGCCATACATCTTGCCTTTGGAAACTTTGCTCGTTGTCGGGCACGAGTGTGATTGGGTATCTGGATAGGAGCGAGCTGGGTTAAGGTTGCAACGGCCGGGGTGGTGACCGACTTGGCTTACGGCGGCCGAGTCACAACCCGAAGAGGGTTTGGATTTGGTAGCTAGGTTGGTGGCCGACTTGTCTTACGGTAGCCGAGTTGCTACCGGGCTAGGTCTTGGCTACCAGGTGACTGGATTGCGTATATGTTTCATTGTTTGCTAACAGATTCCTTTTTTTTGCAGGTAAATTTTGTTTGTTTGTGCGCTCTGTTCGTCAGTCAATTTGGTATTTTTTTTACTTGCTCTTCAACTTCCTTGTGTCTGGGTTAGTGTATATTCCTTATCTTGTTTTTGTTTATACATGTGTATCTATATAAAATAGAGGGAAACAAATGACTAAAGGCCCGGAAGGTTTCACATATATCGCAATTTGAAGATGTTAAAGATTGTTCCGGTCGTTTTACTAGGTGACCCATTGATGGGCTTTTAGAGTTATATCCATGCCTTAGGAAATATAATGTTATCTGCCATTTACCAATTGAGCATCAACCCATAGGAAAAGTAGTCATGTACACCCCCTATCTGACACATTCAAATGTTAGGCTTCCACATAGTTCCGTTTATGTGAAGGTATTAATGCACGATAATATAGGATATTCTCAGATACATCCAGTCGGTGCTGCCAAGATAATGATGTTTGAGATGCTATTACTAAGTATGAGGATTAACTAAACCATAGAGTTGTTTAGGAAATTTTTTAAGATTACCAAGTCGAGAGACTGGTTTACTGTTGATCAAAGGGAGAGAAATTCAGACTAGAAACTATTCACTGACCCTCCAGGTAGCATTAAAAATTTGAGACAAGATGATGTCTTTTGGATAAGTCTACGTTTAAGAGTTGGGCTACATCGTTGTGACAAGATTTAACCTAAGGATCAATAACACTAAATGATTAACTAACTTCTAGAGTGTTGTGGAATTACAAACTAGAAATGAATTACGGATTAGAAATATGAACAATGTTGTTTTACTAAATATCCATTCTCATTCAAAGCCTTAAATGGTGGGAAATTTTGTTACAAATGATTTTCCAAAAGCACACTATCAAGAGTAATCTAACTCGTTATTTATAGACTTCTATGAGAATATAAGTTACAATAAAAGTATCACACGTTTATCTAAAAACACTGATATTGCTCATTTATATGAATATTTACTCGCGATACTTGTTATGTTTTTAGTCCAAAACGTAATGGATAGGCACTTTTGTACTCATGTTTCGTGTAAAAGTGTGTATTTAGGTTTTTAATCATGTTTTAAGTAAAACGAGCTATATTGGACAAAAGAATGCAATGAAGGAATAAAAAGTAAAATATAGCGAGTCTGGAGCGTGGCTGCGCCGCAGTAGGCATGACTGCGACGCAGTCAGGGGCCTTTTCAGCTGTTACGTTTTGAATTAAAAACTATCAAGTTCTGCATATGATGGGTTATTGGGAGCCACTATTATTACCTCCCAACCAATATTTCGACCATCATGATTCAATACATCAGTTTCCATCATTAGCAAAGGAGAAATCATAATTTGGAGAGCTTTGGAAGTCAATTCCGAAGCTAGTTTAATTATTCCGTTCACAAGTGTTAATTACTTTCAATTGCAAGTTTACTTTGGGTTTTGTTACATTTCAATTGAGCCTTTAGACTCAATCATCATCATCTTATTCGGTACAATTATGACTTTTCAATCTATTATATGTTTTACGTTTAATATGAGTAGCTAATTTCAATATATGTTTGCTTGGATATGTGATCGTTTGTATGATTGATTTTGAGTATGAAATTGTTTGATAGGTATGCGTTTGGTTAATTGGGGATCCATTTGGGTTTAAACTTTAATTGTATTATTAGATTGCTTATGTTCTTATTTGGTAAACAAAATCGGGTATTTAAAAAGAACTCGGGAATTTACTAAAATTGGAATGAATTATCAACCGGTCTATAGTTGATAAAAGTTATCGGTATTCGAAAGGAATCGATAATAGTAATAGAAATTATTAAGTTTAAACACGAGTGCTAGTTTATAAAATAAGAGAAATCGGTTTATTAACTAGTAAACTATTCGAAAGGAAGTTTAAAGATTAATTCACACACATCGGCTTGATTCTTTATGCATAATTATTATGGGTGTTAACCATATTCGAAAGGAGTGGTTGCACGGTTGGGTAATTGTAGAAATCCGGTATTCGAAAGGAACTTGGTTTTACATAAGAAGTAAATCAACATTTCGCACTTAGAAAAGATCATACATTCGTAAACGGTCCAAGCAAGCGTCTTTGTCAATCTTTAATTACAAACAATCATTAAATCGTTACTTTTAGTTCATTTATAAAAACCCACACTTTGTTACTTGTTATTTGTTAGTCTAAATACTCAATTTAATATAGTCCCTGTGTTCGAACCCGAATCTGCCAACATTATACTACGTTCGATAAGGGTACCCCTTGTATTCTCAAAATTCTCTCCGGATCGGAAAACGGACTAACCACGTGTTTCCCTTTGGACCTCGTGTACATCCACTAACCAACCACGTGTTTCTGAAGGTGAATCTTCCGAGGAGGAAGAAGTTATTTTGGGAGAGAATTATTTTGAGGAAAACATTATGTCGGGCGACGACGGAGGAGCCGATATCATCAATAATGACCCACCGGTTGACCCGTTTGATATACCGATGATCAATCGAAACCGAATTGTACCGGCGACTCAAGGATCGACGATTGTTGCACCAAACTTGGGTGATGACTTTTCCGTTAAAGGTCATCACTTGAAGATGGTTCAAGATAGTTCTTTTGATGGGAATTCGAAGGCCGACCCGCATAAGCATGTTTCCACTTTTATGGAGATATGTAAAATGTTCAAGTATGGAGTTGGTATGTCGGAGGGAGTCATACTTAGCTTATTCCCATCGTCTTTACGGGAAGAGGCTAAGACATGGTTCAATGAGTTGGAGCCGAATTCAATCGAGACATGGGAGGATTTAAGGGAAATTTTCATGACCCGTTTGTTTTCGCCCATCTTGGGTAGGAAATTGTTGAACCAAATACGAGGGTTTGCACAATGGGATAATGAGACCATTACGAAAGCATGGATTACACTGAAAGATATCCTTAGAAATTACCATGTACACGGGTTGGATATGGAGCAAGTGATAGACATATTCTATCATAGTTTGGACCAACAATCGCAACATGATTTGGACTTATCGGGTGGTGGAAATTTCTTGAATAAATCACCCACTGAGGCCTATGAGATGATGGAGGATCAAGTTCAAGCGGTAATTGCTAGAGATAGAATTAATAGGAATAGAAAGGTTCGAGGCACGGTTAACCAAATAGAGGTGGTAGTGTAAGTGGAAGTGGATAATAGGAGATCGTAAGTGAAATAAAATCTATGTCGGAGAAAATGGACAAACGAATGGGTCGTTTGGAAAAAGATGTTCATTTGGTGAGGAACGGATGTGGAATATGTGGAGGTCCACATTAGTCGGAGGATGTGAGTCAAAGGTGGAAGATGTGAATTATGCACACTACGGGTATCAAAACCCTGCAAACTATCAAAACCGACAACAAGAAGTAAATTTATAGTGATCAAAGTCGAGGACAAAGAAATGATGGAAATTTTCAGCAACATCAGCAAATATCAAGGCATGACGAAGATGATTCAAGTCTCAAAGATATGATGAAAGAATTTATACACACTCAAAAGGCGAAAAACGAAGGGATTTCGAATTCGTTGACGGTGATGACCGATAAGATAGAGCATGGACAGAGGAACACTCAAGCGGGTATGCAAGATTTAGAACGGAGGTTTGAGCGGATGAATGAAAGGTTTGCAAATCGACCAACGGGTCAATTACCGAGTAATACGCAACCTAATCCCAAAATCCCGAACAATGAAGGTGGTCCATCTAATTAAGGCTCTAGGTACCAAACACCACATCATCGGGATGAACATGTGAATGCAATCGAGACTCGTTCAGGTTTTAAGTATGGGGTGTGCAAGAGCAAAACGCGAACGAAAACGGAAAAAAGTGCAGCAAAGAGCTCCACTGCGCAGCCGTCCCACCTACTACGACGCAGTGGACACTCAGACGCCAATCATTTTGTCCAAAATCATGTGACTTCGGCGCAGTGAGCTTGTAGACTCCAAAAACAAATACGAAGTTTACATTGAGATAGAAGATCGACCCGGGGATTAACCAATAGTCCAAAGCAAAGCTGAAGAGCCGAAATCGGACACAAACACTCCTCTCAAAGCATACAAGCCAAGGATACCATATCCTCAACTGTTAAGAAAAAAGAAGATGAAAGAGCAATATGGTAAGTTCGTTGAAATGATTAAGTCGGTAAGAATTAATGTACCTTTAATTGATTTAGTTGCAGGTATGCCGAACTATGCTAAATTCATCAAGGAGTTAGTGAGTGGAAAATGAGATATTTCGGAGAAACGAACCGCATTTCTAAATGTCGAGTGCTCGTAAATTGTGAAGAACTATATACCACCCAAACTTGAAGACCCAGGGAGTTTTCTTATTTCTTGCACTTTTAATGATAAATTTACGTGTAGTACATTAGCGGATTTGGGGGAAAGCATTTATATAATGCCATAATCTTTATACGCTAAACTTTCTTTGGGTAGTTTAACACCAGTAGAATGAGAATAAGATTGGCCGATCGATCTTATCAATATCCTTTGGGTATTGAGGAAAACTTGTTGGTAAAGTTGGTAACTTTTTATATCCCATTGAGTTTGTCATTCTCGAGATGGAGGAGGATAGTAAAGTTCCTCCCATCTTGGGAGGACATTTTCTAAACACCGTGGATGCTATCATGCGTGTTAAAGATAGAGAAATTTCGTTGGGGTTGGGTAATGAACGGGTCACATTTTCTTTGAATCAAGCTATGAAACATTCTTACTCAACTGACGAAACTTGTTTTAGGATTGATGTTATTGATGAAGCAGATTATGACTTTGATTGGGAAGGTATTCTTGAGGAGGAAGCAGAATTGGAGATGATGGTGAATGTTATGGAGAGTGAGGAAGAAGAAGTGGAGGAAACCATGGAAATGGAAGAGCTTGTGGTAGATGAGAGCATGAGGATCAAGACATCGATTGAGGATCCTCCAAAATATTTGGAATTGAAACAACTTCCAGGACATTTAGAGTATGCATTCTTGGAAGGTAATTCTTCTCTACCCGTTATTATCTCGTCTTCACTTTTGGAAGACGAGAAAAACATATTATTGACAATCCTCAAAATCCATAAAAAAGCTTTTGCTTGGCGCATTCCCGGTATAAGCCCCGATTTTTGTAAAAAAAAAATCAATTTTCTTGAAAACATAAAACCCGTTGTTCAAAGACAACTGATACATAACCAAAAACATCTTGTGTTACAAGGGCTGTTGATGTACTTTCTTGGGTGTTCCTTGAATTGTTGGATTTTGATTTGTTTTTGCATTCTCTTGCAAAGTGTCCCAGTTCACTGCACTCAAAGCACTTGACTTTGCTTTTGTCAAATCCAACCCTATCATTGCCTCTAGGTGTAAATCTTCTCCCACTTCTATTCACAAATCTTCTTGCCCTTAATGATAACATAGCAAGTTGCCACTTGAAATCATCACCATGATGAACCTGTCTTAGGTCTTCATTGGTTAGACCTCAGCATGAACTTTGTGACAGAAATGCTTCAAAGGAAACATCTTCTAAGTTATCAGTCTGAGATGTACCACTTGGTGTAATCAGTGCAGTATTAAAGTTGTTAATATTGTTGTTACTGTTGACAGTCTACTTGGCTTCAACTTCAACTTCAAATACCCTCAAGTCATTATACAAATCATATAGTTCCATATCTTCTAGAACATCACCTTGTCTGTATGACACTGTGTAAATAGTCCATTCATCTCCCAAAGACCTGAGAAACTTCCTATTCAAGTCATCTTTATCTATTCTCACACCAGCACTGCTCCATTCTCCTATCAACTTCTTGTATCTGTCAAACGTCAAAGACATTATTTCATCTTTTAATTCTTTGAAATTTCATACTCCTGTTTGACAAGAGCCTTCTTGTTCTTCTTTGTGTTCTTTGTTCCACTAAATCTCTTCTCAAGATCTTCCCACGGAGACTTTGCATCCCCATATTCTTCAAACTGTGATTAGTATTCATTAGGAATAACAATTAGAAGAATACTGAGTGTGACAACCGTCCAATTTCAGGTGCATTTTATACTCTATGTCTCTCTTATTGTCTGTCGTTGTCTTTAACCGTTCAATAACCGGAAACGCGACAGTGTCGGAATCACACCCAGAATCAATTTATATAAGTCCTAATACCAAGAAAACACCTAATGAACTTTCCTAAGTTCATAACGTATCATAATTAAGAACTTTCAGTTAACGAAAAGGTCTAACGAAACAATAACGCAAAAACAGCAAAAACAGCAAAAACTCAAATTTTATTTCAAAAATGGTCCAGGACGACGCACACAGGCCTTGTGCGCCGTCCTGGCAGGACTGAATCCGCAAAATATTTGGATTTTCGGCATGTCTCGATTTCCTACACCCAACTACCAATCAAGCTCGAGAATAGACACTAATTTACTGCCAAGTTACAGTCCCATCTCCCTTCATTATTGTTTTCTTTCTTTTCTTTTCACTTTACCATTTTACAAACCAAAATCCAAAACACCTACATCTTTTCTCTCTAAACTCTCTCAAGAAAACATCAAGTTCCAGTGATTTCCAGCCACTAAAACACCATTTATAACCATTAAAAACGTTTAAAACATCAAGGGAAGCAAGGGGAAACTAGTCACTTTCGTTTTCAAGCACTTTTACCGATTTTGGAGCTCTAAATCCGGCCAAAACATCATCCACTCGATTTCCTCCGGTAGATTTATGTTATTTTACTATTTTTACATAAACAAACACTTGCATGTAAGATCTAAGGCTTTAAAACAAGTTTTTACAAAGATATATGACTTTTACGGTCAAAAACGATTTTTAACCGGAATAACCTTTAGATCTATAAATTTATGGCTAAAAATACCTTAGAAACTGTTAAAATGAGGTTTTATTAAGTTTAGACCTATTGCATGTCGGAATCTATGGATAAATAAACGTTTTGCAAGAAAAACTCGAAAACCCGCAGGGTGTGCGCCGTCCTAGAGGCCAGGACGAAGCAGCGGGACACAAAATGTGTTATGTGCGCCGTCCCAGTGCTCACAGCGGCGCACAGAGCTGCAACGTTTCCCGAAAATTCGTTATTTGGACGTTTTTGACTTGTTTGACCCGCTGACTTTTGATATATGATATTTGGGAATGAGTTTGGTAAAAGTAATAACGTTTGTGACTTGTATGGACTAATTGGACTTAAAATGGACTAGATTAATATGATATCGTGTTATATGTGATTTAGTGAGCGGAAGTGGTATTGCATTTTTGGATATGAAATTTGGGCGCGGAAGCGCTGCCCAAATTTCCTTAGAAAAATGTAAACCACTTCAGCGAGCAAAAACACTTGTAACGCGACAATAATAAACGTTAAATCGGACTTTTGGACAAAAACGTAACAATTACCATTTCGGACTATTTTGGACAATACTTAACCTTGACACTTAAAGTTTAATTAAATTTATCTATTATATTACAGAAAAATAACATAATAAGATAATAACCAATTGAACTATCTTGGTAGTAATAGGCGATCCGTGATTCCCGGCTTCCGTTCCGACCGATTTCCGTATTCGTACTCTTCACAATCAGTGAGTTACAACCCCTTTACTTAATGTATTTTTGCATAACTTTTGGGGGAAACATAAGATTTACTTGTATTTTGGAAACTATTACGAACTTATGCAACTATTGTGAACTTTTGAAACTATTATGGAACTATTGATCTATATTGGAAACTTTGTGAAACTTTTATGCGTAAACACTTCATTGCCCTACTGGCTTACTTTAAACTTACCGGCTTGCCCCCTATTCGGCTAAACTAGTTATTGATTACTTGTATGCGAGACCAACCCTTGATGAGATTATAACGCGATTCTTAAGTGCCTACTATCTTTTTGAAACAAAACTACTTTAGTGCCCACCTTTTTAGAACTTTACACACTATTAACTTCTGAGCCGTTTAGTAATAATGGGTATCGATACTTAGGAAAGAACCGTTCCTTGCTTAGATGGCAGTCTAAGTACATATTACTATGATCTTTTATACTCCCCGTAGGATAGGCGGGGTAAGGGGCCTCACGGTTGAATAATCGGTTTAGTATGAACACTTAAGTTATAGAATGCCAAGAGGTTGATACAAGAATCTAATTAGTTACTTATACGCATATATACTCTCTTTTAGCGATTGATTCCGCAACTACGATTTACTAAATATTGTTCTACTTGGTGTGTACAAACTTTAGGGTATTGATACGCACGTTACTTCGAAAATTTAAAAGTATATAAACTTTAAACGACTTTCTCCGCTAACCTCCTTTTGGGAAACTTTGTTTACTTTTATATACTTAACCAAAACTTTTTCCGAGAAACTTAAACTGTAACTCACTCACTACTTTTTGTAGTTGACACTTTATCTTATGTTTCAGGAAATTTAGTGTGAGGATGAAGTGCTTGTCATGGACGGGTCAAGGCGGTTGCGTGAGATCATTATTGGGAAAAAACTTGTCCACTTCTTTTGGGAATTTTAAATTGAAACTTTAATTTATGTATTTGTGTACTGAATGACTTGGTTGTTTGAATTTGTAAACACTTTCATTTTTAATCAATGAATTGAAACTGTTATGTTTGTTATGACCCGTGTAATGATGTTCCAGCTCTTCACACTTCGTGTTTCCGCTTTAGCGGGGTGTGACACTGAGAGCTTTGATTTCAGTCTGTTTTTCTCTTCTTTCTTGATCAGTAGTAGGAGGATGAACAACTCAAAGTGTTCCATCATCTGACAAGATGAGAGCTTGTTTATTCCCATTCACAATTACATCCCATACAGCATAATCAGAAAGCAGTATTTGTTGTTTGTTCCTTACCTTCCAAAGATCAAAATCGTTGCTGTTCAATACAGGAACCTTGTTAACCACCACATCAGTCATGATTGATAGTAATTTATTTCTTGTTGAGGCTTCAACAAAAACTTGTAGCTCAGTAGATCTTGAGAACCTCATGTGCTCTGATACCACTTGCCAGGATTAATATAGTTATGTAAACACAACCACACTTTGAATAAAGATCTTGATCTATCAAAGAAGTTTAGCAGCGGATTTAAACACTTTGATATTACAAGTTTATTTATTAAACGAACATTGTTTATAATGAACAAGAACAATAACGAATATCAATTATAAGCCTCAATATATTAATCTTGAATGATCGACTAATATACGTGTTTTTCCTAATACAAGGATCTATTTATATATAGACCTTGAGGCTAACCTAGCAAATCTAGGAAACGACTAAACAATTACAATTGTAATATAAAGACAATTGCTACAAATAAGGAAAAGATAATTACAAATTTATTCTAAAATTATCTAAACTCTTCAAGCAGTAGTAACAGAAGACGGGCAGTAGTAACAGTCTTCAGCAGTAGTAACCATCAGACTTGCAGTATTAACCAATACACTTGCAGTAGTAACTGGTATACTTGCAATAGTAATGAGCAGTAGTTGTGCAGTAGTAATGAGCAGTAGTTGTGCAGTAGTAATGAACTTAAACTCATTTTTCAAACAGTTTAATCTCAACATCATCAGTAACCCAAAAACTACGAATATGATCTTCCTGAATATATAGACAAATAGTTAAAGCATAATTGATGTGAGAATTTGTCAAGAAATCAATAATTGGATGAAACTCTTGATTGTCATTAGTTTTAACAAGATAAGCACAAACATTGTGTCCATCAAAGAATTGTAAGGCTTCCATTATCGATTTGGAAGAAGGAAAAAGTGATTTAAGCAGTAATCAAATCGATTGAAAAAAATTAGGGTTTTCGAACAATTTGGGGATTTTTGAAAAATTTGAATTTGAGTTCGAAACGGTTTTATAGGTTAATTGAGCATACAAGTTGGACATATGGGGATTTGAAGGCAACAGCTTTAAAAATAGGTCCAATAAAAATTGGACACGTGGAAAAGTGAATGGCAAGTTGAATTTTGACTTGTCAACGCAGTAGTAATAGAGTAATTTATAATTTAAATATTACCCAACAGTACTGACCGTTGCGGTATTAACATATCAGGCCGTAAAAACAAGTTCAACGGTAGTAATGAAACCACTTGCAGTACTAATGAATATAGCTTTATATAAAAATACTATTAATTTTGCAGCAGTAATATAGTGCAGTACTAACAAGTAAAGCACTAATAAAACCGTCTGCAGTACTAAAAATTGCCTTAGAAAATTTATGTTTGACAATTGAAAGTACAAAATTCAAAACTTATTCAATATTGAGCATGCCAATACTGCTAATCAAGAATGTAAATCTTCCCACATAAAATGCTTTTGCGAAAAGATCTACAAACTGATTACCAGTATGAACTTTTTCAACATGAATTAATTTCTTCTCATTGCAATTGTTGATGAAGTGGAATCGAATTTCAATGTGCTTGGTCTTCGAGTGCTTCACTGGATTGTTAATGATGTTGATTGTACTCTTGTTATCAATGTAGATAGGAGTATTGAGAAATGCATATCCATAGTCCATCATCTGATTTTGTATCCATAACACCTGTGCACAGCAAATGGATGCAGCAACATACTCTGCTTCGGTTGAGGAAGTTGACACAGTTGTTTGCTTCTTGCACTGCCATGACACCAATATTGAACCCAGAAATTGACATCCACTTGATGTTGATTTTCTGTCTAAGCTTTCACCTCCATAGTCACTGTTTGTATATGCAATTAACTCAAATGGAGAATCTTTAGGAAACCACAAACCTAAGGTAGGTTTTCCCTTCAAGTATCTGAATATTCTCTTGATTGCAAGAAGATGAGACATCTTTGGCCTAGTCTAATACTTGGCACATACATAAACATGAAACATAATGTCAGGTCTAGATGCTGTTAAATACATGAGAGACCCAATCATTGACCTATAGTTATGTATATCCACATCCTCCCCCTCAAGATCTGTAGTCAGTTGTTTATGAGTTTCTACTGGAGTGCTTGCAATCTTGGCAATTTGAGAACCCAAACTTGTCCAATATATCTTTCAAATACTTTGATTGACTAATAAACATCCCATCTGTTTTCTGTTTCACTTGCAGTCCGAGGAAGAAAGTTAATTCTCCCATGGAGCTCATCTTGAACTTGTTATGCATTAGTTGTTCAAACTCCTTACATAAAGAATCTTTGGTGGATCCAAAGATTATATCATCCACATATATTTGAACCAGTAGTATGTCAGTTTTAACCTTCTTGTTGAAAAGAGTCCAGTTAAATGTTTCTCTCTGAAAGTTCTTCAATAAGTAATCAGATAAGGTCTCATACCAAGCTCTAAGAGCCCGATAAAGACTATAAAGTGCCTTATCTAACTTGTATAATAAGTGTGGATGTTTTGGATCTTCAAAACCTAGGGGTTGTCTGACATATACTTCTTCTTCAATGAGCCCATAAATAAAGGCACTCTTTCCATCCATCTGATACACCTTGAATCCTTTGTAAGATGCAAAGGCAAGAAAGATCCTTATAGCTTCCATTCTAGCTACAGGTGCAAAAACATCTTCATAATTAATACCTTCTTTTTGTGTGTATCCTTGAGCCACCAGTCTTGCTTTGTTCTTGATGACTATGCCTCTTTCATCTTTCTTGTTTCTAAATATCCATTTAGTTCCAATAACTCTCTTTCCATTGGGTAATACAACCAGAGTCCAAACAGACTGTAATTTGAATTGCAATAGTTACTCTTGCATTGCTTCAATCTTGTTCAAAATATTTCTTGTTAATGTTAGAATATTCAAATCGGTTTTGACACTTATCCCCATGTTTCCTTTTTGCATCCTCACAAGAATTTTCATGTAATTTTTCCTCATCCGAAGCATTTACAAAAACTAACCTATCAATGTTTGCTCCTAATTTGATAAAATCAAAATCATATAGTGAGAAACATTTAGATATGGCTCGTTTAAGAAAATTTGGATTCTCAACAAATGTATCTTCATCAAAAGGAAGACCATCTTTTTTATTTAAAAGTTTAAATGTTTCGGTCATGTTTAGATGAATTGTTTGATCCGTTTGACCACTTTTTAAAAATTCCAATGCCAAGTCTTTCAACTTTGAACATAAATCCAAATTTTCTTTGGAAATATGTTCAACTTCACTTTTGTGAAAGCTCCTATCATTTATCAAACTTTGACATTTAATAGTTGATTCACACAAACTATCATTCATGTTTTTCTCATTTACTTTATGACTCAAAACTTCCTCCTCAAGTTTTTTAATTCGAAATTTCATGCTTGAAAATTCAGAAACATAATTTTGATTCTTTTTATGCAGTTTTGAAAATTATCTTCAAGTTCTTTAATAGTTTCACGTTTAGTACGAAGTTTTGATTCCAAAAGTTTCATTTGAAAAATGCATGTTTCCATTCTAACATGATCATAAACGTATTGATACACCTCATCTTCATCCGATTCTTCAAAATCGGCATCGGCCATGAGTGACATATGTGTAAAGTGTGCAGAAGCATGTTCTTCGTTATCCGAGTCGCTCATCCAATGTGCATCCTTGTCAAAAACGATTCACCTTTTTCACCTCCCATTTCCTTTTTCCTTTTCATCAACATCTTCTTCCTATAGTACTCCGAATTCTTGACCACCTTAACCTTGCAATCCCTTGCGAAATGCCCATGTTCCATACACTTGTAACAAATCACCGAACTCATGTCTTTCATTGGTTCTTTGTTTGATTCATCTTGAGAATTCTTATCATGAAAAGATGTTGGTGCTGTTTTTCTAGTAGCTTGATTGTTGTTGAATGAAGATTGATTGTTGTATGATGACCGATTCTTATTGAAATTTGAATTGTGGTTGTTGGTAATGAAATTTCATTTAGATGATTGATATCGTTGACCATTTGACCTTCCAAATTTTCTCTTTTGAACCATGTTTGAGAGAAGCGCAATCATTTGAGAAATTTATTCTTCAGAATCTTCACCATCAAGGTTTGTGGTTTGATTGTGTTCAACTTCATCATTTGAGAATGACATTGAATATTTGGGAGATGGTTGGATTGTGTGAAGAAAAGCCTTTTAGTGTGAAGATGAGTCCGATGTCGATGTTTTCTTTCCCATTTCATCAATCTTATTCATCACAAGAGCCAAATGATCATTCTCTTTCTTTAACTTAAGTTTCAATTCATTTTGAATTTCCATAACTTCTTCTTTGTTTTGCATTAAACACTCAAAGATATCATGAACCAAAGTAGTTTGAATGTTAATGTTTTGTTAATATTTGAAGTAAAACGTTTCCACGTAGGCTTGAGTGTATTCATGAACATCACATTTGCTTCAAGATTAGTTTCTGAAAACCATTCTTTCCTAGTTCATTGAGTAAACCACAAAATCGGTTGTATGTTTTTTCAAGCATTTCATCTTCAAGAGCTTTGAAGTTTTCAAATTTGTTCATTGAACTAATCATCTTGATACTTTGACCAACTTTACTTCCTTGTAATTGCTTTGTAATCTCATCACACATCTCTTTTTGCGGTTTTGTGACTAATAATGTTCATGAAGATGTCATTTGGTATGGAATTCATGATATGTGATATTGATAGTCTATTTGCTTTGTGTTATATCTTTTAGTCATCGGTCATTTGTTAGAAAACCTTCAAAGCCGTTCCTTCAATTTCCGTTCCATCTTCACTCATTATTTTCACCACAATCTTCTTTGGACCATTTTCGATAACATCTTTCATTTCATCACCAACCTCTTGTCTTTCTATAAAATCGAAAAATCTTGCTTTCCATTGTTCGTAATCACCTCAGAAAAGAACCGGATGTTGTGTCTCGAATCCGATCGGCATTTGATCTCTTGACGACATGATTACTTGATTCTCTTGATCTTTTATGTTTGTTGTAAATCACTTAAATTCAAAATTTTCGTATTCGTGTCACTTGATATTCATGTCTAACCAATACTACTTGAATTCGAATCAATGTGTATTCGAATCTAATCAACACCAACTTTATTCGTGTTCGAGTAGTTTCCACCAGCCTTGTTAGAATGATTAACTTGATTAGAATCTAATCAACACTTAACCAATTTCACAAATCATTCTTTCCAACATATTCTAATACATCTTATTCGAATTCAACCTGTTCGAATCAAACTTTATTAGAATCAAATCAACACTTAATCAATTTCACAAATCATTTTTCGCAGCATATTCTTATACATCTTATTCGAATTCGGCCTGTTCATATCAAACTTTATTAGAATCAAATTTGAAGAATAACCTATTCAAATCAACACTTATTCGAATTACAACTTATCTACTTCGATTTAAGTCATATTCGTACAAGACACACTTTACACCACTTCAAATTAACTCCTAGTCGAATCAGTACCTCTTAGAATGAAAATTACACTACTTAAAACCAAATTCCATTCTACCCAATACAAAAATCAGTCGAACTTATGTGATTTTCGAGCACCCTACTATAATACCAATTGTTAGGTACGAGAATCAGAATGAACAATGAGAATGAATCCAAAAGTTACATATTTCATATGCACCCTCACCTATATATAGGCAAGGGGTGTGCTTGTTGTTATTTACATTTTCCTGCCTTCTAGAAACAATATTAACATATTCTAACTCTTACATCAACATTGAAGAGTTTACTTAGGATGAAGAAACTCCAACGTGCAAAGTAATTGGTAAGCATCACAAGTAAATCTGGATCAAGACTTAGTTGATTAGTGAGTCCGAAGTGTTTTAGATAACAAGTGACTTGTAATTATTATTTTTTAATTTGTATTCTCATTATCTATAAATAGCGAGTAGGATAGCAGTTAGATGTGTACTTGAATATTGTTTTGTAACTGACTTTCACGCCAAACTAGTATGATATTAATGAGAATGAATATTTAGTGAAGTTAGAGTGTTGATTACTTCTATACTTAGATTCATGCAAACGTGAGATTCTACATCACATTTATAGATGTTAATCATTGAATTAGTGTATTGATCATAGGTTAAAATCATGTTACTCTCTTTAACATATTTTTTGTAAGTGCGAATAAAATGGATCATTAGTAATAAAAATGTGTACGAAAAAGGTTTTATTGAAAACATGTTGTGTCAAATCATTCATTTGATATCCAATAGGCCCGAAATGAATATGAAATGTTATTTAGTTTTAAAAACTTTTTGGAAACTGTAAATACTAGAAATTTGTTTTGATTCTCAATTGTGAAAGATAGTCAGGAAAATAGTTTTTATTTAAAAAGTTAGTTTTTATGTTAAACATGGATTACCTCCCGAGAAGCGCTCTATTAAATTCGGGAGCTCAAATTTGTTTTACTCAAGGAATGTTGAAGTGATTAGTCTGTAGGACTATGGATGTACTCCGGAACGGGTTCAAGTCAATCTCCTCCTCAGAAGTGGTTGGGACTATTTGCTCGAAATACAACATCTCGGGAACGTCAAGGTCCATGTGAGTGAGTCCGTCTAAGAAATTCGGGGAAATAGAAAAATTTTCACGTAGGGTAAAATAAATTGTGTTTATAAAATGGATAAATTTGCATTGCTCATGTTTGGACAAATTTAAGACCTTCTCCAACCATGTCCTCTGTTTTTAGAGTATCATAAAGTGATTTTTGGAATGTTTGTACTGTATAAAAAAAAACTCATCCCTAACCATATACTCTAAAAAGTCAAAATTCAATACTTTTATACTTATTGTATTTCTATAAAATAAGTTAGAGTTAAAAGAAATAAAAGAGGAATAAAAAAACTTATTGAAAGATCCAAATTCTATTGGCGATCCATTGGTATATGAGGCTTTACGAAGTGCTCAAATGAGAATTAATGCAAGAAAAGCTCAACAAGAAATTTCCCAAGCCGAATTAGGAACATCCAACGGTGGTTTTACCAAATATTTTAATTTAGAAGGAGACATAGATGACCTTAAAAACTATTAATTCCTTTTATTACGTTGTAATGGTGTTTTTACTAATTTTTAATCATTTGTCATTTTTCATGGTAACTTTTACTTGCGAATTCTTGTATCAATCTATGGTTAGTTTAATTAACCTTTTATAATTAACCTTTTACTTATCCACAGTCTATTTGCATTCTTTTAATTACTTTTTAACTCTTTTTTTAATAAATGTAACAAATAACCAATATATAACATAAACATATATTTAATTATTAATAGAATTAAAATATTTAAATATAATTTTTGAGGAGTGAATTTAGAGAATAGTTAGAAGAAAATTCTTTATACTTGGTACTTTAAAAATAGAGAAATGGATGTTTTAAAGTATCATTCGAAGAAAATTTAATAATTTTTGATAGAATAATTCTTTTAGGACAAAATTTTAAATAGTAACAAAAATCTAACTATTTTTATATTACTTTAAAATGAAGTTAGGGTACACCCTTATTCCCTGGTTTAGATTATAGTTCTTCGAAAAGGTAACCATGTTTATCTCTCAATATGTCGAATGTCGTATTTTGTAATAAAAAATTTTAAAACCCTTTTATATTTTAATTTATTAGTTCTATGGATTTTTTACTTTCAAGAATACAATCGATTTATTATTTGTAACGTAATAGTGAAAGTACGAAAATGTCACTTAGAGTCCCAACAATGGCGTTATAGCCGGTGTTTCCCCCCCCCCCCCCCCCCCCCCCCCCCCCCTAACGCCGTTATGGCTGGGGGTCGGGTTTTGGCCGGCGTTTTGGGGCGACGTTGGTGTGGTAACGCGGTGTTGTGTATTTTTTTTATTTTTTTTTTGTTTAAACGTTAATCGAATTAAAAAAAAAATCTCAAAACGATCATAAATTAAGGTATTAAATATCAAAATTAACAAAAAGAGATGAAATATATGTAAACGTACGTTTCAAAAATGTAGGATCTGAACCGAGTGAAAGCAGGAATGAGAAGTATGTTAAGGTGAATACATAAATTAGGGTATTTATTTTTTAATAGGAGGCCCAATTAACATTGCTTTTGTGGGTTTACCTTATACTTCAAATGGAATTTTTAAATTTCAATTATACTTTTGCATTTTTTAAAATTTTAATGTAACATTATTAATTTTATTAATATATTTTGTTTTTAAAATTGAGTAATTTTTATTATTAAATGTATTAAAAATAATATGAGTAAAAAGAAAAAAATAAAAGATAAAAAAATTGATGAGATTCAGATTTTGATGTTATGACCAAAAGTATTTCTGATATTATGTTATGGACGGTGACGTGGCCATAACACCGACGATTTCGATATTATAATCGGAGAGGCTCTAACAGTAGTTTATGGGAAAATACTATAAAGTAAAGTGTTTATAATACTTTTTTGTTCCATCCGAGTTTCCCATGGTTGGTTTGTTGAGGTAGATTTAATGTTTGCTTTAAGTCCGGATGTGCGTTTTAGAGTGTCTCTGAGTTATATATATATATATATATTTGATGATCTGCTTCTTCCTTTCCACTTATTTTGTCATATCTAAATCTTCAAGGGTTTTAAGATTTCCTTTTTAATTTAAAGGTATAAATCTCTTTTCTTGCATCATATTTTAGTAAAGTCTTTTTATGTGATGCTTTCAGGATCTACTGCTTCATTTTCTTATATCACTTTGAATTAAAAAATTAACTAATTTTATAAATATATTTTTTTTTTTTTTGCAGATTTTGGTTGCAGCTTTTAAAAATGTCTGGAATCTTAGCTTTTAACCAACAGGTTTTTTTTTTTTTAATGCTAATTTATATTTAGTTAGGAAGATGAGGAATCTATTGTAGATATGATTGAGGTGTGGGTATAAAGAACATGCTTATAATAGATGCTCATTTCCTAAAACAAGATTAAATAAAATAAGAAAAACTAAAAGAAAAACATATTGTTTCCCCTCTCGAAAATTGGCTTTTTCATTGCAACACGAAATCCTTTGCCTATGTTTTAATTGTGTGGTGATCAGAACTAACTTTTGATTCTATAGTTGACCTACCTTTGGTTTTGAACTTAAAATCGTGTCTAAAATGTCGAAAAACTTTAACGTCTTTAAAGCCAGCATATGAGGCTAACTTTTTTAATCATTTGTTGTCTCTTTTTCTTTCTGCTTGTTTTTCAGCTGTCACGGTGAGAAGAAAAAAAAAGTATTTGTGTGTGTATTTGAATGTCTTTCCGTAGCATACTTCGTGATGTGAGGGATGGATTTGGGAGTTTATCGAGGCGGGGTTTTGAAGTGAGGCTTTCGGGGAATCACAACAGAGGAAAGTCGGAGGGTTCGGTTAATGATTTGAGTGATATTAATGGGCCGGCTCTTGTGGTTCAGAACAGTCGGTGGGCTAACCTTCCTGCTGAGCTTCTTTTTGATGTAATTAAACGACTGGAAGAGAGTGAAAGTAGTTGGCCTTCTAGAAAACATGTTGTTGCTTGTGCTGCTGTTTGTAAATCTTGGAGGAGTATGTGTAAAGAGATTGTTAGAAACCCTGAATCATGTGGGAAGATTACTTTTCCGGTCTCCCTGAAGCAGGTATATCATCTTCTTTTTTTATTATTTTTGCATTCCCAATTTTCTTTATTATAAAATTTATCTTTTTATTGTTTTAGCCGGGATCTCGTGATAGTACCATTCAATGTTTCATCAAGAGAGATAAATCCAACTTGACATACCATCTTTACCTTTGTCTTAGTCCAGGTGATTACTGATGTGTACTATTTGGTTTTGTGTACGGAATATTTTTGTTTATGTTGCTGTATGCACTTATTTTACAATCAATAGGAAACGTCTTATATGAAACGGCTTTTTTAATCCCTATGGTCTCTATTAGTTGTCCTGCCTTGACTTTAGATGTTAAATAATTTGCTTACGATTCTAGAATTGATTTGAAAATACGCACTTGACTTCCATTGATGAGAATGAACATCACGGAAAAGACGATATGTATTACAATCACATAAGGAATTGGTATCAAAAGTGAGGAACAGATGATTGTTATGATTCGAGGACTAATAGAGGATGAAGGGGATCATATAAGTTTAAAGCTGCACAGGGTTCAAACACATGCACCATTTCTACAGATTAGTTGAGTTACATTTAAAAGCTTAGCTAAAGTTAAAAACGGGTCGAATGGTTTAAATCAGTCAATAGTTGCCCAAATTGAAATGAAATGCTTTCAAGATATAAAATTGTTTTCTTAAAAGAAATCAGATTATTATTTCGTCGAATAGTTTTTGTAATTTTTCTTAACATATTAGTTATTTATAAGAGTCGAAGAAGACGGACCAAAAAAGTATTGGCAGGATTAATGCCTACCTGTTTCGACTCACATTAAAGTTGCCCATTTTCAATGAAACCCGTTTTGACCGGTTTATTTAACACACCCGTTTTGCCACCTCTGTCAATATGAGAGCCGCACCAAGTAAAATGAACAGCAATATACGCTTAACTATGTACAGTATATTGTTATGCATAAATATCACACAGACGTATAAACAGACTGAAAAAAATGAAATCTGTATCCAAAACTCTTAGTTTTCTTATTCTTAAATCTCATAAATTTGAAAAAAATTGCTATATGATATAAAGTATATTAAA
The DNA here is from genome assembly GCA_910822075.1 of Senecio squalidus. Lineage (NCBI taxonomy): Eukaryota > Viridiplantae > Streptophyta > Magnoliopsida > Asterales > Asteraceae > Senecio > Senecio squalidus. Next base: position 47,461,535 of record CAJVGC010000582.1, on the reverse strand, counting down.
CACCACGAATCCTTATGTTGAAGTTTTGTTATGCAGCTGCTTTGCTTGTAGAAAACGGAAAATTCTTGCTCTCTGCAAAAAGAACACGAAGAACTACTTGCACCGAGTATGTTATATCCATGGATCCGGATAACATATCCAGATCAAGCAGCACTTTCATTGGAAAGCTAAGGTATGGTTTCAAATAACTCCATAAATCGATTTCTTTACCGTGAAATTAGTATGGTGATTCTTGAATTGAATATAACTATTTCATTACATTTATGTTTCAGATCAAATTTTCTTGGGACAAAATTTATAATATACGACACACAACCTCCACATTTCAGTACTCATATACCCCCACCACCACCAGGGAGATCAAGCCGAAGATTTCACTCCAAAAAAGTGTCCCCAAAAGTGCCAAGTGGTAGCTACAACATTGCCCACATCACCTACGAGCTTAACGTGCTTGGGACACGGGGCCCACGTAGGATGCACTGCGTCATGCAGTCAATCCCTGCCTCATCACTCGAGCCTGGTGGCTCAGTTCCAGGTCAACCAGAGCTCCTCCTTCCTTCCCACTCTCACTCTCTAGAAGACTCTTTCCGCAGCATTTCTTTCTCACAGTCCCTCGATCGCTCCACTGAATTCAGCAGCTCTAGATTTTCTGAGATCATGGGGGCCGCCATATCAAGTGACTTGCCCGAGAGTGAAAAGTCGAAGATGCCATTGGTCTTAAAAAACAAGGCACCTAGGTGGCATGAACAGTTGCAGTGTTGGTGTTTGAATTTCAAAGGACGGGTGACGATCGCGTCTGTCAAAAACTTCCAGCTGATCGCGGCCCAACAACCGGCAGCACCGCCACCACCACCACCTCCAGCAGCAGGAACATCTCAGTCAACCCAACCGGAGCATGATAAAGTCATCTTGCAGTTTGGCAAAGTTGGTAAAGACATGTTCACAATGGATTATCGGTATCCGTTGTCTGCATTTCAAGCTTTTGCTATCTGTTTAAGCAGCTTCGACACCAAACTAGCTTGTGAATAAAACTAGGAAAAAGAAAATAAACACAAAAAAGTTGTAACATTTTCGTTGTGTACCACTCTTGGCAAGCCAAATAGAGATTGTAAGCGATTAAACGATAACTGTTGTCTGGACATGCTTATGTGAACTCAGTAGTTTAGATGTATCCATTTGTTATCCAAATCTTGAAACTCTCTCGCCCTTTTGTTAGTTGCATTTTCTGGGCTGCATTTGTTGGTTCATGTCGTGGACAATGGTTTGATGATTTCTAAGAGCGTTTGTTTTAGAATAATGCATCACATATGGAGCGGGTAGAGTCATATCCGCAATCCATATCCCTTAAGTTTTTCTCCGTCCATATTCAATAAGTCAAGTCACAATTTGATAATTATGGTAATAATTATCTACAAACATGTACGTATATTGATGCTTATGCATATGTACAATATACTTGTGTATATAGGTATGTGTTTGAGCAACGATTGACGAGCTAAAAGGTTTGGGTGTGTTGGCTAATCGATACGAACTCCTGCTAGGATAGTGCAAACCTACCAAGATCTAGACGAGACTAAGGTGTATGATTAGGGTTGATGATGTAAGAGAGTAGGAAAACCTCTCTTGAACGTGTGTATGTGTGCTAAGCAATGATTGAATGGAATCATTTTGACAATGACCAAAGAGGTATTTATAGGTCAGGAAACTAGGGTTTCCGTTTATGGGTCGTGGGCCATGATTATATAACTCATAAATGGGTAAGTGCCGTAAGCGTATGCGCCTATTACATGTGATCAACTTAAGTCAACAAGGATAACTAGCCGTTATCATTATTGTTTTGTTTAGGTTACAATATAACTTGGTGTTTATGTCCGTGTCATGCAGGTAACGAAGTTAACCGGGTAAGTTATCATATGTATCCGTACAAGGGGTTGAAAGGAGTCTGGGTAATGTAATCACAAACGGGGAGTCCTTACTCGGATACGGGGCCTTGCATGTTACCGGGTAGGGGTTCGGGAGTTCTTATATATTAAACTTTATCACTTTTTCCACGGTTAATCATTTTGTTCTTTCATTTTTATGAAGCCCTTAAACGGTAGGGGTTCGGGGGTAGCGCACTCGATAGCGGGGTCCAAAGGGCTGAGCCCCTGGATGGGTAGACATGTTTTGCGTAAGTGTTGTGTTGCTCGGTTACATGTTTTGCGTTGTCCAAGCAAGTTAATGGATATAAGCAGTGCGAGCCGGGTAGACACCTTGGTTTGTCTGGGTAAGACTAGTTGAAGTCGAGTAGCTTGTTACCGGACACGGGGTTGTTTGGTGTCCAGGTAGCTACCTTGTGGCGTCAGGTAGTATACTAGTGGGGTCTAGATAGGTTGTTCGAGGCGCATAAGGTGTATTGGACAAAGTATATATGTGTCTGGGTAGCCCTTTGAGGCACCATGCAGGGGTGAATGGGGACGGGGCTCAAAAGATCCTGGATAGGCCTCAACCCGGACCAATGTTAAGTGTTTGTCGGGCAAAGTTGTGTCCGAATACGAGGATAAGGTTTTTCTGGGCGTCGAGTGGAAGGCACGAGTACAAAGTTGTGGTCCCTAGAGACGTTTTCAGAATAAGGCGCAAACCGTGCTCAGAGCGTTCCAAGACCAAGTTGCGGGTCATTTTAATTCGTGTCCGGGGCCGGACCAAGCCCGTGCTCGGGGTGGTTTTCTCGTGCCTGGGGCCATTCTAAGACTAACTGATCGGGGCTTCTTTACTCGTGTCATGCATGCAATCCCCTTTTGCTTTTTATTTTATTTGCTAGCTAGGGCCACCAATATGCCATGTATGTATTCCCCTTTGCCTTTTATTTTCTAAGTGTGTTAACTTTAGTCGTTTGGAGAATTTTATTTGTTAGCAAATCCGTAGGAAAACTTTATTCGTAGGAGGAATTTTGCTTGTTAGCAAAGTTGTAGGAAAACTTTATTCCTAAGAGGAATTTTGCTTGTTAACAAAGCCGTATGAAAACTTTATTCGTAGGAGGAATTTTGCTTGTTAGCAACGCCGTAAGGAAACTTTATTCTTAGAAGGAATTTTGCTTGTTAGCAACGGCGTAGGAAAATTTTATTCGTAGGAGGAATTCTGCTTGTTAGCAATGTCGTAGGGTAACTTTATTCCTATTTCCTACGAGGAATTTTGCTTGTTAGCAACGTTGTAGGGAAACTTTATTCCTAGGAGAAATCTTGCTTGTTAGCAACGCCGTAGGGAAACTTTATTCCTAGAAGAAATTTTGCTTGTTAGCAACGCCGTAGGAAAACTTTATTCCTAGGATGAATTTTGCTTGTGAGCAACGTCGTAGTAAAACTTTATTCCTAGGAGGAATTTTGCTTGTTTGCAACGCCGTAGTAAAATTTTTTTCCTAGGAGGAAATTTATTTGTTAGGAGCGTCGTAGCTAACTTTTGTCCCCCTTACGTATCACCTTTATTCTTAGGAGGAATTTTACTTCTTAGCGACGCCGTAGTGAAATTTTATTCATAGGAGGAATTTATTTGTTGTGAGCGTCTTAGCTAAACTTTATTCCACCTAGGCATTATGGTATAGGATTTTCTCAGTTGGGTCCTCTCACGGACCATTGTTTTTTTCTTTTTTGACGAAAGTGGAGGGCCGAATTTCCGGATTCCAAGTCATTTTTTGACAGAGGTGCGGGGCGGAATTTCCGGACTCGGGGTCCTAGTCGGGGCTAAATTGCTAACAAGGGGCGTTGCTGCGAAGGCTCAACACTTCTTTACGAGGCAGGCTCTTGAGCTCAATACTTCCAGGTTAGGTTTTCTAGTGTGTGTGGGTCTCACCTCAATACCGACCTAATCATTTTTTAGCCATGCAGATGAATAAGGTTTTTGTCATGCAAACGACTTAGGATTTATTAGCCATGGCAAATGCCTTATGATGTTTTAGCCATGGTAAACATTTGTGAATGGAATATGCCTTAGCATTTTGTTGTTGTTGTTGTTGTTGTTGATGTTCATTTCGGTGACATGAATGTGTAAATTGCATTGATGGCATTTTGTGCATGTTGACACTATGTTTGGATGCTCGTGAAATAGTTTGGTACCCGTGGCCCTTTTTTAATTTTTATGTTGTATCTATGACACTCTGCCAATGGCACTTCTTGTTGGTTAACCGTTTAATTAATTTTTTACTCGCGAGATTGTCGCTCCTCAATAGGGAGTGCTTATCTTTCCTCCAATAGATAAGAAACACGGAAAGTTGTGTTCAGCCCAACCTTGTATGCCTTAGGTGGCTAGTTACACTTAGAAAACTTTTCAAGTTAAACTTTTTTTAAGTAGCTATGAGTAGCTTGTTACCAAGTTGGTATTGAGTGGGGAAACCATGATAGAAAAAAAAAGATTTTTATTAGCAACATAGATGTGCTGTGTGACAACCACAAATTTCAAGGTATTATTCCCATCATTTTCTATTTATCGTTTTATTTTCGATGTTCGTTTTGACCCTATTATATATTATTTTGATTATTTTGTGTTGTCGCGTATTTCGTATTCATATATTTTTACGTTTTGTTGGGTTAGTTATATTATTCGGTTTTCGCGTCGGAAACTTATTTAGACCTATGTGCCTGGTAGAAATAAGTGTGCTCGTCAGTTAGTTAGGGAGAATTATGCCTTTAATTATACGATTAATATAACCTTAAAATATATTTCTCAAAGTTACTCCTCAAACGACAAATGTATTTCAAAATTGGTCCTTAACGGAACTTAACGTCGAAAACTTTACATTTCTAGTCCTTTTAGTGGCGCGACAAGCCTATAGTGGCGCAACAAGCCCATTGCGTGACACTCTTTGATACCGAAACAAGCCCGTTGCGTGATATTTCTTGTTCCGTAACCAGTCCCCTTGCGCAACAACCTATCTTTAGTGTAACAAACATTGCGCAACAGTCTTTAGTGGCGCATCAAGCCACGGCGCAACAAGCCTCATTCCTTGCGCAACAATCTTACCCCGTAACGCAACACCAAGTCACCGTAACAGCCATCATGGCGTAACAAGCCTTGCGCAAAACCACATAGTGTGACACACTTTCCTTGCGCAACACTCAGTTTAGCGAAACACCATTCTTTGCGCAACTAGCCTTGCGCAACACTCTTTTTGGCGCTACATTTGAACAACGTAAAATCCAATTTGTGTAACAACTCTAATAACGCAACAAGGGTTGCGTAACATCATGCAACCAGCCCAACAACATGCAACCAGGCACGAGCGCAACAAACAACTTTTCTCGTTTTCCCGTCTTAGTTTTCGTTGTTTAAACCTTTACTCTCACTCAAACCTACTTACACTTACTAAACACTATACATAAGTTAATACACTTTATCAAATATACGTTTCGGACTCGAAACATGACAACAATCTCGAATGTGACGTTTATTAACACGATTTTGATAAAAGCGTACAACTTTTCAATAAAACATACGTTCCTCCAATAAACGACCGTAATCACAAAATATTTTTTAATCAAAGTATAAGGTTCTCGTATGACACGAATTATGTTATATTATATTCAAAATACTACTTTTTGAACGATATTATTAATATATCATATAACTTTAATCGTATAAGGCAAAACCTACTAGACTAGAGATACTTAGACTTATTATTGTATTTATGCTAGGGAACTTAGGCGTTGGAGCATTATTCGATTGATTCCCGATTACCCGACGCTTTTATCGCTTGACAGTGAGTTATTCCTTGCCCTTTTACTGTTTTTTTATTTACTCGGGCATGTTAAGCGTAGTCAAACTTTTATATCATGTATCTTGATTAGGCTGATAGATTATGTTGCCTTTAGATTTAAGTGCCCCTTACTTATACGGCATTGGTGGTAGTATAAGGTCCTCACTGCAAACATGTTAACTCTTTATGAGCCATCGGTGCATATATATATATATATATATATATATATATATATATATATATATATATATATATATATATATATATATAAGGGTTTTACAAACCAATTATCGTTGTTATGGGATTTTGACCTTTGTGCGGTCCCCAGGGTTCGATGTTATGACCGATTTACTTTCGTGATATTGCTTTAGTCTAACACACTAAGGTAGAGGGTTTTGGTTGTCTTTGATGTAAGGTTCAGGTGCAAATGATATCTAGGGCTATACAGAGATCTTACTAGACTTCCTGATTCAAGATATTTTTACTATGGTCTTACCATTTTTATTACTGATTTTATGGGTCAAAACTTATTAAACTTTTGTACTTTCGTGTTTTTATGAAAATACGAATAACCCACTAACATTATGTTGACGTCTCTTTTAACGCTTTTCAGGGACTTGAGGTTACTTTTTATGTGAAGCTATGCTTTTTATGACTACTTGGATATATTTGCTTTGGAACTTGTTTTCATTTGATTTGTATTAGTTCCCGTAATATCCAAACTTTGTAGCTCTATTTTCTAATTTGATTCGGATTATTGTAAACCTTGTAATCAAATTCTTATTTATTCTATTAATGAATGTATTGTTAACTTCAGTTTATGTAACATTTGAATCTCTGATGCTATATTCACTGTACACCTCGGGTTTCCGCCTGAGCGGGGTGTGACATGTTGCATCTAGCATTTTGTTCTATCTCAAACATGATATAGTTGAATACATGTTATTTCATGACCTGGTTAGGATTTTTGTAGTCTCTCGTGACGGTGTAGATCTTTGGGTTGGTGGAAGTTGGTTTTTCCGTAGGGTGTTTGCAGGACTGGAGGACTAGAGTACATGTTCGTCTGGTTGTCATGGGTCCTCCATGTGTGCTCCCTTTTTCCATGCAAATGTCTTCTTGAGTGGGGGCTCCATCACTTGCTTTGCGCCCATAACCAGTGCTAAGCACTTCTACTTTAGCGGTGTCGGTAGACTCGGGAGTGAAAGGATAGAGTCTATTCCGAACACCATATAGGTTTTCCTCGTTGATCCTTCGAGCGTTTCCCGCCACGGCTCTCGTGCCTGTACCTTGGGGGTTTGGGGGAGTGGTGTTGATGTCCACCGAGGGAAGAGGTTCTTCTCTGCTCGACGATGGATTCGTGAACGGCTTTGAATCCATGGAGAGTGAGGGATTGAGGAAAAACTTAGTGAAAACCGTTGTTCTAAAAAGGTCCCACAAATGGCGCCAATGTTTGAGCAACGATTGCAGAGCTCAAGGGTTTGGGTGTGTTGGATAATCGATATGAACTTCTTCTAGGTCAGTGCAAACCTATCAAGCTCTAGACGAGCTTAAGGTGACGTATGATTAAGTTTGATGACGTAAGAGAGTGGGAAAACCTCTCTTGAACGTGTGTATGTGTGCTAAGAAATGATTGAATGAAATCATTCTGACAATGACCAAATAGGTATTTATAGGTCAGGAAACTAGGGTTTCTGTTTATGGATTGTGGGCCATGATTATGTTCAAGGGCCGTCATTTATGACCCATAAATGGGTAAGTGACGTAAGCGTATGCGTCTATGACGTCTGGTTATCTTAAGTCAACAAGGATAACTAGCCGTTATCATTCTTGATTTGTCTAGGTTACGAAGCGTATGTGTAAGTGACGTAAGCGTATGTGTCACGCAGGTAACGAAGTTAACCGGGTAAGTTATCATATGTATCCGTACAAGGGGTTGAAAGGAGTCCGGGTAATGTAATCACAAACGAGGAGTCCTTACTCGAATATGGGGCCTTGCATGTTACCGGGTAGGTTTCGACCGGGTAAATATTAGGAGTACCGGATAGGAGTGTACCGGGTAGCCAAAGGGGTTGTCTGGATAGCGACCAAGGACCAACCAAATAGAGATTTATCGAGAGCGGGGCTTAATTATGCTTGGGTAGCAAAATCAGCCGGGAATATTGTATCCGGACACGGGCTTAGGCGTACCCGGGTAGGCTATAAGGTTGTGTCGGGAAACACATGTAAGGGTGTCGGGTAACATATGTATGGGTGCCGGGTAACACATGTAAGGGTGTCGGGTAGGCTATGCAGGTGTGTCGGGTAAGCTTATGCGGGTGTTACTAGGTAGGCTTTGTCCGGGTAAGGAGCTAGTGTCACCCGGGTAGCTTGGCTTGTGTCCCGAGTTCTTGTTCTAGTATGTGTCTGGTAACCAAGCCAACCGTGTAAGCCAGGCCAACCGGGTAAACCATGTATGGTAAAATCAGGTAGGAAAGCCATGGAGGAAAGCCAGGCACGAAGTCAGGCAGGAAAGCCAAATAGGAAGGCCAAGCATTAAAGCCATGGAGGAAAACCAACCAGGAAAACTGTCACACCCCGCTAAAGCGGAAACACGAGGTGCGAAGAGCAAGAATATCATTTCACAAGTCATAATAAAATGCAACGGCTTCAAGTCATTAAAATAGAAATAAAAGTTTACAAGTTCGAAAAATAATAACCAAGTGTATCACAATTCACGACAAAAGTACATAATTAAACATGTTTATAAAATTCCCAAAATAAAGACAAGTCTTCTCCCGATTCATACTTCACGTAACCTTCCTGACCCGTCCGTAGTATGCACTTCAAGACTTACACTTGATTTTCCGAAACATGAGAACAAGTGTCAACTACTTAAAGTAGAGAGTGAGTTACAGTTTTACTAGTCCTCGACTAAAAAGGTTTTGCGACAAGTATATATGTATAAAGATTTCTCAAAAGAATGAAGCGAAAACGGTGCTTAAAATATATATACTTTTAGTAAATGTACACGGATAAGTAGAACAATACTTAAAAGACTGGTTGCGGTTCAAGCGCAAAAAGGGGCATATGCGTAAATAAAGTAACTAATGATTAAAACATTGTATCAACCTCTTGGCATAAAATAAGATAAGTGTTCACACTAAACCGATTAACCAGCCGTGAGGCCCCTTACCCCGCACTATCTACGAGGAGTATGTCTGAACTTAGTAATATGTACTTAGACTGCCGCCTAAGTAAGGAACGGTTATTTCCTAAGTATCGATACCCATAATTACTAACGGCTTAAGCTAATAGTGTGCGTTTCGTTGCTAAAACTGAGCACTAATGCAATTTTGTTTCAAAATGATAGTAGGCACTTATGAGTCGCGTTATATTCTCATCAAGGGTTAAAATCTATACAATCAATCATAGTTTCATAGAGTGCCAAGTCAGTGGCAAAAAGACATACGCATATAAGTCCATAAAAGTTCACAGTTCACGAGTTCATAAAAGGGTTCAAAGTTCATAAAAGTTTAGTTCTCATGTTTCCCCCAAAAAGAGTCATGTAAAAACAGTAAGTAAATAGGGGTTGTAACTCACGGATTGCGAAGAGTAGCACAAATGTGAAAAAACGGTCGGGACGTGTCGAAAATCACGGAAATCCTAAAAGAATACCAAGATATCGAGCAAATATAGTTGTTCATATGTTCAAATGCCATTTTCGTATTAGTTAAAGTCATTACAGTTAAATCTGGATCAATACGAGAAAAACTGGGCTTAAGGTTGTGTTTTTCAGCGGATTTAGAACGTTTCCGGGGTCTGGTCACAGTTACGCATCGAAAATGTCAGTTTCGCTGGGAAAGTGTCGTTTCGCTGCCAGCGAAACTGACGGGCAGTTTCGGTTCAAAACTCGTTTTCGCCGTCGTAAACTCATATTTGACGGTAAATTTTGATATGTACTTATAGAACCTTCAAAAATGCAATAAAATCGACAGTTTATAATCACTTTTAAGCCACGAAAGTTAAGATTTATGAAATGACCCGTTTGTATGTAAATGGGTTGAAAACCTCAAAATCATAGATTTAGGTGTTAGATCGTACTTCCAACTGATGAATCAAGAGGAGTATGTTAAAATATTGTTAAACCTCAGTTTCTTACAGTTCTTTAGCCACATATTTATAGATTTAATTAAAAACCCGTTTTTATATATAAATCACCTCAAATCTTTATAAAAATGCATTTTTAGGAGTTTGATCGTACATGCAATGAGTTCATCTTGTAAAAACAGAAGATTTAAAGGAGGTTTACCGAAAGAAAAGGATGGATGAAGGTTTAGAGCTTCTTGATGGTGATTTTAGCTTCAAAACCGGTAGAAAACGTCGACCTTTTTGATACCTTTGCTATTAGGACGATTTGTGTGGTATTATTTGATGATTTCTTGCTGTGATTGTGGTTGTAATTGCTGTTATTAGAGAGTGTTTAAGTGTGTTTGTATATTTTGAAGCCAAAAAGAAGAAAAATGAGAGGAAGATGGTATATATAGTCCAAAAATCGTTTTCTGTAGCATTTTGGCGGTCCAATAGGGTCTAGACACGTGTAGGAAAGTCAGATTCCGTTGGCCAATCAAATTTCATGCAAAAATGGGAATCAGCACCACAGTTTCGCCAGCGAAACTGTTAGTTTCGTTGCCAGGGAAACTGTTAGTTTCGTTGCCAGCGAAACTGTCATTTTCGTTGCCAGCGAAACTGTCATTTTCACTTCGGGTTGAAATTCGTTTTTGTTGTCGTTAAGTATTTTTGTTAGTTGCAAGTTTACGTTTTGTTTAGAGATGAACTTAGGCAAGTTCATTATGCGTTTTCTTGGTATTATGGTCCATTTATAGATTCCGATATTGATTCCGACACAGATACATTCACGGTAACAGTACGGTTAAGAACAAAGACAGATTCTCAGGGATATAGAGTACAAAGTTTGACATGAAATTTAGACGGTTGTCACATTCTCCCCGGGTTGAAAAGAATTTCGTCCCGAAATTTAGTTCGCCTCATCGGGAGGGAGAGTCTTTGAACAAGTGTGGATACTTCTGACGGATCTGATCTTCAGGCTCCCACATGAATTCATGACTACGTCGGGAATTCCACCGAATCTTGACAATAGGGATACGACTTTTCCTGAGTTGTTTGACCTCTCGGTCTACAACCTCAAGAGGTTCTTCAATGAAGTTGAGCTTGTTGTCGATTTCGACCTCGTCGAGCGAAATGACGATGGTCTCGTCAGATAGGCACTTTTTCAAGTGCGAGACATGAAAAACGTTGTGAATGTTGGAGAGAGCTTGCGGAAGTTGGAGTCGATACGCCACAGGGCCGATTCGCTCTATCACCTCGAATGGGCCGGTGTACCTCGGGCTTAGCTTGCCGCGTTTCCCGAAACGGATTACTCCCTTCCACGGCGATATCTTGAGAAGTACTCTATCACCGACTTGGAACTCAAGGGGTTTCCTCCGGTTATCGGCGTAGCTCTTCTGCCGGGTACGGGATGTCTTCATCCTTTCCCGAATGGTGGTAATCTTGTCGATGGTTTCCTGGACGATATCGAGCCTGGTGAGTTGTCGATCGCCGGCTTCTAGCCAACAAAGCGGTGACCGACACTTACGTCCGTATAAGGCCTCGAATGGTGCGCACTTGATGCTAGCGTGTTAGCTGTTGTTATAGGAGAACTCGACCAAAGGGAGGTGAGCATCCCAACTTCCTCCGAAGTCAACCACGCACGCTCTCAACATATCTCCGAGCGTTTGAATTATCGGTCTGAGGATGGTAGGCGGTGCTAAGGTCTAGTCGCGTCCCGAGCGATTTCTGAAGTGCATTCCAAAAGCGGGACGTGAATCGACTATCCCTGTCGGAGATAATGGAGAGAGGTTTTCCATGACGAGAGACGATCTCGTTGATGTAAATCTGTGCGAACTTCTCCATTGAGTGGTTCTCTCGTACCGGTAGAAAGTGTGCAGATTTTGTCAATCGATCCACAATGACCCAAATCATGTCATTACCCCTTTCCGTACATGGCAGTTTGGTGATGAAGTCCATGGAGATCTGTTCCCACTTCCACATGGGAATCTCCGGCTGCTGCAGTAGATCCGAAGGTTTCTGATATTCCGCTTTGACCTTCGAGCAAGTAAGACACTTAGCTACGTACAAGGCGATATCCTTTTTCATGCCCGGCTATCAGTAGTATTCCCGTAGATCCATGTACAACTTGTTGGATCCCGTATGGATAGAGTATCGGGAGCGGTGACCCTCGTCCAAAATAAGCTCACGAAGACTTTCGGATCTCGGAATCCACGCTTGGTTCTTAAAATAGTGGATTCCATCCGGTTTGAGCTCGAATTCCTTCTTTTGCTTGTGTAGGGTTTCGTCCTTAAGGTTCTCGGGTTTCAACGCTTCTCGTTGAGCTATGGCGATTTGCATTTGAATGCTTGTCTGGATCTGTATTCCCAATGCTCTAACTCGAGATGGCCTTACCCTTTCCTTCTGACTCAGGGCATCTGCCACTACGTTTGCTTTACCCAGGTGGTATTTGATCTCGCCATCGTAGTCGCTTAGAAGTTCTATCCATCTCCGTTGCCTCATGTTGAGCATTTTTTGATCGAGAATATGTTGAAGGCTTTTGTGATCCGTGAAAACCATGCACTTAGTACCATACAGGTAATGCCTCCAGATTTTTAAAGCGAACACGACGGCTCCCAACTCTAAGTCGTGTGTGGTGTAGTTCTGTTCGTGTACTTTCAGTTGTCTCGAAGCATATGCGATGACTTTGTCCTTCTGCATAAGGACGCACCCAAGTCCTTGGTGAGATGCATCTCAATATACTACAAAATTGTCTGTACCCTCCGGTAGGGACAGGATCGGTGCATGGCATAGCTGGTATTTGAGCCTCTGGAAGGATTCATCCTTACCCCAAATAAAATCTTTGTCCTTCTGAGTGAGTTCGGTTAGAGGCTTAGCGATCTTCGAAAAATTTTCGATAAACCTTCGATAATAGCCTGCCAACCCTAGGAATTGTCGGATTTCCGTAGGAGTCGTTGGGGCTTGCCATTTCTCGATCGCTTTGATCTTTGCCGGGTCTACATGAATTCCCTCTTGGTTGACCAGATGAACAACGAAATGTACCTCCCGGAGCCAAAATTCGCACTTCGAGAATTTGGCGTAAAGTTTCTGATCTCTAAGGAGTTCTAGGATGAGTTTCAAATGTTTCGCGTGATCCTCCTTGTTCTTTGAGTAAATGAGAATGTCGTCTATGAATACGATCACGAATTTTTCCAAGTAAGGTCTACACACCCTGTTCATCAGATCCATGAACACCGTTGGTGCGTTGGTCAGACTAAATGGCATGACGAGAAATTCGTAATGTCCGTATCGAGTTCGGAATGAGGTTTTAGGAATGTCGGTCTCACTGACTCGAACCTGATGATAACCCGAACGGAGAACGATCTTAGAGAAATAAGTTGCACCTTGCAACTGGTCGAACAGATCATCGATTCTCGGGAGTGGGTATCGGTTCTTGACGGTCAGTTTGTTCAGTTCTCGGTAGTCGATGCACATACGGAAGGATCCGTCTTTCTTTTTCACGAAGAGGATTGGGGCTCCCCAGGGGGACGAGCTTGGGCGAATAAGACCGTGATCTAAAAGTTCCTGCAGCTGTTTCGACAGTTCTTGTATTTCGGGTGGTGCCAGACGATACGGTGTCTTGGCAACCAGTGTTGCGCCAGGAACGAGGTCTATTTGGAATTCCACTTGTCGATGCGGCGGTAGCCAGGGTAAATCTTCGGGAAAGACCTCTGGGTGATCCTTGACTACGGGGATGTCTTGTACTCGGTTCTCTTTGGGTTTACGTTCGACGAAATGCGCGAGAAAAGCATCGCAGTCCTTCTCGAGGTACTTGCGCATTTTCATGATTGAGACGATACGAAGTCGTTGTCCGGGTTTGTCTCTGTGCACAACTAGGGTTTCACGGTTTGAAAGAGGTATTCGAATGAGTTTGTCGAAACAGACGATATCGGCCCGAACGCGAGATAACCAGTCCATTCCGACGATGACGTCGAAGCTTTTCAGCTCAATCGGGATCAGGTCGATGGGGAAAGTTTTGTCAGCTAGGCACATTGAACATCCTAGGATTATATATTTAGCTTCGAACTCTTGGCCATTAGCATATTCGATAGTGAAGCTATCCTTAAGAACTTTAGATCCTATGTTAATAAGGGGTCTAAATTCTTAGGACACAAAGCTTCTCTCAGCTCCGGAGTCAAATAGTACTGAGGCATAATGGTCATTTATAGAAAACGTACCCGTGACTGCATTTGGGTCCTGACGAGCCTCCTCGGCTGTGAGTGCAAAGGCACGACCTCGACCTTTCCCGCCCGGATTCTGTTGAGCACGTTGCAGTTTGGGGCAGGTATTCCTGAGGTGTTTGTCGCTTCCATACTCGAAGCACATCGGCTTCTGACCCTGGTTGGTTGGCTTCTCAGTGCAGTATTTGGCGAAGTGCCCCACCTTCTGGCACTTGTGATACGTCGAGCAGTTCCCGTTGTGGTGGAAGTTGCATTTGTTACACTTGGGACTTTCCCCAGAGTAGCTTCGGTTTTCGGTTGGTGGTGCGGGTGCGGGTGCAGGTGCAGCAGTCACAACATAGCTGCGGGTGGTTTTAGCCTTCTTGTTTCGGTCACTTCTCCTTGGGGTTTGCTCGGTCTTCCTTTTCTCGCCTTCCTCTTTCTTGGCGGATTCTAGGTTGGTGAGGAGGTTGCTGGTCAACCGATACGCCAGGACAATGGCGCTCTTCATGGTCAATGGTTCAGAAGAGATCACCATTCCCCTGATTTCGGGGACAAGACCAGAGATGTACAGGTCAATCTTGTCTTCCTCCGGGGTTACCAGCCTTGGAACTAGTCGAGCCAGCTCATGGAATCGGGTAGTGTACCAGTCGATGTCGTTGCCGATCATCGTGTGATCCCATAGCTCGGCCTCGAGCTTCTTCACTTCACCCTTTGAACAGTATTCATCCACCAAGAGTTTCTTAAAATCATTCCAAGAGAGGGCGTAGGCAGCTTCTCTTCCTCGGGTCTGGACCACCTGGTTCCACCAGGACAGGGCTCTTCCCGTGGAGTACACATGAGGCATACTCCACCTTATCGGCTTCAGCACATCTCCTGATGTGCAGGACTGATTCGGTGCTCTCGAACCAAGATAGTAGTCCTACAACACCAGTGGTTCCGTGAAACTCCTTTGGCTTACAAGCCATGAAGCTTTTGTACATGTAGACAGGGGGGAGGGGGGTTCGGTTCTGGTTTTGGTTCTGTTGTTTTTGTTGTTGTTGCTGCTGTTGCTGTTGCTGTTGTTGTTGTTGTTGTTGTTGTTGTTGTTGTTGTTCCTGTTGCTGTTGTTGTTGTTGTTGTTGTTGTTGTTGTTGCTGGTTGTTGAAATCCCAGCTGTGATCTGAGCGACCATGTTGGGCATGGTTGCGCTCAGCTGTTCCGCAACCTGTTCCGCAATGATTGCAGCGTTGGTTCGTTTGGGTGTCATAGTTCTATAACAGAAAGGAGAAAAGTTTAGAACGCACGAATAGGCGCGAGTGATAAGAAGTTAAATAATGAATAACAGTAGTGACAATAAGGGAGTAATAAGGGAGTAATAAGGGAAGATAAACGGCACACGCACGATAACGATTCACGAAATAATAATATAATGATTCACACAATAAAGACAAATACGGATAATAAAAGTAGAAATTTCATTCATAATAAGAGAGTCGGTTACATAGTTCATAAACTAAAGGTTCAAATACGAGTACAATACAATACAACATAAGGGCTAGCTTTAAGTCGTGTACATGGAAAAATACGACTCAAGCTTACGATACAGTACATAAAGATAAATGCCTAACGACGCCTATCGAGAAACACCTTCGCCAAGATAACGGCAACGACCATGATCAAGCACGCGCTGACGAGGTACTGGATTGTCCTCGCCGTGGACTCAGTCGACGCGATGACTCACATAGATTGTGCTGACAGGCGCTCCGCAGCGTTGGAGATCTCACACAGGAGAAGGCCTTTTTGTTGGGCCTCTTCAGTGAGTCCCTGAACGATGCGGTGGAGTGCGAGTATCACCTCTGGGGGCGATCTCTGAGTGACCGGCATCGTCGGGGGTCGGGATGGCCCTGCGTTCTCGGCACGCTGCATCTGCTCTCTGTGTAACTGCCGCGCCCAAGCATAATGCTCCATCATCGGTGTAGCATAGCTCCAGCGTACGGGTCTCCGAAAGGCATAGGGGGAGGAGCGGGTCTGGATGGGTCGGGATTCTGTCCGACCATCCTATCTGGCAAACGGACAGGGAGAACGACCTACTTACGTACAGTCATTTCGTAGGGGTACATGCTGCTGAGGTGGTGCTAAAACGGGCACCGGGGGAGCAGGTGGTAGCACGGTCCTCGGACTGGAGGTACCTATGATGCTCGAGAAGGCCATGGAGGACTCCTCAGTAGGATCAGTGGGTCTGGTGGCGCTGGCCTCTCAGAAGCGGCGCGGTCTTCCGAGGCTTCCCTCGAAGAGACGGCCCTTGAGAGCGAGCGAGACTCCGATCGAGACGGTGAACGGGAGTGCGACGAACGAGACATGTCAAATCTGTAAACAAGGAGTTACGTGAGTACAGGGGAAAACAAATAAAGGAAAGTGTAATGAAATGCATGTACGGGTCAGTTACGTGAGAATCGGGAATCGATGAGACCGGGAATTTTCGACCTCAAAACCGTTAACAATAGCAATTACTTTCCGTCCTTGCATAATTCATTTTGAACTAGGCATAGTTGATCAATTCATGCCTAATTAAAAACATCATGCAATTGCGAAATTAATCAACTAAAGTTTGAACCCGTAAAACGATTTCGAAAAGCTTGGTTATGTTTGGTTTCGAAAATTTTTGAAATTTAAAACCGTTTTCACTATAACATGTGATCTGATACCAAGTCTGTCACACCCCGCTAAAGCGGAAACACGAGTGTGCGAAGAGCAAGAATATAATTTCACAAGTCATAATAAAATTTAACTTCTTCAAGTCATTAAAATCAGAAATAAAAGTTTACAAGTTCG
This sequence comes from Senecio squalidus, assembly GCA_910822075.1. NCBI lineage: Eukaryota > Viridiplantae > Streptophyta > Magnoliopsida > Asterales > Asteraceae > Senecio > Senecio squalidus. Next base: position 47,444,693 of record CAJVGC010000582.1, on the reverse strand, counting down.
AAAAATAATAACCAAGTGTATCACAATTCACGAA
>CAJVGC010000582.1:47417466-47444559 GCA_910822075.1 Senecio squalidus | reverse complement strand
TTCTCCTTGGGGTTTGCTCGGTCTTTCCTTTTCTCGCCTTCCTCTTTCTTGGCGGATTCTAGGTTGGTGAGGAGGTTGCTGGTCAACCGATACGCCAGGACAATGGCGCTCTCATGGTCAATGGTTCAGAAGAGATCACCATTCCCCTGATTTCGGGGACAAGACCAGAGATGTACAGGTCAATCTTGTCTTCCTCCGGGGTTACCAGCCTTGGAACTAGTCGAGCCAGCTCATGAAATCGGGTAGTGTACCCGTCGATGTCGTTGCCGATCATCGTGTGATCCCATAGCTCGGCCTCGAGCTTCTTCACTTCACCCTTTGAACAGTATTCATCCACCAAGAGTTTCTTAAAATCATTCCAAGAGAGGGCGTAGGCAGCTTCTCTTCCTCGGGTCTGGACCACCTGGTTCCACCAGGACAGGGCTCTTCCCGTGGAGTACACATGAGGCATACTCCACCTTATCGGCTTCAGCACATCTCCTGATGTGCAGGACTGATTCGGTGCTCTCGAACCAAGATAGTAGTCCTACAACACCAGTGGTTCCGTGAAACTCCTTTGGCTTACAAGCCATGAAGCTTTTGTACATGTAGACAGGGGGGAGGGGGGTTCGGTTCTGGTTTTGGTTATGTTGTTGTTGTTGTTGTTGTTGTTGCTGCTGTTGCTGTTGCTGTTGTTGTTGTTGTTGTTGTTGTTGTTGTTGTTGTTCCTGTTGCTGTTGTTGTTGTTGTTGTTGTTGTTGTTGTTGCTGGTTGTTGATGTTGTTGTTAATCCCAGCTGTGATCTGAGCGACCATGTTGGGCATGGTTGCGCTCAGCTGTTCCGCAACCTGTTCCATGATTGCAGCGTTGGTTCGTTTGGGTGTCATAGTTCTATAACAGAAAGGAGAAAAGTTTAGAACGCACGGATAGGCGCGAGTGATAAGAAGTTAAATAATGAATAACAGTAGTGACAATAAGGGAGTAATAAGGGAGTAATAAGGGAAGATAAACGGCACACGCACGATAACGATTCACGAAATAATAATATAATGATTCACACAATAAAGACAATTACGGATAATAAAAGTAGAAATTTCATTCGTAATAAGAGAGTCGGTTACATAGTTCATAAAATAAGAAAAAGGTTCAAATACGAGTACAATACAATATAAAATAAGGGCTAGCTTTAAGTCGTGTACATGGAAAAATACGACTCAAGCTTACGATACAGTACATAAAGATAAATGCCTAACGACGCCTATCGAGAAACACCTTCGCCAAAATAACGACAATCAACGACCCCATGATCAAGCACGCGCTGACGAGGTACTGGACTGTCCTCGCCGTGGACTCAGCCGACGCTATGACTCGCATAGACTGTGGTGACAGGCGCTCTGCAGGGTCGGAGATCTCACACAGGAGAAGGCCTTGTTGTTGGGCCTCTTCGGTGAGTCCCTGAATGTTGCGGTGGAGTGCTAGTATCACCTCTATGGGGAGACCTCTGAGTGACCGGCATCGTCAGGGGTCGGGATGGTCCTGCGTTCTCGGCACGCTGCATCTGCTCTCTGTGTAACTGCCGCTCCCAAGCATAATGCTCCATCATCGGTGTACGCATAGCTCCAGCGTACGGGTCTCCGAAAGGCATAGGGGGAGGAGCGGGTCTGGATGGGTCGGGATTCTGTCCGACCATCCTATCTGGCAAACGGACAGGGAGAACGACCTACTTACGTACAGTCATTCTCGTACGGGGTACATGCTGCTGAGGTGGTGCTAAAACGGGCACCGGGGGAGCAGGTGGTAGCACGGTCCTCGGACTGGAGGTACCTATGATGCTCGAGAAGGCCATGGAGGACTCCTCAGTAGGATCAGTGGTCTGGTGGCGCTGGCTCTCAGAAGCGGCGCGGTCTTCCGAGGCTTCTCTCGAGGAGACGGCCCGTGAGAGCGAGCGAGACTCCGATCGAGACGGTGAGCGGGATTGCGACGAACGAGACATGTCGAATCTGTGAACAACGAGTTATGTGAGTACAGGGGAAAAAAATAAAGGAAAGTGTAATGAAATGCATGTACGGGTCAGTTACGTGAGAATCGGGAATCGATGAGACCGGGAATTTTTCGACTCAAAAACCGTTAACAATAGCAATTACTTTCCGTCCTTGCATAATTCATTTTGAACTAGGCATAGTTGATCAATTCATGCCTAATTAAAAACAATCATGCAATTGCGAAATTAATCAACTAAAGTTTGAACCCGTAAAATGATTTTCCGAAAAGCCTTGGTTATAGTTTGGTTTCGAAAATTTTTGAAAATTTTTTAAAACCGTTTTCACTATAACATGTGATCTGATACCAAGTCTGTCACACCCCGCTAAAGCGGAAACACGAGGTGCGAAGAGCAAGAATATAATTTCACAAGTCATAATAAAATTTAACTTCTTCAAGTCATTAAAATAGAAATAAAAGTTTACAAGTTCGAAAAATAATAACCAAGTGTATCACAATTCACGAAAAAAAGTACACAATTGAATATGTTTATAAAATTCCCAAAATAAAGACAAGTCTTCTCCCGATTCATACTTCAAGTAACCTTCCTGACCCGTCCGTAGTATGCACTTCATGACTTACACTTGATTTCCTGAAACATGAGAACAAGTGTCAACTACTTAAAGTAGAGAGTGAGTTACAGTTTTTCTAGTCCTCGACAAAAAAGGTTTTGCGACAAGTATATATGTATAAAGATTTCTCAGAAGAATGAAGCAAAAACGGTGCTTAAAATACATATACTTGTAGTAAATGTAAACGGATAAGTAGAACAATACTTAAAAGACTGGTTGCGGATCAAGCGCAAAAAGGGGCATATGCGTAAATAAAGTAACTAATGATTTAAACATTGTATCAACCTCTTGGCATAATATAACATAAGTGTTCACACTAAACCGATTAACCAACCGTGAGGCCCCTTAGCCCTCATTATCTACGAGGAGTATGTCTGAACTTAGTAATATGTACTTAGACTGCCGCCTAAGTAAGGAACGGTTATTTCCTAAGTATCGATACCCATAATTACTAACGGCTTAAGCTAATAGTGTGCGTTTCGTTGCTAAAACTGGGTACTAATGCAATTTTGTTTCAAAATGATATTAGGCACTTATGAGTCGCGTTATATTCTCATCAAGGGTTGGAATCTATACAATAAATCATAGTTTCATAGAGTGTCAAGTCAGTGGCAAAAGACATACGCATATAAGTTCATAAAAGTTCACAGTTCACGAGTTCATAAAACGGTTCAAAGTTCATAAAAGTTTAGTTCTCATGTTTCCCCCAAAAAGAGTCATGTAAAAACAGTAAGTAAATAGGGGTTGTAACTCACGAATTGCGAAGAGTAGGACAAATGTGAAAGAACGGTCGGGACGTGTCGGAAATCACGGAAATCCTATAAGAATACCAAGATATCGGGTAAATATAGTTGTTCATATGTTTAAATACCATTTTAGTATTAGTTAAAGTCATTACAGTTAGTTCTGGATCAATACGTGAAAAACTGGGCTTAAGGTTACGTTTTGCAGCGAATTTAGAACGTTTCGGGGGTCTGATCACAGTTACGCAGCGAAACAGTTTCGCTGCCAGCGAAACTGACGGGCAATTTCGGTTCAAAACTCGTTTTCGGCGTCGTAAACTCATATTTGACGGTAAATTTTGATATGTACTTATAGAACCTTCACAAATGCAATAAAATCGACAGTTTATAGTCACTTTTAAGCCACGAAAATTAAGATTTATGAAACGACCCGTTTGTATGTAAATGGGTTGAAAACCTCAAAATCATAGATTTAGGTGTTAGACTTCCAACTGATGAATGAAGAGGAGTATGTTAAAATATTGTTAAACCTCAGTTTCTTACAGTTCTTTAGCCACAAATTTATAGATTTAATTAAAAACCCGTTTTTATATATAAATCACCTCAAATCTTTATAAAAATGCATTTTTAGGAGTTTGATCGTACATGCAATGAGTTCATCTTGTAAAAACAGAAGATTTAAAGGAGTTTTACCGAAAGAAAAGGATGGATGAAGATTTAGAGCTTCTTGATGGTGATTTTAGCTTCAAAACCGGTAGAAAACGTCGACCCTTTTGATACCCTTGCTATTAGGACGATTTGTGTGGTATTATTTGATGATTTCTTGTTGTGATTGTGGCTGTAATTTTTGTTCTTAGAGAGTGTTTAAGTGTGTTTGTATATTTTGAAGCCAAAAAGAAGAAAAATGAGAGGAAGATGGTATATATAGTCCAAAAATTGTTTTCTGTAGCATTTGGCGGTCCAATAGGGTCTAGACACGTGTAGGAAAGTCAGATTCCGTTGGCCAATCAAATTTCATGCAAAAACGGGAATCAACACCATAGTTTCGCTGCAGTTTCGTTGCCAGCGAAACTGTCAGTTTCACTGCGGATTGAAATTCGTATTTGTTGTCGTTAAGTATTTTCGTTAGTTGCAAGTTTACGTTTTGTTTAGAGATGAACTTAGGCAAGTTCATTATGCGTTTTCTTGGTATTATGGTCCATTTATAGATTCCGATATTGATTCCGACACAGACACGTTCACGGTAACAGTACGGTTAAGAACAATGACAGATTCTCAAGGATATATAGTACAAAGTTTCACCTGAAATTTAGATGGTTGTCACAAAATTCGAAAAGGAAAGCCGGGCAGGAAAGCCAAGGAGGAAAACCAGTCAGGAAAGCCAAGGAGGAAAACCAGTCAGGAAAGCCAAGGAGGAAAGCCAGGCAGGAAAGTCAGTCCAAATACATGAGTCGAGCCACTTAGCACTTTATTTAACCTTTTTGGGTTAACTTGGGACCATACCTTAATACTAACCTAATCAGTATGTCATTGAGATGTATTTAAATTTGACTTGATGATGTGAGCCACCAAACTAATAATGGAAAGAAACGCTAAAAATGGAATCTGGAAGTTGCAGATTCCAATAATAGAAAGATTGTCATGCAAATTCCAGAAATAGAAAGATTGTAAAATTAAGGAAGCGACATCAAACATCTCATAAATTCAGTTTTTGAATTTCATATTTCTTCTTTCAATCGACCCAAACCTCGAATTAGGTGTAAAATCTCAAAACCCGAACAACCATATTCGAATAACCTAAGACCTGGAACACCATTAATCTCATCTATCCAAATATCAATACAAGTTTTTAAGTTGTGATAAACAGATTAAAATTGCAAACGTTTTCAATTATCGTGGATAAAATTTGATATTAATACAAGTTTCTTTTTACATAGTAAACAGAAACAAATAAAAAAATAAGCTAATGTTACGGACTTACGGAGAAATTGTGGTTTTTACTTGGAGATCCTTCGTTTAAAACCAAGTAAGTTATTTTTTTCAAGATTTTAACATGTGACAAAAGTTGTCCTTCCTTTTTTGGTTAATACCTGAAATCTAAGTCCTTCCTTTACTGTTAACTAGATTATTGTCCTGCGGTAACGTGGAAAAAAATAAAATTTGAATCGTAAATTTTATATTTATGTAGATTTTAATTTATTATGAAATAATAACGTTATACGTATAATACATATATATTTTTACGTTTATACACATGTTTATAATAATAATAACATATAACACATTACTTTTATACATGTTTTGATATTTTGGAATAATAATAAGGTAAATCATAATCCAAATTGAACGATTCTATAAATAAATTGTAATTATGTTTTTTATTTTAATAGAGATGAAATGAAAGAGATCGAGAATGTAATTATGTATTGTAAAATGATGTAAAATGAAAATAATTTTTGATGACATTATCAATCTGATCTAACGGCTGACGTCAAAAAACTTAACCAATCAAAGGACCTTACTTTGTCATGTGACATTTAAGACCACTCTTTTATTATATATTAAAGAGATTTGTTATACATACTAATTTGTTTTTTTAAGAAAACTTGGTAATTTTGTTAATACCTGAAATCTACAAAATGAACAATTTCAACCAAATCTTTTAATATTTTATTTTACTAAAATTACATATTTTAAAAAAGCTGTGTTTATAACATATCCTAACTAACATGCTAGTCAATGATAGACAATAAACAGAACTTCTGGACTTCGATAAATATTAAATTGATATTTTGAAATGTGCAATCCGGCTTGACAACAAAAAATTTCATTATAAAATAAGTTGGACAAAGTCTGTAAATTATTCAGGTTAAAATATTATTAAAACAGAGATATAAAATTTTAGTTACAACTTAGAAATTTGTAAAACACCTGAGTATCTTTTAAAACAACTATTGAATATGTTTCATTGTCAGTTAAATGTTTGAACTTTACCAACCGGAATTCCTTAGCAATAAAAATGTATCCCATCTCATAAAACTTTACCTGAATATACTAAATGAGGCATTAGGATTTTGTTCATGGATAGGTCAAAATGACTTATCGACACTAAAAGGTGTTGAACAAAATTTAAATGATAATAGTTTAACACATTAATAAGATTGGGAAAGTACAAGGAAAAATGTAAACTTTACAAGTGTGAACCGAACAATCTAATATTCTTTGTTCCAAACTTTTCAAAACGAATGTTGTGTTTGATGTTTGATGGGTTATACTTACGTAATTATCATATACACATTATAAGGAAAATGACAAAAAAAAAAGAGACCCTAAACAAGGTGGCAACCACGCGAGGGTTTAATCAAAGGATGAAAGACCAACTTACGTGTAAATGGTGAGATCTTGATATCGTCATCAAAGCATTCAACAACTACCAATATTGTCATCAAAATCGAGGAGAAAATCACGAATTTAATCACCTGATCTCTTAATATTTTAAAAATATTTATTTGATTCGCGACAACTTTCTCGCGCTAATTTTTGTTTGTTTGTTTGTTATAGTCGCGAAGATGAAAGTTATATAAATAATTAGCCTCAAAGTGACCATGTTCTCGCAATTTATATGACGTATCAAATATGTTGAAATGAGTAGTTCTAAATTGACATGTTCTTGCACTGTCATTTTTTGTTTTCGCGCCGTCTTTAATATTTTTGCTCCGTACTTTTCATATGTGATTCTCGCGACAAAAAGATGGCACGAAAAGTTTTCCCGACATTAGAGACTATTTTTAATATTTTGTTGTAACAGGAGAGTCGTTTGGTGATTTTCTCATTATTAGTTGATAGTTATTAGTAAAGAAAGATAAGTACTAATAAGTATACTGTAAAAAAAAATACAAAATTATTAGATTACCCCATAATCTTAGCCTCATGTTGATTTTGCACACAAATCTTACTAATATATTTAGTTATCAACCCACTTGAAAGTTTCAAGTTCTGCCCAAAAAATATGAAAATTAGTTATAGATCATCATTCTGAAAAAACCCTCCGATCTCCATTAAAGGTTTCGTCCATGGTAACTGGTCAAAATAGGTCAACGGGTAAAATATGTCGTCTCGAAAGGCAGGTTGTGTCAAAAAGGGTTAATGTTTAAAACCGTGTAAGATATGTCGGTCAAAAACCAAGTCAGGTCGACCCGTTGCTTTAAAGTTTTTTTTAAGAGTCTTTACAAGAAATTCCATCCTCACAACATCAAGGGACACTAGCTAGGGTGTGGTTCTAAGATCTTTACCGACCCATGCGACCAGTAGTACAACTTTTAATGCATAAACAACAATTCATAACATACTTATACTGATAAATGACAAATATTGTTGACCTACAAACTATATATAATACAGCCTGGTGCATGACCATTGTCTACTCAAATCCACCATACTTCCAGCTACCGAAGCTAAGTAAGGGGGGGACCAACAAAATATATCGTTGTCTATTATAGTATAACATAACCATGTCATTCATCTCTAACCAAAAGTCATGCCAACATGTTCCCACTTAAAATAATCTGACTTTCGTTCACGACAACGAAAATCTACTTCACCTATGCTGGTTGGCTTTTCACATTTGTTTTTAGCAAAACATAATAACTAGTAAGGGACTATACGAGTATGTATGCAAGTTCAATGCCTAACGACTACCCATAAATCCAATCATTCTCTCCAAACATGAGCCATTTCAGTTTTAAAACGGACATCAAGCATAAACGAATCAAACGTATAACCACATACTAAAACCAAAAGCAGAACGGAGGACAATCATTAATCATAAATCCAGTAACTTGTGTATAAATGTATATGATTTTGTATATATAAAAAAATGGTCATTTTGAAGTACCACGGTAGCTTTCAAAAAGAATAATCAAAGACATAACTGAACTAAGGAGCAGAAAAGAAACATAGAAAAAGATATAGCATATAAAAAAAGATAGCGGGTTCTTTACATATAAAGTTTACTAGTAAATTATGACGATTACCTGGCCAAAAAATATATTTTTTGGTTCTTTTCAGTTCCCCCTTCCCCTTTGCTTTCACGAACATTAGATTTTCAAGATTGTTCACTGCTCAACGTTCCAAGACCTTCAGTTCGACAATACATGATTTTGCGAAACACTTCTCTCAATTGGCGGTCTAATGTATCTAAACCGTCCTTACTTGAATTACAAATCAAAGATAACTCCTCAACTCCATCTTTCACTTCTTTCTGTTGCTCTTCTGTCACTGGAAACTGCTGAGCAGAATCGATCAAATCTGACATCAAGTTAATCGACTTCTCCATTTGGTGAATCTCTTTCAATAACCCAGGACTGTTCTTACGTTCACGCTTCTTCGATTCATCCAAAATACGAGTATGAAGCAAGAACAATGGAGAACTCCATGAATACTGCCTTGGTATGGAGAAATTAAACAAACCACGATCTTGACAAGGGATCGCAGCTACAACAGTCCATAACACAAACATTAGAACAAAACCCATTGTATAAACACAATTTGCAAGACCGAAATTTTGAGAAAAATCATTTGCCCGGGGCTGAACTAAGTTGTTTGACATTGATTGAAGCTGTTTACTGGCAGACCAAGAATTAGACACACTCCAAGAAAGAGATTTCGAATGTCCTTGCTTACGTTGATTATTGATCTCTTTTCCTTTATTCTGACGTCCAAACGATCTGTTCCTATTCGAAAAAACTGATCCAGAATCCTTATGATCATCAAGCATAACAATAGCTAAATCAGTCAACGCTTTTCTCGCCCTCCTAAACTGCCCTTCACCCATAACGTTCCTCTGTTTTGAATCAAAAGCACTGGAAACAATATCCAAATGTTTACGCCAAAGCCGAACTTTCTCAATCCCGTCACGAACAGCATTACATATATCAAGAGCCTTAATACTCCTATCAAAAAACTCCATAAGCAACCTATCTAAAGGAGCATTCGAGAAACTTTCCCTATTTTTAACAAGAATAGTCATAAACTCGTCTTGACAAACAACAAACGCATCTAACAACTTAGACATCCAATCAATGGAAAGAAACTCATCAGCAGAAGACGCGGATAGTAAATGAAACCGACTACATACTTGATCTTGAAACCGCTCAAGTTCAAGGTCAAGTGAAGATTTAGACCCATCATTCTTCTTCACATCCTCAGAAAGAAGATGAGTATGATCAGTTCCAAACCCCAAAATCGATCTCCGAAAAGCACCGAAAGATGAACTAGAACTACTAGTAGACGGCATTTCTCACCTATAATATTATATCTCCGGAAACAAAATAAAAAACTAGCAAATCATGATAGTTTAATTCAACCTGAAATTAAAACAAAATAAAAAGAAAATGATCATGCAAAACCCTAAATAATTCTTCAAATTGAGAAAAACCCTAAGTATTACATAATTCATAAAAACATGAAAAATGAAAGAGATCTAGAAAGAAATACCTTGAAATTGGAAGAAAAATATGAAGAAAAGAATATATAAATATAAATAAATAATAATAAAGAAGGAATTAAGGAAGCGTAGCGAAGGAGCTTTGAAAGCCCCTCACGCCTTTTTCCAATGGAGTATTAAACAGACATAAATCCCAAGACAAAATATAAATAGAGAGAGAGAGAGGATGTTTGCTTATATTCACAGAATCAAATCAATTTTTATTATTTTTTATATTTCGACAATATTTTATTTTTCTCAAAAAAGTTAAAGTTAATTTTGATCAAGTAAACATGACTACGTTTTAATTATTATTATTTTTTTTTTTTTTAACTTAACTTAACTCTATCAAACTAGATTTCATATAATGTTTTACTGTCTAAACGTCACGGACCAATAAATAAGTATATATTTAAATTTATTATTAATTTTAATCAAAATACTGCTTAATCGAGTCTACTAAATACTTTATGGATGAATGTGTCCTTTGAAAAGAAAGTTAGAATATATTGGAACTTTATTATTTTTATTCTTTAAAATTGATTTTGAGTGTTAATAACATACCTTGAAGATGTGATTAACAGGTTATTATATATGTATTAAAAATATGTACATTAACCAAGACAATGGTGTATTTAAAGATATAAAAGACAATTATTTGTAAAAATACAAATAATTAAAGAATGTCTTAAAGTCTTAAACATAATGTTCAAAACTCTTATTATTAATTTTCATATATTTTTATTAGCACTATTGTCGATAATAATAATTCAAATCAAGCATGCTATTTGCTATGGTGTATAAAGTGAAATATGTTAATGAAAAATGAAAGGCATGTGTCTTTATAATAGTTATATGGATGTGGATACTTTTTTGGTTTTAAATAAGGGAGGTGATTTTCCCACTTAAACTTTTACTTCATTCACTGATCAATAATGTAACTTGACATTTATGCCCCTAAATTTTCAAACCATATTTTTCATATCCCAAGAGAAAAAAGGTCACCGTCTTTTTCAACCATTGTCTCTCTGCCTCCATATTCTTGTTTCCATTTTCACCCTCTTTTGTTTATCATTATTTGAGTCATCATTTTCTAAAGGGTTTTTCTAACTTGTGTCATAGGGGCACATGTTAACACCATTTTTAAATATTAAAAGTACAATCAAAAGTATCAAAAGTTAAGAAATCAATAAAAAAAATGGTACTTTTTGATACTTTTGATTGTACTTTTAATATTTAAAAATGGTGTTAACATGTGCCCCTAGGGCACAAGTTAGAAAAACTCTTTTTCTAAATAACAACTTAAACAAAACTCAATTGCTGTAAAGTTGTTTAATTTGGATGATTTTTGTCAACATCCCCATCATTCAGATCCATGAACGCGGTTTAACATATACTTCAGATTTTCCAAGTAATTTTACCCATTCATAAAAAATTACGTTTTGTTTCAAGTTTAGGATCTATTTTAATTCGATTTTTGCAATCAAGTTGAAAATTATGTCTTTTGAATCAATCAAATTGTAATGATAGTAAAAATATAGCGAGTAATTCTTTCCCCTTTTTCCTTGGTCTCCTATCGTTTTTCGATGTGTATATTCAAGACAAGATTATTAGATGTTGTTGAAAGGATTTCAGTTTATACAGTAAAGAAGGTTACAACATATTCATAATGTTGTTGAAAGGATTTTCTTCAACATATTCAGTGATTATGACGGTAAGATTGGAAGGGAGTCTGTTAAAATAACGTTTAAAGGGCATAAGGGTCAAATACATAACATTTATGTGGGAGAAGTAAAAGTTAAAGTGAAAGAATCACATCCCTTTAAATAAAGTGTAATATATTTATTAGATTATTATAAATTATATACAACATATTTTTACTTTTTCAGTAAGATCTATTAAAGGAAATAAAAGTTATTTTTGATAATTTATTATTAGTTTAAATTTAGCTTAAGCTGTTAACTTAACGAGTAAGGTTTGAGACTTGTATGTCACATATCATGTTATGCTATAATTGATTATTATAACTTTATAACCATCCAGATATCCAACCATCAAGAATTGTTAAGTTGTCTAAAACATGGTTTAGTGTGATCAAACTCTTTGTGAGAGAAAGATTTAATATGTTCATGTTTACTATTATTAATTATCAACCAAATATTCTTTTAATCTAATAATATACTTTTAGATGCAATTACAAATTTACTATTATAATAATCATAAAGTAAAAAAGGAAACTCTTCGTACAAACGCTCCAAACTCATATCAGTAAAAAGAATCGGAGGAAAACCAACCAAGACACATAAATGTGACGAAAATTTATTTCAAATTAAACAGTTTTTGCCACACTGTCATATTAGATATTGACGTAGCGAAATGTAAGGATGGATGCTGGCGAAATGTAAAGACGAATGCTTAATAGATAATTCGGGTGCAAGATTGCTTGAAGAAGGCACGGTTTTAGATGTATAATTAGAGGGATTCCTTAGATTGGATGTAGAAGCCTTGGATGATATGGCGATTATTGATTATGGAGACATCACTACACTGGAGTTAGAGGAGATTTCACTTTAAGAACCCATCCAAATTCTAATGAGGACAAGAAACAATAAGGTGAAAAAAGAGGGACGAAGCGTTCGACACCTAAAGCTGAGTTAGAAGAACATACCGTTGAAGGAATTGGCGTTATACTTTGTTGGAAACATAAAGTTATGAATGGTATGTCCTATATTCTCACTGCTTTATTTTCTATTATAACATGTTTGGAAAATAGATAAATTTTTGCAGGTTACGAAGGATGATAGAAATAAAGAGTCTTTGAATTTTAATGATGATACGTACGAGACACGAACTAGGAATTGTTTCCAGGGAAATGTGAGTGAGAATAAATATAACCACTTGAGAGGACGTGAGGATGGTTTGCTTAGTCGAGAAACACGTAAGTGGCATGATGCGTGGGTCAAGAATAGTGATGCTCTTGATGTTTCCAATCATGTGTTTTTTTCGATGATCACGATTTTACAAGCATTGGAGGAGGATATGGTAAGCTAAGGAGCTATGGGGAAAGAAGTCGGAGTAAACCTTGATTTCTACATTAGTATCGATTGATTGTAAGGTGATTCTAGGCTAAGACTCAAAAAAAAAATTAGCGCTTGCGGAAGGCAACCCGAGGTTAGTTGTTGTATTCGCATTTATATTTTATGTTATTGTTTTCTTTTTATCTCGTAAAAAAAATAACCATGAAAAATTTGGGCACTAGGCAATAACGCCCGTCACAGCTCGTTAAGTTTGAGACAAAAAGATTTTGGAGACGCCACCGGAACGGACGTTGATGGGGGAACGACGTCTATTTGCTGATTAACGCCCGTCACAAATTAACGGCCGTTGGACGAAGGTTTTCACGTTTAGGTTAGGTTTTCGTTTTAATGTATCTTTTGCATTCGTGTTTAGTTAATGTATTTTCCCCTTTTAGTTCATTTTCGTACAATGGGGATATTGTAAAACTCTAGTATGGGGATTGCGGAAATTTGACATAAATTGTATCCCCTTACTTATCTGTCATGTTTAGTTTAGTTTCATGTTTGACTAAAATGAAAAATCAAAAAAAAAAAATTAAAAAATTAAAAGGTTTTAAAAATAAAAAATAGAAGGTTTTTGAAGAAGGATGAAAGAATGTTTTAGGATAATAGTGGTACTAATCCTCGTTCAAATTATAGTGTTTTGTGGCTTTTCATTTATTCAAAGAATTCCTGTTGTAAATTGGGTAGATTTAATATTTTGTAGTTTTATTTGCCCGAATGTTCTTTGAAAACTTAGTTAAGATATAAACATCATATGCGACATTCAACCACAACTGGATTTCTCACTTGGCTGTCGGCTGTGCCACGCCTGGCCACCGGCTGGACCTTGTTGGCCGCCGGCTGAGCTTCGGTCGGATGTCGGCTGGGTTTTTCTAGGTCGTCGGTCGTGCCTTGCTTGGTTGCTCGGACGCTTGGATGTGTAGAAGCATAGAAGCTTGGACGCTTTAGACGCTTCCCAAGCTCTGGGTGTTGGACATATCTCAAGCTTCCCAAGCTCTGGGTGTTGGACAGATCCCAAGCTTCCCAAGATCAGGGTGTTGGACATATCCCAAGCTTCCCAAGCTCTGGGTGTTGGGCATACCCCAAGCTTCTCAAGCTCTGGGTGTTGGACATATCCAAGCTTCCCAAGCTCTGGGTGTTGGGCATATCCCAAGCTCTGGGTGTTGGATATATCCCAAGCTTCCTAAGCTCTGGGTGTCTCAAGCTTCCCAAGCTTTGGGTGTTGGACTTTTATGTATTTCCAGGGTTTGGGTCTTATAAACATAGACCTAGACTCTACTAACACTATCAAAGTTGATTGTTTGTTTGAGTAGAAAAAGAAGTACAAATTATTATGTTCTCTTTTGGTGCTATGTTATAATAATATTTTTCTTTTTTTGTCATTTTCCTTGAAATGTGTATGTGAAAATTACGTAAATATAAGCCATCAAACATCAAACAAAACATTGGCTTCGAAAGGTTTGGAACAAGAATATTAGATTGTTCAGTTCACACTTTAAGTGTTATTCTTCTAGATTTCAACGTAAGTGTGATTGACGCTTGCGTAGCAGTGTGCTAAGACGGTCTGCTTAGCAGTGTTTAAGACATAAATTTTCCGTATATGTTAGTTATCTAAAAATACAACAATCAAAAAATTACAGAACTTATTATTGATCATGGTGGAATCGTAGAATAATTTTTCATTTTTTAACCAACACCAAGGAGAGACCTATATATACTCAACAGTTATATAAAAAACTAGGTCCAATGAATATAATATCTTCAATCCAAGCCTACACAAAGAATTTAACAAAATTATTAAATTGCAATTTTGGTTTATAAGGATAGTTCCACTTTCTACGGGACAAAAGTTGTCAAACAATAAGGTAAGTTCCAATACTAAGTTCACCTTTTGCTCTGATGACCGAAAGTGAAGTTATGTAATATTCATTTGAAGATATTACGATTGAAAAATTTGGCTGCAATGGACATCGGCCTCGCCGGATTAGTATAAGTAGATGATGCCGGAATTTTTTTAAAGAAATGGTATAGCCGACGTTGGGAACGCCGACTTATGCCACCTGTGCAGCCACGTCACCCTCCACTCAACGCTTTGGTCTAGTCTTTCATCTCCTTTCCACGTCGGATTCCCACTCACCCATAAGCCGAAGGTGGGAGTCCCGACTTATGACAAATTTTCTGCACCATGCACATGCAAGCTAAACGCCAAAATCCACCAACCAGTAATATTGTGACACGTATAAGTCGGAGTTGGCACCTCCGACTTATGGTGTCTTTATAATCCGACAGTTTTGCTTCATTCTATCACATAAACTTATATTTCCTCCACACATGTCACACCCCGCCAGTGGCGGAAACGCTGGGTGTGGCCGATTGGCGATCGTCATAACACAGTAGTAAATAAAGATAGTCTATATGATATAAATAAAAATAGTATGTCATGACGTTGCCAGGTCCAAGGTAAAACCCCTTGGTACACAATTACGTCAATCACTACATAAAAGAATATTCCAATAATCCAATAATGAAACGAAGTACTTAGGCGTGCAAGCCCGAAATAAAACAAGAATGTAATGTTTAAATACAAGCCACAATGCAAATGCAGTCCAAGTCTAGAGTCCAGTCCCAGCTAGATCCTATGCCTAATCATTACCTGAAAGTAAAACTTAAAAAATCAACACAAAGGTTGAGCGAGTTCACTGAGTAGTAAGTTAAAATGTGGTAATAAGTTCAATTCAGGTAGTATATTGAAAAGCGTGCAACTAGTGCATAAGTAGTAAGAAATAGTAGTTTTCAACCCATCAAAATATTAACACGCCTCGACAGTGTTCTGTGAGTGATACGCCTCGGCAGTATCGGAAATAGTAACCATATCCCAACAAGACAGTGACACGTCTCGGCAGTACCCTGTAAGTGATACGCCCGTCGGAAATATCGAAACTGAATACTGCCCTTGACGCGCCTCGACAACGTCAAGTCAGTATGACACGCATCGGCTATGTCAGGTCCGAATGCTACCCTTAGTACGCCTCGGCAGTACCAAGTTAGCTAGATCATATGTATGTATTGAATGAATCCAACCATAACCCGTATCTCGTATAAGTTTTAAAAAATGCATTAGGTTTTGTTACACGTTTTATGAAATCCAGTTCATAGTAAGTTTTCGTAAATAGGAAGTTTTTTAAAATAGTAAGTTTCTATAAATAGAAAGTTCTATTTATAGTAAGTTTCTCATAAGTAGTAAATTTCCAAAAATGGAAAGTTTCCAATAACAATAAGTTTTCATAAATAGAAATATCTATTTATGGTAAGTTTGAAAATGATATTCGTTTTCTCAAAAATGGTTTGGTTGAGTTTTACTTTCCCCCGATTTGTTTAAAGTAAGAAAAGCAGTAAAATATGGGGCGATGAACTCACCTTATCGAGCAAAGCGACACTACACCAGCAGTGTGAATATGTGTGTGTGTATACAAGTAAGTAGGTCACAACCAATGTTCCGACTATACATAGAGCTCCCCTAGATAAATTTCGTGATAATACGTAAGAATAAGGTCAATGCGATTCGGACTCGATCAACAATCGAGTTATAGTATTAGAAATAACGGCACATTATCAACGAGTACCTATGTTCGTTCAAACTGAAATATCTAGTGTTTTAGGAAGAGTTAGACGATGAATTTTATATATTTGAAAACTAGACCCAGAGTGCTACGTTTTAGACTAAGAGTTTGACCCAAGTGAGTTAGTTATGAAAAACTTATGATTGAAACAAAACAGGTGAAGTAATCTGTCCAAAATGTCATTTTGATTAGTTTAAGTTTATACCGAGTTTAAAACATTCAACGAAGACACAAACGATCATGAAACTTAATAATCATGATTTAGACCAGTTATGAAATTATGTAAATCAGTTTTAAATATATTTAAGTTTACTAAGTCGTTACACAAATTCAAATTTCCAAAACCTAACAATGTCGTTTAAACATTTCAGATTTGACCAACGTTCACAAATTTGCAGTTTCTGGGAGTTCTATAAAGAATTAGAGGACGAGGTTTATATATTTCGGGAGCTACAACGAGGAATCAAGATTCATCTAAAAAGAATCGGCTATGATCAAGATATGATCTGAACAAGTTAGACAAAAGCTTGCCGAACCGATAAGGACTTAGTGTACCGGAGTTTGTAAAAACGTTTTCAAAAAATATCAAACGATAGCGTAAATTTACCAACACCTCCAGATCAAGCATTTGAAATATAAACAAGGGTATAATGTTTTAAAATCTCCATTTATACTCTTTTAAGCCACACAACAAGTGAGCTCAAATTCGGATGTAGAAAATCAGCTCAACACACAGTTTAGACCCACGGTTACTAAAAACCAAATCTAAAGAGTTTAAAAAAGAATTAGAATACGAGCCTTACTGTTTTGAAAACTAGATTCTAAGGCCTATAATATTAATTTAGATCACATACACTAAATAAACACCAATACAGAGTTATAAGTTGAGATAGAAACACCAGTAAACGATTTCTGAATCTGCCAACAAGGTTTTATATACATGACTTAGGTGACGATCATTTAACTTAGCAAGATTTAAACAATTCAAAACGATTCACCAAAACCAAGCAGGTCACGAATTCAGAATATAACTATAAGCACTTATCAAAAGATGAATCGGTTAGGTTATACAAACACATACCACAATAGATTTGATGATGAACAAGAAGACAAGGACCTGACTAAGACCGAGTAAAATCTGAAATGAGCCAAACACCCACGATCAGAATAGACAACAACAACATACAACAATTTGATCGATTAGAATATGAGCCAAACAGAAATGTTACTACACAAACATAGAATAACCAGTCAAGGAAAGGAAATGAGCACCACGATTAACATACCTAGATGAAACCTTGATGATATGTTGAATTAGAAGAGAAGATAAGGAGGGTGAGACCAAGACTCCAACGAAATCATTGTGTGGCTGCTAGCAAGAAGAAACCAACGAAACTCAAGATTAAACTAGGGTTTTCGGTTAGACTAGAAAACAAGCACCAAAAATACAATTACCTTTGCTTGAAATGAAAGCTTCAAAGATGGAATTGTTGGCTGTAAATGACGAAGAATCGATGGCTGCAAGGGAGAGGAAAGAGTTCCCCAGATTGGAGGGGGGAAAAAATGGTGGTGACGGTTGTGAGGAAAAGATAAATGAGGTTAGGGTTTGTTAGGGTTAAGCAAGTAAGTGTAAGTGATTGTTTAGCCAAATTAGTGAGTGTGTTATGCTAGAGTTCGAGTAGGAGTAGGATAGGCTCGGTTTACTGCACTATGGGTTCGTCCAAAACAAGTTAGACCTCGGTTCACACTTAAACAGCGAAACAGAAAATGGCTGACCTGGGCCGCGACTGCGACACACCAGGTATTTAGTGCGGCACACTGGGTGCAAAATTTCAAAGTTTTGATTCTCGCGTACAAGCAACGAACGTTTCTCAAAAGCATAGATCATAAGATAAACGTAATCAGGAACTGAGATTTAAGTACATCATGTACAAGCATTGAACACGGACACTCAATTAATTAAACATCGTTTACGTAACACAATGATAAGTTCACGAACACGGAAATATCTCGTTAAGTTATCTAGGAGATCGTCTAGTGGTAACTAACTACTTGTGCACCTAAATTATAATACCATATCATACACACAAACATATTTTAATCATATAATAACTGTAATAAGCAAGTTTTAAATTTTTTCAGTAAATTACGGTAATGATCTATAGGCATACTAGACTAACTAAAGACGGAGAGAGTGACGGTTGTCACAGTATCCCCCACTTACTTGAATTTCGTCCCGAAATTCAAGTGGTATCACTGTTGACAGAAGTATCATCGAAATGGGTATGCAAGGGGGGTTTCGTACATCAATTCCTCAAGATTCATTTACGAAATGTATCATGAACGCAGATACTGATTAGAATAGTTCGAGTTTACGTCCGATACTGGAATAGATACGCGTTGCAATATATTTATAATTACGTCTAATTATAAACACATTTTACATGTATGTTCACATTATCATAACAGGTCATGGGTAGTTTGTGTAAGCGCTTTAGATCAATCGTACCACAATGCACAAAGTTCAGTTCAACAGAGAGTATGAAATCTTGTAGATACTTGATAAACGATAAGTTCTCCATTATGTTGGCTAGACATAACTTAAAACTCATCATTAAGTATTATTTGTAGTTTTCGATAGGTAACACTTAATTGTTGAAACACATTCAACAATAGAACTCTCGGGTCACGGTTAACGAACAAAATCGTTGGTCACAAAATATCACACGCTATCATTATAAGAGTTAAATAACTTCATAACTAATACGAAAGGGAGTTGGGAGCGAAATGCTACATGAAAGCTTGCAAATTAATATAGAGGTTGAAAAGGTTTTATCAAATCGCGTATAACAATAAGTTTCCTCTTATGTTGATCAGACACAAGAGAATTCCTATTATTACATGCGAGTGATCACCACTATATGTGAAACACCGAATTACAAACAAAATCAACAAAACGGAGATTGTAGAAAGGCGAAGTCATTAGTACAACTAATGGACTACCAAGGAGTTCATAAATAGATAAATTGAATACCAATAAATGGTGAAGAAAACTTGAGTCAGGAATTATCTCAAGTCTGCATCACGAACCGAAAGTAATAAGAGTAGATTCGTTGAGAATCTTGCACCAACCAAGTTGCATTTGTATAACTGTTTTGTAGCGCGTAAATCGAATCAATTCCATAAGTTCTATATCAGCGTTTGGTGTCATCGTATGATTTCAGTAACATAACAGAGTGTAATAACATAAAGTTTACATGTTCGATGCCTCTACATGATATCATAGATCAAGAAGATCAAGTGACTAATAACAAGAATAAATATTGCCTCAAGTATTATTTACATCCAGATTTCTCCAAGTGTCAATACTAGAATCCTTACGAAAGAATATGGCGAGAATTAATATTTCTTTTCAAATTTTGAAGCAATGAAGTAACCGATAGGATAGATACAATCTCTTAGAATTTGATTTAAACAATTTCTTGATATAGAAACGTGTATCGATTTTGTAATAATATAAGAATGAATGAAAAGAGTTCAAGAATGTTATGATCAAGATAAACGAGAAATATAGTACCGTCTTCAAAATAGGATAAGCGAGTGGTCAAATTCATACCTTCATATCTGCACGAAAGTTCTTCCACGAGAGCGTCACGTACGGTGGAATATAATTCCGGAAGTAAGAAGATTGATAAATCGAAATGAAATTAAACAGGAATTTCGAGTAAGTAGCAGAATCACAATTGAATGAAAAAAATGATTCTAGTATGACAACGAGATGAGGGATCCGAAGAAAAAACATCGTCTCGAATACAAATTTTCTCTCCAAATTCATAGCACAATGATACTGGTCTGAGTCTCTACTATGGCACACTGAGAAAGTACTGCGACGCAGTGAGTCCTCATATTTCAAACTCAGAATTTCCATTCAAACCAACAATGAGAATACGAAACAAAAACGTCACATGAAAATAATCGTATAGTAAACTCTTTCAGCGTCGTAAGTCGTTGCGGTTCTCCGTCTTCATTAGGCGATAAAGTCGTTAAGTGCGAGTAGTGAGACGTAACGAAATCAATGAAAAGATCCTAAAAAGAATCTATATGAGGACTCCTAGTTATAGTCTAGGCCAAACCACCTAGTTCTCTATAACCATGTGCTCTGATACCAATATGTCACACCCCGCCAGTGGCGGAAACGCAGGGTGTGGCCGATTGGCGATCGTCATAAAACAGTAGTTAATAAAGATAGTCTATATGATATAAATAAAATAGTATGTCATGACGTTGCCAGGTCCAAGGTAAAATCCATTGGTACACAATTACGTCAATCACTACATAAAAGAATATTCCAATAATCCAATAATGAAACGAAGTACTTAGGCGTGCAAGCCCGAAATAAAATGTCACACCCCGCTAAAGCGGAAACACGAGATGTGAAGAGCAAAGATATCATCACACGAGTTATAATTAAAAACATAAGGTTTCAAGTCATTACGAATTAAACATGAGTTTACAGTTTGAAAATAACCAAGCATTTAACGAGTACATAACAAAAGTACATAGTAAATTGTTTAAACAAAATTCCCAATATAATCAAAATAGGTCTTCTCCCGATTCTTGAATCCACATGACATGCCTGACCCATCCACAGTATGTAGTTCGTGTCTTACATTTGGTTTCCTGAAACAAGAGATAAAGTGTCAACTACAATAAAGTAGTGAGTGAGTTACAGTTTTCTAGTCCTCGACTAAAAAGGTTTTAAGTTAAGTATATCTATACTTAGAGGTTTCTAAAAGTAGAACAATACTTAAAGAATAGTTTCGATCCAAAAAGTTACTCAAAGGACAGTTCGTTCCAAGAAAGTTGCTTAAAAGATAGTTGCGGAAATCGTATAACCATATACGCGCAAGGTAAGTAAACTATTGATTGAAATCATGTATAACGACTACTTGGCATAATATAACTTAAGTGTTCACACTAAACCGATTTACCAACCGTGAGGCCCCTTACCCCGACTATCTACGGGGAGTCATGTCTGATCAAGTAATATGTACTTAAGCTGCCGCCTAAGCAAGGAACGGTTATTTCCTAAGTATCGATACCCATAATTACTAAACGGCTTAACAAAGCTAATAGTGTGTGTTGCAAGATGGGCACTACTGTTTCATTTTATAACTAATAGTAGTCACTTATGGTTAGTTATATCCCTCAAGAGTCACGTTAGTTATACGATCAATCAACGTTCATATGAGAGCCGAGAGTGGCATTAAATAAGTTTAATATAGTTTTGAACCAACAAGCCTATTAAAGGTGGCAAACCATTAAGCCGAATAAGGGTGGCAAACCATTAGTTTATAGTATGCCAAACGGGCAAATAAAACTATTTAGGCATAAGTTTCACAAAAACGTTCAATAAGAGTTCATATTAGTACCAAAAGTTCATAACAGTTCCAAAGTTCATTTAGATCTCATGTTTCCCCCAAAAATTATTTGAAAACAGTAAATAAAGTGGGGTTGTAACTCACGGTTTGCAAGGATGAGCTACGAGTGCGAAGAGTAATCGAGGCGGATCGGAATCACGGGAATCCTATAGTAAAACCAAGATTGAATGAGAAGAATGATTATAAGTTTAGCTTATTACAGATTATAGTTTGTGAACTTCTGTTTCGAACATGAGTTTAAATGACAAGTTTAGAGTTACGATTCAAAACGGTTTAAATCAGATTTGGTAACCTGTCTGCATCACGACCGCCCCGCGGTGGGATGACTGCGCCGCGGTCATATGACAGGTTCTAGGCCAAAACTCGTTTTTGAGGAAATTTGATGTTTTTAAGTTGGATCTTGACATGCAACCAGAGATACACTTAAATAATTGATGTCTTATAGTTTATTTAGTGTTTTTAACCACAAATTTGTAGATCTAACCATCCATTTTGTAAAAACCCGTTTTTGATCATAAATGCTCAAAAATCTTCATATAAACTCATTTTTAGGTGTTAGATGATATATGAAATGAGTATATATTATAAAGACAGAAGATTTAAAGGACTTATACCGAGAGTAAAGTGGTTTGAAGGTGACTGGAGTGAACCCTTGATGATTTTGACCCAAAAAGCTTAGAAATGAACTTTTAACCCAAATATATGCAACCCCTTTCTTCCTCCTTGATTGATGAAAGGTTTGGTTGTTTTTATGTGGTTATATTACTGGATTTTTGAAGTGAAATTCACTGGAAGTTGATGGTGTGCGTGTGTGTTCTTGAGAGCTAGTAGAGAGAGAGAGAGAGTGTTAGTGAAGTGTTTGTTGTGTGTGTGTGTTTGTAATGTGTTTGTGTTGTGTTATATGGGTTTAAAAACAGCATTACTGGACTTCTAAAAACACTTCTAACATGTCCAACCCGGAGCCAAAGTGTTGGGCTCGGGTTTGGGTTTGTTTGGTTAAGTTTTTGAAAGTTAACAAAATGGCTGTCTACGCCTTCCACCGCGGCGCGGCCGATGGGCAGATTTCTGCCTTTTTCGTTTTTCGTTCGTTCCATTATTAAGCGTTTTCGTTAGTTGAAAGTTTCCGGTTATTTTAAGTAGGAACTTAGACAAGTTCTCTAGGTGTTTTCTTGGTATTAGGATTCATTTTGTGATTCCGATTTCGATTCCGACACACACAAGTTTACGAAACAAGTAACGATAAGATCAATTCAAAGTTAACTCAAGATAGAGAATGCGGTTTTCACCTGAAATAAGACGGTTGTCACATTCTCCCCGGGTTGAAAAGAATTTCGTCCCGAAATTTAGTTCGCCTCATCGGGAGGACGGATCTCTGAACAGATGTGGATACTTCTGACGAATCTGGTCTTCACGTTCCCAAGTGAATTCGTGACCTCGTCGGGAATTCCACCGAACCTTGATAATAGGGATACGACTCTGCTTGAGTTGTTTGACCTCTCGGTCTACAACCTCAAGCGGTTCTTCGATGAAGTTAAGCTTGTTGTCGATCTGGACCTCGTCCAGTGGAATGACAATGGTCTCGTCCGATAAGCACTTTTTCAAGTGCGAGACATGAAAGACGTTGTGGACGTTAGAAAGAGTTTGCGGAAGTTGAAGTCGATACGCCACTGGGCCGATTCGCTCAATTACCTCAAAGGGACCTGTGTACCTCGGGCTTAACTTGCCGCGTTTCCCGAAACGGACTACCCCTTTCCATGGCGATATTTTTAGGAGTACTCTATCGCCCACTTGGAATTCGAGGGGTTTCCTTCGGTTATCGACATAGCTCTTCTGCCGAGTACGAGATGTCTTCAGCCTTTCCCGAATGGTAGTGATTTTGTCAATGGTTTCCTGGACGATGTCGAGCCTTGTTAGTTGTCGATCGCCAGCTTCTAACCAACAAAGCGGCGACCGGCACTTGCGTCCGTATAAGGCCTCGAACGGGGCACACTTGATACTGGCATGGTAGTTGTTGTTATAGGAAAACTCGACTAAGGGCAAGTGAGCGTCCCAACTTCCTCCGAAGTCAACTACACAAGCTCTCAGCATATCTTCAAGCGTCTGAATCGTCCTTTCACTCTGACCATCGGTCTGAGGGTGGTATGCAGTACTGAGGTCTAGTCGTGTCCCGAGCGATTTCTGAAGCGCGTTCCAAAACCGGGACATGAATCGACTATCCCTATCGGAGATAATGGAGAGAGGTGTTCCATGACGAGAGACGATCTCGTTAATGTAAACTTGCGCGAACTTCTCCATTGAATGGTTCTCTCTTACCGGCAGAAAGTGAGCGGATTTAGTCAATCGATCCACAATCACCCAGATTGTATCGTTACCCCTTGCCGTACGGGGCAGTTTGGTAATGAAATCCATAGAGATCTGCTCCCACTTCCACATGGGGATCTCCGGCTGTTGCAATAGCCCAGAAGGTTTCTGATATTCTGCCTTGACCTTCGAGCAAGTAAGGCACTTAGCCACATACAAGGCAATGTCCTTCTTCATGCCCGGCCACCAATAGTATTCCCGTAGATCCTTATACAACTTGTCGGACCCCGGATGAATAGAGTATCGGGATCGGTGGCCCTCGTCCAAGATAAGCTTGCGGAGGTCGTCGGCTCTCGGAATCCATGCTCGATTATTCAAGTAATGGATTCCGTCCGGTTTAAGCTCAAATTCCTTTTCGTGATTGTGCAGGGTTTCTCCTTTAAGGTTCTCAGGTTTCAATGCTTCCTGTTGAGCTTTAGCAATCTGCGTTTGGAGGCTAGTCTGAACCTGAATCCCCAATGCTCTAACTCGAGATGGTTTTGCCCTTTCCTTACGACTCAGGGCGTCAGCTACTACGTTTGCTTTACCCGGGTGGTATTTGATCTCGCAATCGTAGTCGCTTAAAAGTTCGATCCATATCCGTTGTCTCATATTGAGCATTTTCTGCTCAAGGATATGCTGAAGACTTTTGTGATCCGTGAACACCGTGCACTTAGTTCCGTACAAATAATGTCTCTAAATCTTTAGCGCGAACACGACAGCTCCCAGCTCTAAGTCGTGTGTTGTATAATTCTGTTCGTGAACCTTCAACTGTCTCGATGCGTATGCGATGACCTTTTCCTTCTGCATAAGGACACACCCAAGTCCTTGGTGAGACGCATCGCAAAACACTACGAAATTATATGTACCCTCTGGTAGGGACACAATCGGTGCGTGGCACAGTTCATGCTTCAGTTTCTGGAAGGATTCATCCTGTTGTTCTCCCCAGGTGAAGTCCTTATCCTTCTGAGTAAGTTCGGTCAGCGGCTTAGCGATTTTTGAGAAATTTTTAATGAATCTCCGGTAATAGCCCGCCAATCCTAAGAATTGTCGGATTTCCGTAGGAGTCGTCGGAGCTTGCCATTTCTCAATCGCCTCGATCTTTGCCGGATCGACATGAATTCCCTCTTAGTTGATCACATGGCCAAGGAAGTGTACCTCTCGGAGCCAAAATTCGCACTTCGAGAACTTGGCGAACAGTTTCTGATCCTTAAGGAGTTCGAGGATGAGTTTCAAATGTTTCGCATGGTCCTCCTTGTTCCTCGAGTAGATGAGGATGTCATCTATGAATACGATCACGAATTTATCCAAATACGGTCGACACACCCTGTTCATCAGATCCATGAACACCGCTGGTGCGTTGGTCAGACCAAATGGCATGACGAGAAATTCGTAATGTCCGTAACGGGTATGGAAAGCGGTTTTTGGAATGTCGTTCTCGCTGACTCGAACCTGATGATAACCCGAGCGGAGGTCGATCTTAGAGAAGTAAGTTGCACCCTGCAACTGGTCGAACAGATCATCGATCCTCGGAAGTGGGTATCGGTTCTTGACGGTCAGCTTGTTCAGTTCTCGGTAGTCGATGCACATTCGGAAGGATCCGTCTTTCTTTTTAACGAAGAGGATTGGGGCTCCCCAGGGGGACGAGCTCGGACGAATAAGACCGTGATCCAAGAGTTCCTGTAGCTGATTAGATAGCTCTTGCATTTCCGGGGGTGCTAGACGGTACGGCGTCTTGGCAACCGGTGCTGCGCCAGGAACTAGGTCTATTCGGAATTCCACTTGTCGGTGTGGCCGTAGCCTGGGTAGATCCTCAGGAAAGACCTCTGGATGATCCTTGACCACGGGGATATCTTGCACTCGGTTCTCCTTAGGCTTACGCTCGATGACATGCGCTAGGAATGAGTCGCAGTCCTTTTTGAGGTACTTGTGCATTTTAACGCTGGAGACGATGCGGAGTTGTTGCCCAGGTTTATCACCTTGTACAACAAGGGTTTCGCCGTCTGATAGAGGGATACGAATAAGTTTGTCGAAACAGAAGATCTCGGCCCGGAACCGAGATAACCAGTCCATTCCGACTATAATGTCGAAGCTCTTCAGCTCTATCGGGATTAAATCAATGGGAAACGTTTTATCAGCTAGGCATATTGAACATCCTACGATTATATCCTTAGCCTCAAATTCCTGACCGTTAGCATACTCTATGGTGAAGCTATCCTTAAGAACTTTAGATCCTATATTAATGAAGGGTCTAAATTCTAAGGATACGAAGCTTCTTTCTGCTCCTGAATCGAACAATACAGATGCATAGTGGTTGTTCACAGAAAACGTACCGTTCACCGCATTCGGGTCCTGTCGGGCCTCTTCAGCTGTAAGTGCGAAGGCACGTCCGCGACCCCGCCCGCCTTGGTTTGGTTGGGCGTTCTGAAGCTCGGGGCAGGCGTTACGGAAGTGTTGGTCGCTTCCACACTCGAAGCACACCGGCTTCTGACCTTGGACCACTGCTCTCTCGGGACAATACTTAGCGAAGTGCCCCACCTTCTGGCACTTTAGGCATACCGGGCAGTTTCCGTGGTGATGGTAGTTGCACTTGTTGCACTTGGGGTTCGTCCCCGTATAGCTTCGGTGTCCAGCTGGTGGTGGTGGTGGTGGTGGTGGTGCAGCAGTCACCGCAAAGTTGCGGGTGGTTTTCTGTCTCTTGTTCCTGTCACTTCTCCGGGGGGGTTGATCGGCTTTTCTTTTCTCTCCTCCCTCCTTCTTGGAGGATGCTGGAGCGGAGAGGAGGTTGCTGCTG
>CAJVGC010000582.1:47357542-47417366 GCA_910822075.1 Senecio squalidus | reverse complement strand
CCAAGAAAAAGGTAAGTTCTCCCATGGAACTCATTTGAAACTTGGTGTGCATGAGGTCTTCAAATTCCTTGCACAAGGAATCTTTGGTAGAACCAAAGATGATGTCATCAACGTAGATTTGAACAAGAAGAATGTCTGAGTGAGATTTCTTGAAGAATAGTGTCTTGTCAATTGTTCCGCGTTGGAAGTTGTTTTGAAGAAGATAATCTGAAAGAGTGTCATACCAAGCTCGTGGTGCTTGATGAAGCCCATAGAGAGCTTTGATCAATTTGTATACCTTATGAGGATGTTGAGGATCCTCAAAACCAGGAGGCTGTTTGACATATACTTCTTCTTCAATGACACCATAAAGAAATGCACTCTTGACGTCCATTTGATAAACTTTGAAACCCATAAATGAAGCAAAAGCTAGAAATAAACGAATTGCTTCAATCCTAGCCACTGGAGCAAAGACCTCTTCATAGTCGATTCCCTCTTCCTGTGTGTAGCCTTGTGCAACCAGTCTTGCTTTATTCTTAACCACAATTCCGCGTTCATCCTTCTAGATCCATCGTGTACCTATCACCTTCTTGCCATATGGGACTTCCACTAGTACCCATACTCCTTGAATCTTGAATTGGAGTAGCTCAGCTTGACATGCCTCGATCCAATGCGGATCTAGTAATGCTTCTTGGATTTTCTTAGGTTCCATTTGAGAAAGAAAGCATGCAAATAGACATGTGTTGATAAGAGCAGTGGTAGGATCCTTTTTGGACTTGGTTTGACTTCGAGTCTCTATGGAGAAGTCAAGTTCACCAATTATTTGAGAAGGTGGATGATTCTTGGCAACACGAGAAGAGGGGATCTTCTCAAGTCTTAGTTCAATGCCTAAGTTTGTATCATTTATATCAGGCATCGCATTGCTAGGATAATGAGCATTGAACGGAGGAGTAGTGAATGGATAAGTAGTGAATGAAGGAGTAGTGACTGAAGTAGGTATATCGGTAGTGTAAGGTTCAAACTCTTCATTGACAATTTGTTCAACTCCATTGGCATCCTCTTGAACTAGGTGTGGAACCCCATTGGGGCGTGTTGTATTATCCGTAGCAGTTGGTGAGGGTGGTGGTACTGCTTCGTCCTCCTTGTTAGAAGCTGCCTCGTGATGTGAAGAAGCTGGTTCTTCTGATGAGATGGGATCAAAGGATTGAATGGGATCTTCCATAGAGACAGGAAGATTGATGTATTCCATCACATCTAATCGAGCAGTACCTGTGATGGGAGCCGCAGCAACCGGCTCCGTAGTAAGTGAATCAGTAGGAATAGATTTAGCCGCATTAACATGATCCGTATTAACTGAATTTGATTGAAACTCAAAGTTAGAGTTTAACGATTTGGTCACGGCATCCAAATCAAAAACCCAGTCTGGTCCATGTCCCTTCTTGGTGTAAGTGTGTTCATTAAAGGTCACATTGGAGATTTCCTCTATAATCTTCGATTTGTGATTGTAAACTCGATATGCCTTGCTTTGGGATGAGTAACCAACGAATGTGCCTTCATCAGCTTTGCTTTCAAACTTACCAAGGTAGTCTTTAGAGTTTAGAACTGTGCATGGACATCCAAATGCGCGTAGGAAACTGATCAAAGGTTGTTTCTTGTGGAGGAGCTCATATGGAGTTTTGTTGTGTGCCTTGACTAGAAGAACCCGATTCTGAACATAGCAGGCAGTGTTAACTGCTTCTGCCCAGAAAAAGATGGGAAGATTGGAATCAGCCAACATGCTTCTGGCTGCTTCAATCAATGTCCTATTTCGTCTTTCAGCAACTCCATTTTGTTGAGGAGGCCTAGCAGCACTGAATTGTCTCTCTATTCCTTTCTTGTCACAGAAGTCATTCATCACTTGATTCTTGAATTCCGTGCCATTGTCACATCGAATTTTATTGATCTTCAGGTTGAGTTGATGTTTAATCTTGGTGATAAAGGTGATGAGGAGCTGATTTGTGTCATCCTTGGTACCAAGAAAGTACACCCATGTATATCTTGAAAAGTCATTAGTGATGACAAGGCAATATGACTTCTTTGCAATGCTCTTTACATTAGTGGGACCAAAGAGATCCATGTGAAGTAAATGTAAAGGTGTGGTGTTGGAGTTGATCTCCTTTGTCTTGTGAGAAGACTTGTGTTGCTTGCCCTTCAAGCATGCTAAGCAGTTGTCTTCCAGGTTGAACTGCTTGTTTGGGAGACCTCTAACCAAACTAGATTTAACTAGTTTATTGATGTTCTTCAGGTTCATGTGGCACATCCTCCTATGCCATAAAGTGGATTCATCTAGAGTAGCTTTTGAGAGAAAGCATGCTTCAGGTGAATTGAGTTGAACCTTTGACATGTCAAGACAATAGACATTGTCTCTCCTTGGTGTTCTGAGTAAGATCATACTTTCATCTATGACATACCCAGGCTTCATTATAATGCATTCTGTAGCAGTGAAGATTGGTGTGTGTTTCTCATCACAGACTTGAGAGACACTCAACAAATTATATTGAAGCTGTTGCACATAGTACACGTCTTTGAAGTGTAGTGTACCGTTGCTTATTGTTCCTTTCCCAGTAATCTTTCCTCCTTTTGGATTGCCTCCAAACGCAACATATCCTCCGTTGAACTTTTCAAAGTCCCGAAGACATGACATGTTGCCCGTCATGTGCCTGGAACAGCCACTATCTACATGCCAACTGTCCTCGCTTTCTTTTGTTGGCTGAACCTGCACATAAACGATAGAGATTAGTTTCTGGTGGGAACCCAAGCCAAAGTTGACTTGGGTTTGCCCATTTCATCAAAGTAACTCACCTTCCTTTGTACTAGTTTTGAAAAATCAATGGGGATAGGTGGTTGAGTTACTTGGACCTTTGGTTGCCACACTTGTTTGAAAGATTTAGCTTTTGAAACAATTTTAGTGTTAACAATTTTTGATTTAACAATAGGAACAGATACTGGTTTGACTTGCTTTTGTTTCTTAGTGTTAATGAGAGCCGTAGTAACAAAGTTACCTTTAGCAGTATTAACTCTAGCAGTATTAACACGGTTATTTTTCTTAGTATTAATACGGGCAGTATTAACACTATTATGTTTTGCCGTATTAAGTTTTGCAGTAGAAACAAAGGTTTGTCAGGCAGTAGGAACTCGATTCTTATTGTTAGAAAATGTGTTACGTTTGTTTACACTAATTCTTCCTGAATTCATAGTAACTACTTTTTGGTTTGATTTGTTACTAGGATTCATGGATTTATTTTTATGGGCAACCCTTCCTGTGTAACCCACCCCATAATGTGGTTTTTGAATCACTTGTAATTGATTTTGAGGATTGTGATAACAGATTTTTGCATAGTGATTGGACTTACCACATATAAAACATCCCTTTCCTGAACTGTTGACACTTTGACCCTTTTGAGCTTTTACTTGGTTCATATTTCGTTGTTTCCTCTCTTACCTATATGTTTCCAAGTCTTTTCGTGTTCCTTAGGGACTGTTTTGGGCTTTCTTTCAGTTGATGTTTTGATCTTGTTAATGGGGTCAGGACGTGGCATAGACACTAAACTTTGTGAAGATTGTTGAGTGCAGCCTTCTATTGTGATAAGGTGATTTTCTAGAGGAATGTCCTTATTTTTCACAATATTAAGTTGACTCTCTTCAACTAAGTCCTCAATTAGAACTTCATCATAGTTGATTGGATCAACATTGAATGATTCCTTTGGAGGTGTCTGAGAGATAGGAATTCTAGGTTCATCTAAAGATGGTGGGATGTAGTTTTGGTTAAATGGAGGGGCAACTTCTTTGTAACCTAAACCAGCTTTTACCTTTCCATGTATTTGTTGTTGGCATAGGTCATTGACTGATTTTGAAGCAAATTCTAATTTCCCTACATCTAATTCTACTTTTTCATGTTCTTGTTCTAATCTTTTGATTTCGTCCCTAGCCATCTTAAGTTTAAGTAGTAAGTCATCTCTTTGCCATTCAACTAGACTAAGTTTCTCTTGATAGCTTTGTTCATTTATTTTATGTGACTTGATCTGATTTTCTAAGTTATCAATTACCCTAGCTGCTGATCGTCTTTGTTCTTCTAAGATTTTAATCGAATCACTCATCAATTGATTATGATTTTTGTATTTAACAATTATAGCTTTACACGCAGATGTACATAATTTAGAATTTACCTCGGCCATAAGAGATGGAGTTTCTGGAGTTGGTGAGTCAATAGCCATTAGAGCATCCTCTTGTGGTGCTCCTTGATCATCATCATTCCAGTCATATCCAAGTACGTTGTTGCCAATTTCGGTAATTCCAACATCAGTATAAACTAGCTCCGTAGAAACTAATTCCTCCGTAGGAACTAATTCCTCCATAGAAACAGTGTCCGTATCATCCATTACTACGGCTATGCATGCATGGTGAACAGTAGTAATATTTTCTACGTGGACAGGATTTTGTTCTTCAGAGATTAGTGCCCTGTTTTGACTTGTTTCTTCAGCTAAGTCACTCCAATCATATCCAAATATGTCTTGCGACATAAGTGCACTCTGATTTGTGTCTTGAGTGTATCGTGGATTGTTGGTTCTTGACTTGTTTGGACATTCCCTAGCAAAGTGACCTAATTCGTTGCATTCGTAGCACTTCACCTTGCTTTTGTCAAAAGTGATTCGTTCGTTGTTTCGTGGATTGAATCTTCGTCCTGTTCTATTTACAAATCTTCGTGCTCGTAGTGCCAGCATAGCAGATTGCCACTTTAGGTCAATTTCATCTCAGTCATCTTGATGCATCTGTTTTACGTCTTCACCTGTGAGACTTGAGCACTTAGATATAAAGGCTTCGAATGAAATCTCGTCACTGATTTCATGTTTTAGTCCTCCAGACGTTGTAGCAAGTGCAGTATTAACATTAGTAATATTGGGGCTGCTATTGCCAGCTTTTTCTGCTTCCACTTCTGCCTCAAAGACTCTTAAGTCGTTGTAAAGATCATCCAGTTCCAGTTCCTCTAAGGTATCTCCTTGTCTGTAGGAAACTGTGTATATTTTCCATTCCTTGCCTAGAGCTCTTATGAACTTTCTGTTGAGATCATCTTTATCATACTTAATGCCTGCGCTGATCATCTCTCCGGTGAGCTTTTTGTATCGATCAAACGTCTGTGTCATTCGTTCGCCATTCAGGGAATTGAAGTTTTCATACTCCTGTTTAAGAAGTGCTTTCTTGTTCTTCTTTGTATTCTTTGTTTCGCTGAATCTTTTCTCCAAAGCTTCCCATAGCGACTTTGCATCTTGATATTCTTCAAATTGCGATTGATATTCGTTGGGGATTGCAATTAGAAGAATGCTAAGAGCCTTGATTTCGGTTTGTTTTTCTCTTCTTTCAAGATCAGACACTGGTTGTCGAGCGAGAACGCCAGGTTCTCCATCAGCTCCATGGGGGGTAGGACGTTTGTTACCATTGATAATCACATCCCAAACTGTATAGTCAGATAGCAGAATGTGTTGCTTGATGCGTAGCTTCCATAAGTCGAATTCGTTGCTGTTTAGAACAGGAACTTTGCCGATTGCAATTTTAGTCATGATGGTTATATTGATTCTTTGTTTATGAGGGTTATAAACTCGTTGATCAATGGATCTAAAGCACCTCCTGTGCTCTGATACCACTTGTCAGGATCGGATTAGCCAATATAAACTAACCAGTTCGCCTACGTTAAGATCGTGATCTATTGAAGAAGTTCAGCAGCGGATGAACACTTCAATATTAACGAGTTGTCGAACAATATAATGTTATATTAAAGCAATAAGAACAAACAGAATATAGTCGAATTATAAGCCTCAATCGTATTAATGAAAGTATCAATACAACGTGTTTTCTATCATACAAGGATCTATCTTTATATAGACCTTGAGGCCGACCTAGATAAACTAGGAAACATCTTCTATCCTTATCTAAATATATCGTTATCTAGAATAAGGAAACTATATCTAATAACAAAAGGAAATATAAACATAATCTAATTATAACTCTAATTAGATTATTCTTGCACGGCAAGTTGGTCTTCGTTAGTAACTTGTTATGACCGCATCAACTTGTTATCTTCCGTAGCAACTCTAACAGCAGTAGTATCTTGATTGGACAGCCGCACTAACTTGTTCTTCCGTAGTAACTCTTAATGTCTTCCGCATTAATCGGTTAAGTTACTTTTCTTGTTGTTAGGTGTATTGTTTATAGGTTAAACTGTTTTGTCTAAGTTAAAACCCAACAAATAAGTTTAATATAGTTTTGAACCAACAAGCCGATTAAAGGTGGCAAACCATTAAGCCGAATAAGGGTGGCAAACCATTAGTTTATAGTATGCCAAACGGGCAAATAAAACTATTTAGGCATAAGTTTCACAAAAACGTTCAATAAGAGTTCATATTAGTACCAAAAGTTCATAACAGTTCCAAAGTTCATTTAGATCTCATGTTTCCCCCAAAAATTATTTGAAAACAGTAAATAAAGTGGGGTTGTAACTCACGGTTTGCAAGGACGAGCTACGAGTGCGAAGAGTAATCGAGGCGGATCGGAATCACGGGAATCCTATAGTAAAACCAAGATTGAATGAGAAGAATGATTATAAGTTTAGCTTATTACAGATTATAGTTTGTGAACTTCTGTTTCGAACATGAGTTTAAATGACATGTTTAGAGTTACGATTCAAAACGGTTTAAATCAGATTTGGTAACCTGTCTGCATCACGACCGCCCCGCGGTGGGAGGACTGCGCCGCGGTCACTCGGCCGCCCCGCGGTGGGATGACTGCGCCGCGGTCATATGACAGGTTTTAGGCCAAAACTCGTTTTTGAGGAAATTTGATGTTTTTAAGTTGGATTTTGACATGCAACCAGAGATACACTCAAATAATTGATGTCTTATAGTTTATTTAGTGTTTTTAACCACAAATTTGTAAATCTAACCATCCATTTTGTAAAAACCTGTTTTTGTTCATAAATGCTCAAAAATCTTCATATAAACTCATTTTTAGGTGTTAGATGATACATGCAATGAGTATATATTATAAAGACAGAAGATTTAAAGGACTTATACCGTAAGTAAAGTGGTTTGAAGGTGATTGGAGTGAACCCTTGATGATTTTGACCCAAAAAGCTTAGAACTGAACTTTTAACCCAAATATATGCAACCCCTTTCTCCCTCCTTGATTGATGAACGGTTTGGTGTGTTTTTATGTGGTTATATTACTGGATTTTTGAAGTGAAATTCATTGGAAGTTGATGGTGTGTGTGTGTGTTCTTGAGAGCTAGTAGAGAGAGAGATAGTGTTAGTGAAGTGTTTGTTGTGTGTGTGTGTTTGTAATGTGTTTGTGTTGTGTTATATGGGTTTAAAAACAGCATTACTGGACTTCTAAAAACACTTCTAACATGTCCAACCCGGAGCCAAAGTGTTGGGCTCGGGTTTGGGTTTGGGTTTGTTTGGTTAAGTTTTTGAAAGTTAACAAAATGGCTGTCTGCGCCTTCCACCGCGGCGCGCCGGGTTCACCGCGGCGCGACCGAAGGGCAGATTTCTGCCTTTTTCGTTTTTCGTTCGTTCCATTGTTAAGCGTTTTCGTTAGTTGAAAGTTTCCGGTTATTTTAAGTAGGAACTTAGACAAGTTCACTAGGTGTTTTCTTGGTATTAGGATTCATTTTGTGATTCCGATTTCGATTCCGACACACACAAGTTTACGAAACAAGTAACGATAAGATCAATTCAAAGTTAACTTAAGATAGAGAATGCGGTTTTCACCTGAAATAAGACGGTTGTCACATAAAACAAGAGTGTAATGTTTAAATACAAGCCACAATGAAAATGAAGTCCAAGTCTAGAGTCCAGTCCCAGCTAGATCCTATGCCTGATCATTACCTGAAAGTAAAATTTAAAAAGTCAACACAAAGGTTGAACGAGTTCACTGAGTACTAAGTAAAAATGTGGTAATAAGTTCAATTCCCAAACATAACAATAGTATATTGAAAAGCGTACAACTAATGCATAAGTATTAAGAAATAGTAAGTTTCAACCCATAAAAACATTAACACGTCTCGGCAGTGTTCTGTGAGTGATACGCTTCGGCAGTATCGGAAATAGTAACCATATCCCAACAAGACAGTGACACGCCTCGGTAGTGCCCTGTAAGTATACGCCCGTCGGCAATATCAAAACTGAATACTGCCCTTGACGCGCCTCGGCAACGTCAAGTCAGTATGACACACATCGGTTGTGTCAGGTCCGAATGCTACCCTTAGTACGCCTCGGTAGTACTAAGTTAGCTAGATCATATGTAAGTATTGAATGAATCCAACCGTAACCCATATCTCGTATAAGTTTTAAAAAATGCATTAGGTTTTGTTACACGTTTTATAAAATCCATTTCATCGTAAGTTTCCTTAAATATGAAGTTTCTAAAAGTAGTAAGTTTCTATAAATAGAAAGTTCTATTTATAGTAAGTTTCTCATAAGTAGTAAATTTCAAAAAATGGTAAGTTTCCAAAATTAGTAAGTTACCATAAATAGAAATATATATTTATGGTATTATGGTAAGTTTGAAAATGATATCCGTTTTCTCAAAAATGGTTTGGTTGAGTTTTACTTTACCCCGATTTGTTTAAAGTAAGAAAAGCAATAAAATTTGGGGCGATGAACTCACCTTATCGAGCAAAGCGACACTACACAGCAGTGTGAATATGTGTGTGTATACAAGTAAGTAGGTCACAACCAATGTCTCAACTAGACCTAGAGCTCCCCTAGATAAAGGAAGTAATAATACGTAAGAATAAGGTCAATGCAATTCGGACTCGATCAACAATCGAGTTATAGTATTAGAAATAACAGCACATTATCAACGAGTACCTATGTTCGTTCAAACTGAAATATCTAGAGTTTTAGGAAGAGTTAGAAGATGAATGTTATATATTTGAAAACTAGACTCAGAGGGCTACGATTTGGACTTGGAGTTTGACCCACGTGAGTTAGTTATGAAAACGTTATGATTGAAACAAAACAGGTGAAGTAATCTGTCCAAATGTCATTTTGATTAGTTTAAGTTTATACCGAGTTTAAAACATTCAACGAAGACACAAACGATCTCGACACTTAATAGTCATGATTTAGATTATTTATGAAATTATGTAAATCATTTTTAAATATATTTAATTTTACTAAGTCGTTACACAAATTCAAATTTCTAAAACCTAACAATGTGGTTTAAAAATCTCAGATTTGACCAACGTTCGTAAATTTGCAGTTTCTGTGAGTTCTATAAAGAATTAGAGGACGAGGTTTATATTTACAAAAAGTATATTCCGAGAGCTACAACGAGGAATCAAGATTCATCTAAAAACCATCTGCTATGACCAAGATATGATCCGAACAAGTTAGACAAAAGCTTGCAGAACCGTTCAGGACTTAGTGTACCAGAGTTTGTAAAAATGTTTTTAAATATCAAACGATAGCGTAAATTTACCAAAACCTCCAGATCAAGCATTTGAAATATAAACAAGGGTTTCATGTTTTAAAATCTCCATTTATACGATTTTAAGCCACACAACAAGTGATCTTAAATTCGGATATAGAAACTCAGTTCAACACACAGTTTAGACCCACGTTTACTAAAAACCAGTTCTGAGGAGTTTGACAAAGAATTAGAATACGAGCCTTTCCTTTTTGAAAACTAGATTCTAAGGCCAATAATAATTATTTCTATCACAGATTCTAAATCAACACCAATACAGAGTTATAAGCTGAGATAGACAGACCAGTAAACGATTTCAGATTCTGCCAACAAGGTTTTATATACGTTCAATATCTTAGGGTTTTCTATCGATTAAGATTACAAACATAAAGACACGACTTAGGTGACGATCATTTAACTTAGGACGAGTTAAAAACAGGTTCTAAACAATTCAAAACGATTCACCAAAACCAAGCAAGTCACGAATTCAGAATATAACTATAAGCACTTATCAAAAGTTGAATCGGTTAGGTTATACAAACACATACCACAATAGATTTGATGAAGAACAAGAAGACAAGGACCTGACTAAGACCGAGAACAATCTGAAATGAGCCAAACACCCAGGATCAGAATAGACAACAACAACATACAACAATTTGATCGATTAGAATATGAGCTGGAAAGAAATGTTACTACACAAACATAGAATAACCGGTCAAGGAATGGAAATGAGCACCACGATTAACATACCTAGATGAAACCTTGATGATATGTTGAATTCGAAGAGAAGATAAGGAGGGTGAGACCAAGACTCCAACGAAATCAGTGTGTGGCTGCTAGCAAGAAGAAACCAATGAAACTCAAGATTAAACTAGGGTTTTCGGTTAGACTAGAAAACAAGCACCAAGAATACAATTACCTTTGCTTGAAATGAAAGCTTCAAAGATGGAATTGTTGGCTGCAAAATGATGAAGACTCGATAGCTGCAAGGGAGAGGAAAGAGGTCGACAGATTGGAGGGGGGAAATGGTGGTGACGGTTGTGAGGAAAAGAGAAATGAGATTAGGGTTTGTTAGGGTTAAGAAAGTAAGTGTAAGTGATTGTTTAGCCAAATTAGTGAGTGTGTTAGGGTAGAGTTCGAGTAGGAGTAGGCTAGGCTCGGTTTACTGCACTATGGGTTCGTCCAAAACAAGTTAGACCTCGGCTCACACTTAAACAGCGAAACAGAAAATGGCTGACCTGGGCCGCGACTGCGGCGCACGAGGTACTTAGTGCGGCACACTGGGTGCAAGATTTCAAAGTTTTGATTCTCGCGTACAAGCAACGAACGTTTCTCAAAAGCATAGATCATAAGATGAACGTAATCAGGAACTGAGATATAAGTACATCATGTACAAGCGTTGAACACGAACACTCAATTACTTAAACATCGTTTACGTAACACAATGACAAGTTCACGAACACGAAAATATCTCGTTAAGTTATCTAGGAGATTGTCTAGTGGGAACTAACTACTTGTGCACCTAAATTATAATACCATATCATACACGCAAACATATTTTAATCATATAACAACTGTAATAAGCAAGTTTTAAATTTTTTAAGTAAATTACGGTAATGATCTATAGGCATACTAGACTAACTAAAGACGGAGAGTGTGACGGTTATCACAGTATCCCCCACTTACTTGAATTTCGTCCCGAAATTCAAGTGGTATTACTGTTGACCGAAGTATCATCGCAATGGGTATGCAAGGGGGGTTTCGTACATCAATTCCTCAAGATTTATTTACGAAACGTATCATGAACGCACATACTGATTAGAATAGTTTGAGTGTACGTCCGATACTGGAATAGATACGCGTTGCAATATATTTATAATTACGTCTAATTATAAACACATTTTACATGTATGTTCACATTATCATCACAGGTCATGGGTAGTTTGTGTAAGCGCTTTAGATCAATCGTACAACAATGCACAAAGTTCAGTTCAGCAGAGAGTATGAAATCTTGTAGATACTTGATAAACGATAAGTTCTCCATTATGTTGGCCAGACATAACTTAAAACTCATCATTAAGTATTATTTATAGTTTTCGATAGGTAACACTTAATTGTTGAAACACATTCCACAATAGAACTCTCGGGTCACGGTTAACGAACAAAATCGTTGGTCACAAAATATCACATGCTATCGATATAAGAGTTAAATAACTTCATAACTAATACGAAAGGGAGTTGGGAGCGAAATGCTACACGAAAGCTTGCAAATTAATATAGAGGTCGAAAAGGTTTTATCAAATCGCGTATAACAATAAGTTTCCTCTTATGTTGATCAGACACAAGAGAATTCCTATCATTTCCTGCGAGTGATCACCACTAAATGTGAAACACCGAAACAAAATCAACAAAGCGGAGATTGTAGAAAGGCGAAGTCATTAGTACGACTAATGGACTACCAAGGAGTTCATAAATAGATAAATTGAATACTAATTATTGGTGAAGAAAACTTGCACCAGGATTTATCTCAAGTCTGCATCACAAACAGAAAGTAATAAGAGTAGATTCGTTGAGAATCTTGCACCAAACGAGTTGCATTTGTATAACTGTTGTGTAGCGCGTAAATCGAATCAATTCCACAAGTTCTTTTGGGTGGCCACCTTTTTAGAGATTCAAGGTCGAATGATGTTTCGCTAAACTTGCTTAAAAACATAGAAAAGCTCTCTGAACCTCGTAGATTGAGTTGGGGCAGTGCAGTTTTGGCATTTTTGTATCAACAACTATGTAATGCGGCCGAGAAGAAGAACATGAAAGGTATTCAGAGGCCGTTAATTTTGCTACAGAGTTGGGCATGGGAGAGAATACCACAGATTGCTCCGCGTATTTTACTAGGGGATGTACCTATTCAATACAAACACTGCTATGGCAGCATGTAATACTTATACCATTCTTTTTTTATTATTATGAGTATTATTTTGAATATTTTAGATTACGAATATTACAATTAAAATTTTATTATTATGAGTTTTATTTTGAATATTTTAGATTACGAATATTACAATTAAATTTATGAGTATTATTTTGAATATTAGGTGGAATCAACACTTTAGTCACACTGCGACACCGACTCATGTGTTGGTTACATATCGTGCGGCTTTCACCGCCTTACAAGAGGGGAAATTCATATGGTGTCCTTATAGCGCGGTCTTGGGGTCACTTCCGGATGATTGCACCAATCATCGCGCACATGGGCATACTGTGGGTGGCTCGTCTATTGGAATGTTGCCGAAACCCATGTACCTAACAGAGTATCCAGACAGTTTGGATACGTACAAGGGCTTCCCGAGGAGTTGTATTTATTCACAGTTCGATAACATAAGAAAAATCACGAAGATAAGTTTACGGGTGAATGTGGTACGAAATGGTTAGAAAAGAATGGTGTGGAAGTAGCGTGTTGGAACAGTAGACATTCAAATGTCTATCAAATTTCTGGACCAGAAGGAGGCGGGGTTCTACCGGGCTATATGCGGTGGTTCTATGAACGAACTGTATTACTTATCACGTATCCGACTGCACAAAACGCTCCAAACGTGTATCCAGAATGGGGTGGTGTTCAACAAACTCAAGTAATATTTATATACTTATTTTATATTATATATTAATATTATATTTATATTTTTATATTATATTCATATATTTATATATATTATATATTTTTATATTATGTTCATATATTTATATTTAATTTGTAGAACGAAGCACTGAGGCAAATCCACGATCGCGCACAAGGTGCAATAGAGAGTGTGTGGGGAATAGAGAGATATGGCAGGTTTTTGTTCAAATTCCCTGTCAAGTTATGGAATATGGACATAACTTAGAGCGGATGAATTACGGGTCCCAAAAATATACTTTCCCCCAACCTGCTTATGTTCCACGTCCTCCAAGTCCTCAAAGGGGCGGTGGCGGGTACACTGGGTCTCAACCCTAGTACGGGCATCCGTTCCAGGCTAGTGGCAGTGGTTCCCAGTATCACTATAAGGCTGGAGGAAGTAGTGCCCATAATCAGGAAAGTCTAGACATGATTGAAGATTTACTTCAAACACCGTCGTGGCTTTCATTGTCACCGAATATGCATGGCGATCCGAGTAACTGGGTACAACCAAATTATCAAAGAGACCCAAATACTAATGTGGTTGCACGCCGGTCATCTTATACTGATAATAGCCCGGTTCAAATTCAAAGTTTTGGTGATTTTGGGTTAGATATCAACCAGCCTCCCAAAGAAGAAAACGACGTCGATGGTCAAGACGGACGTAGAAGACCGACCAGGAATTCAAGACCAGCATTTTGTGGAGTGGGCGGTCATCTTGTACCACAAACCCCCCGTCGTCGCTAGAGAATGTTATGTCTTATTGTTTGTATTTTAATGTTTTATGTTTTATTAATAAAAAGTTATATTGTTTGTGTTTAAAAATTTATTTCGTTTTTTAATATCTGTTTGTGTTTAATTCATAATTTAAGGAAACATATATAGTACATAATATATAAAAACATACATACATAATACATCGATAGATAGATAGATAACCTAATATAGATAGATAACGAAAAAATCTAAGAAATTACGATAACGAATATGAAATAGCCACATGTAAAGTGGAATGGATAAAAAGCATACAAACATAATATATAATTTATAAGTACATACAGACATAATCATTATCAGTTCTATGACAGTTCACGTGAAGAAGAAAACAAAAGTTGCAGATTTTATTAGACCCACGTGATATCACAGAAAAGTAACCAACATGAATCAGCCACGTGTAAAGTGGAATCTGGATAGATAGATAACGTAATATAGATAGATAACAAAAAAATCTAAGAAATTACAATAATGACTAGAAATCAGCCACGTGTAAAGTGGAACGGATAAAAAGCATACATACATAATATATAATTTATAAGTACATACAGACATAATCATTATCAATTCTATGACAATTCACGTGAAGTAAGAAAACAAAAGTTGCAGAGTTTATTAGACCCACGTGATATCGCATAAAATAACCAGTAGGAATCATCCACGTGTAAAGTGGAATCCGGATATATAGATAACGTAATATTGTCACACCCCACTAAAGCTGAAACACGAGGTGCGAAGAGCAAGAGAATCATTACACGAGTTATAACGAAAGTTTAACGGTTCAAGTCATTAAAAATAAAGTTTGAAAAGTTCAAATGTTCAAAGGCATAACCAAGATAATTAATGTTCAAGACAAAATTACATAATAAAATGTTTGATAAAATTCCCAAAATATAATAGGTCTTCTCCCGAATTAAACTTCACATAATAATCCTGACCCGCCCGAGCAATGCACTTCATGACTTACACTTGGTTTACTGAAACATGAGATAAAGTGTCAAACTACATACGTAGTGAGTGAGTTACAGTTTATAAGTTCTTGACAAAAGTTCCGACAAGTATATAT
Source organism: Senecio squalidus (assembly GCA_910822075.1). Classification (NCBI taxonomy): domain Eukaryota; kingdom Viridiplantae; phylum Streptophyta; class Magnoliopsida; order Asterales; family Asteraceae; genus Senecio; species Senecio squalidus. The sequence goes on along the minus strand of CAJVGC010000582.1, from coordinate 47,402,394 downwards.
AAGTAGTAAGTTTTCTTAAAAGAAGGGTGAGCGGAAAAGTCGCTTAAAATATATATACTTTTAAAGTAGATCATAGACAAATAGATCAATATTTGGAAAAGTCAAGTTGCGGAGCAAGACGATAAATATATGTTGTCATTACCTCAGCGGTGGAACTATCCACAAGTGTAAGACGATAAGTATGGGTTGTCATTACCTCAGCGGTGAAACAATCCACATGTGTAAGACGATAAGTAAATGTTGTCATTACCTCAGCGGTGGAACAATCCACATGTGTAAGACGATAAGTATGTATATGTGTAAGTAAAAGTAACATATGATTTAAGAATTGTATCAACCACTTGGCATAATATAACGTAAGTGTTTACACTAAACCGATTAATCATGATCGAGATCAGCCCGAACCTCGCACTATGGACGAAGTTTGTGTATTCTAGTAATATGTACTTAGATTGCCATCTAAAGTAAGGAGCGATCATTCTCCTAAGTATCGATACCCATAATTACCAACGGCTCAAAGCTAATAGTGTAGAGATTGAGTAAAAATGGGGCACTTATGCAATTTTTGTCAAAATGATAGTAGGCACTTACGGAGTTTTTATTCTCATCAAGGGTTGGAAGATATACAATCAAACAATCATAGTTTAAGTCAAGTGCCGAAAGGGGGTGTAGGTCCCAGTGGTCCGATCTACAGGATTAAACTATACCAATTACGAGGCGGAATCTGGTAATCAATAAAACACGCAGGTTATAATCGATAGCAATAAACACAAAAACACAATTACCGAATTCTTAATACTTTGATTAACAAACACTGTTACAATCCAAAAGTATTAACTCCGAATTCTCTCTAAACCAACTGACTGATTAACCCTAAACCTAAACTCAATGTCTCTTTATATAGAGACATGTTCACATGCTTGGGCCACTAATAGGCTCATGGACTATGCAAAGTCCATTAACACCCATAACAGACTAAATAGCCCACTTAACAATACAATGTTATTGGGCCATTACAAACTCAAATAGACTATAACTAAAGACTTAATTAGTATAGAACAACTGTCACAGATATTGCACTAACAAACTCCCCCTTGACTGTTGCTTCTAGATTCCGTTATACGCTCAAAGTCTTTATAGTCTTTTTCTCCTTGTGTTCCTTGCAGGTTCTTCTAACTCATCATTGTCTTGAATAACTCCCCCTGAATTGTTGCAATAATTCAGTCTTCTCCGTTTAAGCTTGTGAAGCTTCAGTCTTGTCCGTTTACGCTTATGAAGAGTTAGTATTCTCAGTTAATGCTTGTGAAGAGTTAGGCAGCTCCATTTGTTGTTGTGAACTTCGTTGTTTATCAGAGTCTTCATCACTGGTTGACTCAACTAAGTTCATCACTTTTGTTTGTATTCTTCGAGCTTCCATAAATGACAACAAAACTCCCCCTGAGCTGTCTGACGATGAACAACGTCTCAAACAGCAGTTTCAAGAGTAGATTCTCGTACGCGCTTCGTAACCTGCAAACAAACGTTAGTAAAAATTTTTATTTATTTATTTATTTATTTATTTTTTTTAAGATAGCGACACGAAATTTTGAGCTTTTTCATGTCGTTTCTAATTTTCATAAAAAGAAATACAAAATTACAAAAATATCAGCTAAAATTAGCAATAATCAGTTATGGGGAACCCATGCCATAACACGTCTAGATTGTCCTTTCGCGTTCACGTAGACAAATTCCTTTAAGAAACCATCATCTTTAGTAACCGTAGCGTTAACATTAGAATTCAGGTGGTTCCTCGGTGGACGAGCGTATCTCGATTGCTGATAAAAGGAATGTACTTTCTGACTCGGGCAGTATGGATTAGAACTTCTGAAAGACGGTCGAAATGGACGCGGTTGAAATGAACGATCATTAGAAACACCCGTGTGTTCCTGTTTCTTAATCCATTTTTGAGGCACCTGTTTCCGTACAGGTGAATATGATCGAGCCATTGATTGTCGAACAGGCTGCACCTGTTTCCGTACAGGTGAATGTGAATGAGCCATTTGTTTAGTCTTCGGTGAAGACGATCTGCCAGCTTGCTCTTTCTTCGGAGAAGGCGATCTGTTGGCTTGCTTTCGCTTCTTCTTTGGACATACCGAGGCTACGTGACCATGTTCCCGGCATTTAAAACACTTCAAGTCGTCCATGGGCTGTTTGGGTTTTGAGTTTTCAGCTAATGTACTCATTGTCGTTTCCGAAACACTTGGATCAGTTGAAGCACTTGACTCAGTCTGATCGTCCCTTGTAGAGGAAGATTCACAAGAAGATTCAACACTATTTTCCTTCTCGTCACATTCAGTTTTAAGAAAACTGTAATTGTGATTAAAAGGTGGAGGTGTTTCATTATATCCCAAACCAGTACGATCTCCACTTCGCCTTTGACGACTCAAAATGGAAGTAAGTGTGTTAGATGAAGTCCGAAATTGTTCAATCTCTCTGTTAAGCTCTAATCTTTTGACCTCGCTGTCTCGTAGTTCCTTTTCCTTTTCGATGTACAACGGCTTCTCTTTTTCCAAACATTCAAAAAGCATGTCGATCTTTTGTGTTTGTAAACCGATAGTACATAAATATTCACTTGTATCTTTGGAATCTTGATGAAGCTTGTTGGATAAGTCATTTTTCAGGTGAACTTCACAAGCCAATTCAATTTGCAAATCTTTATGTTGATTCGTCAAGATGTCCAAGGCGTCGTTTAAACGTTTATTTTCCGCGGTTAAAGCTGAAATAGTCTCTTTGTCAGAAAATGTACTCTCAGTATCTTGATCACTTGCAGTACTGGAATCACCTGCAGAAATACTGACTTCACTGCGAAATCCCTCAATAGATGCCATGAGTGCTGACTTATATGCTCTTAATCTTTCAATCACATCATTAAGATCACGTTCATTTTTTTTACCAAGTTTATATGAACTTCCCAATGCTTAGGCAAAGCGTCTAAAAATCTCTTAATTTTTCTATCAGTTACACATATACGACATCTGCCAAGTTCTGTAAGGAGATTATAGTATCTGGTGACAGTATTTTCAAAGTTTTCGTTTATTTCAGCTTTGAACGTATCAAATTGCCTCATAAAGATTTTTCCGCTACTTTCTCTATCAGCTTCATTATCGTATTGAAAATAATACATTTCTTTACTTTTTGTTAAATTAATTAAGTCCAAATAATAAGTCCGATTAATCAGTCCAATTAATTTAATCCAAAACAATTCAGTCCAATATACGAGTCCAAGTGGAGACTGAAAGGTCCAAGTCCAATTAAGAAAGCCCAAGTCTAAATTGAAAAGTCCAAGTGAAAAGCCCAAATAAGTTACAAATCTGTCAATCGATTGTCAACGAACAATCTGCAATCACAAATTTGAAGTCCCGAACAACCTTAATCGATTACTAAACGAACATGTATTGACCTTGAATTACATGTAAACGAACATGTAAACGGAGACAAGAACCTTCACGAACATCAACCAAAACAAAATCTTACAATCAGTCACGAACAAATGACGAAGATGAATTACAAATCAGTCACGAACAAGTGAAGAGGATTGACGAAGAAGATGTTCGCCGCTGATATACCTTTTGATGTTCGTTCACAAGTTCCACGAACAATCCCAGCCGAACATGATTTTAAATTACAACGAATATGAAAACGAAGATAAATTCCCAAACAGCCACGAGCAAGTGCTTATAACAGCCACGAAGATGTATTCAAACGAAGATGATGTTTGTTCCGTTTTAATTGCTGCCACGAGGATGCTATTCGTCTATGTAATCGCTGTTTTCCACGAACAAACACTTACCTGTCACGAACAGATGTTCGCCGCCGCTGCCTAATTTAGACGAAGACGATGTTCGTGTATCGCCTCCAACCAAAGATGATTTGTAGGTTACGAAGATGATGACGAAGAAGATAGATACGCAGATGAATCGAAACGAGGATGATGATTTCTTTTTCGTTCTTATCGCCGCTGTTAAGCCGAAGATGAAACAAAAATGATAGAAACTGAAAGTCAACCGCGAAGATGATTACCGCCGCTGTCTTCGTAAATGAATATTGATCCCCAATTCAATTACGCCGCCACCTCTTTCTAATCTTCGTCGCTGCTGTGAACAAGTTATCCCCAATATTTTTAATTCAATTGTCTTTTTCTTTGTTATCCTCGCCGACACTGCTTCTTGTTTGTGTTGATAGGCCCACGAAGATGCAGCCCACTAAGGTGCAGCAAGGCCCAATTTCACAATTAAGGCCCACGACGTTAATTAAACAGTCCAGTAAATTTAATTTAGGCCCACGAACTTGTAAGACTAAGTTGTGACACGAACTTGATTACGAAATTTGTGACGAACTTGTTGACGAACTTGTTTGGTCAACGAACTTAAACCAAAAGTCAACGAACTTGAATGACTGGTCAACGAACTTGGCCGCCACAAACCCTAAATCTCAAACTCCAGCCGTCAGAAAATTAAGAAAACCAAATTTTTAACAGCCGCCAGAAAATAATAATTAAGAACGCTAATTCCCAAAATCGATTATAACCTGATTTTTAATCCTGAACCAAATCTCGATAGAGAGCAAACAATGTGTTTGCTCTGATACCAATTGTAGGTCCCAGTGGTCCGATCTACAGGATTAAACTATACCAATTACGAGGCGGAATCTCGTAATCAATAAAACACGCAGGTTATAATCGATAGCAATAAACACAAAAACACAATTACCGAATTTCTTAATACTTTGATTAACAAACACTGTTACAATCCAAAAGTATTAACTCCGAATTCTCTCTAAACCAACTGACTGATTAACCCTAAACCTAAACTCAATGTCTCTTTATATAGAGACATGTTCACAGGCTTGGGCCACTAATAGGCTCATGGACTATGCAAAGTCCATTAACACCCATAACAGACTAAATAGCCCACTTAACAATACAATGTTATTGGGCCATTACAAACTCAAATAGACTATAACTAAAGACTTAATTAATATAGAACAAATGCCACAGATATTGCACTAACAGGGGGCAAGCCATAATGTCAAATGTCAAAACGTCAATGGGTGCCACATAAGGCGATTTAAAATAGTTTTACGCATATTAGTTCGATCAACGTAAAATAGTCCAATAAAATCATAGTTCATGGAAGACATAGCTCATAAAAGACATAGTTCCTAAAGACATAGTTCATAAAGACATAGTTCATAAAAATTTGGATCTCATGTTTCCCCCAAAAGAGTACTTAAAAGACATAAATAGAGGGGGGGGGGGTGTAACTCACGGATTGCGAAGAAAAGCAAGATCGGGAAAAGGTCGGAAACGTGCCGGGAATCACAGAAATCCTAAAAGAGTACCAAGATTGATTAAGTGTTATGATTACATTAAGTTAATATATATAATATATAATAGATGTAATCTTAGTTAAACTTTAAGTGTCAAGGTTAATATTGTCCAAAAATAGTCTGAAACGGTTATCGTCACGTTTAGTCCGAAAAGTGTCCAAAGTTAACGTTTTTAACCATTATGTTATATATATTTTGGTCGCTGAAGTGGTTTATATTTTATAACAAAATTTGGGCAGCGCTTCCGCGCCCAAATTTTATATCCAAAATATTCACCACTTTCCCTCTTACAAAACACATACATAACATAATGTAATTTAAACACGTTCATTACAATGTAATAGGTCCAATAAATGTCACAATATAAATATTTTATTATTCTCAGTCTCAATTTATAAGTAACGAAAAACCTGAACGTATGCATAAGTTTTAAACGTCAAAACGACGATTTTCGGGAAGGACAGCAGCTTGTGTGCGTCGTCCTGGGCTACAGGGACGGCGCACAGGCTGCTGTCTTTTTCCAGTTTTTGATTTTTGTTGCGAAAACGATTAGTTAAGCCATAGATTTCGACATGCAATGGTTAGAAACTTCATAATATGTCATTTTTATAGTTTCTAAACAACTTTTATCCATAAAATCATAGATCTAAGTGTTATGAAACTTCATAAAAACTCATTTTTATGACTTAGATCATCCATGCAACATATAAAAACAGTAAATACAGTTAGGAGAAGATTTCTACCGGATGAAATTGCTTGGATGATGGTTTAGACGAGTTTTGAGTTCCCAAAACGGTGAAAATGCTTTGAAACCGAATAACTTTGATTCTCCTTGCTTCCTTTTGATGTTAGAACGATTTTAGGTGGTGATTTTATGGATTTTGTTGAGTTATAACTTAGACAAAATAGTTTAACTCCTAAACAATACGCTTAACAACGAGAATAGTAACTTAAACAATTAATGCTAAAGACATTAAGAAATTGCTGCGGAAGACAAGTTAGTGCGGCTGTTCAATCAAGTTACTACTGCTCATAGAGTTGCTACGGAAGAAGACAAGTTGATGCGGTCATAACAAGTTAATACGGAAGACCAACTTACCGTGCAAGAATAATCTAATTAGAGTTATAATTAGATTATGTTTCCTTTTGTAATTAGATAGAGTTTCCTTATTCTAGATAATGATTGTTTTAGATAAGGATAGATGATGTTTCCTAGTTTATCTAGGTCGGCCTCAAGGTCTATAAATAGATGTTGTATTGATATTATGAAATTAATACAATTGAGGCTTATAATTCGACAATACTATTTGTTCATTCTTATTCATATTCTATCGTTCGACAACTCTTAAATATTGAAGTGTTCATCCGCTGCTGAACTTCTTCAATAGATCAAGATCTTAACGAAGGGAAACTATTAGATTACATTAGCTAATCCGATCCTGACAAGTGGTATCAGAGCACAGGAGGTGCTTTAGATCAATTGATCAACGAGTTGATAATCCTCATACGCAAGAATCACAAACAACATCATGACCGAAGTTGCAATCGGCAAAGTTCCCGTTCTGAACAGCAACGAATTCGACTTATGGAAGCTACGAATCAAGCAACACATCTTATTGTCCGACTATACAGTTTGGGATGTGATCATCAATGGTAACAAACATGTTACCACTCATGGAGCTGATGGAGAACCTGGAATTCTCACTCGACCAACATTGTCTGATCTTGAAAGAAGGGAAAAACAAACTGAGATCAAAGCTCTCAGTATTCTTCTAATTGCCATCCCCAACGAATACCAATCGCAATTTGAAGAATATCAAGATGCAAAATCGCTATGGGAAGCTTTGGAGAAAAGATTCAGCGGAACAAAGAATACCAAGAAGAACAAGAAAGCTCTTCTTAAACAGGAATACGAAAACTTCAATTCCCTGAATGGCGAACGAATGACTCAGACGTTTGATAGATACAAAAAGCTCACAGGAGAGATGATCAGCGCAGGAATAAAATATGAGAAAGATGATCTCAATCGAAAATTCATAAGAGCTCTAAGTAAGGAATGGAAAATCTACACTGTTCCCTATAGACAAGGAGACACTTTGGAAACTTTGGAGCTGGACGATCTTTACAACGATCTAAGAGTTTTTGAAGCAGAGGTCGAAGCAGAAAAATCCAGCTGTAACAACCACAGTATAAACAATGTTAATACTGCCCTTGTTACAACTTCTGGAGGACCAAAACATGAAATTGGTGAAGAGATTTCATTCGAAGCCTTCATCTCACAATGCTCAACTCTCACAAGTGAAGATGTAAAACAGATGCATCAAGACGACTGTGATGAGATTGACCTAAAGTGGCAATCTGCCATGCTGGCTCTACGTGCAAGAAGATTTGTAAACAGAACAGGAAGAAGGTTCAATCCAAGAAACAATGAACGAATTACTTTCGACAAAAGCAAGGTGAAGTGTTACGATTGTAATGAACTAGGTCACTTTGCTAGGGAATGTCCAAACAAGTCAAAAACCAACAATCCACGAACCACTCAAGACAACAATCAAAGTGCACTCATGTCACAGGACATATTTGGATACGATTGGAGTGACTTAGCTGAAGAAACAAGTCAAAACAGGGCGCTAATCTCTGAAGAACAAACTCCCGTTTACGTAGAAGATATTGCTACTGTTCACCATGCATGCATAGCAGTAGTAATGGATGCTACGGACACTGTTTCTACGGAGAATACAGTTACTACGGAGCTAGTTTATACTGATCTGGGAATTACCGAAATTGGCAACAACGTTCTTGGATATGACTGGAATGATGACGACCAAGGAGCAACTCAAGAAGATGCTCTAATGGCAATCAACTCGTCACCAACAGACTCTGAAACTCCATCACTTATGGCCGAGGTAAATTCTAAACTTTGTACTTCTGAGTGTAAAGATATAATTGTTAAATATAAAAATCACAATCAACTAATGAGTGATTCAATTAAGATCTTAGAAGAACAAAGACGGTCAGCTGCTAGGGTAATTGATACCTTAGAAAATCAGATCAAGTCACACAAAATTAATGAACAAAGTTATCAAGAGAAAATTAGCTTAATTGAATGGCAAAGAGAGGACTTACTACTTAAACTTAAGATAGCTAGAGAAGAAATCAAAAGATTAGAACAAGAACATGATAAAGTTGAGTTAGATGTAGGGAAATTAGAACATGCTTCAAAATCAGTGAATGACCTAATCCAACACCAAATTCATGGAAAGGTAAAAGCTGGTTTAGGTTACAAAGAAGTTGCCCTCCATTTAACCAAAACTATATTCCACCATCCTTAGATGAACCTAGAATTCCTATCTCTCAGACACCTCCAAAGGAATCATTCAATGTTGATTCAATCAACTATGATGAGGTTCTAATTGAGGACTTAGTTGAAGAGAGTAAGCTTAATATTGTGAAAAACAAGGATATTCCTTTGGAAAATCACTTACTCACAATAGAAGGCATTACTCAACATTCTTCACAAAGTCTAGTGTCTATGCCCCCTACTGACCCCATCAAGAAGGTAAAAACTCTCAATGAAAGCCCAACCAAAACAGCCTCTAAGGAAAAGGAAAAGACTTGGAAACATATAGGTAAAAGAGGAAACCAACGAAATATGAACCAAGTAAAAACTCAAAAGGGTCAGAGTGTCAAAAGTTCAGGAAAGGGATGTTTTATATGTGGTAAGTCAAATCACTATGCAAAAATTTGTTATCATAATCCTCAAAATCAATTGCAAGTGATTCAAAAACCACATCATGGGGTGGGATATACAGGAAGGGTTGCACATAAAAACAAATCCATGAATAATAGTAACAAATCAAATCAAGCAAATCATAAATTTGTTACTATGAATTCAGGAAGAAATAGTGTGAACAAACGTAACACATTTTCTAACAATAAGAATAGAGTTCCTACTGCCAGACAAAATTTTGTTTCTACTGCAAAACTTAATACGGCCAAACATAATGGTGTTAATACTGCCCGTATTAATATTGTGAAAAATAACCGTGTTAATACTGCTAGGGTTAATACTACCAAAGGTAACTTTGTTACTACGGCTTCCATCAACACTAAGAAACAAAAGCAAGTCAAACCAGTATCTGTCCCTATTGTTAAATCAAAAACTGTTAACACTAAAATTGTTTCAAAAGCTAAAACATTCAAACAAGTGTGGCAACCAAAGATCCAAGTAACTCAACCACCTATCCCCATTGATTTTTCAAAACTAGTTCAAAGGAAGGTGAGTTACTTTGATGAAATGGGCAAACCCAAGTCAACTTTGGCTTGGGTTCCCACCAGAAACTAATCTCTATCGTTTATGTGCAGGTTCAGCCAACCAAAGAAAGTGAGAGCAGTTGGCATGTAGATAGTGGCTGTTCCAGGCACATGACGGGCAACATGTCATGTCTTCAGGACTTTGAAAAGTTCAATGGAGGATATGTTGCGTTTGGAGGAAATCCAAAAGGAGGAAGAATTTCTGGGAAAGGAACAATAAGCAATGGTACACTACACTTCAAAGATGTGTACTATGTGCAACAGCTTCAATACAATTTGTTGAGTGTCTCTCAAGTTTGTGATGAGAAACACACAACCATCTTCACTGCATCAGAATGCATCATTATGAAGCCTGGGTATATCATAGATGAGAGTATGATCTTACTCAGAACACCACGAAGAGACAATGTCTATTGTCTTGACATGTCAAAGGTTCAACTCAATTCCTCTGAAGCATGCTTTCTCTCAAAAGCTACTCTAGATGAATCCACCTTATGGCATAGGAGAATGTGCCACATGAACCTGAAGAACATCAATAAACTAGTTAAATCTAGTTTGGTTAGAGGTCTCCCAAACAAGTAGTTCAACCTTGAAGACAACTGCTTAGCATGCTCGAAGGGCAAGCAACACAAGTCTTCTCACAAGACAAAGGAGATCAACACTAACAACACACCTTTACATTTACTCCACATGGATCTCTTTGGTCCTACCAATGTAAAGAGCATTGCAAAGAAGTCATATTGCCTTGTCATCACTGATGACTTTTCAAGATACACATGGGTGTACTTTCTTCGTACCAAGGATGAAACAAGTCAGCTACTCATCACATTCCTCGCCAAGATTGAACATCAAATTAATCTAAAGATCAAGAAAATTCGCTGTGACAATGGCACGGAATTCAAAAACCAAGTGATGAATGACTCCTGTGACAAGAAAGGAATAGAGAGACAATTCAGTGCTGCTAGGACTCCTCAACAAAATGGAGTTGCTGAACGAAGAAATAGGACATTGATTGAAGCAGCTAGGAGCATGTTGGCTGACTCCAACCTACCTATCTTTTTCTGGGCAGAAGCAGTTAACACTGCCTGCTATGTTCAGAATAGGGTTCTTCTAGTCAAGTCTCACAACAAAACTCCATATGAACTCCTCCACAAGAGACAACCTTTGATCAGTTTCTTACGCGGATTTGGATGTCCATGTACAGTCTTAAATTCTAAAGACTATCTTGGTAAGTTTGAGAGCAAAGCTGATGAAGGAAAATTCGTTGGATACTCATCACAAAGCAAGGCGTATCGTGTTTATTATCACAAATCGAAGATCATAGAAGAAAGCTCCAACGTGACCTTCAATGAACACACGTACACCAAGAAGGGACTAGGACCAGATTGGGTTTTCGTTTTGGATGCATTAACCAAATCATTGAACTCTAACCTTGAGTTTCAATCTACTTCAGTTCCTACGGATCATGTCAATGCGGCAAAATCTATTCCTACTGATCCACTTACTACGGAGCCAGTTGATGCGGCTCCTATCATTGGTACTGCTCGATTAGATGTTATGGAATACATCAATCTTCCTGTCTCTATGGAGGATCCCATTCAACTGTTTGATCCTATCTCACCAGGAGAACCAGAATCTTCACCTCACGAGGCAGCACCTACCAATGAAGATGAAGTAGTACCACCTCCCTCACCAACTGCTAAGGATAATACAACACGCCCCAATGGTGTTCCCCACTTAGTAGAGGAGGATGAACATGGAGTTGACCGCTAAAATTTCCAAAAAGTTACCGTTATAATCAAAAAAAAAAAAAATCATCAGTTTTCTTTTGTGACTAATTGTTTGCCTTACTGTTCATCATACTCTTAATCATTCATCAAATTACAACAATGGCGGAATTACAAATTCACAAAACCCATAACATGGTAGCTTTCTTGAATAAAACTGATGACAACGCTGATTTCCACCCAATAATCGATTTCTTGAATCGATCAAAGATCAAAACGGTACTAACCATTAATCCTGAAATCGATGAAACTCACATTAAGGATTTTTGGACATCCACTGAACTCGACCCTGAGGAGGCGGTCCCTGTTATCAATGCCGTTGTGGATGGCAAAGCGATAAAAATTTCGGAGAAAACTGTGCGCAGACACTTACAACTGAATGATGCGGCATGTATAATTCAACTCCCTTATGACATCATGGTTGAAAATTTTACAAAACTGGATACCAGGGGGACCTAAACATTTCGACCTTTCATAAGGCAAAACTGTCCCCTCAATGGAAATTTCTGTTGCATACTTTGCAACAATGTATATCCCAAAAGAGGACAGGATGGCATGAAGGTAGCTCTTCTCTAGCTACTGCCATGATATGTTTGGCCACAAACCGAACATATAACTTTTCTTACTTAATTTTTGAGGGAATGCGGTGGAACCTTTTAAACCCAAAACACAAATTTTTAATGTATCCACGCTTTCTCCAACAAATTTTTAACTGTGAACTTAAAGATCTTACTAGATCTGAAAAAGTTTTCTTTTCTCATGCTCACACAAAGAAGGTTTTTACAAATATGAGAACAGTTAATAAGGGAAGTTCTTCTAATGTGACACCATTGTTCTCTACAATGATGGTGATCACAGTTCCTCCAGCTGAAGGACAAGTGACTGCACCTCTGTCCCAACCCCCAGCTGCAACCATAAGTACTACTGCAATATCTGTGGGCACTAGTGCCATATCTGTAGCAGGTACTGAGGGTGTCATCCCTGAGGTTACAACTGCAGTTGCTACTGCTAGTGTACCTCCAGTTGCTACTGTGAGTTTTACTCCAGTTGCTACTGCACCAGTTACTACTTCTGTAACTGCCCCCACCGTTTCATCACCTCACAAACCATCCAAAGCTGCTTCCAAAAGAACCAAGAGGGTTACTCAGCCTCTGGTGTCTCAAACTATCCCCCATTCTCACACTGAAAAATCATTACCTGAAACATCTTCAGGAATGACACAATCTTTAGGGGAAAACATTGGGCATACCCCCTTGCTCACTGAGTTGGTCCATAAGGAGGGGGGTGACCATGTGGAGAGGGCTGACACTACTGCAACATTCACTTCTCATAGTGAAGCTCAAGCCAGTATCAACATACTTAAGACCCAAACCACGGCAACACCAACCATTGATGAGGACTTGTTCTCATTATTGGAAGGTGGTCCCAGGCGCCAAGAGACCATGGGAGAGAAACCTGCTTCTGCTAGGCAGGAGAGTTTCTCTTTTCCCTATGATCAACCACCTGTTGGTACTCAACAGGAAAGGGGTGAGGGTAGTTATGTTCAAAACTTGGAATTGATGGACTTGTACCGAAATTTAATGGTGAAGGTGGAGAAACAAGGTGACACTCTTGTCAGTCTAACATCCCTGGTGCAACAGCTGCTGGCCCAACAGGCTTTACTATCAGCCCAACTACTGCCCAAAAGAATCACCACACGCAGTGTTGGTATTTCACCCAGGCCATCAAGCTCTTCATCTTCTGATGACTCTCCTCCAGCTGATAAAAAGGGGGAGAAAGAACATATACATATTTTTTCATCTGAAGAGAGCAGGGGTGAAGAAAAGAAGAGTGAAGACACTGTCATTACTGCAACCTCCCAACAAAATGAAGATATGGAGATTGACAGTATACTTAAGGGGGAGTTAGAGACAAAAGACATGGTGGTAGATGGAGAAGGGGAGAAAATGGTGATAGATGCATCACCTGAAAAGGAACAAATGGTTGAGGGGGAGCAAATAATTGAAGATACAGTAGAAGTGAAGCAAATGGTTGAAGAAACAGTAGAAGGAGAACAACAAATGGAAATAGAAGTTGAAGATACAACCGTTTCTACCAACCCTGATGTTCCTACTGACCCAATGGTTACTACGGACTCATTTGTTGCGGACTCAGTTGCTGCGGACCCAGTTAATACGGATGCTGAAATGGTTGTTGCGGATGCCATTACTACTGTCAGCAGTCCAGTTGCTGCGGATACTCAACCACAGTTATTCACAACTACTCCTCCAACGTTTTATCAAGCTTCACACACTTTTCAAGCTATTCCTCATGAAGCTACAACACTTACAACCACAACATCTGAAGCTCCTACTTCTACCATTGATCAAAGAGTTGCTGCGGATGAGCTAATTCATCAAGAGATGACAAGAACATCTGTCATGTCTGATGAGGATACTTTAGCATCACAACTTGTGAAGATCAAAGAAGACAAGCAGAAACAAGAAAGGGAGAAAGCAGAAGCTGAAAGGAAGAAGATGATTGATGCGTCAGTTGCTAGACAAAAAGCAGCAGCTGCTGTTGATGCTCAATCCACAGCAGGTTCATTAACTTTACCTGAACAACCTGCTAGTGTTTCTGTGTCTACAGGTAGATGGGGTTATATCACTGTGGATGGAAAGATTCAAAGAGTCAATATTGATGATCCAGCACACAAAGACAAAGGCAAAGTGATAGTTGTGGAGAAATCAAAGGAAGAAAAGAAGGAAGAAGAGAGGCTTGCAAGGGAGAAGGCTGCAGCAGAAAGAGACTATAATAATCTGCTAGCAGAGGAGGAAAGGGAAAGACTAAGACAAGAGCAAGCCAATGCTGAGTTTTTGCAAAGATTGGCTGCTGAAGATGAACAGGCTGAAAGGGAAAGACAAAGGAAGATAGCTGAGGAGGATGAGATTCATGCTAGATTGAATCAGTCTCCTACTCCATCTGAAAAGGAGAAGCTAAGAAAAATTGCTGAGGAGGATGAAATTCGTGCTCAAGAAATGACCAATGAAGAAATTCTGAATGATCTTTATCTTCAGGGTCTAGAAAGAGCAGATGCTGACCTTGCCATGAAAATTCTTGAAGAAGACAAACTTATTCTCCAAAAGCAAGTCAAAGCCAAAGCCAAGCCTGAGAAGAAGAAAGTTTCTGAATCCACAAAGGCCAAGCTAGCTGAAGATAGGCAGAAATACACCACCTATCTCAAGAACAAAGGCTACAGTGGTAGGTCTTTAGGTCCTATGAAATTAGCTAACATTTTGGATCTTGTGGAAAAGGAGAAGAAGAATGAAGCTAAAAGGAAAGCTGCACTTGCCAAAATACAAGAAAAGAAGAAGCAAGATGCAGAGAAAGTCCTGAAAGCTGCTATTGAAACTGGCAGGAAGATCATACATGAGCAAGAGCCCGTTAGTACTGCTCCTGCTACGGATGAACCTGGTGAGAAGCACAAGAGGAAGAAGCTAGCATCCAAGAGGGTACATGGTCTAGCTAAGAAACAAAGAGTAGAAACTTCTACTGCTCAAAGTGCATCTCATGAAAGTCCAAACATTCCTTTTGTGAATGTTAAACAAGAACCTGGTGTGGAAGAACAAGCTCTTACAAATCCTCAAGCAGATTATTCTTCATACATCAATCATGAAGAAGGACTAAGGTTTACTCCCATAGCAGTGAAGCCTCCTATGATCATCGACTGGAAATTCCTTGGTGGGCAAACTAGAACTGAATATGAAGTTACTAGGCAAGACAAATCGAAGAAAGTACTTCTAGCCTTCCATTGGGCAATAAGAGACTTTGACAGAGATGACTTAGAGAGAATGTACCAAATTGGCAAAGCTAAATATTCTCATCAAAGAGGAGCATGCTTAGGTACGGATCTGGCAATGGACGTTTTATGTGGTTTGTTTGAACCAGAATATGTGAAGAGAAGTTCAGTATTCAAGAAGGGAGGTCCAACGAATCCAATAGTCAAATGGTTTGTGTATGAACGAAGTGGCGTCTACTCACTAGTCAGAAAGGAGGGAGCCATGGAGTTTTACTTGGTGGATAAAAGGTATCCACATGGATTGAAGACTTTGGAGGAAATGATACAAGTCAAGCTGAACGGACTCCATGATTCAAGAATAGCTCATGAACTTATTTGGAGAATTCTGGAACAACGCATAGACGAGAAAACAAAAGGAAAAGATGCTGATTGGCCAAACAAGGAAGAAAGAAGAACAATGTAATTAACTTGATATAGTTAAACTTGTTTTGTAATCAAGTAGATAATACGGTTGGAGCATGAAAACTTGTACTTTTGATTAGTTATAAAAGTTCAAGGTTAGGGGGAGATTGTTGAGTTATAACTTAGACAAAATAGTTTAACTCCTAAACAATACGCTTAACAACGAGAATAGTAACTTAAACAATTAATGCTGAAGACATTAAGAAGTTACTGCGGAAGACAAGTTAGTGCGGCTGTTCAATCAAGTTACTACTGCTCATAGAGTTGCTACGGAAGAAAACAAGTTGATGCGGTCATAACAAGTTAATACGGAAGACCAACTTACCGTGCAAGAATAATCTAATTAGAGTTATAATTAGATTATGTTTCCTTTTGTAATTAGATAGAGTTTCCTTATTCTAGATAATGATTGTTTTAGATAAGGATAGATGATGTTTCCTAGTTTATCTAGGTCGGCCTCAAAGTCTATAAATAGATAGATCCTTGTATTGATAAAAACACGTTGTATTGATATTCTGAAATTAATACAATTGAGGCTTATAATTCGACAATACTATTTGTTCATTCTTATTCATATTCTATTGTTCGACAACTCGTAAATATTGAAGTGTTCATCCGCTGCTGAACTTCTTCAATAGATCAAGATCTTAACGAAGGGAAACTATTAGATTACATTAGCTAATCCGATCCTGACATATTTTCTTGGCTGTAATAGACTGGAAATGGAGGATAAAGGGGGGTTTTTGAGAGAGAAATGAGAAAATATGTTTATGTGTGTGTTTTTATGTTTTATAAAAATGAAAATGAAAAGAAATTGATAAGGAGTAGTAATGATGGACTTTGGAAGTGTAAAATGCAGTGAATAATTGGTCTAACCCGAGTGGGATTGGTGGGTATTTTGTATAAAAACGAGACAAGCTTTAAAACCATTTTTTTTAATCTGCACGTCCTGTGCGTCGCACAGGTTAGTATGTGCGGCGCACAGGTCCAATTTTTAGCATTTTCTGATTTTTTGTTTTCGCGTTTTGTTCCGTTGGACCTTTTCGTTAACTGAAAGTTTTTGATTTAGGTACGTTATGAACTTAGGAAAGTTCCTTAGGTGTTTTCTTGGTATTAGGACTTATATAAATTGATTCCGAAGTTGATTCCGACACTGACGCGTTTCCGGTAAAAGTACGGTTAAAGACAATGACAGACATATAAGAGATATAGAGTGCGAATTTCACCTGAAATTTTGACGGTTGTCACATTCTCCCCGGGTTGAAAGAAATTTCGTCCCGAAATTTAGTTCGTCCCATCATGAAGAAGTGTTCTCGAATAGATGTGGATACTTCTGACGGGTTTGGTCCTCACGTTCCCACGTGAATTCATGACCACGTCGGGAATTCCACCGAACTTTGACAATAGGAACGCGACTTTGCCTGAGTTGTTTGACCTCGAGGTCCACAACCTCAAGCGGTTCTTCAATGAAGTTGAGTTTGTTATCGATCTGGACCTCGTCGAGTGGAATGACGATGGTCTCATCAGATAGGCACTTTTTCAAGTGCGAGACATGGAATACGTTATGAACGTTCGAAAGAGTCTGAGGGAGTTGGAGACGATATGCAATTAAGCTGATTCGTTCTATAACCTCGAATGGGCCGGTGTACCTTGGGCTTAGCTTGCCGCGCTTCCCGAAGCGGATTACCCCCTTCCATGGCGATATCTTGAGGAGCACTCTATCGCCAACTTGGAACTCGAGGAGTTTCCTCCGGTTGTCGGCGTAGCTCTTTTGTCGGGTACGGGATGTCTTCAGTCTTTCCCGGATGATAGCTATTTTGTCGATAGTTTCCGGGACGATGTCGAGCCTCGTAAGTTGTCGATCGCCAGCTTCTAGTGAACGAAGCGGTGACCGACACTTGCGTCCATATAAGGCCTCGAACGGTGGGCACTTGATGCTGGCATGGTAGCTGTTGTTATAGGAAAACTCGACCAAAGGGAGGTGAGCTTCCCAACTTCCTCCGAAGTCAACTACACACGCTCTCAGCATGTCTTCAAGCGTTTGGATCGTCCTTTCACTCTGACCATCGGTCTGAGGATGATAAGCGGTGCTAAGGTCTAGTCGCGTCCCGAGCGATTTCTAAAGTGTATTCCAAAAGCGGGACGTGAATTGACTATCCCTGTCGGAGATAATGGAGAGAGGTGTTCCGTGACGAGAGACGATCTCGTTGATGTAGATTTGAGCGAACTTCTCCATCGAGTGGTTTTCTCATACCGGTAGGAAATGAGCGGATTTCTTCAAACGGTCCACGATGTCCCAAATCGTGTCGTTACCCCCTGCCGTACGGGGTAGCTTTGTGATGAAGTCCATGGAGATTTGTTCCCACTTCCACATGGGAATCTCCGGTTGCTGTAGTAGTCCTGAGGGCTTCTGATATTCCGCCTTGACCTTCGAGCAAGTAAGGCACTTAGCCACGTACAAGGCGATATCCTTCCTCATGTGTGGCCACCCAAAATGTTCCTGGGGTCTTCGAGCAATTGTCGGGTCCTGGGTGGATAGAATATCTGGAACGGTGGCCCTTGACTAGTATAAGTTTTCGAAGGTTTTCGGATCTCGGAATCCACGCTCGGTTCTCGAGGTAGTGGATTCTGTCCGGACTAAGCTCGAATTTACTCACAGGGTTCTGTAGTGTCCCGTCCTTAAGGTTCTCGGGTTTCAATGTTTCGCTCTGAGTGCCAGCGATTTGAGTTTGAGCTTCTGAAATGGTTCCTCCTGTTCTTTGCCCCAAAAAGGGAAACTGTATATTTCGGGGTGAGTTCGGTCTATGGCTTAGCGATCCTTGAGAAGTTCTCAATGAACCTTCGTTAATAGCCAGCCAATCCTAGGGATTGTCGGATTCCCGTAGGAGTCGTTGGGGCTTGCTATTTCCCAATCGCTTTGATTTTGGCTGGGTCTACGTGAATTTCCTCTTAATTGATCACATGACTAAGGGAATGTACTTCCCGGAGCCGAAATTTACATCTTGAGAGTTTCACGTACCACTTCTGATCCCTAAGGAGTTCTAGAACGAGTTCCAAGTGTTTTGCGTGGTCTTGATTATTCCGCGAATAGATGAAGATGTCATTTATGGATGTGATTATGAATTTGTCCAGATATGGTCTACACACCTGGTCCATCTAATCCATGAACACTGACGGTGCGTTGGTCAGACCGCAGGGCATAACGAGATGCTGTAATGCCCGTAGCAAGTTCGGAAGGAGGTTTTAGGAATATTGGGTTCACTGACTGGAACATGATGATACCCTTGACGGAGATCGATATTTGAGAAGTAGGTTGCACCCTGCGACTGATCGATTAGGTCGTCAATTCGAGGGGGAGGGTATCGGTTCTTGACAGTTAGTTTATTGAATTCCCGCGAATTGTTGCACATCGTGAGAGACATGGGGGCTCCCCAGGATGACGTACTAGAATGAATTTGTCGAAACAGACTATTTCAGCTCTGGATCGGCTAACCAGCACATTCCGACGTTGATGTTGAGACTTTTCAGTCCTAAGGGGATGAGATTGATGGGGAATGACTTATTGACTAGGTACGCTGTACATCCTAGAATTACGTTCTTAGATTCGAGCTCTTGGCCATTAGTGTCACACCCCGCTTGGAGCGGAAACGCGAGATGTTCCAGTTATAATATCAAGAGTCAAGATTACAACAATATAACCGATAAACAAAACAACAGATTCAATAGATCATGCCAAATGTTACAAAATGTATCATAAAGTCAAAGGCGATAAGACGCCAAGTACAAGTACAATTCCAAAAGAAATAAACAAACGGATCGTCATGGAAATTACAATAAATAATTCAAATTCAAATTCCCCAAAAGCAAGCGATCCGAAAATAAACTATGGCATGATCGACGGAAATTCTCAATTTCCTGCAAAGCGTTAAAACGACATCAACAACATGTTGGTGAATTATTCGCAATTTTAAAATAAAAGTGACCCATCGACAAGTTTCAATAAACATTATAATTTCAAATATCATATCATTTCAAACCATATCTTGTTTTCAACCCTAGTGAGGATACCATGCTTAGATTAGTTATACATCGAACCTTGCCAGTCCTAAAGACGCAATTCCTAAGGCAGTGCCAACCAAAGGCAAACAGTTTAATCAAGTACGGTCATAACATCCACACATAGATACCTACTGAGGGATGAGGGTCAGGCGATATAACCCATATAGCTATATATATGAAACCGTTGGGCACGAAGCTTAACGAGTATATAAGGCACCCAATCTAAGGCAGACCTATTCTACTAGGTAAACAAGATAATCAATAACATTCCGCATACGCAGACAGTTTTAAAATACGCTACAAGATGATTAATAACATTCCGCATACGCAGACAGTTTTAAAATACACTATAAAATGATTAATAACATTCCGCATACGCAGACAGTTTTAAAATACACTACAAGATGATTAATAAGATTCCGCATACGCAGACAGTTTTAAAATACGCTTTACAGCCCAAAAATAGTAAGATAAGGGCTACGAATAACTCACAGATAAAGCTTCAGCAAACAAATGTCGGGTACACCAATACAGAGTTACAACTCCACCGCCTAAGTGCCTTAAACAATAAACAATATAGTCTTAGTATCTCTATAAGTCTAGGTCCGGTTTAGCCTTGTCGGTTAAGATTAAGTTAAATAAGATAATCCAAATATAAATAAGTTTAATTGAGGCGACGTATTTAGAAGGCGATGTTCCGCGTCAAACAGGACCATCCGGAGAGATATCGGCATTCCACGTCATAATCGTCAACTGAAAAAGGATGATAATCCGAATCGAAAATGATTACCAGGAGTATCGGTTAATAGAATATCGTTAACAAGTTTCAATAGATCGACCAAGGTCAACGGAAACAATGTTGACTTGGTCAAAGTCAAACGTAAGGGATGTTGACTTTTTAAAAGTCAAAGTCACCGATGTTGACTTATGAAAGTCAAATGTTATTTATGTTGACTTATTAAAGTCAAAATCAATTTAAAAGTCCAATTTGACACTTTGGATAATTTGATGTCTTACTTTTCAAAATATATGAGTAATATAATCTTCAAAACCATTTCACCAAGAGTTTGTCGTAAAAACGCATTTGATAAATTTTAGATTACGAACGTGTTATGAAACGAAGGTTTATTTGTTGAAATAGGTTAAAACATCCGTTTTAAGTAATATTATGGCTTTTATAAATATGTTAGCGTCTTTGAGTCCAAAGACGATGTTATAATGTAATATATTACTTTTATGCACAAATTTACTCATATTAGTGTTTTATAGTCGTAAAAGACGTGAAATGAATTTCGGCAGCGCTTCCGCATCGTAAATTATTTGTCCAAATTTTATACACTTTCCCGCTTAACAACAATTGCATTTTTAAACCTTTCTCATAATACATAATATGATATAAGTTAAATACGTTACTTATGGTTAAATTCACATTTTAACGCCTTTTAGTCCAGAGTTGTCCAAATCCGATAATATAACATGTGTTGGTCTAATATTTATTTCTAACCATTTTTCAAGGCTAAAACCGAACATATGATAAACGAGAAATTTGGAAGAAAGTCAATTCTTACCGATAGCAACCGCAATTTAGCAAGTTAAGAACCCGAGACAAAATCCTTTGATGGTGTGGTGATGAGGTTTCTAACTCCAAAACAGAATACACCATCCGTTAATACCAGTTCTTACGAATACAAGCTTACGGTTACGAAAAACAGCGAAACAAAACGAAAACGGGCAAACTGCCCTCTGAATGCGCCGCATAGGGACCATTGGCGGCGCATTCAGTGCAGTCTCTGCACCGAAATCGTTTCTAAGTTTAGTAAATCGACTTTTGATGGTAGATTCTTGACATGCAAGCTACAATATGTTCAAAAACACTTTCAAATAACACTTTGGTAAAGCTTTTACAACCATTTAATCAAGATCCAAACACATTTTTCACAAAAACTTGATTTTCATACATATTTTACCATCAAACTTTTATAAAACTCATTTTCTTTAGTTAGATGATACATGCAATGAATAAAACTTATAAAATACAGAAAGTTTAAGTTAATATACCCCAAAGAAAGTGAAGATGTGAAGATCAAGCAAGAAGTGATGAAGATCCTTGATGTGAGACGGTGATTTCGACCCGAAAACGAAATAACCCAAGTAAATCTTCAAATGGATGAGCAAACCCTACTCCTCTAGATGAAAACAACACTTTTATGGTGGTGAAATTTGTGGTTTAAGCTCTGGAAATCACAGGTACAAGAAAGAAGATGAGAGGAGTGTTTGTGTGTTTGTGGGTGTTTAGCTTCAAAGAGTGAGAGAGTGTGATGAGTTGTGTGTGTGTGAAAGTGAGAATGAAATGGGACTCAATCAAGGGGTGTTAGTGTGTCTTTACTGGACCCAAAAGGGCTTAAGACAAGCACAAACCCGTCACAATTTAATTAGGCCCGTTTAGGAAAAATTGCAAAAGTTGAAAAATCACCAAGTGCTGATCTGCACCTGAATGCGGCGCATTTAGGGGGAATGGCGGCGCATTCAGGCCCCAGACAACAAAATTTGATTTTTCGGTATAAGTTATGGTTATGCACGTTCGTTCTTTAGAGTTCCCGATTGTTTTACATATGAACTTAGGCAAGTTCATAATAGGTATTATTGGTATTGTAATTCATTATATGATTCGATTAAGATTCCAAAATGGAAATACATACTTCTCGGTAAAAACATAAACACGAGCAAAGCACGATTTCTTAAGGATAGGGATACATTAACCGACAAATTTGGCATAAACCTCCTAACTTATATTCATGAGCATACTAACTATTTGGCACTTAGGTAAAAATCAACTTACGTCTCAAGGGACGAATCAAAATAATCACATAAAACCCGATTCTCATCAATAAACCGTGAGTAAAAACAAAGCGAAATACAAGGGTCAAAACAATTGCGAATAATATATAAATAATAACGGTAACATAAGTACTTCAAATTGACGGGACGTCACAGCCTCCCCCAGTTAAAAGAATTTCGTCCTCAAAATATTTCCTACAACGGCCCACTCTAACTCGAAGGAAGACACTAAGGATATAGCCGTGCAAATATCAAAATCTTAAACGCATCCGATATGAAACTCTTCGAAAGATGGAATAAAATTGGAGATCAGTAGAATTGAGAGATATTGACTTGAAAACTGTTAACAATAGGAATTACGTTCCGGTCTTGCATAATTTATTCAAAACTAGGCGTAGTTGGCCAAATTACGCGTAGTTCATAATGAACCATGCAATTGCGGAATTAATCCACTAAGGTCTAAAAGTTCATGAAATAATTTTTGAAGAATCTGGAATACAGTTTGGTAATGCACCAATGATTACTAAGTCGAATCAAAATGACAGATTAAAATCTGGGGTTGAACCCCGCGAAATCGCACTCGTAGGACAACCTCGTCTCGTCGACTTCTTTGCAGATAGGAGCTCCCTTCGGTTCCAACGCAACAGAGGCGTAAAAAGGAAAATGGAAATACAAGGAAGAGAAAAGAAAAGTGTGCAACCCGACGATAATAAGATTAAGCATCAAATATCAAATAGGATAATTGCAGGTTGAACTTAGATAGGAGGAGTATATGTACCGGCTGGAGCTAACTCGGGACAGTTGGCCTTAAGATGCTCAGGAGAACCACATTCATAACATTTTCCCTTCATGGTCTTACAATACCGCCCTGTGTGACCAAGTTTCTTACATTTATCGCATTTCCAACAAGCCACCTCTCTGGCGTGGTGACTACCACACTGATCACACTTTGGAGGCCCACCCCTGACATTTGGAGCCACAACTGCATATGCTTGCACATCTTGAGGAGTATCCTGCCTCCTAGGTCTCTTCTGCGAATCCCCATAACGGTCTTCACCACCCCATTTCCCTTCGGAGTTTAGCTTAACAATCATCGGGGGTAACTCACCATCCCGAACCGCATTCTGAGTCAAAGTAATCGCAATTTCCACCGCGCTCTGAAATGTGCTCGGTTTGCTGGATAGGACACTCTTACGGATTGCCTGGGGTAACCCGTGAGTATATCGACCGATTCGCTTGAGCTCCGGTCGAACCAAGTGTGGAACCAACTGGGACAAAGCGTGAAAACGCGAAGTGTACCCTTGGATATCTGACCCAACCATGGTCAAGTTCCACAACTCATCCTCCAACTTCTGAATCTCAGATTCAGGAACATACTCAATAATCATCAACTCCTTTAGTTGCTCCCAAGTCATCTTGCCGATCTCAGCTCGGCCTCGCGCATTCACGATTGAATTCCACCACGTCAGAGCCGTTCCTTGAAATACAAACGCAACAAATCGGACTCGATCTTTGTCCGCACAGTCAATAGCATCGAAAATAGATTCCAGCTTTTCCATCCACTGGAGCGTTCCAGTCGCTCCCTCATTGCCTCTGTACTCTGGGGCCTTACAGCTCATAAAAGTCTTCAGCGTGCACCCAGCGCGTTGGGTCGAGCCCTCTGCCCTACCTGATCCAGTAATCACGACTTCGGGTCCCTCATTATTAACAACCGGCTCAGGACCCTCATTGTTGACAACCGGCTCGGGATTTCCAGAACCCGAACCACCACCAGTTCCTTGGGCGGTGCCCTCCCTCAGTTGAGCTATAAGCTCGGGCATCATTGCCGCTATCTGTTGAGCAATCATCTGTGCCATGTCAAAATTCGTATCGTTCTCCACATTGTTCCTTCTCGCATTGGACGTATTCGCTCTCGCGTTCTGATTCGCGGTATTAGCCCTCGCGTTCGCAGTAGCACGTCGCGCGGAACTTCGTGTCGCAACTCTCCTCGTAGGCGCCATCGTCCTAAAATAAAAGAGGAAAAGACTCGATCAGCAAATGTGTGCAACACAAAAAAAACAAGGCCAAATGCCAAAACACAACGCGAAATTAAACACGTATGAAAAAATAGTGCACACATTGCTATCAGAGTAAAAATCGATTCAAAAAGCCTATGGTCATAGTCCAAGTGATTTACTCAGTTAAAATCACTCGGTTCGCTATAACCTTTGGCTCTGATACCAACTTCTGTCACACCCCGCTTGGAGCGGAAACGCGAGATGTTCCAGTTATAATATCAAGAGTCAAGATTACAACAATATAACCGATAAACAAAACAACAGATTCAATAGATCATGCCAAATGTTACAAAATGTATCATAAAGTCAAAGGCGATAAGACGCCAAGTACAAGTACAATTCCAAAAGAAATAAACAAACGGATCGTCATGGAAATTACAATAAATAATTCAAATTCAAATTCCCCAAAAGCAAGCGATCCGAAAATAAACTATGGCATGATCGACGGAAATTCTCAATTTCCTGCAAAGCGTTAAAACGACATCAACAACATGTTGGTGAATTATTCGCAATTTTAAAATAAAAGTGACCCATCGACAAGTTTCAATAAACATTATAATTTCAAATATCATATCATTTCAAACCATATCTTGTTTTCAACCCTAGTGAGGATACCATGCTTAGATTAGTTATACATCGAACCTTGCCAGTCCTAAAGACGCAATTCCTAAGGCAGTGCCAACCAAAGGCAAACAGTTTAATCAAGTACGGTCATAACATCCACACATAGATACCTACTGAGGGATGAGGGTCAGGCGATATAACCCATATAGCTATATATATGAAACCGTTGGGCACGAAGCTTAACGAGTATATAAGGCACCCAATCTAAGGCAGACCTATTCTACTAGGTAAACAAGATAATCAATAACATTCCGCATACGCAGACAGTTTTAAAATACGCTACAAGATGATTAATAACATTCCGCATACGCAGACAGTTTTAAAATACACTATAAAATGATTAATAACATTCCGCATACGCAGACAGTTTTAAAATACACTACAAGATGATTAATAAGATTCCGCATACGCAGACAGTTTTAAAATACGCTTTACAGCCCAAAAATAGTAAGATAAGGGCTACGAATAACTCACAGATAAAGCTTCAGCAAACAAATGTCGGGTACACCAATACAGAGTTACAACTCCACCGCCTAAGTGCCTTAAACAATAAACAATATAGTCTTAGTATCTCTATAAGTCTAGGTCCGGTTTAGCCTTGTCGGTTAAGATTAAGTTAAATAAGATAATCCAAATATAAATAAGTTTAATTGAGGCGACGTATTTAGAAGGCGATGTTCCGCGTCAAACAGGACCATCCGGAGAGATATCGGCATTCCACGTCATAATCGTCAACTGAAAAAGGATGATAATCCGAATCGAAAATGATTACCAGGAGTATCGGTTAATAGAATATCGTTAACAAGTTTCAATAGATCGACCAAGGTCAACGGAAACAATGTTGACTTGGTCAAAGTCAAACGTAAGGGATGTTGACTTTATAAAAGTCAAAGTCACCGATGTTGACTTATGAAAGTCAAATGTTATTTATGTTGACTTATTAAAGTCAAAATCAATTTAAAAGTCCAATTTGACACTTTGGATAATTTGATGTCTTACTTTTCAAAATATAAGAGTAATATAATCTTCAAAACCATTTCACCAAGAGTTTGTCGTAAAAACGCATTTGATAAATTTTAGATTACGAACGTGTTATGAAACGAAGGTTTATTTGTTGTAAGAGGTTAAAACATCCGTTTTAAGTAATATTATGGCTTTTATAAATATGTTAGCGTCTTTGAGTCCAAAGACGATGTTATAATGTAATATATTACTTTTATGCACAAATTTACTCATATTAGTGTTTTATAGTCGTAAAAGACGTGAAATGAATTTCGGCAGCGCTTCCGCATCGTAAATTATTTGTCCAAATTTTATACACTTTCCCGCTTAACAACAATTGCATTTTTAAACCTTTCTCATAATACATAATATGATATAAGTTAAATACGTTACTTATGGTTAAATTCACATTTTAACGCCTTTTAGTCCAGAGTTGTCCAAATCCGATAATATAACATGTGTTGGTCTAATATTTATTTCTAACCATTTTTCAAGGCTAAAACCGAACATATGATAAACGAGAAATTTGGAAGAAAGTCAATTCTTACCGATAGCAACCGCAATTTAGCAAGTTAAGAACCCGAGACAAAATCCTTTGATGGTGTGGTGATGAGGTTTCTAACTCCAAAACAGAATACACCATCCGTTAATACCAGTTCTTACGAATACAAGCTTACGGTTACGAAAAACAGCGAAACAAAACGAAAACGGGCAAACTGCCCTCTGAATGCGCCGCATAGGGACCATTGGCGGCGCATTCAGTGCAGTCTCTGCACCGAAATCGTTTCTAAGTTTAGTAAATCGACTTTTGATGGTAGATTCTTGACATGCAAGCTACAATATGTTCAAAAACACTTTCAAATAACACTTTGGTAAAGCTTTTACAACCATTTAATCAAGATCCAAACACATTTTTCACAAAAACTTGATTTTCATACATATTTTACCATCAAACTCTTATAAAACTCATTTTCTTTAGTTAGATGACACATGTAATGAATAAAACTTATAAAAAACAGAAAGTTTAAGTTAATATACCCCAAAGAAAGTGAAGATGTGAAGATCAAGCAAGAAGTGATGAAGATCCTTGATGTGAGACGGTGATTTCGACCCGAAAACGAAATAACCCAAGTAAATCTTCAAATGGATGAGCAAACCTTACTCCTCTTGATGAAAACAACAATTTATGGTGGTGAAATATGTGGTTTGAGCTCTGGATTTCCAGGTACAAGAAAGAAGATGAGAGGAGTGTTTGTGTGTTTGTGGGTGTTTAGCTTCAAAGAGTGAGAGAGTGAAGTGAATTGTGTGTGTGTGAAAGTGAGAATGAAATGGGACTCAATCAAGGGGTGTTAGTGTGTCTTTACTGGACCCAAAAGGGCTTAAGACAAGCACAAACCCGTCACAATTTAATTAGGCCCGTTTAGGAAAAATTGCAAAAGTTGAAAAATCACCAAGTGCTGATCTGTACCTGAATGCGGCGCATTTAGGGGGAATGGCGGCGCATTCAGGCCCCAGACAACAAAATTTGATTTTTCGGTATAAGTTATGGTTATGCACGTTCGTTCTTTAGAGTTCCCGATTGTTTTACATATGAACTTAGGCAAGTTCATAATAGGTATTATTGGTATTGTAATTCATTATATGATTCGATTAAGATTCCAAAATGGAAATACATACTTCTCGGTAAAAACATAAACACGAGCAAAGCACGATTTCTTAAGGATAGGGATACATTAACCGACAAATTTGGCATAAACCTCCTAACTTATATTCATGAGCATACTAACTATTTGGCACTTAGGTAAAAATCAACTTACGTCTCAAGGGACGAATCAAAATAATCACATAAAACCCGATTCTCATCAATAAACCGTGAGTAAAAACAAAGCGAAATACAAGGGTCAAAACAATTGCGAATAATATATAAATAATAACGGTAACATAAGTACTTCAAATTGACGGGACGTCACAATTAGCGTATTCGATAGTGAAGCTATCCTTAAGAACTTTAGATCCTCGATTAATAAGGGGTCTAAATTCTAAGGATACAAAGCTTCTCTCAGCTCCCGAGTCCAACAATATGGAAGTATAATGGTTGATTACTGAAATTTACCTGACGCGGCATTTGGATCCTGCCTTGCCTCTTTGGCAGTGATTTCGAGGGCACTGAAAGTTCTTGTTGTCTGCAGTATGGGGAAAGTCTTACGGAGATGTTTTTCGCTTCCACATTCGAAGCAAGCTGGCTTCCTTCCTTGGTTATTATTTCCTTTTTGGCAATATCTGACGTAATCCCCCGTCTTGTTACAATTGTGGCACACCGGGCAATTTCCAACATGGTGGAAGTTGCATTTGTCGCACTTGGGGTGCGGGCCATTGTAAGGTCGGGGTCCAGTTGTGGGTTTCTTGCTGTGGTTGCCCCTCATTGTTCGGTGATCAGCCTTCCTTTTCTTACTCTCATTTCGCCCGACGGGTGCTGGAGGGAAAAGGAGGTTATTGTTCCCGGAGTTCTCGCCTGCTTCTTGCTTGACTGTTACTGGAAAGGGGAGAGTTTTAACGTTTCCGAGGTTTTCATCTTTCTCCTGTTTAACTGTGGTTGGGAAGAGGTGAGGATTATGGTCATCGTTGTCCTCCAGGTGGTTGTCGTTGGGGTTATCATCCTCGAAAATTTCGTTGTTGACCCCAACGATGATCTGGGCGATCATGTTTGGGAGTGCTGCTTTGAGCTGCACGGTAATCTGCTCGGCTAAAAGGTCAGCGTGACTTCTATTGGGAGGCATGATTCTACATCGGAAAGAAGGAAACTAGTTTAGAACGCACGTATAGGAATAAGCGATATGAATATGGATAATAACAATGGTACGCAGGAGTAATCTGGAAGGACAATCAGTACAAGCACGATAATGATTCAAGAGATGATAATAGTTCGACAATAATGTAAAGATTCACACGACAATGAAAAGTACGAATAATAAAAGATAGAAATTTCCATTAATAATAATAAGTCGAATACATAGTTCAAAATACGGAAAATGGAAATACAAGTACAATATAATGGAAATAAATAAGATAAAATAGCTTAAGTCGTGTACATGGAAAATTACGACTTAGCTTTAAGTACAATACATAAGGAAATGAATAGCGACGCCTCTCTAGGAACATCTTGGCTACAATGACCGCCATCAGGGTCCCGATGACCAGACATGCCCCAACGAGGCGTTGCACGGTCCGCGCTGTGGCCTGAGCCGATGCGATGAATCGCAGCGACTCTTCCGACAGCCGGTGTGCGGCATCGGAGACCTTGCAGAGGAGAAGACCCTGCTGCTGGGCCTCCTCTGAAAGTCCCCTAACCTCGCGGTGTAGGTGGAGGAATGCGGCTGGTGGGGGAGGCTGAAGGGTAGGCGGCATCCTCTGCCTCGATGCTTCAGCGTCACGAGCATACTGCATCTCTTCACGCTCGAGCTGTCGCTCCCACGTGTAGTGGTCCAACATGGACGTACGTGGAGCCCCGACGTACTGGTCTCCGAATGGCATGGGTGGAGGAGCGGGTCTGGATGGACCGGGCTGCTGTCCGGCCATCCTGTCAGGCAGGCGGCCTGGGAGAATGACGTGCTTTCGCGCGGTCAGTCTCGTACGAGGCCCCTGGTACTGTGGTGGCACTGCAACGAGCACCGGTGGAGGAGGTGGAAGCACAGTCCTCGGGCTGGACCCGATACTGCTGGAGATCGCCATCGAGGTATCCTCCGTCGGGTCGGTGGTCTGGTGACGTTGGCTCTCAGAAGCCGTGCGGCCCTCGGAGGCTTCGTGTGACGGAGCGGCGCGGGAAAGGGATCGTGACTGGGATCGAGAAGGTGATCGCGAACGGGATGACTGAGACATGACTGATCTGCGAGTATAGAGTTACATAAGTACGGGGGAAACTAAAATAGGAAAAGCGTAAATAAAGTGCATGCACGGGTCAGTTATGCGAGAATCGGGAATTGATAAGACCGGGAATTTTTCGACTCAAAACCGTTAACAATAGCAATTTCTTTCCGTTCTTGCATAATTCGTTTTGAACTAGGCATAGTTGATCAAGTTATGCGTAGTTGAAAAATAATCATTCAATTGCGGAAATTAATATACTAAAGTTTGAACTCGAAACAATGATTTTTTTCTGAAAAGCCTTGGTTATAGTTTGGTTTCGAATACTTTTGAAATATTTAAAACCGTTTTCACTATATACATGTGCTCTGATACCAAGTCTGTCACACCCCGCTAAAGCGGAAACACGAGGTGCGAAGATCAAGAGAATCATTACACGAGTTATAACGAAAGTTTAACGGTTCAAGTCATTAAAAATAAAGTTTGAAAAGTTCAAATGTTCAAAGACATAACCAAGATAATTAATGTTCAAGACAACAAATACATAATAAAATGTTTGATAAAATTCCCAAAATATAATAGGTCTTCTCCCGAATTAAACTTCACATAATAATCCTGACCCGCCCGAGCAATGCACTTCATGACTTACACTTGGTTTCCTGAAACATGAGATAAAGTGTCAAACTACATACGTAGTGAGTGAGTTACAGTTTATAAGTTCTTGACAAAAGTTCCGACAAGTATATATAAGTAGTAAGTTTTCTTAAAAGAAGGGTGAGCGGAAAAGTTGCTTAAAATATATATACTTTTAAAGTAGATCATAGACAAATAGATCAATATTTGGAAAAGTCAAGTTGCGGAGCAAGACGATAAATATATGTTGTCATTACCTCAGCGGTGGAACTATCCACATGTGTAAGATGATAAGTATGGGTTGTCATTACCTCAGCGGTGGAACAATCCACATGTGTAAGTCGATAAGTAAATGTTGTCATTACCTCAGCGGTGGAACAATCCACATGTGTAAGACGATAAGTATGTATATGTGTAAGTAAAAGTAACATATGATTTAAGAATTGTATCAACCACTTGGCATAATATAACGTAAGTGTTTACACTAAACCGATTAATCCTGATCGAGATCAGCCCGAACCTCGCACTATCGACGAAGTTTGTGTATTCTAGTAATATGTACTTAGATTTCCATATAAAGTAAGGAGCGATCATTCTCCTAAGTATCGATACCCATAATTACCAACGACTCAAAGCTAATAGTGTAGAGATTGTATAAAAATGGGGCACTTATGCAATTTTTGTCAAAATGATAGTAGGCACTTACGGAGTTTATATACAATCAAACAATCATAGTTTAAGTCAAGTGCCGAAAGGGGGCAAGCCATAATGTCAAATGTCAAAACGTCAATGGGTGCCACATAAGGCGATTTAAAATAGTTTTACGCATATTAATTCGATCAACGTCAAATAGTCCAATAAAATCATAGTTCATAAAGACATAGTTCATAAAGACATAGTTCATAAATATTTGGATCTCATGTTTCCCCCAAAAGAGTACTTAAAAGACATAAATAGAGGGGGGGTGTAACTCACGGATTGCGAAGATAAGCAAGATCGGGAAACGGTCGGAAACGTGTCGGGAATCACAGAAAGCCTAAAAGAGTACCAAGATTGATTAAGTGTTATGATTACATTAAGTTAATATATATAATATATAATAGATGTAATCTTAGTTAAACTTTAAGTGTCAAGGTTAATATTGTCCAAAAATAGTCCGAAACGGTTATCGTCATTTTAGTCCGAAAAGTGTCCAAAGTTAACGTTTTTAACCATTATGTTAGATATATTTTGGTCGCTGAAGTGGTTTATATTTTCTAACAAAATTTCGGCAGCGCTTCCGGGCCCAAATTTTATATCCAAAATATTCATCACTTTCCCGCTTACAAAACACATACATAACATAATGTAATTTAAACACGTTCATTACAATGTAATAAGTCCAATAAATGTCACAA
The DNA here is from genome assembly GCA_910822075.1 of Senecio squalidus. Lineage (NCBI taxonomy): Eukaryota > Viridiplantae > Streptophyta > Magnoliopsida > Asterales > Asteraceae > Senecio > Senecio squalidus. Next base: position 47,370,215 of record CAJVGC010000582.1, on the reverse strand, counting down.
TATAAATATTTTATTATTCTTAGTCTCAATTCATAAGTAACGAAAAACCAGAACGTATGCATAAGTTTTAAACGTCAAAACGACGATTTTCGGGAAGGACAGCAGCTTGTGTGCGTCGTCCTGGGCTACAGGGACGGCGCACAGGCTGCTGTCTTTTTCCCGTTTTTGATTTTTCTTGCGAAAACGATTAGTTAAGCCATAGATTTCGACATGCAATGGTTAGAAACTTCATAATATGTCATTTTTACAGTTTCTAAACAACTTTTATCCATAAAATCATAGATCTAATTGTTATTCGGTTAAAAATCCGTTTTTGTATAAAAAGTGTTATGAAACTTCATAAAAACTCATTTTTATGACTCAGATCATCCATGCAACATATAAAAACAGTAAATATAGTTAGGAGAAAGATTTCTACCGGATGAAATTGCTTGGATGATGGTTTAGACGAGTTTTGAGCTCCAAAAACGGTGAAAATGCTTTGAAACCGAATAACTTTGATTCTCCTTGCTTCCTTTTGATGTTAGAACGATTTTAGGTGGTCATTTTATGGATTTTCTTGGCTGTAATAGACTGGAAATGGAGGATAAAGGGGAGTTTTTGAGAGAGAAATGAGAAAATATGTTTATGTGTGTGTTTTTATGTTTTATAAAAATAAAAATGAAAAGAAATTGATAAGGAGTAGTAATGATGGACTTTGGAAGTGTGAAATGCAGTGAATAATTGGTCTAACCCGAGTGGGATTGGTGGGTATTTTGTATAAAAACGAGACAAGCTTTAAAACCATTTTTTTTAATCTGCACGTCATGTGCGTCGCACAGGTTGGTATGTGCGGCGCACAGGTCTAATTTTTAGCATTTTCTGATTTTTCGCTTTCGCGTTTTGTTCCGTTGGACCTTTTCGTTAACTGAAAGTTTTTGATTTTGGTACGTTATGAACTTAGGAAAGTTCCTTAGGTGTTTTCTTGGTATTAGGACTTATATAAATTGATTCCGAAGTTGATTCCGACACTGACGCGTTTCCGGTAAAAGTACGGTTAAAGACAATGACAGACATATAAGAGATATAGAGTGCGAATTTCACCTGATATTTTGACGGTTGTCACAAATATAGATAGATACAAAAAAATCTAAGAAATTACGATAACGAATAGGAATAAGCCACGTGTAATGTGAAACGGAGCCTTTTTGACCACCGAGAGCCAAGGATTGCGCGCCACATCATAAGCCGGAATTGCCACCTCCGGCTTTTGGATTTTTATACATACCACTTTCCACGTGGCATGTTGCTATTCGTTATCGTAATTTCTTAAATTTTCTCGTTATCTTTTTATATTACGTTATCTATCCATCCGGATTCCACTTTACACGTGGATGCTTCCCATTGGTTATCGTAAATTGTTAGATTTTTTCTTTATCTAAATATCCGAATTTTATATATATATATATATATATATATGTTATGATTGTTCGTTGTAAATACATAACAACCCAAAATTTACCCAAATTTAACACTATGGGAAAAAACCTAAAGACTGCTCCTCGTAAAATTCAGTGGGGGCTCGATCAAGAAACCTCGTTAGCGGAATGGTAGGTGGCTATGGCTGGAGATGGAACGATTCCATACGACGAGGCCTTTTGGGCTCGGGTTCTGAAGAAATGGAATGATGAGGAAACCGGGTACCCATTCCCGTTAAATGATTTCTTGCATAAATGGATATCCTTTTGTGACATAATTCCAGTGTTTCAGAAACATTGGGTGGAAGCTAATAGGGCTTATGGAGGCCACAAAAATTATGTCGCAGATGGTGTAACCTTTATGGCTCAAATCATGTTCCATCAAGAAGAGAAATACCACTTTGCATATCTTGGTGCGTGGCAAATTTTGAAAAGGAATACGACTTTTCTATACTATCTGCAAAACGCAGCTTCCACGTCCTCTGTTTAGCCATCTTCAATATCATTGTGTTTTATGTTTTAGTAAATGTTTTTTATGGTTTAATAAATATATTAAGTATTTTGTTGAAATTTTGTTATGTTTTTAATGAATGTTGTTTGTTAAATCAAATTTGTTACGTTGTGATTAGAGATTTTAAATAAAATATTATATATTTAAAAAATAAAACATTAACTATTTATTATTAAAAAATAAAATATTTGAATAAAAAATATTACATATTTAAATAAAAACATTCAATATTTAAATAAAAACGTTCAATATTTTAAATAAAACGTTACATAATATAATAGCACATTAAATATTTAAACTAAAACCTAAATTGTACGTTTAACATAAAGTACAATAGCTATCTGTAACGACCCAATATTGTAAAAAGGACTAAAGATGTAATAAGTTTTGGCTTAGGACTACTTTTGTAATGAATATGGTGTTTTGGGTTAAAAGCGTTATTATGGCAAAGTTCTTGGTGTAAATTGTAAATGTTTTTTCTAAAATCTGAATTATTCTATATAAATATTTTGATGGAAACAATCAGAAGTAAAAACAAAGTCGGTGTGTGTGTGTGTGTGTTTTTGAGTGTGAACGAGAAGAAAAAAAAGAAATGAAACCGTAAAGCGTATTCGATCGATTTACTAAGCTTTTAAACACCGAATAATCAAACCAAATATAGCGTTGGACTCTTGAGTTTGTGACGATCATTTTGGTATAATCGAAAGTTGATTTCGTGAAGATTGGTTTCGGACCGTATCAAAACCCAGATTAAAACGAGAGGTATCACGCGTTTCTTACGTTAATATGTTATGTTTATATCATTTTTTATTGTTTAAAAGTGTTTTGATGAGGTTGGTTAAGCTGGGTAAAACCTGCAAGTATGGATGTTTTAGCTCAAGGAAGAAGATGAATCAGTTGGTCCAGCCGGCGGTTGGATTTATCCAACCGGCGGTTGGGGTGTGTAACGTAACATTTTTGTTTCGTTGTTCTGTTGCGCTATCGTGTTACGCATCTCTGTTTCGTAGAAGTATTACACAACATTCTTGTTTCGTTAAATGTGTTGCGCAAGTTGTTACATTAGGGTTGTTACGCTACTGTTGCGCTGGTTTTAAGTGTTGTGCAACAGTGTTACGCAAGTTTTATGGTTGTTACGTTGGTTACGTAACAGTCACCCAACCGGCGGTTGGTGCTTCTCAACTGGCGGTTGAGAGGTCTGAAGGGAATTTTGTTCTTATCGTGAAGCTAGTAAGCGTCAATCATTGTGAGATGTTACGACTTTATTAATGGGTATTTTATGATCAGGTTGATCGTGTTTGTATCGCTAGGGAGATTGCATTTGTCGAGGACTGATGTGAGTACAATATGATTTTCAAAACCGAGCATTAAGACAAATAACGCTTGAAAAGTAAAGAAACGTTTTAAAGGGATAATTTGATCAAATGTGATAAACCCAAAACAAGATAACTCGTTTATATTTATATAGAGTAGTTGTGGCTACTCGTGTTCGGTTTGTGTACTTTGCGTCAGAGTACACATCTATTTTAATTATATACGTTAATATAATTATTATTGATATTATTTCATTTATGCATTATAGGGAGTGCGCCTTAGTTTTGCATTAGGAGCCTTTCTTTGATTACGGGTAGTGTAAGTGCTCGTAGATATGTGTTGACGAGACCTAGTACCATTAACTAGGTGGCAAGTGCTAGCAGTTAAAGATGGGTGTGAGGAATTCTAGACCTCCTTGGCAACACGAGGTATTGAGTGTTGGCTCATACTGGAGTGATGTTTTGACTCGTTGTGTCAACGGAAACCATCACGTGGGAGTGAGGAGTTGTGGTCATTGACGCACTGCGGATCCTCTCCTTAACGACAAGGCATTGATATGCTAAGTCCGAGTAGTGAAAGCCTGTATTTCGGGTTATTTTAAAGATTGGGAGTCGCGCCCCAATGCTTATAATAATATGCGAAATGTGCGAGTAGCGAACGGAGTAGTAGCCCTATGGAATATGTAAGATGATAAATGCATTAAATGGGAAATTTACTTTATGCTGATAATTAATGTCGTATGCATTGTTTATCATATCTTTGATTATTATTAATCATATCTTCTTGTGAGGTTGTGGGTATGGTTTGGGAATTTGTAAAGACGAACGTTGATTATATTAAATATATTAGTTTGTACTACTTATTGTCTCGCCAGCTTTATGTTGATACTCTTTTTCCAAACCTGACTTTTGCTCGTAGGTCGCTTAGATACTTGGTGAGCTGGGATGATTTGGGGTAGCTTTTGTTTCCCTGTATCTTTTGGAAAACTATGAGCTTGTATAATATTTGTATTATATTGTAAATATTGACGTAACGAACGGTTGTTGTTATTTAGAATCATGTGAACCGCTAAATATGTTTTAAATCACGATATATCCGCTGTATCACTCTGGATACTTGAAAAGTTTTTAAAAAACGTGATTTTTAAAACCATGTCGTTACACCATCCTTTTTCTGAAATCCACGAGTTGTTCATCAGATACATCAGATGTAACTACATTTTCGGGTTCACCAGTGACCAGGTAGTGAATAAACATACATACAAACAAAGCAGAGTTCGCCTTACTACCCGAATATTGTTTGACATTTTTCAAAAAAATCAGCGGCTCAGACCCCGAAGGTGGACATGGCTCGGCCGTTGCTCTAGTATTTTTTATATAGTTACAAAACCATAGTATGTTTTTTTGGTAAAATGATTTTAAGTTTCGCATATAAACGGCCGGAGTAGCAGATTTATCACGGTCATAAATGATCAACTCATTTTCAGCAAGTTTATATTGAATACGAAACCAATAACTATTTGGACAACAAATTGGAATAAGGACCGAATCAACGTTCTTCCGATGTATATATGGTTTTATATATCCATGCGTAGATCAAAGTTTTTGTCCCAATTATGATGATCAAAAAAATCTTCATGAAACGATGTAGGCACAACTGCATACCTGGTTCTTATGCGAACTGTTCCCTTTTCTATTAAATGTCTATGAACCAGTTGTGACCTCCTTATCCATGCATCTATATGCTGATATAACGAAAAAAATTAATAATATACAAAATAAAAAAAAAACTTTAAATTAGAAAGATCACAAGCTTACAATTTGCCACGATGCATTGTCTTGCATAAATCCTAACAAAACACCCCAAAACGTTCTACAACATTTGACGTCATCTTGTAAAAAAGCAATTTTACAATATTTGTCGTCTTCGTTCCTTCCTTTGTCTCCGTGAAGGAAAAATCTCTCAGCACTTTAAGCGGGTATGATAGGTTGTTCGTTGTTTTCGAAGATGTTGACCGCATGTAGACCTTCGTTTATGTTGCAATTTCTATCTATATGCTACTGTTTCTCTTCAATTTGAAGATCAATCCGAATAAGAAACTCAGTACATCTTGACGTATTTTCCTAATCTTTCACACACTGCAGACCAAGGAGGTTTAGATAATCTTGTTCTAAAAATGATAGGTTGGGTTATCCTGAAGTGATTGTATGAGTTGGGTTTTTTCATTGTCACCTTTCTGGAAACTTTTGATAAGGAAATTTAGTTTTTCGTAACGCTTCTTATCTTCTTCTATATGTTGGAAAACGGTGTCCAGGATATTAGAGGTGTCTACAAATGAATTGCTGGAAGAAGCCATGGTAATGAGATTGAATTTGTTGCCGGATTGTATAGGTCGGGTTTGGGAATAGAAGTTTTGTGATACACCTATGTGTAACATCCTAGTTCCGGAAATAGAATATTATATAAGTATATGTTATGTTTTAGTCTTTAATAGAAATTAGAAATGGAAAAGGACTAGATTGGTAAGAAAAGTAATTAACTTTGGTTAGAAAGGATTTAAATTGTTAAGTATGTTAGTTAAGTAAGTAAGTTAAGCAAGCCTTAAAAGTTGAAGGACAAAAGTTTAATTCTGGAATTATGTATATGAGGTGGATGAGAGGTGTCAATTCCATAGATTTGTATGTATATGTGTGTGTTTTTGAAATAAAAACAAGAAGAGTATTAGTGTAATTATCTCAAATTGAAGCTTATTAGTAGTGAATTTCATTAATTAAAGTGAAGATTAAAAGTTTAAAAAACCCTATCTTTGGTTCTATGTCACACCCCGCTATAGTGGAAACACGAGATGTGAGAGCTGAAATATCATTACACGGTTATAAGCAAAATAAACGATTCAAGTCATTTCATTAAAAATAAAATAGTTCATAATCCGAAATCAACCAAGCAGTTTAATAGTTTAATCCAAGTACAAAATACAAAGTTTCCAAAATAAATTCCCAAAACAAAAGGGTCTTTCCCAAGCTTCGCCTCACGTGACCAAACCGACCCTTCCTTGCCATGCACTTCTATACTTACACTAGTTTCCTAAAACATAAGATAAAGTGTCAACTACATAACGTAGTGAGTGAGTTACAGTTTTTGAGTTTCTCGATAAAAGTTTCCAAAATAAAAATATATATATTTAATAAGTGTCATAAGTGAAAAGGAACGGAACGACGCTAGAACATATATATAAATAGTAAAGAGTTTCGTACATACGTAGTAAGAATAGAACTCGTATAATAAAAGTTGTAGCGGAAACAATCGCTAAAATAAAGTATATGCGTAAGTGATATGTGCTTAACTAAATTAGTAACTTGTATCAATCACTTGGCATAATATAAAGGTAAGTCTACACTAAACCGATTGTCTGGTCAGATCTAGCCCCAAATGTTTCATTGAGTTTCCACCTGAATCTAGTAGTATGTGCTTAGGACGCGAACCACAAGCAAGGAGTGACCTCTCCTAAGTATCGATACCCATAGTACTAACGGCTATTGCTAATAGTGTATAAAGCTTCGAACCAAAAACGGGGCAATTTGAACTCTGTTTCTAAAAATAGTAGTAAGCACTTACGGTTTTATATTTTCATCAAGGATTGGTCTCGCCTACAAGTATCCTAAATTTAGTTTTGCCAATTTAGGGGGCATTAACACATAATATGCATAATAATTTCACAAGTTTCCATAGTTTCCAGAGTTTCCAAGTTTCATATGTTTCAAGAGTTTCAAGTTTAACGAGTTTCCAAAGTTAAAAGTTCCATAAGTTTCAAAGGTTACAAGTTTCACGAGTTTCCAAAGTTTACAAGTTTCATAAGTTTCAAAGGTTTCATACGAGTTGCAAATAGTTTCAATAAAGTTACATAAACATACAATCTTATGTTTCCCCCAAATAAGTGATTTAAAATAGTAAAAACATAGTGGGGTTGTGTGACAACCGTCCTAGTTCAGGTGAAAACCGCACTCTCTACCTTTAAACTTAACTTTGTATTAACCTTGTCGTTACTTGTCTCGTAAACTCGTGTACGTCGGAATCGAATCGGAATCACAAAATGAATTCTAATACCAAGAAAATACTTAGTGAACTTGTCTAAGTTCCTATCTAAAATAACCGGAAACTTTCAACTAACGAAACACTTAACAAAGAAAACTAAACAAAAACGAAAAAGTCAGAAAATCAGCCTCTTGCGGAGCAACAGAATCAGTTGCGGCGCAACTCAGCACAGGAATTCAAAAATTTTGTTGTTGCTAGTGCTTGGTGACTCACCCAAAACCGACCATATGGACCAACACCTGTAAAAACAGGTGTCAAACACCCCTTGAATCCAGAATTTGTACATTGGCATTACCCCCTTTGTCCCTTTCATTTTTCACAAACTCAAACACACACATACACTCATACTCTCTCAATTCTCACATACAAACACATAACTCTTTCAAAAACAATCCTTCTAAAGGCATAATCTAAGTAATTCAAGGATATTTTCATACTTTCATCACCATCATTTCATCATTTCAAAGGTAAAAATCTTGTTCTTGAACTTATTTTTCATACTTACTCAAGATTATACATAAATCATCAAATCTATATATGTTTTATAACTAAAATGATGAAAACATATCAAAAACTCCATTGCATGCAAATTTTATTGGTAGAAATGGAGTTTATAAGATGGAAAAATCTGGGATTTTCATTAAAATAAACAAAAGTTATGTTTTTCAACTTAAGATTTCGATTTATGACTCTAACCGAAGAAATCGACAGAATCTGTTGCATGCATGTAAAAATTACGAAATTATGACCAAAGATGTAAACTGTAAAATGTAGCTTACTGTCAAAAATTGGGAACCTAACTCCTATTTTTCGATTTATTATGAATTTTACAGTATTTAATCTGATTTAATCTTGAATTTCGAGAAAACATACCAAACGAATTTATCAGCTTACAAAAATTTGACATAGTCTAAAATCTATCAAAATATGATTTTACAGATTTTACTGGAATTTTTGGAATTAATCTACTATTATTTACTGTTTTTACGGTTAAAACGCGTTAAATACGTAAACGACTCTAACTTCTTCAAAAACTGTCGGATTGAGACGAATCCAGTTCCTATGACTTCGTATCACAGAATGTGATTTTTATGTTATTTTTATAAAATATTACAACAACAGAATCTGACAGTTTCATATTCGGTATAATTTAGGTTCACGCGATTCCGATTCCTATTCCGGTCACTCCACGCACACTCCTAGTACAACTCTCTCGCTTTAGCGTAAGTCTTTGTGATTCATTAGATTCATTTCACATATTCGAGTTCAGTTTGTAAAGCGGGAAAGTGATTTGTCATTTTGGACATTCTTTATTTAGCGCGGAAGCTCTGCCGGATTTTAGCCAGAACCGACCCACCCTCGTCCGAGCTATCTTTTCACCGCCTCATTTTCACGTGAGTTACAACCCCACTTATTTACTGTTTTCAAATATCTTTTGGGGGAAACAAGAGGTCTAAATGAACTGTTATGAACTTTCGTACAATTATGAACTCTATTGAACGTTTTTGTGAAACTTATGCTTATTTAGTTTTATGGCCGTTTGGCCTATGATAAACTAATGGTTCGCCACCTTTATTCGGCTCTTGGTTCAAAAATATATCAAACTTATTTAATGCCATTCTCGGCACTCGTATGTACTTTGATTGATCGTATAACTATCGTGACTCTTGAGGGATATAACTAACCATAAGTGACTACTATTTTAGAAACAGAGTTCAAAGTGCCCCGTTTTAGAGTTCAGAAACATTACACTATTAGCAACAGCCGTTAGTATTATGGGTATCGATACTTAGGAGAGGTCACTCCTTGCTTGAGGTTCGCGACCTAAGTACATATTACTAGAATCAGAGAAACTCCATTATTGTGCAACTTTGGGGCGTGTTCTGACCAGAAAATCGGTTTAGTGTGAACACTTAAGTTATTATGCCAAGTAGTCGTTATACATGATTTCAATCAATAGTTTACTTATCATGCGCGTATAGAGTTATACGACTTCCGCATCTATCTTTTAATCAACTGTTTTGGTTCGAACTATTCTTTAAGTCTTGTTCTACTTTTAGAAACTACTAAGTATAGATATACTTAACTCAAAACCTTTTTAGTCGAGGACTAGAAAACTGTAACTCACTCACTACTTTATTGTAGTTGACACTTTATCTCTTGTTTTCAGGAAATCAAATGTAAGATACGAAGTGCAATAGTTGGATGGGTCAGGCATGTCACGTGAAGTCATGAATCGGGAGAAGACCTATTTTGAATATATTTTGGGAATTTTATCAAACAATTTACTATGTTATTTCGTTATGTACTTTTAAATGCTTGGTTATCTTTAAACTGTAAACTCTTGTTTTATTCGTAATGACTTGAAACCGTATGTTTTTATTTATAACTCGTGTGATGATATCTTGGCTCTTCACATTCCGTGTTTCCGCTTTAGCGGGGTGTGACAGACTTGGTATCAGAGCACTGGTTATAGCGAAAACGGTTTTGAGAATTTTTCAAAATTTTTGAAACCAAACTATAACCAAGGCTTTTCAGAAAAATCATTTCACGAGCTTTCAAACTTTAGTAGATTAATTCCGCAATCGCATGGTTTGCTTTTAACTAGGCGTAACTTGATCAACTATGCCTAGTTCAAAATAAATTCTGCGAGAACGGAAAGTAATTGCTATTGTCAAACGGTTTTCGAGTCGAAAAATTCCCGGTCTTATTCCTTCCCGATTCTCACGTGACTGACCCATACATGCATTTTCGTTTACATTTTTCCTTATTTCCTGTACTCACGTAACGTATTATTCGCAGATTCGACATGTCTCAGTCTTCGCGTTCACGATCTCAGTCCCGCTCACTTTCTCGACTAGCGTCCTCCCCCGGAGCATCTGAGGATCCCGCAGCATCCGAGAGTCAGCGTCACCAGACGACTGACCCGACTGAGGAGAGCTCGATGGCGTACTCCAGCAGCATGGGTACCTCCAGCCCGAGGACCGTGCTACCATCTGCACCACCGGCACCCGTTGAAGCACCGCCCCAGCGGCGTGGACCTCGTGTCGTTACGACGGCACGCAAGCAGGTCGTCCTTCCAGGTCGGCTACCCGACCGGATGGCCGCACAGCAGGCCGGATCGTCCAGACCCACACCTTCACACCTCCCGTTCGGTCATCCACCTCCCGAGGCACCGCGCACTTCCATGCTTGACCACTACTCGTGGGAGCGTCAGCTCGAGCGCGAGGAAATGCAGCGTGCCCGCGACGCTGAAGCAGCCAGGCAGAGGACACCGCCTACCCCACAGCTACCCCCTCCCGCCGCTTTCCTGCACCTCCACCGCGAGGTAAGGGGACTTTCGGAGGAAGCCCAGCAACAAGGGCTGCTCCTCTGCGAGGTCTCTGATGCCGCGCATCGGCTGGCAGAGCAGGCATTGCGACACCGAGAGACGGCTCAGGCCACGGCTCGGACTGTGCAACGTCTGGTAGGAGTTTGTCTGATTATGGGGACTCTGTTGGCGGTGATTGCTGCCAAGATGCTTTTCGAGAGGCGCCACTAGACGTCTTCTTTTACTTATTGTATTGTAGGCTCGAGTTGTAATTTTCCAGTGTACACAACTCAAAGCCATATCTATTTTATTTCCATATGTATTGTACTAGTATTTCATTCACATCTTGAACCTTGTATTCAACTCTATATTATTAATGAATGGAAATTCTACCTTATTAACTATTTGTGCTATTGTCGTGTGAATCTTTAGTTATCATTGGATTGTACCTCTTGCGTGTGAATCTTGTTGTGTGAACTTCTTGAATCCCTGTCGTGCGTGTTCTATCTGTTCTATTACTTTACTCTTGCGGAATTGATGTCTTGTACATTGAATTATATTCTTATCATACTCTAATCGTGCGATCTAAACTGAATCTGTTGTCTGTTGTCTGTTGTAGAACCATGGCACCCCGGACCAATGCCAGTATCATTGCTGAGCAAGTCGCTGAGCAGTTGAATGCAGCGATGCCCAACATGATCGCTCAGATCACGGCGGGAATCAATGCCAACGTCAACAACCACCAGCAACAGCAACAACAACAGCAGCAACAACAGCAACAGCAGCAGAATCAAAACAACAACCAGAATCAGAACAACAACAACAACCAAAACCAGAATCATCACCAGCATCAAAACCCTCCCACCTGTAACTACAAAGGCTTCATGGCATGCAAGCCCAAAGAGTTCCACGGCACCTCAGGAGCTGTAGGACTTGTGTCCTGGTTCGAGAGCATCGAATCAGTCTTGCACATTAGCAAGTGTGCCGAAGCCGACAAGGTAGAGTACGCTTCATGCGTACTACATGGGAAGGCTCTATCATGGTGGAACAATGTGGTTCGAACCAGAGGGCGTGAAACCGCCTATGCTCTCTCCTGGGACCAATTCAAAAATCTTTTGATTGCAGAGTATTGTCCTAAGGGAGAAATCAAGAAGCTTGAGGCGGAACTGTGGAACCTCATGATGGTCGGGAATGACATCGAGGGGTACACCACCCGATTTCATGAACTGTCCCGACTGGTTCCGAGACTAGTAACCCCCGAGGAAAACCGCATTGACCGTTACGTTTCTGGTCTCGTTCCCGAGATCCGGGGAAATGTCCTCTCTGCTGAACCCCAAACCCTTCAGAGCGCAATCATTCTGGCGTACAGACTCACCAGCGATCTCCTCTCCGCTGCAGCACCCTCCAAGAAGGAGGAAGGAGAGAAAAGGAAGGCAGATCAGAACCCCCGGAGAAACAACAAGAAACGAGAAACCACCCGCAACTACGCGGTGACTGCTGCACCACCACCACCACCAGCTGGGAACCGAAACTATGCGGGGACGAACCCCAAGTGCAGCAAGTGCAACTACCATCACCACGGGAACTGCCCGGTATGTTCAAAGTGCCAGAAGGTGGGGCACTTCTCCAAGTACTGTTCAGAGAAAGCAGTGATCCAGGGTCAGAAGCCGGTGTGCTTCGAGTGTGGAAGCGACCAACACTTCCGTAACGCTTGCCCTAAGCTTCAGAACGCTCAACCCAACCAAGGAGGACGCGGTCGCGGCCGTGCTTTCGCACTTACCGCTGAAGAGGCCCGGCAGGACCCGAATGCGGTGAACGGTACGTTTTCTGTAAACAACCACTATGCATCTGTATTGTTCGATTCTGGAGCAGAAAGAAGCTTCGTATCCTTAGAGTTTAGACCCTTCATTAATATAGGATCTAAGATTCTTAAGGATAGCTTCACCGTAGAGTATGCCAACGGTCAGGAATTTGAGGCTAAGGATGTAATCG
>CAJVGC010000582.1:47296629-47357440 GCA_910822075.1 Senecio squalidus | reverse complement strand
CAAGTTCCATAAGTTTCAAGGTTACAAGTTCACGAGTTTACAAGTATCATAAGTTTTCAAGGTTTCATACGAGTTGCAAATAGTTTCAATAAAGTTACATAAACATACAATCTTATGTTTCCCCCAAATAAGTGATTTAAAATAGTAAAAACATAGTGGGGTTGTGTAACTCACGGGTTGCGGAGAAAGATACTAATAAGCACGGAGGGAGCGGAACGCGTCGGGAATCAACGATGACCTAAAACACCGAATTGTTGCATAAGTATTATTAGTATGATTTAAGTTATGTTAAAGTTCCACTTCAACATTTTAAACCTCAAATTCTTATACTTTAGATTCTGTCCAAAAAGTTTATTACGGAAAGATTACATGATGTTACGTGTTCGTGTACGATTTAGGGTCCGATTAGTCCATTTATGTCCAAAAAGAGTCAATGTCCAAGGTCAAAGTGTATAAGTTACGAAAATATTAATTTACTGAGTTTAGGTAATAGTTTACGGTGAAATTTGGGCAGCGCTTCCGCGCTATAAAAATTAAATCCATTTTTCAAACACTTTCCCGCTTTACACAAACATTTTCAACCAATGTAAACGATAATATAATAGTTTCAAATCCTCAAACTCAATCAACAATTTCTATTTACAAAAACAGTAGGTTTCAAAATAGTATATTGGACTCATTTTCACGTTTAAAGTTCTTAAAACGACGATTTTTATGAACAGCAGGATCCAGACAGCGGCTGGAGATACTCAGCCGCCGGCTGGACCTTAGCCGCCGGCTGAGTGTCTCCAGCCGCCGGCCAGAGGCCTACGGCCAGTTTCTAGATTTTGTTATTTTTCGACTTTTTGCCCGTTTTAGTGTTAGATTCTTACATGCAATCGGTTATTTATCAAATATATGCATTTTTAAGCAAAAGTCACAGTTACTTTCGGATTTATATGATAAAAATGTAGATCTATTAGAAAAACTTGTTTTTAAATAAGAAGACGTTTTAGATTTTTATAAAAACCATTTTTCAGTTTATAGATCGTCCATGCAATCAAATATTTAAGTAAAAAGAGTAAAAATTAAGAGTTCTACCGAAGGAAAACTTTAGTTGCCGGTTGGATGTGAATCTCGCTTCAAAAGTGTGTGAATCTTCTTCAAAAACCCGGTTTTAAGCCTCCTTTTGTACGATTTATGCAGGTTTGATGGGTGATTTTGTGTGTTTTCTTGCTGTGAAACGATGTTATATTTTTGTTTTGCTTGAAAAGTTGAGAGGAAATGAGAGAGATTTAGAAAGAGAGGAGTGTGTGTGTTGAAAAGTAATTTGAAAATGAAATGGAAGTGTAAAGGGGAAGGTGAAGTCTGCCTAGGGAACCCCCCAAGTCAGTATTTTGGTCCAATCCGGATTTAAGAGTGAGCCAATCAAGAAGCATGCAAATAGAGTCATTAAAACACTGTCAGCGGCCTTTCAGCGCGGCTGACCATATCCAGCCGTGGCTGACGCCTTCAGCCGTCGGCTGGAGAGCCTTTTCCAGCTCGGTGACGTTTTAAGTTTTCCGTTGTTGTTAGTTGTGGACTAGAGTTTTATTAGTTTCGTTACGAACTTAGTCAAGTTCTTGTATAGTTATTTGGTGTTAGGATTTATAAGTTGATCCGACATAGGTTCCGACAAAAATAAAGACAAACCCGAACTAGGACAATATGCACACGATAAAAGAGTAACTAGAGATTCGAACCGATATAGCAACTGAGAATCCCCTGAATTATTGACGGTTGTCATATTCTAGTGGAAGAAATAGAAGGTATGATTATATAATTTAAGTTATTTGATGAAATTGAGCTTGTATTATGTGTTCTAACATCATTTATATGTTTAATTGAAAGGTAGAAATGCTTAATTTGGTTAAAATTAGATATTTGATTATTTGGGGATAATCATGAAAGTTGAAGAATTGTTAGAGTTAAGCTTTGTTTATATGTTATTTTGATGTTAATAAAATATTAAAAGGCTCGAAAGATTGAAAGATTAACTTATATGAATTTTGTAAGATTTCATGTTTTAGCTAATAAAGGTGAAAAGATGAATTGTTAAGTAGAAGTGTTTATTATTGTAAGAATGTTTTAGAATGAAAGAATTATGTTAAGAATAATTATTATCATGTTTATGATAAAAAAGATAAGATAAGTATACACAAAATTGCGTTTGGATGAAATGGTGTTAAATATGTTACACTAGTTGCCAAACGGGTCATGTGACCCGTGGAAAGATGGCAAATGGGTAAGAAATGATTAGAGGGAAGAAAACATTACTTGCAATGTGTTATTTATGATTGGTCTAATGTGTGTAAAGGGTTAAAATGCTTGTTTGTGCATTAGAAAGTTGAATGGGTCAAAAGACCCAAAAGATGGCAAGTTGGGTAGAAGTTTCCAAACATGTATAGATTCAGATTTAGAAAGAGTTAGAAGGAGTTAGAAATAGTTGTAATGAAGTTAATACATGTGTTTATATGTATGTAAGATATATTGAAAGGAAAATTTATGTTTGGTTGTAAAAACGCAGATTTGGAGAAAAAGAGTAAAAAGGAAAGAGCTTTGTATATTGTAGACGTAATTCGACTTCGAGGTGAGTACATGAAGATGTATATAATGTTTTATATGTTAATATAATATACATTATAATCTTTGAAAGATTGGTAAGATAACTGTTTAATGTATGAAGGATTAACCGAAAGAAGGGTAAGAAGTGCTAGATGAAAGTTGAAAGTGCAGGAAGTTGCATAGGAAATAAAAACGACCCATCTGGGTCACCACTGCGCCGCAGTGGCAAGGCACTACGTGGCAGTGGGAGACCAGTGGGTTTTGTTTTGGTTGCAATATTTTCCAATGTGTCGTAGTTGTTGTCCAATGTGTCGTAGTAATGCCCCGACCAGTTTTTAGTTGTTTTTAATATTTTTGTGTATGTATAAATTGTATCCTAAATTGTTGGTATGTTAAAGAAGAGTTAGACATGACATTTAATTGTCGGGAAAGAAAGATAAGAAATGAGTAAGATACGGCTTTAACTAGTCGGAAAAGAAAGATAAGAAAAGAGTAAGATACGACTTATATTAGTCGTGAAAGAAAGATAAGAAAAGAGTAAGATACAACTTTGTATAGTCGAGAAAGAAAGAAAAGACTTTAAAGTAGTCTTGTAAGATTTAATTAACATAATTGTAAGATATTCTCAGTAGCTTAACGCTAATATACTATGTTAATTGTATGTTTTGTAGGTAAATCGGATTTAGGGCAAGGCAAGCTAAAGAAAAAGGGAATTGGGACCGTAATGTAAAGTTAAATGTTAATTTTTTTTTCGTAAGAGGTTCCGCTCAAGTTTGTAAAATAAGATGTTAACGATTATTTATCGTTAACTAATGTAATGAAGTAGTAACACTTTTGGAACGTTAGTTAAATGTTTTGTAAAATATATTTAAAAAAATGGTGTGTATTTGGTTCCGGGTTGTTACAAGTTGGTATCAGAGCCTTGACTTGTGTGAGTCGAGTATCTAAGTTGATACTTGAACCCAAGCTGAGGCTTTGTAAGGAAAGACCATTGGAGAAGAAGCTTTCCTTGCGGAAAAGATAAGAGTAAGTAAATTTATAAGTGTAACTAAGATTAATTGTTAGTAATTGGTAAAATGCCTTAGTCTAAGATATGCATTGTTAAGTATTGAGTGTACAAGAGTTAATGTGTTTAAAATTAACGTCTGGCCAACAATAGTTTTGAGCATGTTATACAAGAGTATATCCGATATGGTCGATGGATGTTAAAGACGAATGGAAAGTAAGCTTAGAAAGTATGTGCAAGAAGTATATATTTATACTTGTGTATATTATAGTATTATATGTTATTAATATAATTGCGTATATTATAATATTATATGTTATTAACTCTATGTTTTTTTTAATTAGTAGAATTGGAAAGGGAAGAAAATAGTCGTCATAAGGAAGGTGAGAAAGAAATGGATGTTTAGCGATAGTGGCTAATGAAATTAGCCAAGCTTTTGAAAATGTAATGTTGTTTATTATTAAGCGGATTAGAGAAGATGTGGTAGAAGTTTCTCCAGGGAAGGGGGTAATATGATTTAGAAAGAGAGGAAAATAAAGTCCAATGTTAATTGGACCGTTTAGAAATTTTGTTTTTAAGAATTAGGAAAGTTTTTTATTGGTTAGAGTTATCCGGAATTTTATATGATATAGAAATTGATGAAAAGTAGAATTACGTTGAAAAAAGCGATAGTTTTTTTGACCGAAAAGTGAAGAAACTTTAGAATAAGCAAATCAATGTGGTTAAGATTCATTGGAAATAGAAAAGGATCGGATTTCACTTAGGATTCGGAGAGTGAAAGGAGTAAGTTTTATCCTTAATTGTTCGAAGAATATATTTCGGGAACGAAATCGTTAGAAAAAGGGAAGATTTGTAACATCCTAGTTCCGGAAATAGAATATTTTATATGTATATGTTATGTTTTAGTCTTTAATAGAAATTTGAAATGGAAAAGGACTAGATTGGTAAGAAAAGTAGTTAACTTTGGTTAAAAAGGATTTAAATTGTTAAGTATGTTAGTTAAGTAAGTAAGTTAAGCAAGCCTTAAAAGTTGAAGGACTAAAGTGTAATTCTGGAATTACGTATATGAGGTGGATGAGAGGTCTCCATTCCATAGATTTGTATGTATATGTGTGTGTTTTTGAAATAAAAACAAGAAGAGTATTAGTGTAATTATCTCAAATTGAAGCTTATTAGTAGTGAACTTCATTAATTAAAGTGCAGATTAAAGGTTTAAAAAACCCTATCTTTGGTTCTAGTGGAAGAAATAGAAGGTATGATTATATAATTTAAGTTATTTGATGAAATTGACCTTGTATTATGAGTTCTAACATCATTTATATGTTTAATTGAAAGGTAGAAATGCTTAATTTGGTTAAAATTGGATATTTGATTATTTGGGGATAATCATGAAAGTTGAAGAATTGTTAGAGTTAAGCTTTGTTTATATGTTATTTTGATGTTAATAAAATGTTAAAAGACTCGAATGATTGAAAGATTAACTTATATGAATTTTGTAAGATTTCATGTTTTAGCTAATAAAGGTGAAAAGATGAATTGTTAAGTAGAAGTGTTTATTATTGTGAGAATGTTTTAGAATGAAAGAATTATGTTACACTAGTTGTCAAACGGGTCATGTGACCCGTGGAAAGATGGCAAATGGGTAAGAAATGATTAGAGGGAAGAAAACATTACTTGCAATGTGTTATTTATGATTGGTCTAATGTGTGTAAAGGGTTAAAACGCTTGTTTGTGCATTAGAAAGTTGAATGGGTCAAAAGACCCAAAAGATGGCAAGTTGGGTAGAAGTTGCCAAATATGTATAGATTCAGATTTAGAAAGAGTTAGAAAGAGTTAGAAGGAGTTAGAGAGAGTTGTAATGAAGTTAATACACGTGTTTATATGTATGTAAGATATATTGAAAGGCAAATTTGTGTTTGGTTGTAAAAACGCAGATTTGGAGAAAAAGAGTAAAAGGGAAAGAGGTTTGTATGTTGTAGATTTAATTCGACTTCGAGAGGAAGATTTTATATAATGTTTTATATGTTAATATAATATACATTATAATCTTTGAAATATTGGTAAGATAATTGTTTAATGTATGAAGGGTTAACGGAAAGAAGACTAAGAAGTGTTAGACGAAGTTGAAAGTGCAGGAAGTTACAAAGGAACCCAAAACGATCCATCTGGGTCACCACTGCGCCGTAGTGGCAAGGCACTACGTGGCAGTGGGAGACCAGTGGGTTTTGTTTTGATTGCAATGTTGTCCAATGTGTCGTAGTTGTTTTCCAATGTGTCGTAGTTGTTGTCCCGACCAGCTTTAGTAGTTTTTAATATTGTTTATACATATAAACTGTATCCTAAAATGTTGGTAAGTTAAAGAAGAGTTAGACATGACATTTAATTTTCGGGAAAGAAAGATAAGATATGAGTAAGATACGACTTTAACTAGTCGGGAAAGAAAGATAAGAAAAGAGTAAGATACGACTTTGTTGGGAAAATCAACGATTTAACCCAAATTATAAATCTGTTTATTAAAGTCTTAGTTTTGAGTCTGAGTGACATTTTGGGTCTGAGTGACCAAAATAAACTAAGGCATTGTGGAGCTGACTACTCAGCTCCATAATGAAACGTAAAGCGTTAATTTAGGTAAGTTTGTTAGATAAAATCTTCTATCCTTTTAGAAGATCTGCTAATATTTGTACTTATCAAGCTCACTATTATTGTGTATAAATAGTGAGCTTGACTATTGTAATCGTTGAACCTTTTGAATAGAATTAACTGTGTGTTATTCTTATTAATCTTGTTATTATATTTCCGCGATAATCAAACAAGAAACTGTGTGTTAATCGATTCGTATTAATTAACATTTGAATACTAATTTGTTATTGATTAGCTAGTATTTGGGATCTTATTGAGACCTAACAACTGCTATCAGAGCAAATAAGATTTAAATTTTAATAAATTTACAAATCTTAAACGATCAATAGATAAACTCAAATACAATGTCATCATCATCATCTAATACACCTGCTATGGCCGAAAAAGGTATTCCCATTTTCAATGGACATAACTTTGCCCATTGGAAACTCAAGGCTGAATGGCACTTATCTGGAATTCATGAGGAAATGATGAGAACTGTCACTGAAGGACCAATTATTCCAGGAAAACAGATTGAAGAGGTTAAGGAAGGAGACAAAGTTGTTCAACGTGCAAGATGGGTCCAAACTCTAAAATCTCAATGGACTGATCTTGACAGACAATTGTTTAATCTAGATCCAAGAGCTAGAAGTATACTAGGAAACGCTGTGTCTGAGCAAATATTCTCCAAGATTGTTGGATGCAGATCTGCTAAAGATATCTGGGATACCCTCATTGTATCATATGAAGGTGTACCAATAGTAAGGAGCAAAGATTGAACAGTCTGATTAGAAACTATGAAAACTTCTATGTGAAAGAAAAGGAAACCTTGGCTGATTTGCATACAAGGTTTCAAATTTTGTTGAATGGTCTCTCAGATCTAGGTGTAGTGAAGGAGGATGATGAAGTGTGCAAGAAATTCGTTGACATCTTGCCAAACAGATTTGAAACAGTTATCACATCTCTTGTGGTTAGTGAGAAATTGTCCACCTACAAGTTGCCTGGTCTCTTTGGATTGTTACTCAATTTTGAAGAATCGCAAGAGAGGAAGAAGATAAACAACAGAAGAACTGCAAGAGAACCTTAAGCTGCATTAGTTGCAACTAGCAAAAGGAATAAAGAAATTTATTCTAAGGCTGACTCGTCTGAGTCTGAGTCAAACTCAGATTCAGAGTCAGGTGATGAATCTGAAGTCAAGAAGTTAAAGAATCAGTTGGCTCTATTGACTATGAAGCTGGAACAGAAGACTGGTTATAAAGGAAAAAAACCCTTTTGATTTGAAAAAGGTAAAATGCTTTAAAAGTGGTGAGTATGGACACATGGCTGCTGATTGTAAGGTAAAGAATGCTCAGACTGAGCACATGGATGAGGTTGCTGAGAGGGCTCAAAGATACAGAAAGAAGTATCTTAAATACAAAAATGGCAATAATTCTAAAACTCAAAAGCCTCAAACTAAGCAGAAGGCTTTCTTTGCAGAAGAGTGGTTAGATGAGGAATTGTCATCTGATGAAGATGAGGAAGTGGTGGAGAAATGCCTGATGGAATTTGCAGAAGAAGAAACTGAAGCTGAAGAGTCTGCATCTCAGCTTGAGAAGGATCTGAAGGAAGCTGAGAGACTGAGCTACAACTCAGACTGGAACAAATCAAAGTTATATAAGGTACATAACTTCAATACTTATACAAATGAACAAAAACTTCAAATGTTTGAGTATATTTTTATTGATTTGACCACCACTTTGGAAGAACAATCTGAACTTAAACAAAAGATTAAAGATCTTGAAAACGTTTTGAAAATTAAAGATGATAAGATAATTGAACTAGAAAGTTATAAACTTCTTCAAGATGCTCAGACTGAAGCTTATAGTGATCTTGCAAAAGAAAACTATAAATTTAGAGAAGAAACTGAGCATTATAAAAGAATTTTTAAATCATGATGCATATCATCCTTAAAAAATGAAAATTGTTTAAGCAGACAGGTACCCAAACAAGTTCAAGCTGTGTTGGGTGAGGACTTCAGTCTGAAGAAGCATATGACTGAAGAGGAAGAAGAAGCTGAACGAGAAAAAATCATTTTTAAACCAGAAATTCTTCCAAACACTTTCACTTACATGAAAGGAGAAAAAACTATGATGTCAAATGCTTTTGTTAAACCTGTAATTTCTCAAGTTTCTAATAAAAGTGATTCTTCAAATTCCAATCAGTCTGAATGTATCAAAATATCTGAAACTGATAAGAATGTGCATGTTATGAACAAATATTGGCATACAAACAATGTTTTACCCAAGGTTGTGAGTAAACTTAAGATTCAAAGTCAAGTCAGTTCCAAAAATATAAAGAAAAATTATGAAAACAAAACTAATGATAAAATGGGAAATCAATTGTTGGAACTGACTAACATTGTAAAAACTCTAGTCAGAAACAAATCACCGAATCACATCAGACCAAAGACTCCTCCTAAGAGCACATGCTACAATTGTGGTGAAAAAGGACAAGAAGCTGTGTTCTGTAAGAAACTGACTCAGTCCCGACCAAAGAGTAATGATTCACAGAAGTGAGTCACACCAAAACTTAAGTCAGCTTCATCAATACAGAAGTCAGTCTCACCAAAACTTAAGTCAGTGTTATCAAAACAGAAGTCAATCCCATTTCAAAAGCAAAGACCAATTTCTCATACTAAATCAAAATCAGTCAAAGATAACAAAAACAAGTCAGTCCCACCACAAGTCAGTCTCAAAGATACTCCATGTATATATTGTGGAGTCATAGGTCATTATTCTGCTAATTACATGAGAACTTAATAAATGGAATTATGACAGCTCCAAGACTGACTGCAAGATTGAACCTAAAATTAAATCAGCTTCGGTTCATGGTTCCACTCTAAAGTGGGTACCCAAAAGGAACTAATGTATTTTGTTTCATGTGCAGGACTCTACTAAATGGTATCTGGACAGTGGGGCATCAAGGCACATGACAGGAATGAAGTCTTTCTTGCAAGACTATAAAGAAGAAGCTGGTCCTCAATTGAGATATGGTGACAATGGTGTGTCAATGACAAGAGGATATGGAAAGATCCATGTTGGGGCAGTCACATTCAAAAGAGTTGCTTATGTAGAAGGTCTTCAACATAACTTACTGAGTTTAAGTCAAATCACAGATGAAGAGCATGAAGTAAGATTCAGAAAGCAAGCAGGGATAATCTACAATGCCAAGGGAGAGAGAAAGAGATGTGTTCTGCTTAGATCTGAGTACAGCTAATGATGAAGCTGAGACATGTTTGTTTATAGAAACAAAAGAGGAACTCAATTGGCTATGGCACAGAAGACTATCTCATCTAAACTTCAAGAACATAAATGCCTTGTCAAAGAGTAAATTGGTTAGGGGACTTCCTGAGCTGACCTACTCCAAGGACAAAGTCTACTCAGCCTGTGTTCTTCAATTCCCTTCCAAGATGTTACATTCAATTGATGAACCCCTGTTTATGTAACATATGGATTTGTTTGGTCCAATTGGAATTGAGAGCCAAGGTGGAAAGAAATACACTCTTGTGATTGTAGATGAGTTCACTAGATTTACTTGGGTTATATTTCTAAGAGCTAAAAGTGATGCAGCTGAGGAAATTATCAGTCTGATCAAGAGAGAACAGAGACAGAAGAATACTCTTGTCAGACAGATGAGAAGGGACCATGGAACTGAGTTCAAGAATTCAGTCTTAATTAATTTCTATGATCAACTGGGTATAGTTCAAAATTTTGCATCAGTTAGGACACCTCAACAAAATGGAGTTGCAGAGAGAAGAAACAGAACTTTAATTGAAGCTGCAAGGACCATGTTATGCTATGGAAATATGAAGATAAAATTCTGGGCTGAGGCTGTGAACACTGCATGCTTCACTCAGAATAGATCCATCATTGTGAAGAGACATGGGAAAACTGCAACAAAGTTCCCTCAATTCACTATTTTCATATCTTTGGAAGTCGATGTTATATACTCAACCAAAGGGATTTGTTGTGCAAAATGGCTCCTAAGGCTGATGAAGGACTGTTTGTTGGCTACTCTAGTATCTCTAAAGCATTTAGAGTTTACAATGAACGAAGAAAGGTTGTGGAAGAGAGTATCAATGTTACTTTTGATGATACTACTCAGTCTGACAGAGATGAGCTGACCTCACAGTCTGACATAGATACCATCAACCATTTATGTGATGAACTTCTAGTGACATCATTTGAAGCTGATTCCTCCCTTGTTGCAGATCAACATGAAGAAGTTATACATCAAAATCAAGGGTCTGAGAGTGAGACTGATGAACCTACTTTCAAGAATGTCTCTGAAATTGAATTAAATGGTTCAAATGAAACTGATGAAACTTAGACTGATCTCATTCAGTCTGATACCACTCAGACCCATCTCACTCAGACTGATGAAACTCAGACTGATGACACTCAGTCTCAAGCTAATGAAGATCAACAATTTGGATCAGGAAACATCATGACTCTCAGGGATCATCCATTGACATCTATCATTGGTTCTTTAAATAAAGGAGTTAAAACAAGAAACAGAAGGCCACGTCTAACTTCTGTTTCTACATGAATTTCTTGAGTCTGATGGAACCAAAGAAAGTTGATGAAGCTCTTTTAGATGAAGATTAGGTTGATGGAATGCAAGAAGAGCTAGGAGAGTTCATTAGAAACAATGTGTGGACCAAGGTTCCTCGTCCCCTGTTCAAAACAATCATTGGACTCAAATGGATATTTAGAAATAAATATGACAAAGATGGGGTGGTGATCAGGAATAAGGCAAGATTGGTGGCTCAGGGCTACAAGCTCGAAGAGGGCATTGATTATGATGAAACTTTTGCTCCAGTGGCCAGAAGTGAAGCAATTCGTTTGTTCTTAGCTTATGCAGCCTTCAAAGATTTTCTGGTATATCAAATGGATGTGAAAAGTGCCATTTTGAATGGTGATCTCCCCGAAGAAGTTTATGTCAAGCAGCCTCCAGGTTTTGTTGATCCTAACTTTCCTGATCATGTTTACAAATTAAATAAAGCCTTATATGGTCTCAAACAAGCTCCTAGAGCTTGGTATGATACTCTATCTGACTTTCTTCTTAAAAATCAGTTTCAAAGAGGATCAATTGACAAAACACTTTTTATCAAAAAGAAAAAACGGCATGTAATTTTGGTTCAAATATATGTTGATGACATTATATTTGGATCCACAAATGATAAGTTGTGTACTTGGTTTTCAAATCTTATGTGTAGTGAATACAAGATGAGTATTATGGGGAAACTTACATTTTTTCTTGGTTTACAAGTAGAACAAAAGAAAGATGGGATTTTTATAAATCAAAGCAAATATGTACATGATTTAATTAAGAAATTTGGTTTTTAATCATGTTCTGAAATGAAAACTCCCATGAGTACATCTGATAAGTTGCATAAGGACAAAACTGGCAAATCAGTCTGTCAAGCAACTTACAGAGGTATGATTGGATCTCTTCTTTACTTAACTGCTAGTAGACCTGATATCATGTTCTCTACTTGCTTGTGTGCACGATATCAAGCTGACCCAAAAGAATCTTATCTCAAAGCTGTAAAAAGGATTTTCAGATATCTTAAGGGTACTCCAAATCTTGGCCTATGGTACCCTAAAGATTCTGGATTTGAATTAATTGGATACACAGATGCAGATTATGCAGGTTGCAGGTTGGACAGAAAAAGCACTTCAGGGGTTTGTCAGCTTCTGGGAGGAAAGCTTGTCAGCTGGTCAAGCAAAAAGCAAAACTCAGTTGCAACCTCCACAGCTGAAGTTGAGTATGTTGCTGCAGGAAGTTGTTGTGCTCAGTTGCTATGGATGCAACATCATTTGGCTGATCTTGACATCAAGATTCAAAACACACCAATGTTGTGTGACAACAAAAGTGCCATACAAATCACTGAGAATCCAGTCTTTCATTCCAGAACAAAACACATTGAAATACGTCATCATTTTATTAGAGACTGTGTTGAGAAAGGAAAGGTCAGACTGGAGTTTGTGGCAACACATGATCAACTGGCAGACATCTTCACTAAACCTCTGAGTGAGGACGGGTTTTTCTATTTGTTAGGAGAACTAGGAATGTTAAATCCTTGAAATTTAACAAGGATTCAAAATTCAGTCTGACCTTTTGGTCAGATTGAGAAGTCTCAGTCTGACCACGTGTTCAGACTGACTGTACTCTTCGTATATATTAGTATATATTTTTTATTTTTTTTCATAAATAGTTTTCAGGATTTTTTTCATTTTTTAATATTCTTTTAGTTTTTTCTTAATATTTTCAATCTGATAACCTTTTGTTTTTTTTTTTTTGGTCAGTTGTACATATGATTCATACTTACGGGTCATAGGTGTTAAAAGAGTCAAACTGAAGAGTCAATATGGAAACTTCAGTTCAAATTCAATTTACTTTCAATTATTAACCTAATTGTCTTTCTTCTTAATCTTTGCTTGCACATTCATCAATGGCGGACATGAACATGGTTTTACACATCACACCGCGCATGGTTGTTGGCGCAGATTTTCACAGTAGAGTTCAAATAAAAGATAACAATAGGGTTGCCAACGTCGATATCCCTACAAATCGCCAGAATAGAGGATTCGAACAACTCTGTCAGTTCATGGTTTCTCATCCACTTCATGGAGCATACTTTCGAGAAACTGTGATGTATCCCCCAGTATTATGTGAGTGGTGGTACACGTGAAAGGCCAATGATGATCAGACTGAGATCACGGGTACATACAATGATGGGAGACACACAATTACAATCACTGAAGAAACAATCCGAGCAGCTCTCTTACTTCTGACTGCCCAAGAAGCAGGTGAAGGAGGATTTCAGTCCAGACTAACCAAACAGCAAGCAAAGAATGAGGCATTCCCTCTTGTTGGTCAGACTGTGGTAAAGGGGGTGATTGAATATAAATTTTTTACTGGCAAATGGAAATTTCTTTTCTCCAGTATCACAAGAAGCTTGGGGGGTAAATCGGGAAGTTTAAACCAAATGAAGGAATTTGAAACACATCTTTTTCACTCAATGATCACTGGTAGACGAATTTCATACTCTCAACTATATTTTGATGAGATTCTTTCACTAGTGGTAAAACCAAAGAGAACAAATGATGTCCCGTTTATCAGAGTGCTTTCACTCTGTTTTGAGGAAGTTCTGGGAAAGGCTTCTTATGATCAGCTTGAACAAATTTTTTATGTATGTCCTCTTCCCAGACTGACCTCCAAACCTTTTACTTACATCACAATCACTGAAGCTGAGGCGGGTCTAACCCCAGTCATGCTTCAGTGGATTGATAATCCTTTTATTGATCCTGAAGCCACAGATTTTGATCACTCAGATTCAATTGGTCAAGGTGATGGAATTGACGGAAATGAGGGGGCCAATGTTCACTTCGCGGATGCTAAGGTTGGGAATGATGGGGCTGGGCAAGATGACGCTGACTCAGGTATGAATATCCCTTCTTCTCTCCCTCAGTCTGAGAGTATCAACTCTCAGTCTGAGGTAATGTCCACCTCACAGCTTGTTATTCTTGCAAATCAAGCGGCCAACCTATTGAACTCACCAAGTTCTTTAGAGAAAGCTCTCACAACAACCCCCACTCAAAATCAAGCACTAATGGACTCACTTTTCCATGAGGTTGAGAGTTCTAAACTCCCCTCCAGTGTTGTAGATCACTCCACCCTCCCTCTGCTAGAGCAGGAGGTGGATCTGACTCCTGAGACTACCCAAAGCCCATCTAGAGTAGTCAGCTTGGAGAAACACATTGCTGTTGCCACACTGACACATGTGGTGAGCATTGAAGAAGATATTCCACTCCTGAATATCCCTGTACTTAGTATGGGAACACCCCCCTCAGTTTCAAAGTCTATTCCAAAGGCTATTTTCACTAGTTCAACACTAGTTCACTCTACTGAACCACCAAAATTCTCTCACTCTCTTGCACAAGTTGACAATGCCTCACTCCTCAAACTGAGTGAGGTACAGACTTCCATTTCTATGGCCAAGGATCACTTTCCTAGTCAACAGGGGAGATGTGAGGCTATACCAACCATACCCATCTCTATTGTTCCTGATACATCTCAGTCTGAGGTTGTTGTGGCTGTTCCTCTGTTATTACAAGCAATTACGGACATGTCAACTCAGTTTGATGTCAAGCTGAGTGCAATGCAGGCTGAGATGAGTGCTATAAAGACTCAAAATGTTGTGGAGTTGGAAGGGCTGAAGGAGTTGGTGGTGAATCTGACCTCAGAGATCAGTTCTTTGAGGAAGGGCAAGCAAGTGGCTGGGGATTTTTCCAGAGATACTCAGTCTCAGGGGTAGAAAGTTGAAAATGTCATAACAACAAGTGAGCCTGAACCTTCCACGAAAAATTTGAAGAGAAAGAGAGGTATGTCATCAGTTGAGGGGGAGAAAAGATACAAGAAGAAAATGATACTGAATCTCAAAACTCAACTGACTGAGGAGCACTATGAGACTGACTACAGTGATTTTTCAAGTTCATCTGAGGAAGAAATTCAGGGTAGTGAGAAGAAGGAAGAAGAAAGGGTTGTATCAGACACTGAAATGGATAGTATTGCTGATCAGTGGAAAAATACAAAGAATACATTAAGGGTCTTTACTTTGAAAAATTTGAAGATAAATCCATTGAAGCAAAAGATACAAGTGATAAAGCAGCTGAGATTCTTAAAGCTGAACTTAAAGAGGAAGAACAGCTGGAATTTGATGAAGAAAAAAAGAGAGTTGAAGCTGATAGACAAATGGCAAAGGGATTTGAGAAAGAGGAGGCAAGGGTAAACTTCATTGAAAAACACTTTGCCCACAGCAAGCATGGAAAGATCAATGATCTGGATTGTAATGACACTAATGGACCTGCCTTGATACTGATTTGCTATCTCAAAGGAAACTCTTTTCAAGTGGCTATAGGGAGGATGCATACTCTGGGATTTGAAGAGTGGAAAAGAATTGCCAAACTGAGCACAAGAATAACTAATTTGGCACATCATACTGAGGTGAAAAGAGAGGCAATTTACAATGTGAATGCTGCCCACATGCTGAAACTGATCACTGATGAAGAATACAGAGAATTCTGTATAGTCAACAAAGTAAGAGCTGGAGCAAAATCACTTGGACTGGAGTCAAACACTCTTCATCCAGTTCCTTCAGGTTTGATTTTTCAAGAAAGAACTTACATTCAAACTGACAAACACGAAGGACTATTTTATGTTGATTGTGGGGGAGAAGAGTGCTTTCAAGCCAAGGAAACTCTGAGCAAGACCTCAATCTTTCATTGCATTGCCTTGTTAAATGAATGCCAGAATGATCAGTGCCAACCATTTCTTATGAAGCTGATAAGCTGGTTATTCAATAACTTGAGGAGAATTGAAGAGATGGGTACACTTGCGGATAAAGTGGAGCTGATAAGGAAAGAATATCAAATGTTGTTCAATAAAACTGATGATGAGATGGAGAAACTGTTGGCTTGGAAAGCAGAAAGAGTAGAATGGGCTAAAGAAATTTTGAAGCCAACTCCATGGGACTTACCTTTGAAGCCCAAGAAAGCATTCAAGAAGAAAAAGTTATGTTTTTGTTCACAAACTGTTTCAATTTAATATGTTTTAAGTTTGTGTTTATTTTTAATGTGTGTCATTGTAAAAAGACTTTAATCTAAACAGATAGGGGGAGATTGTTGGGAAAATCAACGATTTAACCCAAGATTATAAATTTGTTTATTAAAGTCTTAGTTTTGAGTCTGAGTGACATTTTGGGTCTGAGTGACCAAAATAAACTAAGGCATTGTGGAGCTGACTACTCAGCTCCATAATGAAACGTAAAGCGTTAATTTAGGTAAGTTTGTTAGATAAAATCTTCTATCCTTTTAGAAGATCTGCTAATATTCATACTTATCAAGCTCACTATTATTGTGTATAAATAGTGAGCTTGACTATTGTAATCGTTGAACCTTTTGAATAGAATTAACTGTGTGTTATTCTTATTAATCTTGTTATTATATTTCCTCGATAATCAAACAAGAAACTGTGTGTTAATCGATTTGTATTAATTAACATTTGAATACTAATTTGTTATTGATTAGCTAGTATTTGGGATCTTATTGAGACCTAACAGACTTTAATTAGTCGTGAAAGAAAGATAAGAAAAGAGTAAGATACGACTTTGTATAGTCGAGAAAGAAAGAAAAGACTTTAAAGTAGTCTTGTAAGATTTAATTAACATAATTGTAAGATATTATCACTAGCTTAACGCTAATATACTATGTTAATTGTATGTTTTGTAGGTAAACGGGATTTAGGGCAAGGCAAGCTAAAGAAGAAGGGCAGGGGGACTGTAATGTAAAGTTAAATGTTAAAATGTTTTAGTAAGATCTTCCTCTCAAGTTTGTAAAATAAGATGTTAACGGTTATTTATCGTTAACTAATGTAATGAAGTAGTAACACTTTTGGAATGTTAGTTAAATGTTATATAAGATATATTAAAAAAAAATGGTGTGTATTTGATTCCGGGTGTTACATTATGCATTCATATGTCTATTTAATATTGTCTAATATTATCCATATCCAATACCTACGTGACATTTTCACTAGACCACTTTGAATCTCGAGATTTTTATCTTATCTTATCAGATATTTAGTTGCTAGGGTATATATAAGTCGGCGCTGCTAACACCGACTTATATTAACATCAAACAGCCTTTTAATAAAGCTTGTGAGGGAATTGATTCCACTGACCAACTCATTAGACTTAACAGTCCAAAGTTGGTAATAAGCCGGTGTTAGCAACACCGACTTTTATCCATATCCAATAACTACGTGACATTTTCACTGGACAGAGTTGAATCCCGATATTTTTATCTTATCTTATCAGATAATAACTTGAGAAGGTTAAAGTATGCGAAACAATGTTTTATTAAAATCATACAGGCTTTTAATAAAGCTTGCCAGGGAATTGAACCAAGAAACCTACTCATTACACTTTTCAGTCAAAAGTTGGTAATAAGCCGGTGTTAGCAACACCGGATTTTTATCCATATCCAATACCTACGTGGCATTTTCACTGGACCACGTTGAATCCTGAGATTTTTATTTTATCTTATCAGATAACAAGTGATTTTATAAATATATAATCATTTCACACTCCATAGACAACACATTATTTTAAACCGATAACGTCACACAACTTTCATACACAACCCTAAAACCATGTCTGCAATTTCCCCATTCATTGTCCATCTAGTTGTGGAAATGAACTAGTATTTCAAAACGATTTCTTGAATGGTGATGATTCGACAACCCGTATTGTTTTTCCTATCAGAAGGAGGATTGATTTTGCACATTTTAAACACGTGGCGTACTCCAAATTCGGGTTATCTAGTTAATTTTTTTAACTTGAAACTAATTTTTTGGTACACCTATGAAGACCACATGGTTCAAAGTGAAATTGTAGACGGTGATACGTTTGAAGCGGTATATGTTTTGAATGCCAAAAACCAAGCATATCAGCCTCAACTTGAAGCCCGCTTTCTGCCAGTAGTTTAACCATCCAACATTAGTTTTACAGATCAGTTGCGGAACATTCAAATACAGCATCCTCAAGAGTCTCAAGATTTGTTTCCATCATCCTATAGCGACCAGTTTCACCAATCTGGTTATGTTGAACCACATCAAAACAACACTCACAATACGTATTCCCATCAAGCTATACCGAACATTATCACGAAGCTGACGAGGACCCTGATGAAGACCAACACGAAGGCCACCCACACGGTGAACCGGAAGACTGTTTTGCTGAAAACGATGATTCAGAAGGCGATAATGAAACAATGCAAGAATATACAGTAAGTGACTATGCCTTTCTTGGAGAAGCTTCAGAAGATGAAGGACGTCATGATGACTTCGAACCTCGTCAGAAAGATGATGAAGTTTTTGTGGAATCAAGGGTTGGATTCGTGAACGAGGAAGAATGGAATCGTCTTCCATTCGACGAAGATGATGAAGCAATGGATTACTGGTGTGAAGGAGGTGAGCCACGTCTCGGCATGTGCTTCAAGAGAAAGGCTAGATGTGTGTATGCCATTAGGATATGGAGTCTTAAAAATAATCGGGAAATGTAGATAAAGGATACAAGGCCAAGGCATTGGAAAGCAATATGTTACACAGAGAGTCCGGACTACGTAAACGACGAACATCATTATCCATGTCAATGGTCTGTCAGGGGTTCATGCAGAAACAAAATGGGCATATGGCGTCTAGTAGTTTGGGACCCTGTCCACAACTGCGTTCGAACGGTCTCTAGGAACAACAACCGTTCTTTGTCTGCAAGCATGATTGCAACAAAAATTGAAAACCAAATCAAGCTAAACATTGCTTATCCTGTAAAACACATCGTTGCCACTGCCAAATCTACTTGGGACGTGGACGTGTCTTACTGTAATGCATGCAATGCGGGTAGAATTGCTATTGAATGACTCTACGGAACATGGGAGAGCAATTTTGCTGAACTGCCGAAGTACATGGCCGAATCGGTCCATAAAAATCCTGGTACCATTGTCAGATGGTTGCATGCCCCGACTACAAACCCAAACGGTACGTTTAAATTTAAGTATGTATTTTGGGCGTTCGGACCTGCCATCGAAGCCTTCCAGCACTGTATTCAAGTCATATGTTTCGATGAGACTCATCTAAAAGGAAACTATCGCGGCAAGCTTCTTACATTCGTGACAAAAAGTTCTAACGGGGATATACTTCCTCTCGCTTACGCCATGGTTGGTAATGAGACAAATGAAAGATGGCGCTGGTTAATGCACAAATTCAGGAATCATGTTGACGTACATTCAGCCAGAAAATTGTGTGTGATTTCAGACCGTCACATAGGTTTGATCAACGCAATGGCTGAAATGGATGATTGGGATCATCGATTCTGTTTGAGACATATAAGAAGTAAACTTATAAAGAAGTTTCAAAACCAGAAGCTGAAAAATGGTGTTGGGAGATCGGCACTGCATCTCAGCGTAGAAAGTGTAATTTTGCGGTTCGTCAATTAAAAGGGATTAATAGGAAGGCTTGGAGGTGGCTAAAGAATATTGGTTTGGACAAGTGGACGTTGTTGTATAACGAAGGCTATGTACGTTGGGGAAACATGACAACAAACATAGCCGAATCATATAACAATGGCATACATACGGTGCGCATGCTACCTATCAAGGCAGGCATTGAAGCTACATTCGAACTGTGTAGAGCACACTTCGTACAAAACTCCGAGAAAACTAGAAGCTGTAGCTCGCCACGTTCAATGGCCATGTGGAGACTCTACAATCAACGTGGATCATATGCAAATCATCAAAGGGTAACACGTTACGATGAACCAAATGGGAGTTACCATGCAGAGACAAATGATCTAATAAACATGGGTGGGGGAACAAATACGAGGTCAAGTTTTCGGCTAAAACTTGCACTTGTGGAAAGTGGCAAGTTCAGAGGTTTATTTGTTCTCATGGCATGGCTGTTGATGGAGACGTCAATGGTCCTAGACGAAGAAACCACGAAACTACACAAATAATGGTTGCTACCTTCTACAGCACAAATACCTGGAGAAAACAGTATACCCCGACACTTAGGGGCCTGTGTCACGAGGACTACTGGAGAGAAGCAAACTGGACGATCGAAGCGGATAAACAATGATCGTTACAAAAAGAGGGAGAAAGAAACAATGAAGAATTCGTAACGAAATGGACCAGGCGAGCGGAAGTAGACCGAGAACGTGTAGTAGGTGTGGACAGACATGTCACAACAGCCGCAGTCGTAACTGTCCACAAAACAATCAGTAGTGATTTCTTGTATTAATTGTATTTCTGATTAAGTATTGTATTTTATTTTAGTCAAAAGTGTGATTATTTTATGTGAAAATAATTTTTTTTTATCCATTTTTACATATCATAAAACACAAAAATAAAAACTCTAAACATTAATCTAACTTTTCTAAACTCTAAAACGAATACATATTAACAAACCACAATTTTAAAATTTTCATAAAACGATCACAATACATAAATAATTAACCCTAAACACGTTAACAACCATTTATGTGAAAATAATGATTTTCTTCCATTATTTACATATCATAAAATACAAAAATTAAAGCTCTAAACAAAAATCTAACTTTTATAAACTTTAAAACAAATACATATTAACAAAACACAATTTTGAATTTTTCATAAACAACATCAAAATACATACATAATTAACCCTAAACACTAATACTTAACCATTTTCAAAAAAAAAAAAAAAAAAAACTAAATCGTAACCCTAAAACCACCAAAAATGGAAACCCTAATTTTTTCCATAAGCCGGAGGTGCCAACTCCGGCTTATGACACATCCGAAAAGTGCAAGGTGATGGGAGCAAAAGTGCAAGCTCTCAAGCAAAGGTTGAGTGTAAGTGTGACGTGGCGTCCATTTGGCATAAGTCGGAGTTGCCAACGCCAGCTATACCATTTTTATGAAAAAATTCTGGTGCCGTCGACTTACACTAATCAAGCGAGACAAAAGTCCATTCCGTCCAATAATTCTATACGATTCAGAAACCATATCCAAATTATTAATTTATCAACCCTTATATATGCTTATATCACCCAAAAATCGAACATCATTTTTTATCAATAAAGTGCAAAAGTATTCACAATAGACCTCAATTTAATCTATTTACGTAAATTTTGTTAGATGGGATACATTTTATTGCTAAGCTATTCGGGTTGGTAAAGTTCAAATATTTAACGCACAATCAAACATGTCCAATAGTTGTTAAATAGATTCTCAGGTGTTCACAATTTCTTCAGTTGTAACTAAAATTTGGATCTTTGTTTTAATAATATTTTATGTTTATTATATTAACCTGAAAATATACGATACCTGTCCAAATTAATTTATAACTAGTGGAGACTCGTGCGTTGCACGAGTTCGGGGTTTGTGTATAATGATATTAGACGAAAATTAATATTTATTTTCTAAATTTATAGTTGATATTCAAATTGAAAACGAAATGTGTGATTAGTTAACGATAATTTTAACATACATTTGGAATTTATAAGAAAATATAAAAAAAAAACTTAAGAGCCCAAATTCCACAGATAAACCCAACACCTAATCCCAAAACCAACCCAAACACATAAGCCCAACACCTAAGCCCAACACCAACCCAAATTTAATAATAATAATAATAATAATAATAATAATATTTATTATAATATTCATACATTATAATATTCATAAATTAATTATAATATTCATACTTTATAATATTCATAAATTACACAATTCTATAGATAAAAATAATAATAATATTTATTATAATATTCATACATTATAATATTCATAAATTAATTATAATATTTATATATTATAATATTCATAAATTACACAATTTCATAGGCAACCACAAATTTTAAACTATAGAATAATGGAATATTTTGTTGTCATGTCGGGTTACACATTTGAAAATGTCAATTTAATATATATGGAACTGGACCACAATTCCAGAAGTTTTGTTCTTGTCTATCATTGACTCGCATGATAGAATATGTTATAAAAGAAGACTTTTTAATTTGCACCTATGTAATTATAGTAAAATTAAAAAGTTGAAAGATTTTGTTAAAATTGTTCGTTTGTAAATTTCTCGCAAAGCCAAAAAGTCAGATATTTGAATGTTAAATCAAAACAGATTTATGATATTAAATTGACGGTTGAATAACAAAATTATCGAACTTTCATCTAGAAAACACAAAAGTAACTGAATGAAAAATTTATGAACTTGTTCTTTTATGAGTATACAATATTGCACGTATAATAACCAATATATATTTATGTTTATACATATTTTGTTTATAGCTATAATAACATATATACATTTACGTTTATACATATATTTTAATATTTTGTATTAAGAGATTTTATAATAGTAATAATAAGATAAATCATAGTCCAATAACAGACAAATATTTTTTTTATTGTAGTGGTGTGAAATTGAAGAAAGAATGCAATTATGTATTGTATGAGGGTGTAAATGAAAAAAAATATTTGATGACATCATCAATCTAATCTAACGGTTGAAATCAAAATATTTTACTCATCCAACGGACCTTATTTTGTCATGTGGCATTTAAGGTCTCTCTTATATATACTTTTATTATATATTAAAGATAAAGGAAGCCCGGGGAAAAAAAAAATAACTTACATGATTGCAAGAAAAAGAACTCCAGGTAAAAACAAGTAAACAACAATTTTTCTCTCACACTAGCTCAATTTTGATTTTTGTTATTTTATTTCAGTTTACTTATATATAAGAAAAACACTAATGTCAAAGTTGTATTTTATCTATAATATAGAAAAGTTTTTAATCTTAATATGTTTATCACAACTTAAAAACCTGTATTAATAAGTGGATAGGTGAGATTAGAAGTTTTAGATAAAGGTAAAGCGCATAAAAAGACCTTAAATTTATATTCGTTATTTATTGAAGTTTCTAAACTTTTTAATTTACAATTAAAGGATTCAAGTTCCTTTTTATTTTATAACCGAGTTAAATTAAAGGTTACACACTTGTTGTTATTTTTGTATACTACAACGAGGACGTTTTAGTGGTTTGTTGTATAAATTGAATCGAAGAACAAAAACATTAGGGTTCTTAACTTATGAAATTAGGATTCCTCACAAAAAATGAATCGAAGGAATCTATGGGATTAAGACGAGGACCTCTCCAATCATGTTAGGGTTATCTGTAAATGTGGTGAGTTGAGTGGGTTGTGGACTTCTTGGACCGAGCAAAACCCAGTGCGACGATTCTTGAGATGTAGATTTTAGAGATAAACAGAAATGTGATTTCTTTAATTGGTGGGATTGATGCGAAAAATCTAGTTTTCCGAAAATTAACCTTTACTAGATTACGACACGGGCAGTGTACCCTTGTCAGTTGTAAAATAGTATTAGCAAATATCGGGTTCGAACACAGGGACTATTTATAGTTGAAAATATTAGTTTATAAAAAAACGCGTAACAAGTAACAAGTTGGTTTTAGTCTTAGTGAAGACTTGCTTATAATAACAGTAAAAATATTTAAGATTTCAAATATGGATAAAAGACGCTTGCTTGGACCGTTAAGGAATATGTGTTATTTCTTAGGTGTGAAAATATCGATAAACTTCTAATGTAAAATCCTAAGTTCCTTTCGAATACCGGATTTCTCCAATTACCTAACCATGCAACGATTCCTTTCGAATACCGTTAACACCTCAAGTAATTGTGCATAAAGTTTCAAGCCGATATGTGAGAATTAATTTATAAGCTTCCTTTCGAATAGCTTACTAACTCCTAAACCGATTTCTCTTAATTTAGTAGCTAGCGTTTGTGTTAATATCTACTTGTAAAAATTGTTGTTAATGATTCCTTTCGAATATCATTCACTTATAATCAACTAAAGACCGGCCGATTAATTCGTTCCTATTTTAGTAAAAATTACGGATTCCTTTCGAATACCCGTTTTTAGATTACCAAACAAGAATATAAACAATTTTAGCAAGATAATTAAGTTATTAACCCAAACGGATCCCCAATTAACCTCTACACATCAATCGATTTTCAAACCCAAAACCTAACACATAAACATCACATAATCCAAGCAAACGTATTAAGAAATTAGCTACTCATAATTGTAACAAACACAATCAAATTCGTAAAAGACATAATTCAAATTGTAAATAAAATGATAAAAGATTCAATACCAAAAGCTGGAAAATTGATTCCAAATATCCGAAATTAACAAAGCGGAAAATTTAAGTAACGATTGTTCAATGGAAAATAACGATTATGAAATTGTTCTTGATCTCCCTTGCTAATTGATACTCCCCAGACTGATGATATGATGATAATGATAATGTAATTGTGTAGAAAAACGTTCATAAGTAATACCCCACTAACTCTTTGGGTTCCCACTTAATTAGGATTAAAGAAACAATTTTGTAACTGCCAGCAGCATGTCTTGCGCCGCAACTACTCGTCTTGCGCCGCAAGTCAATAAATTGTTTTGCCAGATACGTGAGTCTCTTGCGCCGCAATTCATGCGTCTTGCGCCGCAACTGGACTTCAGCAAGCTCCATAAACTTTGTGTCAACTATTTGCGCCGCAATTGTATTACTTGCGCCGCAGGATTAGACCAATTGATTCCCGACTTGTTTTGCTTAGCTCCTTTTGGTCCCAAATCACCTCCAATAACTCCAAACATAACTAAAACCTATAAAACACACTTTACACAAAATATAAGCAATACGGGGTCTATCCATTACGTTTGGGACACAAAACATAACAAATATCGCTATGAAATACTCGTATAAATGAGCGATATCAAACCCCCCATACTTAAGCATTTGCTTGTCCCTAAGCAAATCCGACTCAAACCTACTAACCATTTTACAAAACATACAACTTAAGAAAAATTAGGGAATCACGGGCTCAAACATTTAATTAAATTCCGGTGTTAGAAATAAAGATTTGCGTGAAATTGCTAGATCGTAAAACCGACTACAAACATCTAAAGCTACTAAATTACTTAAGCAAACAAGAACCGCAATTTACTAATTTTAACTCCTAATTCTTCCCCTAGTTTAGATATGTCAAGATAATCACACCTTAGTCCTCACTCTCCAACCGTAGTTGAAGCGATCAGCCATTACAGCCGACCCCTTACGCCTTACTTTCGGGGGAACCCTTAAAATATTACTAAGCATTTTCTTCATTTGAGTACTTCTTTCTTTTGAGAATTATTTGGTTAGTCTACATCTTTTAGCTTGCCTCTCACTTTTGTTCACTTCAAATACTATAGATTTATTATTATATGTTTTCTTTGAAGTGAACAAATATAACGGGATTTGAGTCTTCGTTAAAGTGAGGATGAGTTCAAATTTGTTGACGGGAAAGACCTATGGCCTTTTTCTTCGCCTCTAATTCTCCAAGGGCTTAGGTAATACTAGGATTCCCCAACTACCCCCGAAAGGGTGCAAGGACTAAAAGGGCTCGGTACTAAGGATACAGTGATTATCTATCTTTTTGATTTTTCAGGGAAACTTAAGGAACTAAAATTAGAAAACCTAAACTCTTATTTACAAGTATTTTATTAACTAAAGATGTTCCTAAGCAATTTCACGTTAATGTACCGGAATAAAGTTAAATATACAAGCCCCTATCATTTTCCCTAACTACATTTAAGCGTTTTTTTTTTTTTTTTTTTTTTTTTTTAGACTCTAAAAGACTCAAATGGGACTAAAATAAACGTAATGGATATAGGGGATAAAACTAACTAATTTCCCGACTCGCCCCCCATACTTAAACAACACATTGTCCCTAATGTGTTCCATCAAAATAAAAACTGACTAACCTAAGGGAAATTAAAATAAAACTTAAAAATACAAAAATAAAATAAAGAAAGAAAGATAAAACCGTGCGAGTTCCGTAGGATGTTGCATGATTTCTGAATCGACTCCACACGTGCTGAACTTAATGCCAGTCTTGGTAAGATCCAAACACATAGACAAACAAGTTCATTAGCATAATAATAATAAAAATCCTAAACCAACGAAAATAAAAGAGTTCCAAACATATCCAAACACAACGAAAAAGAAAATAGTTCAACATCACACGATACAATAACAATCAAATAAGCCCCACAAGCGGCTTCTTCACGGCAATCACTCTTCATCGTGAGGGGGAAACGGGTTGAACATGGGAGGTGGGTTGTATTCAGTCCACCCACTTGCTGCTTCGGGATTCTGCACATGGTACTGAGAAGTGGTCATATATTCCCACATGGGCTGGTATCGTGCCATGTGGTACTGTGTGTAATCCCCAAACTGGTGAACATCCGAGCGGGTCCTATCAACCTCCGTCCTGATGTGAGACACCTCCGTCCTCATATGAGACATATCAGTATGTGTCTCGTCCACTTGGCGCCCAATTCGATACATCTCGTGCATCATTGGGTTGAAATCAAAAGGGCCAAGTGGTGGTGGTACCGCTCCCGCCGCGTTCGCGTTACCCTCTTCCTCCTCGTTCTCTTCCTCAGCTTCGTCACCCTCTTCCTCCTGCACATTACCAACATAAATTCTGTTTTTGGTTACAATTTTAGCCCGAAACAAGTCATTCATCGTAACCATCTTCCAACCCACTGGTGGACTGCACTGTCGAGTCCCTGCCTGAGTCATAACACCCAAAGTCTTTGCTATTCTCGTAATGAAGTGGCCACAAACCATAGGCCCTGCGGCTTGTCGTCCAGATCCTTTCTCGTTCATATACTCAGCCAGTGCCCACGGGGCATTCACATACTTTTTAGGGTCCCTTTTAGCGAAGAAATACAACAGCCACAAATCATCAATATAAACTTTATCCTGATGCTGAAAACGGTGCAAGAATGAATTGGAGATTCCTTTTTCAAGCACTCTTAATATTGGATCCGTGAGATTGTTCGCTTTATTGGTGGAGGCATGAGGCCTATGTCCGGACAAATCAAACCACACTTCATTTTTTCTACTCCGGATTGCATTCCAATTCCAACTTCCCTTAACAATATAATCCGCCATATTGGGTTTATCCAAATATTCCGCTTCAGTAAATAAACCCGTCAAAAACCCAAACTGTGGCAGGGTGACCTCATGAGCTTTCCCCCCCAACCTAAACTTGATTATCTTCGCATCGTAAACCTCTTTACTACTGTCCGGGACCGGGTCAACTGTCAAGGTGGAGTAAAACTCGAGACACAGTTCTCGGTAAATGCTCTCTCGGACACTGAATGCTTTCTTCCATACTTCCACCTCAAAAGGTGTCGCTCCAGTCCCTTTTACAAACCGAGTAATCAGGAATGGGTCCAATTCTGCAGTTATTTCCAAATGATCGAGCATACCCCATTCCAAAAACTTCGGGGGATGAACCGCTTTGTCCTGAAGTAAGGCCAAGTTGTTGTTAAACCTTATCTTCTCATTAGCCGTACACCCTGTCCATTTGAGCCAAGGGTGCGTTTCCTGTCGCATCACCATGGATTCAGTGGATGGAACCGGTGGGCGGGTCACTCGGTGGGATGTGGATGATTCTACCACTTCCGGTTCCTCCACCGCTTGACGTTTCCCCTACAAAACAAACAAAAACAAAAACAAAAACAAACTACATTTGTTAGACTAAAAGAAACAAAATAACAAAAACTACTCTTTTTTTTTTTTTTTATATCTGTCAGGTCTGAGGGCCTTCTTGCGCCGCAACTACTTCCTCTTGCGGCGCAAGTGGGTGTTTTCTGGGCGATATTCTGCAGCAACATGGCAAACCCGACACAACCGAATTCACACACTAATAATACGAAAACTATGCTAAGTAATGATATCTCCTATCTAATTAACTAACTAAAACTCTAAGGAACCCTAATGCAACTTTTCCCCCAAATCAATTGCAAATCAAGAACCCTAATTAAACTAAAAGAAATTAAGAAATCAAAAGTAATAAACAACATACCGATCTTCCCATGTCGTTAATTGATTGATTTTGAAAAGATGAGAATGGAAAATCGAATTGAAAAACGAGTGTGTGTTTTCTTGTTTATCTTGCGCCGCTAGTGTGGTAGAAAAGAAAAGAAAAGTGGATCGGTTGAGGGTTTTAAAAGATAAGGTAAATATTTGGTTTTTTTTTTTTTTTTATTTTTTTTTTTTTATACACCTGATGGTCTTGCGGCGCAACTTAATGGTCCTGCGGCGCAACTGGATGACACCCAAATTACTACCAGCCTCGGATCAGGACTTGCGGCGCAAGTCCCCCCTCTTGCGGCGCAAGAAGGGTGCTACAGCAGGAATTTTCGTTTTACTTACTAAATTACTTAAACACTTAAACTAAACTAAAACTAGTTAACTCCTAAATTACTAAAACAACTAAAAACAGCAAAAGTAATCAAGATAAGAGAAAATAAAAGAGAAATGATACAACAAACCGGGGTTTAATCCGAAAGTGCTCGTTTTTTTCTCGAGTCATTAGCTTGACTCCTCGTTGTGCCGAGAACCTAGAACGGGTAAAACCCATCCTCCAATGTCATACCGTTCTCCTCATCTTCCTCACGATAAAGTTTGACTCTTTGACCATTAACGATAAATGATCCGCCATCATCCGTTTCTAGCTCCACATATCCACCCGAAAATACCCGTCTTACCAAATACGGACCCGTCCACTTTGATCTCAACTTAGGTGCCTTAAACTTGTATTTCGATTGGAACAGAAGCACCTTATCTCCTTCCTTAAACTCTTTCCGCCGAATTTTTAAGTCGTGAACCATCTTCGTTCTCGCCTTATAAAGAGCGGAATTCTCGTACGCGTTCCATCTTAACTCGTCTAACTCATGGAGTTGTAGAAATCTGGTTTCGCCACTAGCTATTAAATCCATGCTACACTCTTTAAGCGCCCAATACGCCTTATGCTCTATCTCCATGGGCAAATGACACGTTTTCCCATATAGCATCTTGAACGGGGTGGTCCCAATCGGAGTCTTGTAAGCGGTCCTAAACGCCCATAATGCTTCATCCAATTTCTTTGACCATAAAGACGGGTTGTTGTTGACCGTCTTTTCCAAAATCCGTTTAATCGCCCGATTAGTGTTTTCGACTTGCCCACTTGTTTGAGGGTGGTAGGAAGTCGAAAACCGGTGTTGTACCCCATATTTCTTCAAAACTTTCTCCATTTGGGCGTTTGCAAAATGGGTTCCCCGATCACTTATCAACGCTTTTGGCATGCCAAACCTACAAAATAAACTTCGTAAAAAGTCAATAACAACGTTAGCATTATTAGTAGGTAGTGCCTTTGCCTCGACCCATTTAGATACATAATCCACCGCCACCAAAATGTAGACATTTCTGTTCGACGGTTTAAACGGCCCCATGAAATCAATTCCCCAAATGTCAAAAACCTCGCACACTTGTATACTTTGTTGCGGCATCTCATCGCGTTTTGTAACCGTACCTTGCCTTTGACACGAATCACATGTCCTCACTAAGGTGTGTGCCTCTTTAAAAATAGTGGGCCAATAGAAACCCGCATCAAACACCTTCTTTCCCGTCACGGATGGACCATAATGCCCTCCCGTTGGACCATGGTGACATTCATCGAGAATTCGCCTCGTATCGGCTCCATAAACACACCTTCTCACCATGCCATCGGC
This sequence comes from Senecio squalidus, assembly GCA_910822075.1. Taxonomy (NCBI): domain Eukaryota; kingdom Viridiplantae; phylum Streptophyta; class Magnoliopsida; order Asterales; family Asteraceae; genus Senecio; species Senecio squalidus. The sequence goes on along the minus strand of CAJVGC010000582.1, from coordinate 47,327,955 downwards.
ACACATCCTAAACAGAAATGGCTCCTCCCAAAAATAGTACTTGGCATCCGAGTATAACTTTTTCCGTTGTTGATAAGTAAGCAATCTACTAACAACTCCACCCGCTAAATAATTGGCTATGTCGGCGTACCAAGGACCCCGTTCACCAAACGCTTTTCCAACAAATGCCAACCTTTCATCCGGAAAGGTGTCTCGAATATCCTCCTCATTCAAAGCTCCAAGACTCGGATTCTCCAAACGGCTCAAATGATCCGCCGCCACATTTTCTCTACCCCTCTTGTCTTGAATCTCCACATCAAATTCTTGAAGTAATAATATCCACCTAATCAATCTCGGCTTCGCATCTAACTTTGAAAACAGAAACTTCAAGGCCGAGTGATCCGTGAACACTACCGTCTTACTCAATACCAAATATGATCTAAATTTATCGAAGGCAAACACCACTGCTAGTAACTCCTTCTCGGTAGTAGTGTAATTTTGCTGAGCTTCATTTAGAGTCTTGCTAGCAAAATAAATGGGTCGAAAGTGTTTGTCAATTCGTTGACCCAATACCGCCCCCACCGCAAAGTTGCTAGCATCACACATCAACTCAAAGGGAAGATCCCAATTTGGCGAGACTAGAATGGGTGTGTTCGTCAATCTTTCCTTCAACAATTCAAATGCCTTAATACAATCCTCCGAAAATTCGAACTTCGTATCCTTCTCTAACAAACGGGTCATCGGCCTAGTTATCTTTGAAAAGTCCTTAATAAACCGCCTATAAAACCCCGCGTGTCCTAGAAAGCTTCTAACTGATTTCTCGTTCGTTGGAGGTGGTAACTTTGCTATAACTTCAATCTTTGCTCTATCCACCTCAATTCCCGCCTTAGAAATTTTATGCCCCAATACTATTCCTTCCTTCACCATGAAATGGCATTTTTCCCAATTAAGCACCAAGTTTGTTTCTTCACACCGTGCTAGCATCTTATCTAAACTTTCCAAACATCCATCAAATGAACTCCCATATACCGAAAAATCGTCCATAAAAACTTCCATGGAGTTCTCTACCATATTCTGAAAAATCGCCATCATACACCTCTGAAATGTTCCCGGTGCATTACACAACCCGAATGGCATCCGTCTATAAGCAAAGGTACCGAAAGGACAAGTAAATGTTGTTTTCTCTTGGTCCTCGGGATCAATTGGAATTTGAAAATAACCCGAGAAACCATCGAGAAAACAATAAAACTCGTTTTCCGCCAACCTTTCTATCATTTGATCCATAAATGGTAATGGAAAATGATCCTTTCGGGTTGCCTCATTTAACCTCCTATAATCGATGCAAACCCTCCAGCCCGTCACTGTTCTAGTTGGAACCAATTCATTTTTCTCGTTTAACACAACCGTCATCCCTCCTTTCTTGGGCACACAATGGACCGGACTAACCCAAGGGCTATCCGCTATTGGGTAAATAATACCTGCATCCAAGAGTTTAACAATTTCCTTTTTGACCACATCTTGCATATTCGGGTTAAGTCTCCGTTGTCGTTGGACAACGGGTTTTACATCATCTAAAAAGTTGATTTTATGTTTACAAAAATCAGAACTTATACCCGGAATATCAGAAATGCGCCAAGCGAAAGCCTTTTTATGGCTTTTAAGGACCGTTAGTAATTTAACCTTCTCGTCTTCCGAAAGTGAAGACGAGATAATAATTGGGAGACTAGAATTACCCTCTAGAAATGCATACTCTAGATGTTCCGGTAATTGCTTAAGTTCCAAATCCTTCGGGGGATCTTCAATGGATGTCTTGATCCTCGCCCCGTCGTTAACTACCAACTCCTTCACTTCATTCGAGCTTTCCTCTTCATTCGCCTCTTCTTTAACAATGGAATTCAGCATTTCCATTTCCGCTTCCTCTTCCAAAATGCCTTCCCAATCGAGGTCATAATCTGCTTCATCTATAACATCAATTCTAAAACAAGATTCATCAGTAGAATAAGAATGTTTCATTGCTTGATTTAGAGAAAATGTTGCCCTTTCATCACCCAAACCCAAAGAAATTTCGGTATCCCGAACCCGGATGATAGCATCCGCGGTGTTCAAAAATGGTCTACCCAAAATGAGAGGAACTTTTTCATCCTCCTCCATCTCGAGAATTACAAAATCCACGGGATATAAAAATTCTCCAACCCGTATAAGCATATTTTCGGCAATACCCAATGGATATTGATAAGATCGATCGGCCAATCTTATGCTCATACGTGTTGGTGTTAAAGCATTTGAAGACAGTTTAGTGTAAATAGAGTTGGGCATTAAGTTAATGCTTGCCCCTAAGTCCGCTAATGCACTAAAAGTAATTGTATCGTTAAAAGTGCAAGTCAATAGAAAACTTCCTGGGTCTTCAAGTTTCGGTGGGATAGACCTCTTCACAATCGCCGAACATTCGGCATTTAGAAACGCGGTGATTTTCTCCATGTAATCACCTTTCCCGCTCACTAGCTCCTTCATGAACTTAGCATAATTCGGCATACCTGCAATAAGATCAACTAAAGGAACATTAATCTTAACAGTTTTCATTAACTCGATGAATTTACCGTATTGTTCCTTTTTCTTTTCTTTTCGAAGTCTATGCGGATATGGGATATGTGGCTTGTATGGCCCTTTTGTTTCGATTTCCAGCTCTTTTTCTTTGTTAGCCCCCATTGGTTCCTTCCCAGGTCTCGACTCCATTTCTATCTCTTCCTCGTCGTCAGAATCACTGTCAACGGGTTCCCGGTTCTGTACCTGAGCATGTTGCGGCGCAAGTACTCCATGTTGCGGCGCAACTGGTTGGTCGTCAACAATTGGGTCAGCTTCTGAGGACGTGTTGCGGCGCAAGTGCTCCTTGTTGCGGCGCAACAAGGCACTTTCAGCTGAATTTCCCGTTTTGTCCTTGTTCCGCACCAATTCTCGATTCCCCCCATACTTAGGTCCAGACCTAGTCTCCACAACGTTTACATGTTCATCACGATTATTTGGTGGTACATACTTCGACCCTTGGTTCGATGATCCTCCGGTGTTGTTTTGGTTTTGCCTCGGGTTTGGTTGGGTTGAACTTGGCATTTGACCCGTTGGTCGGTTTGAGAATTTTTCACTTAATCTTTCAAATTTTCGCTCCAAGTCTTGAATGTTAGCTTGGGTGTTCCTTTGGCTTTGCTCCCATTTTGCGGTGAATCCTTTCATTGAGTTAGCCATTAGATCGTTTGTTGCCTTTTGGGAATAAACAAACTCCTTCATCATTTCCTCAAAATTCTGCTCGGTTTGCTCCTCCTTTTGTTTCGATTGGTTGGGTTGAAAACGTGCCTCATTTCTGTTCCCCCGATTCTGATTTCCATACCCACTATTCCCCCGGTTTTGATACCCGTAGTTGGCATAGTTTGCTTCCTCAGTTTTCGGCTCACAATCATCCGTGTAGTGAGGTCCCCCACATTTCCCGCAACCATTCTTCACTAAGTGGACATCTTTTTCCAAACGACCCATTCGGTTTTTCATTTCATCACCCAAAGCTTTAATCTCGTTCACCACTTCCTTGTTGCTACCACTACTTCCCCCTTCTTCTACTTGGTTCACCGTTCCTCTAACTCTCCTATTCCTAGTAACCCGATCCCTAGCAATTCGGGCTTGAACTTGGTCTTCCATCATTCGGTGCGCCTCGTTTGGTGACTTGTATAAGAAACTGCCACCACCCGCTAAGTCCAAGTCGTGTTGAGAACGACTATCCAAACTGTAGTAGAAGATATCAATAACTTCATCTTTATCCAAATCATGCCCATGGCAATTCCTCAACAACTCCTTAAGCCTAATCCAAGCATCCGTTATGGTCTCGTTATCCCATTGTTGAAAAGAACGGATTTGGTTCAATAGCTTCCTACGCAGAATGGGAGGGAAAAATCTCGTCACAAAAATCTCCCTCATATCTTCCCAAGTTTCAATTGTACCCGGCTCTAGTTCATTAAACCACGTTTTCGCCTCTCCCGTGAGAGACGATGGAAACAAACTTAGCATAACGCTTCCTCTTGACCCGCTCCATATCGGAACATTTTGCATACCTCCATGTAATGCGCCACATGCTTGTGCGGGTCGGACTTGAAATGTCCATCAAAAGTACTATCTTGAATCATTTTTAAATGATGCCTTTTAACGGAAAAATCGACCCCCAAGTCCGGTGCTACAATGGCCGACCCATTCGTTTGTGGTACTACCCTATTCCTATTGATCATCGGTATGTCAAAAGGATGGGGTGGGTCAATAATTCGCCCACCATTGGCTCCGCCTTCTTCCCCATTTCCTGCCATTTCTTCTTCAAAAACAACTTCCACTTCCTCCTCGGAAGATTCGCTTTCACTATAAACTACCGACGCGACTGCTCCTAAACCTCGTTTCCTCAAAAGTTTTTCCGGATCCGAAAGAGGACTTTGCACTTGTTTCCCTTGGGATCTCGTGTACATCCACAATCAATAATCCTGAAAATCACAAAACAACAAAACAAATACCCGTGAAAAATATTCAAACAAGTAATCAAACAATAAACTAAAAACTTCAACTAAATCAAGTCCCCGGCAGCGGCGCCAAAAACTTGATGCGAAAAATCTAGTTTTCCGAAAATTAACCTTTACTAGATTACGACACGGGCAGTGTACCCTTGTCAGTTGTAAAATAGTATTAGCAAATATCGGGTTCGAACACAGGGACTATTTATAGTTGAAAATATTAGTTTATAAAAACGCGTAACAAGTAACAAGTTGGTTTTAGTCTTAGTGAAGACTTGCTTATAATAACAGTAAAAATATTTAAGATTTCAAATATGGATAAAAGACGCTTGCTTGGACCGTTAATGAATATGTGTTATTTCTTAGGTGTGAAAATATCGATAAACTTCTAATGTAAAATCCTAAGTTCCTTTCGAATACCGGATTTCTCCAATTACCTAACCATGCAACGATTCCTTTCGAATACCGTTAACACCTCAAGTAATTGTGCATAAAGTTTCAAGCCGATATGTGAGAATTAATTTATAAGCTTCCTTTCGAATAGCTTACTAACTCCTAAACCGATTTCTCTTAATTTAGTAGCTAGCGTTTGTGTTAATATCTACTTGTAAAAATTGTTGTTAATGATTCCTTTCGAATATCATTCACTTATAATCAACTAAAGACCGGCCGATTAATTCGTTCCTATTTTAGTAAAAATTACGGATTCCTTTCGAATACCCGTTTTTAGATTACCAAACAAGAGTATAAACAATTTTAGCAAGATAATTAAGTTATTAACCCAAACGGATCCCCAATTAACCTCTACACATCAATCGATTTTCAAACCCAAAACCTAACACATAAACATCACATAATCCAAGCAAACGTATTAAGAAATTAGCTACTCATAATTGTAACAAACACAATCAAATTCGTAAAAGACATAATTCAAATTGTAAATAAAATGATAAAAGATTCAATACCAAAAGCTGGAAAATTGATTCCAAATATCCGAAATTAGCAAAGCGGAAAATTTAAGTAACGATTGTTCAATGGAAAATAACGATTATGAAATTGTTCTTGATCTCTCTTGCTAATTGATACTCCCAAGACTGATGATATGATGATAATGATGATGTAATTGTGTAGAAAAACGTTCATAAGTAATACCCCACTAACTCTTTGGGTTCCCACTTAATTAGGATTAAAGAAACAATTTTGTAACTGCCAGCAGCATGTCTTGCGCCGCAACTACTCGTCTTGCGCCGCAAGTCAATAAATTGTTTTGCCAGATACGTGAGTCTCTTGCGCCGCAATTCATGCGTCTTGCGCCGCAACTGGACTTCAGCAAGCTCCATAAACTTTGTGTCAACTATTTGCGCCGCAATTGTATTACTTGCGCCGCAGGATTAGACCAATTGATTCCCGACTTGTTTTGCTTAGCTCCTTTTGGTCCCAAATCACCTCCAATAACTCCAAACATAACTAAAACCTATAAAACACACTTTACACAAAATATAAGCAATACGGGGTCTATCCATTACGTTTGGGACACAAAACATAACAAATATCGCTATGAAATACTCGTATAAATGAGCGATATCAGGGATCATCCGGATTTAAGCTTTGAGTGGTATACATCACAAAGGAAGAAATTACAACTTAAATTAAAGAATGAAGCACAAAGAATTCATTGTTTTGAAGATGAAATCAAGTTTTTGAAGACAAGCATCCATTTTTATCGTTTTGTAATCCGTGTAATGTTTGGAATGATGGTAATGTTATGTTTGAAGTGAAATATTGTTGTTCCCTTATCCTGTTTTGTTCTTTTTTCTGGTTTTCTGTTTTGTTCCCTTTAATGTATCAATGGAATGTTATGATAAGTTTTTTCCAATTATGTTTTTCCTGTTTTGTTCCCTTTTTCTACTTTGTTGTTTGTAACGTTTTAGCAAAATCTGTTTACAAAAGGCCACTTTATTATAACTAACAGGAATACAAGTAGGGAATACAAGTACATAAACATGAAGACACGAACATGATGACAGGAACACAAACGAAGCTTGACAGAAGTCAAAAGACAAGACACAAACAGTAGTGGCCAAATGGACAACTTCCTGCACCTAGTGCAGTTATTTGATCACGAAAGTTAAACGTGGTCCATATGGTTTTTCACCAGTGACTTGGTAAACATCAGCACAACACCATAACGCAATCCATTAAACCACTTGAATTTCTTCCACTTTGCATTCATGACAACATGACTTGGTGGTACGTGAAGCCTTCTATCATAATTCTTGATTAGAGGAAGTTCATGTTGAAATCATGTGGATGGAAAGTGACTTGGCAATCTTCATAGGAAATAAGGTTATGGTCCCTAACAAATGCACCTGGGATGGTCTAGAAAAGTGACAGAGGTTAGTATTAAGTTAGTAGAAAGCAGTCTAAATTACCACAAAGATAGAAACTTACCACCCTCCCTCCTTTCACCTTGTACCGTTTCAGTGTTATAACAAAGTTGTTCTGTTATTCCCCATCACTTTCATCAGAAGAGTTCATTACTACATCTTCCACATCACTTAGTTTGGAAGAGTTACTTGACAACTCCACAACAGGCACATTTGGAACATCCGATACATTTGGAACAACAGGCATTTCACCATCACTTTCAGAAGAAGACATTTTTTTAGTAGTTTGCAAGTGTGGTTTACATGCTTCAAAAGCTTCAATTTATATCCAAAAAACTGAAGTTGTAACCATTTGGTATGGTCAAATGCATTCAATTTATTTCCTGTTTGATGATAAGTTTGATTGATGGAAGTATATATTCAAGTAGGTTGCATGCTTAAGTCTTCTGTTTAAGTAGCTTTCTACATAGACTTAGACCAAGTATGTGGTGTATTTGGAAGAGCACAAGAATCAAGGATAGTAAATATCTTCAACCACCTTGCAGAAAATTAAGTCCTTTGTCTTCTGGGTTGATCTTAACTCTTGAACTCTTATGACCATTTGCACATTGATATCATTGATATGACCATTTGCTCACTAAAAGTCAAACACAATAAACAAGAAGTTTAACGCACCATTTCAAAGTAAAGATACCATTTAAACACACCCTTGCACTATTATCACTTGTATCCATACAGAAAAGAAACTATTTAAACACACCATATACAGCAAAACAATGGAAAAGTTAAACATAAGATCCATACATTAAATTAAACATACTAAGAACTATATTCATACATAAAAGACAACATAAAAGATCTCAATATGAAATTAAACACAACAGACATGTCTTTCGGTACCATAGAAAACATCCTACAAGTTAAACACAACAAACATCCATACAATCAAATTGGAAATGGGTTATCACTTGTACCAGCACCATCTTGGTTCACCTTCTTCATTTTTGCAATTCTTTTAGAAGGCTTTCTCATATTTGGTTTCTTGTAACCAATCCAAAACTTGTCATACCTTGCTTGAATTTCAGCTTGAGTTGGTTCACTAACTTCTTTCCTTATATCTTCAAATGCCTCTGCTAGCCTTGTTGCAATGAAGTTCTTTGTATACTCACTTTCATTCTGTTGTGTATCAACATTTTCTTTCTAAATGGAAATGAGCTTCTTAGACCTTACTTCATCAAAGATTGGGACCTCTTCAACTTGCTCAGACACGACCTCCTCATTCCCTATTTCATCAAAGATTGGGACCTGTTGAACCTCAAGCTTCACCTCAAATAGATTATGGGACCTGTTGAACCTCAAGCTTCACCTCAAATAGATTATCTTGATTGAGCTGCATAAGAATTACATTAATATACTGCATACAATCCATCACAATAAAAAATAAAACAAAGTAAGACACATACCATTGGGAACTCATTATCCATCTCATTATCACCATTAACCATCTCATTATCACCATTCACCATCTCATTAACCATTTCTCCAACACCTCTACCCCCTCTCCCACCTCTACCTCCTCTTCAACCTCTATCACCCTTCCCACTAGTTTGAACTTCTGTTTGAGTACTTGTTTGAGTACCTGTTTGACCTCCACCTCTTCTTTTGTTTACCCTTCTGTTACTAGGGTGTTCAATTAGTGGTCTTCCTCTTTTAGCTGGAACCTTAGGTGGTGGAAGAACCTTCTCCTTTGTACATGTCTTTTTATGGTGACCAGTTTATTGACAGTTTTTACAAGTCATTTTTCTTGGAGGTCTTGAAATCCAATCCTGAGTTTTTGTTCTATCTTTCTTTCTTTTCACTGATGTCCTACCACGCATTTTCCACTGCATCACAATCGATCCTTGTTCTGAAAAAATCCCTTGGCCATGTGTGTGGTTGTTTGTTCATCAAGTAATTGAATGCCCCAAGATTAGCAATTCTTATTAATTCCATCACAACATCAAATCTTTGAGTAGTTGATGCCTTAGAGGCTGACAAAACAGGTTTCTAAACTCAACACCATTGAACACTTTCCTGAAGTTTGCATAAATGTTCCTTGCACATAACATGTGTTCTGCATTTGGCAGTATTCTTCTAACAGCTATCGCAAGCCCCTGCTCAAATGATGAATATTTTATTAAAAATTACTGAAAAAACATGAAACATATTTGGTAAATAAATATATTTTTACCTTGTGTCCATCGAAATGACTGATATACCATCCCTTGCATTCAAATCCAGATCATGGTTGATATACCTCATGAACCATGTCCAGTTATCAATGTTCTCAACATCAACTACAACCCATGCTATGGTATATATTTGATTGTTGCCATCTCTTCCCACTGCAGACAATAACTCACCTTGACATAACCCTTTCAGAAAACATCCATAAAAACCAATTATTTTTCTACACCCTTCTTTCCAACCAATTTTCATTTCATGGAAGCATACATAGTATCTATAAAATAGTTGTGACCCATCTGGTTGTACATGAACACCCATCTCAATAGTGGTGCCTGGATTTGTTGCTTTCAGTTCTGCTGCATAATCCCACAGTTCACCATATTGATGATTGACACTTTGTCTCAGATGATACTTAGCCAATCCTTTTGCCCTCCTGCACTGGCCATATGATACTTTTACCCTATACTTCTTCCTTACAAGCTCTTGCAACTGACCAATCTTCATCTCATGATAAGCTCTTATCTTGTCTTCATACTATTCTGCAATCCATCTAGAACTAATGAATGTTCCCATGTAGAATTGTCTTGTACAATGATAGTCACCTTTTAAAGATCTAATATGCCAAGAGTTCTCATCTTTCATCTTCACTGCCCTAATATAAAAAGGGCATTTCTCATTGATATATGGATTCCCATGGCATGTCATTTTTTTCTTTCTAGTTTTCTCAGCAAAACCACACCTAACTATCATTTTAGTTCTGTCACTCTTCTCAAACCAAAGTTGAAACCTATTTGCCACAACATAAAAAATAAGACTGTCTTTTAACTGATGCACTCTCATACCTTTCACGGCTTCTTCAACCTCCGATGTGTATTTGTATTATGAATTGGGAACTTGTTATCATGTTTGACATAGTCTTTGTATGAATTTGGCAAGTCTTGATCAACATTAACTTTTGGTTCCTTAATGTATTGCATCTCCTTTGGTCTATCATCAACTTTTAAATAAGTACAATCAACAACAACAGGTTCCTCGTCATCACTTTCATTGGGAAATATCAAATTTATGTCAATCTTATTACTATTATTCATCCTCAAACTCTGCCTTTTCAGTCTATCCTTTCTTAACTCCTCCTCACAGTCAGACAAATGATATAAAGAAGCAACATCACTATTATCATCATTAATCCAGTCATGACCACAATCATCTGAAAAATGATGATTTTGTGAATTCATGGATATGACCTCAACATCATTAAAATCATTATCATTAAACTCTTCTACTATCTTTGTCAAGTACATATCTATTCTACCAGTATTGTCTTTTGAACATTGAATAAAAGAGACATAATTATCATCACTTACAACGAGACTAACACCTTCAGTGGATAGTTTCCCAGGTGCACAATAGAACATGTCTACGAAATTAGTGAAAGTCATCTCCTTTAGCCACATAAACAAACGTCTACAGTCGAAATCAATGATATCAATATCGCAAAAAGTATCCATCTTCCCATCTACATACCTCCTTGGGATACCTTCAAAATGACCATCAAATTAAACATACATTGTATTTATTATCGGTGAATTCATTCTTGATTTGGGTGTAATTTGATTTTAGGGTTCTACTGGATTTGGGTGTAATTTAATTTTAGGGTTCGGTTCTTCTGGATTTGGGTGTAATTTGATTTTAGGGTTTCAATGATTTTGGTGAAACATAAGTGAAAGACGGGTCAACAAAAGTCAAACATAAAAAAATTACCGGTTACCTTATGGTAACCTTTACTTAACTCGATTGTAAAATAAAAGGAACTTGAGTCCTTTAATAGCAAATTAAAAAGTTTGGGAACTTTAATAGATAACATGTATAAGTTTTATGTCTTTTTATACGTTTTGCCCTTTAGATTATTCAAATTTTTATATTTATTCGCGTTTTGAGATTTTACACCTAATTTGAGTTTTGGGTCAAATTGATAAAAAAATTATGACATTCAAATTAATCGACCTGAAAACATATGTGTTTAGTTAGAGAAAATTATCAAGTTTTCTAGAATAATTTCAAAGGAAAACTAGAAAAGAAAAAAAAAAGTTCAAACTGATTTTTCTCAAAAAGAATAAAAACAAAAACTCCATTTAACAATCAATAGTAAAATTTTGGAAACTTCTTTTAATTCTTTCCAAAATTTCCTTTTCATTTTTCTCTAACAAAATAAGAAACATTTTTTTTTTATCTAAACACATTTTTCATAGCTTTTATTGGTTTTCTAGAGAATAAAAATATATTTCAATTTTATGAAAAATGGAGACGAGAAACTTGGAAAAAAAATCGTCAACTAAACACAATTATTTAGCTTCCTTAATTTTTATATCCTAATTGTTTAAGTATTACGTATGATGTTAGCCTAAACACAATTGTGTATATACTTTATCTGTTTATCGGTCCAAATATGAGTATACACAGGGCTGATAAACTGTTTTTTTCTATTGTGTGACAAACTCTGAAAACAACTTTAATAATCATTTTCAAATGATCAAGTCATAACGAGCTTAAATTTGCGGATTATAAACATAAACACTTTGTTTCGATCTGTTTGTATAGATGCTTGATAGATTCCAAGATCTTGCTAAAGATTTTGTTTTGCACATCCATTATCTGGAAAAATATAGCAAAACATGATTACATGACTCATTGTTCACATAACATTACTTTACAAATTATATTTTTCACCTTAGGCTATCGAAACATATTAATCAACACCGTTCATGATATAAATGCCAACATAAAATATGAGATAACGCTAACCAAATTATAATACGATACAAGCTCCATTTAGAGATATGTTTCTGATATAGTTTACACAAAAGGCCTGTTGTATACTGCATATCATTTCCTTTGTCAAAAATCTTAAAAATACTAACTATTTAAATTGGCTATATAATGCATCGTCGTCTTTTTAGTTTCTTGTGTTAAGGAGCATCCGTAGCACACTTTTCATTTCTGGTCTTGCTTCAGGGGAGATACTTACACATGCCAAAGCAACCTTTAGGACAGATAACATTTGGTCCTTAATGGCGGGTGATGTCCTACTCACAGTGGCGTCAAGTATTTGATCAGCGTTGTGTTGTTGCATCGACTTACCAGACACCCACTTGGCTAATTCTGACCCTTCACTGACCGCTGGCTTTCCCGTCAACAGTTCTAGCAAAATCACACCAAAACTGTACACATTTCCAGACGTCGTAACCCTCATCGTGTAGGCATACTCTGAAACCCAAAAGCACGATTGTAGGTTAGGATTTAAACCTTAAAGGACAAAAAAGAGCATAAACTCGACTACTTTTATACCCTATGATCGACATATGAAAGAAGAAACATACCTGGAGGAACATAACCCACAGAACCAGCAACAGCGGAAAGATTGTTTGTGCTCTTTGAAGGATCTGTCACTTTAGAAAGCTCTATGTCTCCAATTTGAGGCTCGTTCAAGGACTTAAGCATAACGTTTTTACTAGAAAGATCAAGAAGGGTGATTGGACAGGAGGGGCATGTATGGAGAAAAGCCAACCCATTCGCAACGCCTAATGCTATACTATACCTGTTGGTCCAATCTAAACCGGTCTCCAAGCTTCCATGAAGAACATCGAAAAGAGTCCCCTTCTCACTGAATTCATAAAAGAGATACGCATTGTCTGTAGTTAACACATACGCAAGAGGAATCATAACACTTGAATTTCTCAACCTCCCAAGCGTTTCTATTTCGTGTTCAAACAAATCATGGCTACCAAGTTGGAATATTTTGTCACTCGAGTTAAGCTTCTTGACAAAAAAACACTTACCCGATGGCATGGTAGCCTTGTAATAAGTAGAGAACCTCGTCTTTATAACAATGTTAGAGGGATAACCCACAGCCTCCATCGCCTTGGTGAAGTCAAGATTCGTTCTATGAATCACATTTAAAGTCAACAAATTGCCTTTGACGACCTCTTCCGGCTGCTTCCAAGAATTTGTTACCTCGTCATTCACCTTATGAATTCGTCTAGAGACTATAAGGGACACAAGTACAACTATCATAAGGGCAACAACAGCTCCTGTGGAAGCTACGACGATTCCCACAGATACGGACTTTTCATTTTTTCTCACAGGTGTCGAGGGGCTTGATGTCCTATTTATCAAATTTTTATTTCCATCTACGGACAAGATAACATTAGGACGAAACTGAGGGATAAAACCTGTAAGCATATTGTTGGAAAGTAGTATCTGTGTCAAGCTTGCCATTCCACCCATAAAACTTGGAATATCACCCGAGAATCTGTTATTTGTCAGATCCAAAATTTCAAGTTGTTGTAATCTTGAGAGAACTGCGGGTATTGACCCTTGAAAGTTGTTGTGACTGAGATTTAGAGAAATCTGCAAGTTAGTGGGTAGTGACCTTACGACACCTCCAAGACGATTCTTTCCAAGTTGAAGCTCCAACAATGAATCCATGCTGCCAAAGGAATCAGGAAGTTCACCACTCAGATTGTTGACTTGTAAGTCGAGGTTACTGAGATTCCGTAAGCTTGAAAGTGATGATGGGATGGAACCACTCAGTGAATTCCAACTCATATTTAGTTTCCCAAGAATAGCTAAACGACTTATTTCATTTGGAATCACTCCAGATAAATTGTTGTGCTGAAGTTGAAAAACCTGCAGTCTTCCAAGATCACCCAACTCAGGTGGAACAATGCCGTCCAGATTATTATATGATAAATCCAAAAGAGACAAATTCTTGTATAATCCCAGCTCAGGAGGAATCGTCCCACTTAATTTGTTGTGATCAACTTCTAAATAAGCTAATGATGGAACATCACTCCCAAACGACCACGATGGTATTGAACCTCTCAGCTGATTGCTACCCAGCCTCAACCTAACCAATGTTGTGGATACATTGGAAGGTATAGAACCCTCTAAATCATTAAATGACAAATCAACCGTTTGCAAATTCGCATGGGACAAAAGGTCATCTGGAATTGAACCATTTAACTTATTGTAACTCAAGTCTAGATTACTAAGATAGCTAGTAATTCCAAATGGGATTGAACCAGTAAAACTGTTTTGATTCGCAGCAAAACGCTTTAGAGTAGTGATTGTGGAAACTGAGCGAGGAATTTCACCTGTGAGGTAATTGGCAGAGAGAAGTAAGAATTGTAATTTGGAGAGATCACCTATACGAGAAGGTATGTTCCCGACGAGTTGATTGCCACCAAGATCAAGCAGAGTAAGATTAGAATATTTAGTAATTTCATCAGGAATGTTACCCTTGAAAGAATTGAAAGAGAGTTGAAGCTCCACAAGAGGCGTCGAATTACCGCCACCACCTAGCTTAGTAGGAACAGACCCTGTGAAGCTATTGTTTCTAATGTTCAAACTCTGTAGCTCATTCAAAGCATCAAATGGCGAATTACTAGAGACGTCGTTGCTTAAAAAATTATAAGACAAGTCCAAAACATGTAAAGAAGAAGTCTGGAAAGTAGGCAAGGGTCCGGTCAATCTGTTCCTACTAAGGTTCAAAACATTTAGACCAGCAGCAGCACACGACGAAGAGATTAATAGTCGTGGGATTGAGGTGAGGTGATTGTTAGAAAGATCAAGAGATTCCAACGTTTGAATTTGGCAAACAAGAGATGACCAATAAGACTCATTAAGGTTGGAGATAGACAAGGACGAGAGAGAAAGCATGGAGATAGAGGAATTATGACACGAAACACCTTGCCAAGAACACGGGTTTTGTGAAGAATTCCATTTGGTGATTTGTAACACCTGATGTAAGTTGTTCATGGTGGTGAGTTGACTAGATGGTAACTGACACTCAACATATTCAATTATCAACATATAGTAGTAAAACAAGAAGGCTGTCTTTATGTATACATTAAACCTCGTCATTGTTAAGTGTTTCTGCTTCCCGGCCGAGGTTTTAAGCAACAGAGTTGTGGAATATTTGTGAATAACGTGTGGAAAATGCCACCCGTGGACCTGGAGAATTGACTAACGACTTTAAACAACCCATTTCTTGAATGTTTTAAATTATTGTTTATAGATGGAGATTGAGATAATGTTGTTGATTATTCATAAAAACAAAATAACTAACGTTTTAAAAAGCGCAATTGAAACTTAAAGTCCACAATTAAGTGTAAATGGTCGAATTTCAGTCGTAAACAACACATGATCGATAGAGATAACTGATTTCTATTTATTTACTAGGAAACATAAATAAATAGAATTTAAACCCCGAGGAATAAAAAAAACTCATCAACCACTCGTACATTTTCTGAAAAAAGATTTTTGAAAACTTTACGAAACTGTATTTTATATAACACCAAAGCAGTCATACACCAACAAAATGATTGGGTAACCAAGAAGAGAGCAATAGCAATTAGCATACCAATATGAACCAAGTAACCACCATCAACTGATTTGAACCGGTAGTGATGTGATCATCTCTAAGCATGGGAAATAGTAGCAAAAAAAGTAATCTGAAAAGATAAAAATACTAGTAGCATATGCCTGAAACGCAGCTCGATGATTGAAATCCATGATGACACAGAACAAATACAGGTGCATCATAAGAGGGAACAAAAGAATTCCTAATTTGGTGCAGAAAAGTGGATCTGAAATTTACATGAAATGCAAGCTAGTGCTCAAGGTGAAAAACATATTCAGTGAGACGCTGCAATTTGGAAGGGTCTATTTTCTGCTCTGTGACGACAACTTGTTTCTTCACAGTAAGCATTTGAGAAGCAGCATCCACATTCCATCCGTGTTGCAATACATCTGCATTTCACCTCACCATCAGTGAGAGTCAAGCACAACATGGTAAAAAAACAAAAGGAAAAACAGAGATATTGGTAAGATTCTGGCCCATCCTCCAATTGAATTTATTATCGTAGTGAACTTCTTACAGCATTTTCCACAATCATTTTAAAGATGGTTTGTAATAAAATGAAGTCATTTTTATTGTGCTTGTCATGTCAACAAGTGGCAATGGCTTCCTATGTACTTCGAGGGGAATGGACATAATAACACTTCTCCGTCCGTACTTGAAAAAAAAATTCAAACTATACAAGATGCATGTGTAATCATGTGAACTAAAGTGGTAGTAAGGTACTATCCGTGTATAATCAAATACAATATATATTTTGGCCAGTATGTTAAAATAATTATGTGATTATTCTACAAAATGTTTAAGAGTCAATTGTCAAGCGGTCTTGTTTTTCACCCAAAGAGAAACAACTAGACCAGTCTAGTACTATTTAAATTATGTTATGATGATGTTCATCACTACCGACTTTATCAGTTTCAAACATGATGATAATTCCAATCATAAAAGAATGATTGAAACATGAGGAAGTGGCCGAAAAAATGTTTTACTCGGTGCTACAGAGTTTAAAAAACTTTTGGGGTAGCGTAGAACTAAAACAAGTAAAACGTATAATCATTTTTTACATTTATTTGGAATGGCGAGAGTGAGATGCAAGAATCCTACGAATGAAATATACAAGATGACAACTTACAGTTTGTGGCATCATTCTCATTCATCCCCAAAAAGAGAGCAGTATCCTGAATACTTATAGTTGAATAAGCAGACATCAGTAGCTCTAGCATCCTTCTGGTGTATCTTTCTGCAAATGTTAATAAAAAAAACACATCAAGGTTAATCACAAAAAAGACCGTTCCACCAACCCCCATTAAACAATTTCAATTCAACTCCTAAATATTACATGTCATGTAGACCGACTCTCAAGTTTATTGCTATAACCATTATGTCTGAAGATTGACTAAAACGATCCAACAAAAATGTGTCCCAAAAAATTGACAATCCCATTTAAACATACAAACAATGCTATGAGTAAAAGGAGGCCAGCGCTAAAAGTGCAAAAGAATATATAATGATGCATAGTTAGCAGTTACAAGTTTGGCATCTGAAGTTGAGGGAAGAAACATGTACTCAATGTGTACTTCTTTTAGTAACTAAAAGCAGAATTTTCCATTTTCAAGGGACTGTGACATGAAAAGAAGCATTTTCAGACGGATAGACCAGACTAACTAGAAGAAAACCAAAAAACAATTTCTATGGTATGTTTGAAATATGAAAAGTGGTCATGTAAAAACCTGATAACCCTTGAATAAAACATGACATTATCATATAGTATCACTCACTCACTCGCCACAGTTACATCTTATAATGCCTTAACATACTTCAAATTGAACAGGAACTGACCTTAGTATGGGATTACCAACCATATAGATATACAACCCACGTATGTCATGTAAATATGCACATATATGTATAAGCCATCATCTATAAAAAAAAAAATGCACTATTACATATTTAGAAGATTATACAAACCTCAGATGTTGTATTCGATTTTCCTCTTTTAGGTAGGAAGATATATATTGATTAATTGATATTTCAATCTCCCTTCACTCGTTTTTTTGGCATGCAATACACTCGATATTTTATGTTATTATATTTTAAATGTCAAGTTTTGTTTACCTAGTGTGTTGTCATCTTTAAGCTCCCAATTAACACTCAATAGTGCATACAAATAGGAAAGCAATTCATGTGAGTATATGTGTTCAAAGTTCAAACAGTGTCACGCTTGCCACTCATTTGAAATCACGTCAAAACAGTAACCACTTAAAAGCTTGCCTGCAAAGGACGCAACAAAATCTTGAATCTCTGCACTCCAATTGAATCCACGAATGGCATCATAGACACCAGCATAATTCCGAGTCCATAAGTGCTGCCCAATTTTCCAGACTGCAGCAACTTCTGGACGGCTCTCCTTAATTGAGGAAGGTACAGACTTCCACAAAAACCGTGCACTATTTCTGTCAATTTTTCAAAAAACACAGATATAATCATTATAGACAATAAATATCTCACACCGATGGCGGTTCATAGTTGAATCAATATTGATTTACTTCTAAAAACACAGGTAAAACTTACAGATCATTGAGGTAAATGTGACCGAGAAGATGAACAGCATACGGCCATTCGTCTTGAAACGGAACGCCTTGTGAAGCAGTCTATATAACAGTAAAACTGAATTAGGGTTTCGATTCTAACCTAAAAAAACACAAAATTGGTGGTAGTAAAAAAAACTTAGAAAAACCTGAAGCATAAGGTGATCGCAGATATCAGCGATTTTGTCGTACGATCTTGAACCCATTGCGTCTGTAAGATTTGAGAAATCCATTCTACCCTCCTCTGTTTCCTTGCAACAATGTGCTCTGTGAGTTTTCTTATCGTTAAAACAGAAAAACCCCAAATTTGACAAACTCTTACTGGGCCTGAGTTGCTTAGAAAGTCACAATAATTCTCCGGATAACTCACTTAGGGCTTCTGTTCAAGATGATCTAGCATTTTTCATAGCCTTTTTTTCAAATCCAAATAACCTATCCAATCCAAATTTGGTTTGGTTTAACCAGGTCAGGTTAAATGGGTCAAATCGAAATAGCCCAAAACTTATATGATTCACATACTAGATCATGATTCCACCATCATCTAGTTGATAACTATACATTTAGAGTATTCATCTTAGCTTAAATATAATATCTTGTCAATATTGGTATCAGAGCTGGATTTCAATTCAATTTGATATTCAGTTCATCAAGTGATAGCGAGGTAATTTTGAGGTGTTTAGTTGAATCGTTAAGGTTTAGTAGTTAAGTTCAACATTTCGCTAAATTTAGGATTTGAATTTTGGCGGTAAAAACTGTTACATAGTGTAATAATCTAGTTTTTTAATTAGCTGTGAATTTGAGCAATTAAGTGTGATTCGAGTGTTTGTTTGGTATCAAATTTGAAGTTTGCAAACATTTAGAGTGATTTTGAAGAATTCATCATTTACAGAGCATGGGAGCTCCAGTGACGAATTATGATAATGAGACTGGTTCAGATGGTAGACCTCCTAAACTACTACCTAGAGCTGATTTCATGATGTGGAAATTGCGGTTCAAAGCGTTTCTGTACTACGGTGAGGTTCATCTATGGCATTCTATTGTCAATTGTTCACAGAAGCCTATAGTGCAAAAGACTGGTGGTACACAAATGGTAGAGGTTGATCTAGTACACTGATTTGGATAAAAAAAAAATTGATTGATAGGGATTTCAGAGCTTTAGGTGCTATTTATTTTGGCACTTCCTACTGAAATTTTCAACAATTTCAAGGAATGTGCATCTGCAAAGGAGCTTATGGACCCCATGGAACTAAGGTATGAAGGAAGCTTGGAGCTGAAAGAGAGTAAGAAGGATATGTTGAAGAAGTTGTATGATTGTTTGAACATGTGAGAGGTGAAAGTTTGAGTGATCAGGTTAATAGGTTTACTCTATTGGTTAGTGTTTTGAAGAGTTCTGGTGGTGTATTGAAAGATAGTGATGTGTGCAAAAAGCTGTTGAGCACTCTTCCAAACAAATGGTGTGTGCAAGTAATGATCATTAAAAGTACTACAAATTTGAATGCAATGACACTGGAGGAGTTGATTGGGATACTGCAATCCTATGAAGTGGATATGAAGCCTGATGAAAAGAAACAAACAAACAACGGTTATGGATGTGCACTAGTGACTTCTTAGAGTGCTATCTCAAACAATGGATCATCATTTTCAAGTTAGGTTCCTTCACATTCTACTTGTTGTTCTGGAATGCTCATAGTCATAACGTAATGTCTGGTAATCATCATGGGATTGGAAGTGGATATGCTCATTATCATGGTCAAGGTGTTGAGTTAAGCTCATTCAATTCATCACATCAGTATTCTGCTTTAAATGCAAATATTACTGGTATGAATTTGAATGGTTCTAGTATGAATGATGGTGTTTAGAATAAGAAGATGTTTTCTAGTGACAATGAGGTTCTATACAGAGCATTTGTGGCTACTTATGAAGCATTTGTGGTTAGTAGTTTGACTCAGTCAGAACTTGATAGACCAAGATTTAGAGCAAATCCACCCTGATGATTTAGAAGAAATTGATTTGAAGTGGCAAATGGCTCTGGTTAGTGTTAGAGCAAATAGGTTTTTCAAAAGGACTGGGAGGAACAATTTCAGGAGGGAAAATGGAGATAAGGTTGGTTTTGACAAATCTAAAGTCAAATGTTTCAATTATGAGGGTTTGGGAATCTTTGCATGGGAATGTAGATCCCCAACGAGAGGGAATAATGGCTATCAGAAGAACAATCATCAAGTGAATGCTGATGAAAAGAGTTTGACTTCTGTAACAGAAAAGAATGGAAGTGAAGAAGCAAGCACATCAGGACAAAAACAGGTTTTCATTACATTTGAAGAATGGGTTGCAGTTACGGAGACTGATTTCAGAAACAATCAAGTCAAAGCTTTGATGAGTAAGATTGATTCAGTTAATCATGACGAGGAACTTTCTAACTCCTGCACTATTGAATGTTTGAATAGTAGCATAAGCGCTTAAGATTAGTAGCAACCAAGTTTTATACACAAGTGTCCGGTACGGATATAAATGATTACACCAAAAGTCCCAAAAGTTTTCCCGAACTGAAACATAGTTTGACAACATAGAATGCTCGATAGAAAAATCGGGTAGATACTTGTTAAACAATAAGCTCTCCATTATGTTGGCCAGACATAACTTAAAGCTCATCATTAAGCATGATTGATAGAAAGGCGAAGTAACTTCATAACTAACACGAACGAGTGTTGGAAGCGAAATGTTACACGAAATCTTACGAATCAATACCGAAGTTGAAATGTCTTACCAACCCGCTTATAACAATAATTTTCCTCTCATGTGATCAAGCACAAGAGAAATCCTATCATTACTTGCGAGCGATCACCACTTAAAATGTAACACGGAATTACAGAACACGATCAACAATGCGAAGATTAAAGGAATACGAAATCATCAGAACGACTTATGGACCACAACGGGATTTGAAAATTATCTGGATTGAATACCAATATATGATGAAGAAATCTTGCGTCATAATGTATCTCAAATCCGCATCACGAACAGAAAGTAATAAGAGTAGATTCGTATAAATTCATAATAACATTGCGAAGAAGGTTTCGGGGTCTAATTCCCGACAACTAGATTTCAACATGTCGTAAGCAAATAAGTTTCTGGCGATTCAACTCGATTAATTAACATGTTTAAGACGTCCATTTTAAAAATTCGTTTAGGTTATACATTTGAGATTAACTGATAAGTTTAGATATGACGATAGAAATTCATCGAGTACATATGCTCATTAAAACCGTTATCACTTGAGTTTTAGGAAGCATTAAACGCCGAATCTTATATGCTCGGAACTTAGAGGGATACATCGAGGAACCCGGATTTGCCAAAATTGAGTTATTTATGACAGATTTAAGATCGTTACAAAACAGGTTATGAAATCTGATAAAACACTAATTTTCATATTTTGAGTTTTAAAACAAGTTTGAGGAATCCAACGAGTACACAAATAATCTAGGACATAATGGTGATGTATTAAGCCTGTTATGAACTTATAATAATCAGTTAACAATAACATCAGGTTTGCTAAGTCGTTACACAAATTCAAGTTGTAATAACCTATCAAAACCGTTTTAATATTTCAGATTTGACCCCCGCTCACTAATTTACAGTTTCTGAGAGTTTGACAAAGAATTGGAAGACGAGGCCTATTTTTCCTGAAAGAAGATTCCGAGAGCTACAATTTTGGTTTCAGCCACAGTTAAAAATGCAAAACAATTTGAGAGTTATTAGCCGTACAGATCAGCAAGTTATTAATATTACACGTATATAGACCTTTTAATTAGTGTTTTTAAATGACGTTTTGAATAAGAACTTGTATGAACAATTTAAATGATGCTATATCAGTTTATAAATGATCTAAGATCAGATTTAATCACAAACAAACATGATTCATGACAAGATAACGAATGATTAAAAGATAATTACGAATTAAGGTTTATACCCTTGAATTGAATGTAATGATTTGGATGCCTGAAGTCTTGATCTAGCCACGAGCTCAAGAGTGATCAAGGACCACGGATTTTCACACCACAAGAGCTGTTGGAATCGATTATAAATTCCCCAAACAATATCAAACAAGACACAAGATTAGAACACCCAATTATGAATAGAATGAATGCATGAATTGGCTAGAAGCATATAAATAACACCACACTTACGTTGGTTGAATAATAGATGATCCAAGAGTTATGTAGATCGATTAAGGGCTGTCTTGAGTGATAGATCAACAACACCTTACAACAAGATTACAACAATCACACAACTCTTAGAAATGATGGTGATAGATTTGGCCAAGAGGGAAAACAAGAACAAAGCATGATAAACCAGTTACCTAGTAAACTTTCTTGATAACTAGCTTGTATTAGGAGTATGATAATGATGGATGAAGGTCGAAAATGGAGTTGCAATGGATAGGGGAATCGGCTACACAAGGAGGAAGGAAAATTTAGGGTTTTGAGTTTAGTGTTGTTTATATATGGATGCATTAGGGTTAGGAGTTGGTTATGAGGTCTTTGGAAGCAAGTAACCAGTTACTAGAAAGGGGCTCAAGGGCTAGAACCCGTCACCACACCCACAACCGAGCTAGAAAAAACTGGTCGAGCAGCCCGTTGAGTCGCAGTGCCCTTCAATTGCGGCGCAGTGGTTCATACACACACACATTTTTGTTTTACGCGTACAAGTAGCGGACGATTCCCGAATGCGGAGATCACAAGATAGACGTAACTCGAGACTAATATTTAAGTATATAATTGTTATAATTCCGAAACCGGGAGTTCTCAAAAGTTAAACAATACTCACATGGTTCAAATACGACAAGTTCACAAAACACGGAAATTACTCGAGAAGTCATCTAAGAGCTCATCTAGTGGGTACTAACTACTTGTGCACCTAATCTAACACGATACCAATCACATACAGAGATATACACACATGTCTATAGCAATAATCACACATAAGTAAAGTATAAGGCAACTTTATAAAAAGTTTTTAATGAGAGTCGGTAATGAGCTACAGGCATACTAGACTAACTTGAGACGGAAAAAGTGACGGTTGTCACAGTATCCCCCACTTAAGAGAATTTCGTCCCGAAAGTCAAGTGGTATAACTACTGACATGAGTATCTCCAAAAATGCAAGCAAAGGGGGGGTCGTTTGTACATCAATTCCTCAAGGAAATGAACATAGACATTGCTTAGAATAGTTTGAGTTTTCTGTTCGATACCGGAACAGATACGCGTTGAGACATATTTATAATTACGTCTAATTATAAACACATCTTACATGCATGTTCACATTACCATAACAGGTCACGATTAGTAGCATAAACGCTTAAGATTAGTAGTGTCAGGAATAAGTCTCAACCAAATTTTATACACAAGTCTCCAGTACGGATATAGATGATTACACCAAAAGTCCCAAAAGTTTTCCCGAACTGAAACATAGTTTGACAACACAGAATAATCGATAGAAAAATCAGGAAAATACTTGTTAAACAATAAGCTCTCCATTATGTTGGCCAGACATAACTTAAAGCTCATCATGAAGCATGATTGATATAAAGGCGAAGTAACTTCATAACTAACATGAACGAGTGTTGGAAGCGAAATGTTACACGAAATCTTGCGAATCAATACCGAAGTTGAAATATCTTACCAAACCGCTTATAACAATAAGCTTTTTCTCATTTTGACCAGGCAAAATAGAAATCCTATCATTACTTGCGAGCGATCACCACTTAAAATGTAACACCGGATTACAGAACACGATCAACAATGCAAAGATTAAAGGAATGCGAAATCATCAGAACGACTTATGGACCACAACGAGATTTGACAATTATTTGGATTGAATACCAATATATGATGAAGAAAGCTTGCGTCATAATGTATCTCAAGTCTGCATCACGAACAGAAAGTAATAAGAGTAGATTCGTATAAATTCATAATGAAATTGCGAAGAAGGTTTCGGGGTCTAGTTCCCGACAACTAGATTTCAACGTTCTGTACAACTTTGTAGAAGGAACTACAATTTGAAAACGAACAGAAGTATGAGGAAATTGACTTTTTTCTGCTGAGGCACCAAATCTGCTACCGTATGAATGTTTATCTCCAAGCGTTGATATGTACTGAATTAACAAGTCAAGAATAATATTCCTCCACGAGTTTGAAACAACAAAACAATATGAATCCTTATAACCAAATAGGGCGAGAAATAATATTTCTCCTTAAGTTTTGAAACAATGAAGCAACCGATGGAATGGATACGAATTTTCTTGAAATTCGGTTTAGACAATCTCCTGATGTAGAATCGAGCACGGCAGTGTAATGATATAAGGATGAATGAAAAGATTTTCAAAAAAACGTCATGATCAAGGTAAAAGGAAAATAGTATCGTCTTCGAAGATAAGATAAGCGAGTCTTCAAATCACACCTTCTGAATTGCACATAAGTCCTTCCACGAGAACGTCACGTACGGTGGATAGAAATCCGAAGGTAAGAAGATCGATAAATCGGATTGAAATAATAAAAGAATTTCAAGTGAGTGGTGGAATTATAACTGAGTGAGAAAACAATTCTAGTATGGCAACTAGATAAGGGGTACAAAGAAAGAACATCGCCTCAAATATACATTTGCTTCCCAAATTCGTACCACAATGATAACATTACTGATTTCAAAGGATGGGAAATGAACGTTTACATCAGAATTTAAATACTTGCAAAAGATAAGATTAAGGAACAAAAAGAAAGACCAAATTAGGATTTCCTTCGGCGTCGTAAAGCTATCGTAGATCTTCATCTCCTTATGCAAGGGTCGTCGCGTGCGAGTAGTGATACGTAATGAAATCAAATAAAAGATCCTAAAAAGAATCTATATACGGACTCCTAGTTATAGTCTAGGTTAAACCACCTAGTTTCTATAACCATGTGCTCCGATACTAATCTGTCACACCCCGCCTGCGGCGGAAACACAGGGTGTGGCCGATTGGCAATCATCACAACATAGTATAAACATAGAGAAATACTAAATGCAATAAATAAAAGAAAAGCGTTGTGACATTGCCACTTAACAAGAAAGTTATCCTTGTTTCATGTACACGTCATACACTACAAACATAAATATTCAACAGAAACGTAAACGATAACGAAGTATTTCAAATGGAAAGACATAGGCATTTTTGGGAATAAACTTGTGAAAATAAGCTAAGTATGGTTACTACTGCAAATCTACTATTGCTTGGTTACTACTGCAAGTTTACTGGTTTCTACTGCACAAGCTCGTTTCTACTGCTCGTAAAGTGTTACTACTACAAGAAGTTTTTCTTGAAAAAGATAATTCTAGAATAGATTTGAATTTTTTTTTTAATAATTGTAGTTCATTTACAATTGTATTTTGGTAAGGAGTTTCCTAGAAAAGGTAGGTTTAGCCTCAAGGTCTATAAATACACAGATCCTTTTAT
This sequence comes from Senecio squalidus, assembly GCA_910822075.1. NCBI lineage: Eukaryota > Viridiplantae > Streptophyta > Magnoliopsida > Asterales > Asteraceae > Senecio > Senecio squalidus. The sequence continues at coordinate 47,302,343 of CAJVGC010000582.1, read as the reverse complement.
TATGAAAAACACGTGTATTGATCATTCCTTCTAAGATTAAAGGGTGATGTTTTTTCTCTCTAACTAGGCGATTTGGAGGGTGTTTGGCTGGCCGGATTTTGGCCGGAATTGTTACCATTGGGAGGCTGTAGTTTGAAGGTTCTCTTGCTTTCGGTTTATAGCTTGCTTGGTAATGTTTTAAAGGTTGTTTGTTCACTCCGGTTGGATTTAATTCGAGTTTTTTGAAAGCGGCTGTGTTCTTCATCGGACTGGATTTAATTTCTATTGTGGCTGCTTTAATTCGTAATTGGAAGTGCTGGGGGTTTGTTTTTCTAATCGGTTTGTAGTATTCGTGATTTGGCTGGTGTACTTTTGGCGGTTTAACGGGCGGTTTAGGGTTCAATTGACAGGTTTCCGGCGAGTTGGCGGCTGAAACCCTAATCTGGGTTGGTGGTGATCTCATTTACTGCTCGTTCGTCCGACTTGGTTTCTTGTCCGTACGAACCGTGACTCATTCGTACGAACCAGCCCATTCGTACTCTCTAGTTCTCATCCGTATAATATTCTCATTCGTTCAGAATCTTTGCTCCATCCGTACGATTGTGTATTCTCGTCCGTACGAATACTACTCGTCCGTACGATTCTTATTCTTGTCCGTACGAATCATTACAGACTCTATCCGTACGTATTCTTGTTACATCCGTACGAACCGTTGCTTCATTCGTACGTTTGTACATACATCCGTACGTATCAGAGTGTTTGTTTTTATTTTTTACTTCGGGCTAGAGTGTAAGTGTGGGATTGTCTTTGCAAGATGGCTTCTTCCGGCGGTGTCAAGTCTATCTTACAAGGTACTGAAGTCGGGACTTTAACGACTCTACAGGGTAACATTCGTGCTCCTATTCGGGGTAATGTGTTGGGGAATCTCCCAAACTCAGGTACCCAGGATAATGCTACGGAGGCTGGTTCGTTTGCTACGGTTCTTACTCACTCTAAATCTCAGTCGACTGTTCAGTTAACTGAGATGCGGAACAATGAGGTGGTTCTAGGTGCTAGGGTTACTATCCCTATGTCGGTGGTGAACGAAGTTAGCGCCCGTTTTAAGAATACAATTTATGGATTCTTTATTGGCAAGCGTTTGGCTTTCAAACTGGTCGAGAACTATGTCCTGAACGCATGGGCAAAGTTTGGTCTTAAAAGAGTGATGCTGGAGAAGGATTTCTTTCTGTTCCAGTTTGACTCGAAGGATGGTATGGACCGAGTTATGGAGGGTGGCCCTTGGCTTATCCGACAGATTCCGCTGTTCTTAAACATCTGGACACCAAACACTATTTTGAAGAAGGAGGCTATCTCCAGGGCCCCGGTTTGGGTCAAACTCCACAATGTCCCAATTGTGGCATACTCTGAGGTGGGATTAAGCCTAATTACCACCCAAGTTGGCAAACCTATCATGCTGGATACATACACCAGTAGGATGTGTACAAACTCATGGGGGCGCAAGGATTATGCTCGTGCCTTGATTGAGGTCTCGGCTGAGGAGGATCTTTTGGAATCTATGGTGGTTGCTATCCCTCACTCGGGTGGGTTAGGCCATTCCATGGCAACGGTTGATATTGAATATGAATGGAAGCCCCCCCGTTGTGCCACTTGCAAGATCTTTGAGCATAAAACGGATAAATGTCCATTGCTGCCCAAGGTTGCTGTTGTTCCCAAAGTTGCTGTAGTTTCCCCAACGGCGGATGGGGAAGGTTTTACTGTGGTTAAGAAGAAGAAGAAGAAATCAAAGCAGGCTAAGACTGTTGAAGGTGTCAGGTTGACCAAACCTCGACCAAATCTTCAATTCCAGCAGAAGGTGAAACCTACATCTTCAAATGCTAATCCGAATCGGGATGGTGGGGGTAAGGCCCAAGGTCCGACTAAGAAGAAGGTTGTCGTGACAACCAATTCGTTTGGAGTTTTGGGTTCCTCTAATGGAGAGGTTGGAAGGTCAGGGGCCCCGAAGGAATATCCTGATTCCACTCTAAATCCGAGTGACTCGGAAGAGGAAGAGCTAGAACTTGAACATCGTCCGGGTACTCAGATTTTAGAATCTCTCGTGGGGGCAAGCACTCCCGTTGCTGGGGTTTCCAATGATTAGTATGGCTTCATGGAATATAAGGGGTCTTAACTTCTCCCCCAAACAATGTGAAGTCCGTCAGATCATTTATGATAATAAGTTGTCCGTTTGTGCTATTTTAGAATCTCGCGCGCAGGTGTCTAACTTGGCTAAACTTTGTTCTAGTGTGTTCAAGCATTGGGACTGGACTACTAACGGAAAACTTTGTGATAAGGGTACGAGGATTATTCTGGGTTGGAATAAGTATGATGTTGATATTGTGGTTATTTCGCAAACTGATCAAGTCATTCATACGCGTATATGGCTTAAGCTGGCTAAGAGGGAGCTGTTTTGTTCATTTATATATGGGCATAACAGTTACACTCAACGAAGACAGCTTTGGGATAACCTTCGGATGCATTGCTCGTACATTCGTGACAGACCTTGGAGCATTCTTGGTGATTTTAATGCTTCCCTCTTCTTGAATGAAAGCACTGCTGGTTCTTCATGTATGACAATAGCTATGCGTGAATTTAAGGAATGTATTGATGATATTGAAGTTCGGGATGTCTCTAGTACTGGCCTTCAGTTTACCTGGACTCAGAAGCCTAAGGGTGTAGGTGGCATTCTCAAGAAGATTGATCGTATTCTGGGTAATACGCCTTTTGGGGATGAGTTTGCTGATGCTCATGCTATTTTTCATCCTTATCGTACTTCAGATCATACTCCTTCGATCCTTCGGATTCCCACTAATGCTCAGGGCCCCCCTAAGCCTTTCAAGTTCACTAACATCCTCACGTCTCATCCGAGATTCAAAGATGTGGTGAAAGAAGGTTGGTTGCATGCCTCCTCTGGATTTATCATGTTTCAAGTGGCTCAAAAGCTCAAGCACTTAAAGAAGCCTTTTCGTAAGCTATTATTTGCTCATGGTAATCTGTTTGAGAACCTTAACTCTCTGCGTTCGAAGTTGGATAGGGCTCAGGCTGATTTGGATTCTGACCCTTTTAATGTTGCCCTTCGGGAGGAGGAAGCTTTGCTGGTTCAGGATTATAATAATGCTCTTGTGACTCATGACCGATTTCTTAAGCAGAAGGCGAAGATTCAATGGCTCAAAGATGGAGATTCGAACTCTGCGTTTTTTCATAAAGCGGTGAAGGGTAGAATTAGTCGGAATCGCATTAATGTGGTTTCTGATATGGCTGGGATCGTTCATGAGAATGAGAAGGTGGCTCAAGCTTTTGTTGTTCACTATGAAGGGTTTCTTGGCCAAGCTGGTCAATCTTCTGCTTTAAATTCCCAGGACTTATTTGGTAGTGTGCTCGATCCGCAGGTAGCGTCGGAGATGATTATGGCGGTGGGGGACCGGGAAATTAAGCTTGCTATGTTCTCCATGGGAAATGATAAATCTCCTGGTCCTGATGGGTTCACGGCTGCATTCTTTAAGGAGGCCTGGGAGACTGTTGGCGGGGATATTTGTTTAGCTGTTAAGGAATTTTTTCGTAATGGGAAACTTCTGAAACAGATGAACCATACCCTTCTGGCGCTTATCCCTAAAGTTCAGACTCCGACTAAAGTTACGGACTTCCGGCCAATCTCATGTTGCAATGTTTTGTTTAAATGTATTAGCAAGATCATTGCTAATCGTATCAAGGGTAGTCTCCAGTCGCTGGTTAGCTTGAATCAGTCGGCTTTTATTCCTGGTCGTAGCATTGCTGATAATATTTTGCTGACGCATGAGCTGATGCATAATTATCATTTGGACCGTGGGGAGCCGCGATGTGCCTTCAAAATCGATATCCAGAAAGCTTATGACACGGTGGATTGGAATTTTCTTCGTGTTATTCTTACGGGTTTTGGTTTCCCTCAGAGGATGGTTGGTTGGATCATGGAATGTGTAACTACTACTTCATTCTCCATTTCTCTTAATGGTGCTACTCATGGCCATTTCAGAGGAAGACGAGGGCTCCGTCAGGGTGATCCTTTGTCCCCCTACTTATTTACCCTAGTTATGGAAATTCTTACGCTAATCTTGCAGCGGAGGGTAAGGGAGACGGATGGGTTCAAGTATCACCGTTCTTGCTCGGAGATGGGGTTAATTAATCTTTGTTTTGCTGATGACTTGTTCATATTTTCCCATGGTCATGTTGCTTCGGCTAAGATTATTATGGATTCTTTGGATGAGTTTCGGGATGTCTCTGGGTTGACCCCTAGCTTGCCTAAGAGTACTGCATACTTTTGTAATGTGCTTAATCATACAAAGTTAGGCATTCTTCAGGTTATGCCGTTTGAGGAGGGGCGGCTCCCGGTTAAGTACCTTGGTGTTCCGCTGGTTCCTTCGAGACTGGTGTATAAGGACTGCAAAGAACTGCTTGCTAAAGTTGAGGCTCGGGTTTCTGATTGGAAGAACAAATCTTTATCTATTGCGGGTCGATTACAACTAGTTAAGTCTGTTCTCGCGTCCATGCATGTTTATTGGGCGTCGGTCTTCATTCTTCCCGCTCGTGTCCTTCTGGAAATTCAGCAGATTATGAGAAAGTTTTTATGGAGTAATGGCGAATTCCGCAGGGGGAAAGCTAAGGTGGCTTGGGAAGCTGTTTGCTTGCCTAAGTCTGAAGGCGGTCTTGGGATTCGGCAACTGGATCTGTTTAACCAAGCTCTTATGGTTAGCCAGCTTTGGAAGCTCCTTATGCGTAAAGAGTCCTTATGGGTTGCTTGGACCCATTTGCACAAGATAAGAGATCGGAATTTCTGGACTATTCCATGCCGTGGTTCTATGTCATGGGGATGGAGAAAGTTGTTACAGCTGCGGCCAATTGTTCGTGAATTTATTTGGCACAAGTTTGGTGATGGTAATGGTACTTCGATTTGGTATGACAAGTGGTGTGATTTGAGTCCCATTGCGGGATTTGTATCCACCCGAGACATGTATGGGGCGGATCTTTCTGTCTCCTCCAAGGTTGCAGATATTGTGGCGTCTGGCTCTTTGGTATGGCCTCCAGACCTCGGTACTGCTTACCCTTCTCTTCTCTCTATCCCTAATCCTAGTCTTAGTACTGGGATACAAGATAGTCTGGAGTGGAGGGATAGGTCTGGGTCAGCTCAGATGTTTTCGGTTCGAGCTGTTTGGAATACTATTCGTCCGTACCATAATCCGGTTCCTTGGGCAGATGTGGTTTGGTTCTCGAATAACATTCCAAAGCATGCTTTTCTTGTTTGGCTTGCAATTAAAGGCAAGCTCAGAACTCAGGATGTTCTTAGCTCTTGGGATGTGTCTCCTTTGTTGGTTTCTCATTGTACTCTTTGTGAAACTCAGCCAGATTCTCATGCCCATCTTTTCTTCGAGTGTCCTTATGCCAGGCAAGTTTGGTTTCAAGTTCGGGGGCAGGCTGGTCTTCAGAGTAGTCCTCCATGTCTCATGGATATCGTTGGGACCATTCTTCCATTTGCTCATCGTCGGTCTTCGGTAAGCGTCATAGCCAAGCTGGTTCTGGCTGCTGCCATGTATTTCATTTGGCGCGAAAGAAATGATAGATTATATACGGGATCCAAAAGAACGGTCAAAGTTCTTGTGGATAATATTTTGGCTGATGTTCGTGCCAGGATTTTGTCATGTAGATTCAAGAATTCGAGAGCGGCTTTG
>CAJVGC010000582.1:47275638-47296529 GCA_910822075.1 Senecio squalidus | reverse complement strand
TCCGAGTCGTCCTAGGGTTGGCGGGCTATTATCGAAGGTTCATTGAAAATTTCTCGAAGATCGCTAAGCCTCTAACCGAACTTACTCAGAAAGATAAGGATTTTCTTTGGGGTAAAGAACAGGACGAATCCTTCCAGAAACTCAAACAAAAACTGGGCCACGCACCGATTATGTCCCTACCGGAGTGTACGGATAATTTTGTAGCGTATTGCGATGCATCTCACCAAGGTCTTGGGTGCGTCCTTATGCAAAAGGACAAGGTCATCGCATACGCTTCAAGGAAACTGAAGGTACACGAGCAGAATTACACCAAACACGACTTAGAGCTGGGAGCAGGGAGCTGTCGTGTTCGCATTGAAAATCTGTAGACATTACTTGTACGGCACTAAGTGCACAGTTTTCACGGACCACAAGAGTCTTCAACACATCCTCGATCAGAAAATGCTCAACATGAGGCAACGGAGATGGGTAGAACTATTAAGCGACTACGATTGCGAGATCAAATACCACCCGGGTAAAGCAAACGTAGTGGCAGATGCCCTGAGTCGGAAGGAATGGGTAAGACCATCCCGAGTTAGAGCATTGGGAATACAGGTTCAGACAAGCCTACAAACGCAAATCGCCAGAGCTCAGCGAGAAGCGCTGAAATCCGAGAACATTAAGGACGAAACTCTACACAACCATGAGAAGGAATTCGAGCTCAAACCGGACGGAATCCACTACTTCAAGAATCGAGCGTGGATTCCGAGAGCCGAAAGCCTTCGTAAGCTCATTTTGGATGAGGGCCACCGTTCCCGATACTCTATTCATCAGGGATCCGACAAGTTGTACAAGGATCTACGGGAATACTACTGGTGGCCGGGCATGAAAACGGATATCGCCTTGTACGTAGCTAAGTGTCTTACTTGCTCGAAGGTCAAGGCGGAATATCAGAAACCCTTAGGTCTGCTGCAACAGCCGGAGATTCCCATGTGGAAGTGGGAACAGATCTCCATGTATTTCATCACCAAACTACCCCATACGGAAAGGGGTAACGACATGATTTGGGTTATTGTGGATCGATTGACGAAATCTGCACACTTTCTACCGGTACGAGAGAACTACTTGATGGAAAAGTTCGCTCAGGTATACATCAACGAGATCGTCTCTCGTCACGGGACACCTCTCTCGATCATATCCGACAGGGATAGTCGATTCACGTCCCCGTTTTGGAATGCACTTTAGAAATCTCTCGGGACTCGACTAGACCTTAGCACAACCTACCACCCCCAGACCGATGGTCAGAGCGAAAGGACCATTCAAACGCTTGAGGATATGCTAAGAGCGTGTGTAGTTGACTTCGGAGGAAGTTGGGACGCTCACATGCCATTGGTCGAGTTCTCCTATAACAACAACTATCACACTAGCATCAAGTGCGCACCATTCGAGGCCTTATATGGACGCAAGTGTCGGTCACCGCTTTGTTGGTTAGAAGCCGGCGATCGACAACTCACAAGGCTCGATATCGTCCAGGACACTATTGAAAAGATCACTACTATTCGGGAAAGGCTGAAGACATCCCATACCCGGCAGAAGAGCTATGCCGACAACCGACGGAAACCCCTTGAGTTCCAAGTTGGCGATAGAGTACTCCTCAAAGTATCGCCATGGAAGGGGGTAATTCGTTTCGGTAAGCGCGGCAAGCTAAGCCCGAGGTACACCGGACCGTTCGAGGTGATAGAGCGAATCGGCCCGGTGGCGTATCGACTCCAACTTCCGCAAGCACTTTCCAACATCTACAACGTTTTTCATGTCTCGCACTTAAAAAAGTGTTTATCTGACGAGACCATTGTCATTCCGCTCCACGAGGTCCAGATCGATAATAAGCTCAACTTCATTGAAGCACTTCAACAAATTTGGTTTTATAGGATGCCAATAAGTGTCCTAATATATAACGTTTTGGGACCTTTAACTTATTAGGACCAATAATATAAGTGTCTTATGTAAAGGCGTTGTAATAAGTTTTTAGGACGCGTAGTGTGTCGTAATAAACATCAATATAATGAAACATATTATGAGGTCCCATAAAATGTCTTAATACAACATAAATGGCATCATAATAGGTTATATAATAGGACATTTAATGATGTTTTATCATATGTTTACCTGCTATTATCTTTTAAGACACAAATAGACGTCCCTAACAAAAATTATAAGATAAAATCTTATATTGTATTAATATGTATATAAGAACCAAATAAAGGTTCCTAATATAAATGTGTCCCAATAGAATTGTTAAGGCTATATTAAGGTGTCATAATATGTGTGTTTCTTCATAAGAAAATAAAAGCTTCTATGTGTGACAATTAATTGACATCAATATCATCCTAATAGGTGATATCATATGACACATCTTTTCTTATAACCCAATTTCTTATTAGTATCTACAAATGGGTTATATAGGCCAAATAATAAGAACAGAGTTAGTTGAACATGATTCGAATCATCAAACATAAAAGCTACTATATATCTACTTACGAACATGGTACAAAACTTTAATAAGAAAATGAAACAAACTTCATTTCTCATTCAAACAAGCCTTTTACATAACAAGACTTTCTTGCAATCATTGGTTTTACACTCTCGATTAATCTTCCAACTTTACAAAAGTAACAAAAGAAAAAATGTAGTCGAAAATAGTCTTGAATCAAAAAGGCTTCATCCTCAAGCACCACCTACAATTAAACAACTAATTATATAAGAAAAATGTTTCATGTTAATCAAGTCTAGTTTTATTCGTATATGTCTAACAAGATTGACATACCAAAATAAGGATCCATGCTATGTAATATGTGTGCATCTCCATTCGTAACAAATAACTCATATTGTCTCACCATATGTTCATCTTGTTTGATAGCATTGATAACATATCCTGAAGAGAAATATATATATATAAAAAAAAAAAGAAAAAAAAAATATTAATAGAATAATAGAAACCACAAATATAATAATAATCCAGATGATATGAATGAATACAACAAAGTAACAACTGTTTAGCAGGAGTGGTAATCTGGTAACAATAATGATGGCAAGGGGAGTGAGTGATGGCAGTTTCATGGTGGTAGACGGTGCTTATCCAAAGGATATGGAGGAAGTAATTAAATTTTGGAAACCTTAATAGTAGTTTAAATAGAATTAGAGAGGGGGAAAGTAACTTAGGAGGGAAATACAAAATTTTTGGATAAAAAAGTTAAAAAGTTGGGAGGGAAATATGCATTTTAGGAGGGAGCGGTGGAAAATATGTAATTTAAATTTAAATAGATTTATGAAAGAAAGTATAGCGTAAAATTTTGAAAAAGATGGCAAAAAAAGGTAAAATAAAAAATTAACTATACGATAAGATCAAAACATATATTTATGTCAACTAGAAACTTTAATTACCAATACGTATATGTTTTGAATATGTTATAAAGTCTAAGGCTTGGGTTTTCTTTTTTAAATTAGATTACATCAGATTTATGTTTGGATTATAAAAATATTAAACTTCAAATGTTTAGCACGAGACTTATTAATGCTTATAGAGCTTAAGCTTATACAATTTTTATAAAGTTTTTCATAACTTTTGTTTGATTATACGAGTTTATTAAAAATATAAACCTCTATAAGCCCTAAACAATAAGCTCATTCTAGTAGCTTATGATAAACGAAAAATGACATAAACTCATGCTAATTTAAATATATAACTATATATGTCGTTTTACGTCTTTTTACATTTATAAGCTCAAGCACAATTCATTTACGAACATGTTTCAACTTTATAAATAAACTTCAGGTCTAGTCATAGGTCCGGACTCCATCTCCAGCTTAAGCTCCGTCTAGTAACGTCAAATTCACCCAATAACAAAAGATTGAGATTAGTAGATTAATTATTTAAATTGTTATAAAGTTTTTATTATTATTTTGTTAAAGCTCATAAAACTGATTTTAAATATAAGTTACAAAATTTATAAATATAATTTAGACTATTTTAGCATAATCTTATAATCTCGATCCGATCTATGATTCACCTTTCGAATACAAAAACGATCATAGAAATGATTCCGACTATAACAACCTTTGTATAAATCATTAATCAGTTACCTCCTTCTCAAATCGATCAATCGATTTTACATTCTTGTCATGTGCTTACTTTAGTTAGTTTCCTTTCCGATTTTGGTTTTGGTTTGGGTTTTGTTTTTGCTGGTTGTCTTAGTTTCGAGGCATGTTTCAGAACTATCGTTAGATACCATTCTCATCTGTGTGTAACATTTCATTGTTGGAATAAAACTTTTTGTGAAAGTATCTTTATTTTTATTCAAAATGTTATAAAGCGTTAAGATTGGATCTTTTTGTTTTATATTTTTATTTAATATTGTAATTATAAGGACATCCGGTGAAATAAGCCCCACATAAAAAGTTCTCTATGATGTTGCATTATAGTAAAACCTCAACGAATAAGTATAATATATATAACTAATTGTAGCTCATGTAATGGACCTATAAAGTGAGATATTAAGTTCTATAATATGACTCCGATAAATAAGCATCCTTTAAAGTATAAAAAAATATGACTTAATTATCAAGTGTCTTATTAGGTTTAATAATAATAAGACTCTAAATATATAAGCGTCATATAATGTGTATGATAATAAGACCTAATAACAAGGGTCCTATTATATTTTATCCTAATAAGACCTCTAACAATTTAAAGACCTATGAAGCATAATCTAATAGGACCCAACATCATGTGTCTCATTAGGTTAAATCATAATAAAACCCCATGAAATAAAGGTCACATGAAACCGTATGTATTATGACCAACATATGGTATGTCCTATTATGTTCATAATAATAATACCTTTAACGAATAACCTTTCTATAAAAATAATGTGATATGACCTATCTATTAAGTGTCCTATTATGCTCTAATATAATAGAACATAAAAGTTCAAGCGTCTTATAAAAGTATTTTTTAGGACAACACCAAAAAATGGTCGTATAGAAGTGTCCTAAAAACCACCTTTTCTTGTAGTGAAGAACCGCTTGAGGTTGTAGACCGAGAAGTCAAACAACTCAGGCAGAGTCGTGTTCCAATTGTCAAAGTTCGGTGGAATTCCCGACGAGGTCATGAATTCACATGGGAACGTGAAGACCAAATCCGTCAGAAGTATCCACATATGTTCAAGGACTTTCCCTCCCGATGAGGCGAATAAATTTCGGGATGAAATTCTTTTCAACCCGGGGAGAATGTGACAACCATCTAAAATCCAGGTGATTTTCGTATTTTATATCTTCGAGATATCTGTGTTGTTCGTAACCGTACTATACTATTAACGTGTTTGTGTCGGAATCGAAGTCGGAATCAATAAATGGAACCTAATACCAAGAAACTTTATTATGAACTTGTCTAAGTTCATAACAAGAACGAACGTAAAACTCTAAACAAATGCTTAACGAATGCAAGAACAGATCAAACTCCAACAGTGCAAGGAACACCCAAGAAAGTATATCTACAACCCTTGTCACACAGGATGTGTTTGGGTATGATTGGAATCATCTAGCTGAAGAAACCATTCAAAACAAAGCTCTTATGGCAGTTGTAGTTTTAACAGAGGACTCATTATCATCTTTTACCACTACTAATGATGTTTTTGGGTATGATTGGAGTGCTATTACAGAAGAAGTTACTCAAAACAAAACACCCATGGCTATTGCATCATCCACCAAGGACACTACATCATCTTCTCTCCCAACTGAGGTACATTCTAAACTCTGTTCTCCTAAATGTAAAGATGTCATGATAAAATATAGAAATCATAATCAAGTTATCCGTGACACCATTAAAACATTAGAAGAACAAAGAAGATCAGCTTCTAGGGGAATTGAAAATTTAGAATCTCAAATAATATCTTACAAAGCTAAAGAATCAAGTTATCAAAAAAAGATACAATTTGTAGAATGGAAAAGAGATGACTTGTTAGTTAAGTTAAAGGAAGATAGGGAAGAAGTAAAAAGAATTACTGAGGAAAAAGATAAAGTTGAACTGAATGGAGGGAAGTTAGAGTATGCCTTATAGTCTGTAAATAACCTAATTCAACAACAAATTCATGGAAAAGCAAAATCAGGAATAGGTTATAAAGAAGTAGCCCCACCATTCAATCAAAATTATATTCCTCCATCCTTAGACAAACCTAGGAATCCTATCTCACAGACACCACCACCAGAATCATTCAAAATTGATCCAATCAACTCTGAAGAAGTTCTGATTGAGGACCTATTTGAAGAGAGTAAACTAACAATTGTGAAAAATAATGATATTCCTCTAGAAAATCATATTATCACAACTGAAGGAGTTACTCAACAAAATTCACAAAGTCTAGTGTTTATAATGCCTAATCAACAAATTAAGAAGACCACAGAATGTGCATGTAGTTGTTGTCAAAAGTCCAAAGATCAAAAAGATAAAAACTGGAAACATCTAGATGCTAGAGGAAATCAGAGAAATTTGAATCAGTTAAAATCACATAAACAACAAGTTCAACCTTTTAAGACACCAGTGAAAGTTTTTTATATTTGTGGAAAGGAAAATCATTATGTCAAAATTTGTTTTATAAACATGAAAATCAAAAGAAATTGCAACAAAATAACCTTAAAGGGTTAGGGTATAAAAGCAAGGCTGAATCATCTCAAAAGTTTGGAAAATCTACTAAACAATTTATTCCAAACAAACAATCTTCAAAAACTTTGGTCAAAACAAGTGAAAAGTCCAAACCAGTTGTTCATAACAAACAAAGAGGATAATCAAACATGAGCAGTAGTAACAGAGATAATACTGCAAACTATGATCCTGTTAATACTGCACAAGGTAAAAGAGTTACCAGTAAAAATCAAAAAAAGGACATTTTTTCAAACACAATAGTAACAGAGTTAATATTGCAAAGTTTAATTCTGTTAATACTGCACCTGTTAATGTTGCACTTCAGGAAAAATTAAAAAGAACTGAAAAATATTGGAGGCCAAAAGGAAAAGTAACTCAACGTTCAAAACAAACTGGTTTTGATAATTTAATTCTAAAGAAGGTGAGTTACTTTGATGAGATGGGTAAACCCAAGACAACTATGGCTTGGCTTCCCAAAAGAAACTAATATTTTCAAATTGTGTGCAGGAACAACCAACAAACAAGGAAGAGAGCAGTTGGCATGTAGATAGTGGTTGTTCCAGGCACATGACATGCAACATATCATGTCTCCAAAATTTTGAAAACTACAATGGAGGGTATGTTACTTTTGGTGGAAATCTAAAAGGAGGAAAGATTACAGGAAAAGTAACAGTGAGTAATGGGAAGATCAGCTTTGAAGATGTATTCTATGTACAAAAATTGCAGTACAATTTACTAAGTGTGTCACAAGTCCGTGACAAGGAGAATACAACAATCTTTACAGCAACTAAATGTTTGATAATGGCTCCCGGGTATGTGATTGATGAAAGCAAAGTACTGTTAAGAACTCCTAGAAGGACAATGTTTATTGTTTTGATTTATCAAAAGTTTCTCCAACTGGGGAAGTTAATTGCTTTGTCTCAAAAGCAACAGTTGATGAATCCTCACTATAGCAAAGGAGGATGTGTCATATGAACTTTAAAAACATCAATCAACTTGTCAAGTCAAAGCTGGTGAGAGGACTTCCCAACAAATAATACTCTTGTGAAGACAACTGTGTAGCATGTCTTAAAGGAAAACAACACAAATCCTCTCACAAATCAAAGGAAGTGAACACCATTACTAATCCATTACATTTACTGCATATGGATTTGTCTGGTCCTACAAATGTAATGAGTATAACAAAGAAGTCTTGATGTCTAGTAATCACTGATGATTTCACTAGATATAAATGGGTGTACTTTCTAGCAACCAAAGATGAGACAAGTCAAATTCTCATCTCTTTCATCACCAAAGTAGAAAATCAAACCAATCTGAAAGTGAAGAAGATTAGATGTGACAATGGTACTGAATTCAAGAATAGTGTGATGAATAACTTCTGTGACTCAAAAGGGATTGAAAGACAATGCAGTGCTGCAAGAACTCCACAACAGAATGGAGTTGCTAAGAGAAGAAACAGAACACTCATAGCAGCTGCAAGGAGTATGTTAGCTGACTCAAAACTGCTTATCTTCTTTTGGGCAGAAGCTGTTAATACTACATGCTATGTGCAAAACAAAGTGCTAATTGTGAAATCTCGGAACAAGAATCCTTATGAACTACTGCACAACAGAAAACCTTTGATTAGCATGTTCTTTCATTGGACCAAACTTGCTAACACGGGATTGGACCCCCATTCTGGCAGAAATGCAGCTTCCAAAGCCACTAACCCCCTACCTCTCTCTTCCCTTTCATTTGTTACAATCAAACACACACACACCCACCTTGCACACTCTCTCTTTCTCTCTAAAATACTCTCTGAAACTCTCTAAAAATCCAGTGATTATCACCAAGAAAACAGCAAGAAAACACTTATAATCATCACTAAAATCGACACCATCATCAAGAGTATCAAGAAGCCTCCATCAAAACGTTTTTCTGCCATATTTGAAGCCGAAGTCTCCACCAAGAAGCTCCAAATCTTCATCTATCTATTTGGTTCGGTAGATTCATCTCCCTTATTGTTTTTATATTAAAATAACTCATTGCATGGACGATCCATCGCTCAAAAACTGGTTTTTATGAAGTTTTATAACGGTTTTTATTCAAAAACGGATTTTCACATAAATATATATATTTGAGGCTAAAAATCTAAAAGAAACTGAGATTTGAACACTAATATAAATATTCTTCATTAATAATCAGTTGCAGTCGAAATCTAACATGAAAACGCTCAAAAATCGCAAAATAGCAAAACCACGAAACTGTCCGAGACCTCCCAGCCGGCGGCTGAAATTATTCAGCCAGCGGCTGAATATTTTAAACTGCTGGCTAAATCCTGATGTGCAAAAAAATTGTCTTTTTAACGTATTAACGGAGAAATTCGAGAAACTAATATTTTTCACAGTTTATTATATGTTATAACAGATTATTAAACTTGGGAAATATGAATAATTTGGTTGAGTTTATATAACTAAATCTATCACATTGTATATATTGACATCTTATATATTGTATTGAGCGGGAAAGTGTTCGATAAATTGGACTTAAATTTTATAGCGCGGAAGCGCTGCCCAAATTTCATTAGGCCATATTTTGACACTTCTGAAACGAACGAATAAAATATCAAAACATTATTGACCTTGGACATAAAGTGTTTTGGACATATTTGGACTAAACGTAAACTAAACATATTATAAAATATCGCAACGTATAAGTTTTTGGTAATAAAACTTTTGGACAGAAGTTAAGCATAAGAGTATAAATCATAAGATGTTAAAAGAGATCTTTAACATAAAGTAAATTATAATACTTATCCGAAACTTGGTTTGTTTTTAGGATTTCCTTGATTCCGACGTGTCCCGACTTTCCTTTCCGCACGAGACTTAATCTTCGCAATCCGTGAGTTACATCCCCTAGTTGCTTACTGTTTTTACATGACACTTTTTGGGGGAAACATGAGAACGAAACTTTGGGAACTTTGAACCGTTTGTGAACTTATGAAACTTTTATGAACTTTTGAACGTTTTATGAACTTATATGCGTAAACTGTTTATTTTGCCACACTCGGCATTCTTATAAACTTATGATGATTGTATGTCATGAACTGGCCACACTCGACACCTCCATTGACTCATCATATACTTTTGGCTTGCCCCCGAATCGACACTTATTCGAAACTATGATTGTTTGTATAACTTCCAAACCTTGAGGAGAATATAACGTGACTCATAAGTGCCTACTATCAGTTTTAAAAATTGCATTTGTGCCCAGTTTAAGTTCGTTGCACACTATTAGCTTTAAGCTGTTAGTAATTATGGGTATCGATACTTAGGAAAGAACCGTTCCTTCTTTAGACGGAAGTCTAAGTACATATTACTAGAAACAGAATGACTCCTCGTAGATAGTGCGGGGTAAGGGGCCTCACGGTTAGTAATTCGGTTTAGTGTGAACATTTATGTTATATTATGCCAAGAGGTTGATACAATAGATTCCAATCATTAGTACTTTTATTTTACGCATATTGTTGCGCGTATATAGTTAGAGATATACGAGATTCCGCAACTATTTTTACAAGTAATTGATTCTACTTGTCCGTGAACATTTTTATAAGGTATTGATACACCTTGTTGCAACGTGAACAATTTTACAAGTATATATATTTTAAGCGCCGTTTTCGCTTCATTCTTTTGAGAAATCTTTTGTACTTATATACTTGTCGTAAACCTTTTAAGTCGAGGACTAGAAAACTGTAACTCACTCACTACTTTATGTAGTTGACACTTTTTCTCATGTTTCAGGAAACCAAGTGTAAGCTTAGAAGTGCATAACGTGGACGGGTCAGGCAAGTCGCGTGAAATACGAATCGGGAGAAGACCTTGTTCATTGTCTAATTATATTGGGAATTTTATGATAATGTTTAATTATGTACTTATTTGCTATGAATTGAAGTACACTTGGTTATTTTTTTCCGAATTTGTAAACTTTTTATTTCTAATTTAAATGACTTGAAACCATTATGTTTTATTATGACTCGTGTGATGATATCTTTGCTCTTCGCACCTCGTGTTTCCGCTTTAGCGGGGTGTGACAGATACTTTGTTGGATACTCCTCACAAACTAAAGCTTATAGAGTATACAATCACATAACAAGCATCATTGAAGAAAGTGCTAATGTCTCATTCAATGAGAACACTCCAAATTCACAAAGGAAAAGGACCAAACTGGTTATTTGATATTGATGCTTTGACAAGATCTTTGGACTTTGGATATGAGTTCAAACAATATTCAAGCTTCAAAGATACAAATGGTTCTTCTACAATACCAAACTCAACTGCAGTAACTGGGACTGAAAGACTAGATGTCATGGAGTATGTATATCTCCATGTTTACTCAGCTGATCCCCTTAATATCCTTGATGAAATAGAGAAAGAAATTGAAGATGAAATATCTCAAAGAATTCAAAGTGAAAAGAGCAGTACTAATGAAGATAATTGCAGTACTAATGAAAATGAGTGCAGTACTAATGAAAATACACCATTAAATATCACAGACAAAGAATTCAGACCAGATGGCATACCTTACATGGCTGAAGTTGACTCAGATGGAGTTGAAAAGATAGTAACTGATGAAGACACTGATGATGAAGCAATCACTCCCATAAATAGAGGTCCTCCAGCTCTTGGTTTTGATCTATCAGAACCTAATGAGAGTAATTTTCAATCATCAATAAGGGTGGAAAAAGTCCCAACATCCAGAATTCACAAGACTCATCCAATCTCTCAAGTAATTGGTGACATTGACACTTCTATGCAAACAAGGAGTCAAATAAAGCAACACAAAGATATACATAAAGACTTGGATACATGTCAATTTGCTTGTTTCTTATCTCAAACTGAACCAAAAATATACAAAAGGCTCTATTAGATCCAAGCTGGATAGAAGCAATGCAAGATGAGCTACTTCAGTTCAAGTTATAGTCTATTTGGACTTTGGTTGTATTACCGAATGGAAAAAGATTTATTGGAACTAAATGGATATTTAGGAACAAGAAAGATGAGAGAGGCATAGTCATAAAAAACAAAGCAAGATTGGTAGCTCAAGGATACACACAGGAAGAAGGTATTGACTATGAAGATGTGTTTGCACCTGTAGCTAGAATGGAAGCTATAAGGATTTTTCTTGCCTTTGCACTTACAAAGGATTCAAAGTGTATCAGATGGATGTAAAGAGCGCATTTCTTTATGGCCTCATTGAAGAAGAAGTTTATGTCAGATAATCTCCAGGCTTTGAAGATCCAAAACATCCACATTTAGTTTACAAACTTGATAAGGCACTCTATAGTCCTCATCAGGCTCCTAGAGCATGGTATGAGACATTTTCTGATTACTTATTGAAGAATGTGAATGATATCATTTTTGGATCTACTAATATAATGAACAAAAAATTGGCAAGACTATTTTCATCAAGAATGTTAAAACTGACATACTCCTAGTTCAAGTATATGTGGATGATATCATTTTTGGATCAACCAAAGACTCTTTAAGCAAGGATTTTGAACAACTAATGCACAACAAATTCAAGATGAGATCCATGGGAGAATTAACTTTCTTCCTTGGACTGCAAGTGAAACAGAAAACAGATGGGATGTTTATCAATCAATCAAAGTATGTGAAAGACATATTGACAAAGTTTGGTTTCTCAGATGCCAAGATTACAAGCACTCCAGTAGAAACTCATAAACAACTGACTGCAGATCTTGAGAGAGAGGATGTGGATATTCATAACTATAGGTCAATGATTGGGTCCATCATGTATTTAATAGCATCAAGACTTGACATTATGTTTGGAGTCTGTGTATGTGCCAAGTATGAAACTAGGCCAAAGATGTCTCATCTTCATGCACTTAAGAGAATATTCAAATAATTAAAGGGAAAACCTACCTTAGGTTTATGGTATCCTAAAGATTCTCCATTTGAGTTAATTGCATATACAGAAATTGACTATGGAGGAGGAAAGCTTAGATAGAAAATCAACATCAGGTGGATGTCAATTTATGGGTTCAAGATTGGTGTCATGGCAGTGCAAGAAGCAAACAACTGTGTCAACTTCCTCAATTGAAGCAGAGTATGTTGCAGCATCAAGTTGCTGTGCACAGATGATGGATTATGGATATGCATTTCTCAACACTCCTATCTACATTGATAACAAGAGTACAATCAGCATCATCAACAATCCAGTGAAGCATTCCAAGACCAAGCACATTGAAATTCGTTTCCACTTCATAAGGGATTGCAATGAGAAAAAATTAATTCATGTTGAAAAAGTTCATATTGATAATCAGTTTGCAGATCTTTTCACAAAAGCATTTGATGTGGGAAGATTTACATTCTTGATTAGCAGTATTGGCATGCTTAACATTGAACAAACTTTGATGTTTGTACTTCAAATTGTCAAAACATAAATTTATTAGGCAATTTTTAGTACTGCAGTAGTAATCTTGTGGTTTTATTAGTGCTTTACTTGTTAGTACTGCACTATATTACTACTGCAAAATTAATAATATTTTTATATTAAGCTATATTCATTAGTACGGCAAGAGATTTCATTACTACTGCCAAACTGGTTAATACGGCCCGATATATTAATACTGCAACAGTTAGTACTGCAGGGTAATTTTTAAATTATAAATTACTCTGTAACTACTACGTTGACAAGTCAAAATTCAAGTTGCAATTTACTTTTACACGTGGCTATCTGTTATTGGACCTAATTTTTAAAGCTACGGCTGGCGTCAAGTCTCCAATTGTCCACCTTGATGGTCCAATTGACCTATAAAATCGTTTCGAACTAAAATTCAAATTTTCAAGAATCCCCAAATCGTTTGAAACCCTAATTTTTCGAATCACATTGATAACTGCTTGAATCTCTTTTTCTTTCTTCTAAATCTATAATAGCAGCCCTACAATTCTTTGATGGACACAATGTCTGTGCTTATCTTGTTAAAACCAAGGATAATCAAGAGTTCCCTCCAATCATTGATTTCTTGACAAATTCTCAAATACATTTTGCGTTAACTGTTTGTCCAGATATTCAAGAAGATCATGTTCATGGTTTTTGGGTTACTACTGTTCATTCTACTCAGAATGATAAACCTATAATCACAACTACTGTTGATGGGAAGACGATCATTGTTACTGAAGACAGTTGATGCGAAAAATCTAGTTTTCCGAAAATTAAACCTTTACTAGATTACGACACGGGCAGTGTACCCTTGTTAGTTGTAAAATAGTATTAGCAAATATCGGGTTCGAACACAGGGACTATTTATAGTTGAAAATATTAGTTTATAAAAACGCGTAACAAGTAACAAGTTGGTTTTAGCCTTAGTGAAGACTTGCTTATAATAACAGTAAAAATATTTAAGATTTCAAATATGGATAAAAGAGACGCTTGCTTGGACCGTTAATGAATATGTGTTATTTCTTAGGTGTGAAAATATCGATAAACTTCTAATGTAAAATCCTATCGAATACCGGATTTCTCCAATTACCTAACCATGCAACGATTCCTTTCGAATACCGTTAACACCTCAAGTAATTGTGCATAAAGTTTCAAGCCGATATGTGAGAATTAATTTATAAGCTTCCTTTCGAATAGCTTACTAACTCCTAAACCGATTTCTCTTAATTTAGTAGCTAGCGTTTGTGTTAATTTCTACTCGTAAAAATTGTTGTTAATGATTCCTTTCGAATATCATTCACTTATAATCAACTAAAGACCGGCCGATTAATTCGTTCCTATTTTAGTAAAAATTACGGATTCCTTTCGAATACCCGTTTTTAGATTACCAAACAAGAGTATAAACAATTTTAGCAAGATAATTAAGTTATTAACCCAAACGGATCCCCAATTAACCTCTACACATCAATCGATTTTTCAAACCCAAACCTAACACATAAACATCACATAATCCAAGCAAACGTACTAAGAAATTAGCTACTCATAATAGTAACAAACACAATTAAACATGTAAAAGACATACTTCAAATTGCAATTAAAATGATAAAAGATTCAATACCAAAAGCTGGAAATTAGGTTCCAAGTATCCCCAAATTAACAAAGCGGAAATTGAAATAACGATTGTTCAATGGAAATTAACGATTATCAAAAGTGTTCTTGATTCTCCTTGCTAATTGATACTCTCCAACTGATGATATGATGATGATTGTAATATTTCTGGCTTTCCAACGTTTATAATATAATTGCCCCACTAACTCTTTGGGTTCCCACTTAATTAGGACTTAAAGAGTAAAATTGTAACTGCCAGATATACGTCTTGCGCCGCAACACTTCTTCTTGCGCCGCAAGTCATTAAATTGACCAAATTGATTTGCCAGATACGCCACACTCTTGCGCCGCAACATACACCACTTGCGCCGCAACTACTACTTCAGCAAGCTCCATAAATATTGTGTCAAACATTTGCGCCGCATGACAACTACTTGCGCCGCAACATTGGACCAAATGAACTTGTTTTGCTTAGCTCCTTTTGGTCCAAATTCGCTTCCTTTAACTCCAAACATACTAAGAACCTATAAAACATACTTTACACAAAATATAAGCAATACGGGGTCTATCCATTACGTTTGGGACACAAAACATAACAAATATCGCTATAAAATACTCGTATAAATGAGCGATATCAAACCCCCCATACTTAAGCATTTGCTTGTCCCTAAGCAAATCCGACTCAAACCTACTAACCATTTTACAAAACATACAACTTAAGAAAAATTAGGGAATCACGGGCTCAAACATTTAATTAAATTCCGGTGTGTTAGAAATAAAGATTTGCGTGAAATTGCTAGATCGTAAAACCGACTACAAACAACTAAAGCTACTAAATTAGTTAAGTAAACAAGAACCGCAATTTACCAATTGAAACTCCTAATTCTTCCCCTAGTTTAGATATGTCAAGATAATCACACCTTAGTCCTCACTCTCCAACCGTAGTTGAAGCGATCAGCCCCCCTTACGCCTTACTTTCGGGGGAACCCTTAAAATATTACTAAGCATTTTCTTCATTTGAGTACTTTTTCTTTTGAGAATTGTTTGGTTAGTCTACATCTTTTAGCTTGCCTCTCACTTTCGTTCACTTCAAATACTATAGATTTATTATTATATATTTTCTTTGAAGTGAACAAGTATAACGGGATTTGAGTCTTCGTTATAGTGAGGATGAGTTCAAATTTGTTGACGGGAAAGACCTATGGCCTTTTTCTTCGCCTCTAATTCTCCAAGGGCTTAGGTAATACTAGGATTCCCCAACTACCCCCGAAAGGGTGCAAGGACTAAAAGGGCTCGGTACTAAGGATACAGTGATTATCTATCTTTTTGATTTTTCAGGGAAACTTAAGGAACTAAAATTAGAAAACCTAAACTCTTATTTACAAGTATTTTATTAACTAAAGATGTTCCTAAGCAATTTCACGTTAATGTACCGGAATAAAGTTAAATATACAAGCCCCTATCATCTTCCCTAACTACATTTAAGCGTTTTTTTTTTTTTTTTTTTTAGACTCTAAAAGACTCAAATGGGACTAAAATAACGTAATGGATATAAGGGGTAAAACTAACTAATTTCCCGACTCACCCCCCATACTTGAACAACACATTGTCCCTAATGTGTTCCATCAAAATAAAAACTAACTAACCTAAGGGAAAATAGAAATAAAACTAAAAATACAAATATAAAATAAAGAAAGAAAGATAAAACCGTGCGAGTTCCGTAGGATGTTGCATGATTTCTGAATCGACTCCGCACGTGCTGAACTTAATGCCAGTCTTGGTAAGGTACAAACACATAAACAAACACGTTAATTAGCATAAAAATAAAAATCCTAGACAACGGAAAATAAAAGAGTTCCAAATCCGACCAAACACAACGAAAAAGAAAAATAGTTCAACATGCCAAAATACAATAACAATCAAATAAGCCCCACAAGCGGCTTCTTCACGCCTTTCACTCGTCATCATTAGGTGGGGGCTGGTGCCACATGGGAGGTGGGTTGTATTCAGTCCACCCACTCGCTGCTTCGGGATGATGCACATGGTACTGGGAGGTGGTCATATATTCCCACATGGGCTGGTATCGCTCCATGTGATACTGTGTGTACTCCCCGTACTGGTGCAAATCCGACCTGGTCCTATCGACCTCTGTCCTGATCTGATGAACCTCCGATCTAAGGTGAAGAACATCATCATGTGTCTCGTCCACTCGGCGCCCAATCCTATACATTTCATGCATCATAGGATTGAAGTCAAACGGGCCAAGTGGTGGTGGAACCGCTCCCGCCACATTCGCGTTTCCCTCGTCCTCCTCGTTCTCTTCTTCTTCTTCGTCACCCTCTTCTTCCTGCGCAAGACCAACATAAATTCTATTTTTGGTTATAATTTTCGCCCGAAACAGATCATTCATTGTAACCATCTTCCATCCCACTGGTGGACTGCACTTTTGAATCCCCGCCTGAGTCAAACACCCAAATTCTCTCGTAATGAAGTGGCCACAAACCATAGGCCCTGCAGCTTGTCGGCCCGACCCTTTCTCGTTCATGTACTCAGCTAGTGCCCACGGGGCATTCACATACTTGGTAGGGTCCCTTTTTGCAAAGAAGTACAACAACCACAAGTCATCAATATAAACTTTATCTTGATGCTGAAAACGGTGTAAGAATGAATTAGATATTCCCTTTTCAAGCACCCTCAAGATTGGATCCGTGAGATTGTTTGCTTTGTTGGTGGAGGCGTGAGGCCTATGTCCGGAAAACTCAAACCATACGTCATTTTTTCGACTCCGGATTGCATTCCAATTCCAACTGCCCTTCACAATATAATCCGCCATATTGTGTTTATCCAAATATTCATCTTCAGTGAATAGACCCGTTAAAAACCCAAACTGTGGCAAGGTGACCTCATGATCTCTCCCCCCCAACCGAAACTGAATTATCTTTGCTTCATAAACCTCTTTACTGCTATCCGGGACCGGGTCAACTGTCAAGGTGGAATAAAACTCGAGACACAGTTCTCGATAAATGCTTTCCCGGATACTGAATGCTTTCCTCCAGACTTCCACCTCAAAAGGTCTCGCCCCTCTCTCTTTTACAAACCGAGTAGTCAGAAATGGGTTCAACTCTGCAGTGATTCCCAAATTGTCAAGCATACCCCATTCCAAGAACTTCGGGGGATGAACCGCTTTATCCTGAAGTGAGGCCAAGTTGTTATTAAATTTGATTTTTTCATTGGCCGTGCATCCCGTCCATTTTAGCCAAGGGTGCGTTTCCTGTCTCATAACCATGGACTCAGTGGATGGAACCGGTGGGCGGGTCACTCGATGAGCAGTTGATGATTCTACCACTTCCGGTTCCGCAACCGCCTGACGTTTACCCTACAAAAACAAACAAAAACAAACAAAGACCAAACAAACTACAATTGTTAGATTAGAAGAAACAAAAGAAAACAAACTACTCTATATTTTTTTAAAAGATGATGATGTCAGGTCTGTTGCCCTATTTGCGCCGCAACTCTACCTCTTGCGGCGCAAGAAGAGTGTTTTCTGGGCGAATTTCTGCAGCAACAATGGGAAACCCGACATGACTAAACTAAATCCTAAGAAACTTAAAGTTAACGAAATTAGTCTAAAACTTATCTTAATCAACTAAAGTTACTACTAAAAAGCCCTAATTTAACTTTCCCCCAAATCAATTGCAAATTAAGAACCCTAATTAAAACTAAATTGAAAAAAAAATCAAAAGGAATAAACAAACATACCGATCTCCCCATGAACGAATTGATTGATTTTTAGAAAAGATGTGACGAGAAATCGAAATTGGAGGGAGTGTGTGTTTTCTCTGTGTAGTTGTTTGCGCCGCTAGTGATGTAGAAAAGAAAGAAAAGTGGGCGGTTGATGGTTTAATAAGATAAGGAAAATATTTTTTTGTTTTTTTTTTTTTTTAACATCTGATAGTCTTGCGGCGCAAATGGATTATCCTGCGGCGCAAATGATTGACACTCTTTTTCTTCCAGCCTCGGTTCTCGTCTTGCGGCGCAAGACCCACTTCTTGCGGCGCAAGAAGGGTGCTACAGGTAATTTTTCTCGTTTTTCTTCCTAAATTACTAAAACACTTAAACTAAACTACACTCGGTTAATTTCTAAGTTACCTAAATAACTAAAAACAGCAAACGTAATCAAAAGAAAAGAAAATAAAAGAGAAATGATACAACAAACCGGGGTTTAATCCGAAAGTGCTCGTTTTTTCCTCGAGTCATTAGCTTGACTCCTCGTTGTGCCGAGAACCTAGAACGGGTAAAACCCATCCTCTAATGTCATACCGTTCTCCTCATCTTCCTCACGATAAATTTTGACTCTTTGACCATTAACAATAAATGATCCTCCATCATCCGTCTCTAACTCCACATATCCACCCGAAAATACCCGTCTCACTAAATATGGACCCGTCCACTTTGACCTCAACTTAGGTGCTTTAAACTTGTATTTCGATTGAAACATTCCTTAAACTCTTTCCTCCTAATTTTCAAATCATGGACCATCTTCGTTCTCGCTTTATATAAAGCGGAATTCTCATACGCGTTCCACCTCAATTCATCCAACTCGTGGAGTTGTAGAAATCTGGTTTCGCCACTAGCTATTAAATCCATGCTACACTCTTTAAGCGCCCAATAAGCCTTATGCTCTATCTCCATGGGTAAATGACACGTTTTCCCATATAGCATCTTGAACGGGGTGGTTCCAATCGGTGTCTTGTAAGCGGTCCTAAATGCCCATAATGCCTCATCTAGTTTCTTTGACCACAAAGACGGGTTGTTGTTGACCGTCTTCTCCAAAATCCGTTTAATTGCCCGATTAGTGTTTTCGACTTGCCCACTTGTTTGAGGGTGGTAGGAAGTCGAAAACCGATGTTGTACCCCATATTTCTTCAAAACTTTTTCCATTTGGGCGTTTGCAAAATGGGTTCCCCGATCACTTATCAACGCTTTTGGCATGCCAAAAACTTCGTAAAAAGTCAATAACAACGTTAGCATTATTAGTAGGTAGTGCCTTTGCCTCGACCCATTTGGATACATAATCCACCGCCACCAAAATATAGACATTTCTGTTTGACGGTTTAAACGTCCCCATGAAATCAATTCCCCAAATATCAAAAACCTCGCACACTTGTATACTTTGTTGCGGCATCTCGTCTCGTTTTGTAACCGTACCTTGCCTTTGACACGAATCACATGTCCTCACTAAAGTATGTGCTTCCTTAAAAATAGTAGGCCAATAGAAACCCGCATCAAAGACCTTTTTACCCGTCACGGATGGACCATAATGCCCTCCCGTTGGACCATGGTGACACTCATCGAGAATTCGCCTCGTATCGGCTCCGTAAACACACCTTCGCACCATGCCATCGGCACACACCCTAAATAGAAACGGCTCCTCCCAAAAATAGTACTTGGCATCCGAAAATAACTTTTTCCGTTGTTGATAAGTAAGTAACCTACTAATAAATAATTGGCTATGTCCGCATACCAAGGGCCCCGTTCACCAAACGCCTTTCCAACAAATGCCAACCTTTCATCCGGAAAGGTATCTCGAATTTCCTCCTCATTCAAAGCTCCAAGACTCGGATTTTCCAAACGGCTCAAATGATCCGCTGCCACATTTTCTCTACCCCTCTTGTCTTGAATCTCCACATCAAATTCTTGAAGTAATAGTATCCACCTAATCAACCTCGGCTTCGCATCTAACTTTGAAAACAGAAACTTCAAAGCCGAGTGATCCGTGAACACTACCGTCTTACTCAATACCAAATACGACCGAAACTTATCGAAAGCAAACACTACCGCCAATAACTCCTTCTCGGTAGTTGTGTAATTTTGCTGAGCTTCATTGAGAGTCTTGCTAGCAAAATAAATGGGTCGAAAGTGTTTGTCAATTCGTTGACCCAATACCGCCCCTACCGCAAAGTTGCTAGCGTCACACATTAATTCAAACGGCAATTCCCAATTCGGTGACACTAAGATCGGTGTGTTGGTCAACCGTTCCTTCAATACTTCAAAAGCCTTCATACAATCCTCCGTAAATTCGAACTTTGTATCCTTCTCTAACAACCGGGTCATCGGCCTAGTTATCTTTGAAAAGTCCTTAATAAACCGCCTATAAAACCCCGCC
>CAJVGC010000582.1:47243463-47275538 GCA_910822075.1 Senecio squalidus | reverse complement strand
AAAACTTCAACTAAATCAAGTCCCCCGGCAGCGGCGCCAAAAACTTGATGCGAAAATCTAGTTTTCCGAAAATTAAACCTTTACTAGATTACGACACGGGCAGTGTACCCTTGTCAGTTGTAAAATAGTATTAGCAAATATCGGGTTCGAACACAGGGACTATTTATAGTTGAAAATATTAGTTTATAAAAACGCGTAACAAGTAACAAGTTGGTTTTAGCCTTAGTGAAGACTTGCTTATAAATATTTAAGATTTCAAATATGGATAAAAGAGACGCTTGCTTGGACCGTTAATGAATATGTGTTATTTCTTAGGTGTGAAAATATCGATAAACTTCTAATGTAAAATCCTAAGTTCCTTTCGAATACCGGATTTCTCCAATTACCTAACCATGCAACGATTCCTTTCGAATACCGTTAACACCTCAAGTAATTGTGCATAAAGTTTCAAGCCGATATGTGAGAATTAATTTATAAGCTTCCTTTCGAATAGCTTACTAACTCCTAAACCGATTTCTCTTAATTTAGTAGCTAGCGTTTGTGTTAATTTCTACTCGTAAAAATTGTTGTTAATGATTCCTTTCGAATATCATTCACTTATAATCAACTAAAGACCGGCCGATTAATTCGTTCCTATTTTAGTAAAAATTACGGATTCCTTTCGAATACCCGTTTTTAGATTACCAAACAAGAGTATAAACAATTTTAGCAAGATAATTAAGTTATTAACCCAAACGGATCCCCAATTAACCTCTACACATCAATCGATTTTTCAAACCCAAACCTAACACATAAACATCACATAATCCAAGCAAACGTACTAAGAAATTAGCTACTCATAATAGTAACAAACACAATTAAACATGTAAAAGACATACTTCAAATTGCAATTAAAATGATAAAAGATTCAATACCAAAAGCTGGAAATTACGTTCCAAGTATCCCCAAATTAACAAAGCGGAAATTGAAATAACGATTGTTCAATGGAAATTAACGATTATCAAAAGTGTTCTTGATTCTCCTTGCTAATTGATACTCTCCAACTGATGATATGATGATGATAATGTAATTTCTGGCTTTCCAACGTTTATAATATAATTGCCCCACTAACTCTTTGGGTTCCCACTTAATTAGGACTTAAAGAGTAAAATTGTAACTGCCAGATATACGTCTTGCGCTGCAACACTTCTTCTTGCGCCGCAAGTCATTAAATTGACCAAATTGATTTGCCAGATACGCCACACTCTTGCGCCGCAACATACACCACTTGCGCCGCAACTACTACTTCAGCAAGCTCCATAAATATTGTGTCAAACATTTGCGCCGCATGACAACTACTTGCGCCGCAACATTGGACCAAATGATTCCCGACTTGTTTTGCTTAGCTCCTTTTGGTCCAAATTCGCTTCCTTTAACTCCAAACATACTAAGAACCTATAAAACATACTTTACACAAAATATAAGCAATACGGGGTCTATCCATTACGTTTGGGACACAAAACATAACAAATATCGCTATAAAATACTCGTATAAATGAGCGATATCAACAGTCTTAGATTTAATCTACAACTTCAGGATGAAGGAGGTATAACTACTCTTTCTAATCAAACTCTTTTTGAAAATTTTCAAAGAATAGGATATGAGGGACAACTTACTACAACTTTTTTCCAAAAAGCTATGTTGTTTCCTCAATAGAAATTTTTGATGCATACTTTGCAACAATCTCTTTCTCAGAAAAGAGCAGGTTGGAATGAAGTTGGAAGTACTTTGGCTTCGGCCATGGTCTGTCTTGTAACAAACCAACTTTTCAATTTTTCAAAATTAATTTTTGATGGTATGTTATGGAACTTGGCTCATCCCTATCAAAAGTTTTTAATGTATCCAAGGTTCATACAACATTTACTTAACTGTGAGATAAAGGATCTTTCAAAATCCAAATCTGTTTTTGCTTCTAAATCTCAAGGTAGAAAAGTTTTTGTAATATGAACATAGTAAACAAAGGTTTTTTTGGCCATGTTACACCATCGTTCTCTACAATGATGGTGGTAACACCTTCTTCAGGTGAGAGACTAAGTACTCCACTTGTGTCTCAACCCACACCTTCCATTGCTTCATCTTCTCATCTTCCTGTTTCTACTATGAATACCCCCTTAGTTACTACTGTAACTACTTCAGTCACTACATTCTCAAAACCATCGGCTTCCAAATCTAAATCACCACCCTAGTTGTTTCACTTTAAAAGAAAGACTAGAAAGACAAAGAGAACTCCTCCTTCTCTTGTGTCTACACCTACACCTGAACCTAATTTTGATATAAGTACTTTACCTGAAAATCCTTCAGGTGAGACTTTTCTTAGGGAACAGAATGAGCTATTTCCCAGGCTCCAGGAGGTGATCTTTAAGGAGGGGGATGCCCATAATGGAAGGGCTCATACGACTGATGCATCACCTAGTAATGCACATGACAGTTTGGAAGGCACTAAGACCCAACCATTGGCAACACTATCTGATGATGCTTCTTTTGAGGCAGCCTTGGAAGGTGGACCCAGGTGCCAAAAAACCATGGGGGAGGGAGATGCTACTGCTAGGCAGGAGGTCCTTCTATTTTTACTTCCAATGATCCTCCAACGGTTGGTACCCAACAGAAAAGGGGTGAGGATAGATTTAACTATTCAAACCTAGAATTGGTGGACATGTGCCTTGCAATTATTAAAAAGTGGATAAACAAGCTGAGGAGCTTGCTGTCTTAAAGAAGTTGGTACTTAAGTTGGTGCAGAAAAAGAAATATTTAAAGTTTCAGCGTAAACAAAAGAAGCCTGTGATGAGGGATGCTGTTACATCTCCTATGCCTTCTAGCTTTTCAAGTTCATCTTCAGATGAGTATGATCACAAAAGGGGGAGAATATGGAGATAGATGAAATGGCGTCTGGAACTGAAAAGAAGAGTTCTGTCACTGTGATTACTGCAACTTCAGAACAAAGAGAAGGAAAACTTACAGACTCTACAGAGGTGGTGCAACAGCAACAGAGAAGTACAAATGAGGTTAATACTGCATCTACAGAGCATGTGAACTTGATAGATTATGGTGTTAGTACTGCAGTACTAACATAACCAGTTTCTGCTACAGTATTATCTCAAGTTCACGAGGAGGAAGAAAGTTACATTGATACTGTACTGAAGCATTATGAAGATGCATTTGAGCAATTATATGCTCAAGATAAACTAGAGAAAGATGCAGCTGCTCAAAATCAAAACACGGTGGTATTTATTGTTGCAGTTGAGGGGGAGATTGGGCAAGAAGAGGATATTGTTATGGATGAGACAGAGAATGTAGGATTTGAAAGATGATCCAGTTCTAGGACCTTACTTTATACCACTTGAGGCTCAAGTTGAATTTGTTACAACTACAACTGATCAGGTCATTACTACTACTGTAGCAAATCAACAAGAAACTGATGCACCAGTAGTTACTACTGCTACTACTGAAATTGATGAATCTACAACTGAGGAAAGAACACTGGCTGAAGAACTGCTCAAGATTAAAAGAGATATTATTCAAAAAAGAAAATCAGAACAAGCTAAAAGACCTAAGGAGAAAGGAGTATCTATTCCTACTGCTTCCGAAGTAGGAATAGTTGAAGGTGAAGATTATGTTGTGGATCCTACTACTAGACATGGTGTTACTCCTATTATCCCTCCTGATACAAGACAGGTTGAAATTCCTATAAATCAGTATATTAGGGGAAGAAGAGTTGACCCTAATGATCCAATAGTCAAAGGGAAGGGAAAGAAAGTAATTATTGAAGAGGATTTCACACAGAAAACTAATGAAGCCAAGAAATTTAAGATATATGAGTTTGTGGCTTTACATGTAGCCTTTGAAAGTTTTGATGTCTCTAGTGATGCTGCAGTATCAATAAAAGTTCATGCTGAACTTCAAAGAAGAGAATTAGAGAGAATAGAGAGAGAAGAAAAAGAAAGACTGGCTTTGCTTGTTGAATACAACAGAGAGCTTGCTAAGATAGAAAAAGCTAAAGCAGCAAAGAAGTCAAAGATTGAAATCAAGAAGAAAACCAAAAAAGAAAAGATGGATACTGATAAACAAAAGTTCATGAAGTACCTGAAAAACAGGATATAATGGAAAGTCTTTGGGTCCTATGAGCTTTGAAAATATTCTTGGTTTATTTGAAAAAGAGAGAAAGAAAGACAAAGATGAAGCTGTAAGACTAACAGAACAACAAGAAAAGGAAAGATTTGAGCTAGAAAGATTGGTGAAAAGAGCTCATGAAGTTGGATCTAGGGTGTTAAATGAACAAGGACATGTAATTCCTAATCCATTTAAATCTCAATTTGTTTTTGTTAACCCTGAACAAAAGAAGAGAAAGAAATATTTGTCTACAAGACAAGTTACAAAGAAACAAAGGGTTGAGTTGCCAACTACTAAAGGGAAAGAACAAGTCCACGTTGAAACAACACAAACTGAAACTCCACTTGATGAAGCAATTACTTCTTCTAATCAATTTGTGCTTGTTGATTCTACTGCAATAGTGCAAAAAGGAGGAGATGTGGAAATTTCTCCTAATGACTGTTCAGCTTTGATTATTCATGAAGAAGGTATGCATGTTGAACCCTTGGCAGTTGAATTACCTGAGATTATTTATTGGGAGTTTGTTGGAGGGGAGAATTAAACAACTTACATGGTGACTAGATCTGACAACAGAAGTACAAGATGCTAACTTTCTACAGAAGGGTAAAAGACTTCACAAGACAAAATTTGGTAAGATTGCATCAAATTGGAGTAAGAAAGTACTCACAGAACAGAGGTGTTTGCTCTGGAACTAATCTTGCATTGAATTGGCTAAATGGTATGTTCACTCCTGAAGGTGGTATGCTTAATAATGTATTTCATAGGGGTGGATATGATCCAGTGATTAAGTGGATTCTGTTTGAAAGAAGTGGTGTACATTCTATAATCAGAAAACAAGGTGTGATCAAATTCTATTTGGTGGAGAAAAAGTATGATTTGGATTTTGCTACATTGCATGAGATGATCACATTGAGGTTGTTTGCTCTAAGACATTCTCAGATGGCTAATGATTTGGTATGGAGAGTGGTAAGTCGAAGAAATGAAGAAGAGCTCAAGATGAAAGAAGAACGAGCCAAGAAGAAAAAGGACAGTAGAAACTAGTTTTGTAATCATCCTCCTTTGTTTGTTTATTCTGAAACTTGGTACTTTTATGGTAATTAAAAGTATAAGTTTCGGGGGAGATTGTTGGGAATAAACTTGTGAAAATAAGCTAAGTATGGTTACTCCTGCAAATCTACTACTGCTTGGTTACTACTGCAAGTTTACTGGTTTCTACTGCACAACCTCGTTACTACTGCCCGTAAAGTGTTACTGCTGCAAGAAGTTTTTGAAAAAGATAATTCTAGAATAGATTTGTAATTATCTTTTAATAATTATAGTTTCTTTACAATTGTATTTTCGTAATTCGTTTCTTAGAAAATCTAGGTTTAGCCTCAAGGTCTATAAATACATAGATCATTGTCTTATGAAAAACAAGTGTATTGATCATTCCTTCTAAGATTAATGCATTGAGGCTTGTTGGTGATATTCGTTATTGTGTAATTGTTCTTATTTTAATTCATATAAATAATATTCGTTTAATCACATAACTTGCAAGCCCGAAATAATCCAATGTATTAATAAAGAGAGTACGCCAATGCAATGCATAATCTAGAAGTCTTCTAAAGTCAAGTCTCAAAGCTACGTCCTATGCTTGCTCATTATCGAAAAATAAAGTTCAAAAGTCAACATAAAGTTGAGCGACTTCATTGAGAAGTTTATAAAAGATTTGTAAGCAAACCATATATCATCAAGTAGTAGTGTATATAGATGTGTAACAAATCCATGTAAGTAATAAAACAATCCTCATGATAATCCGTAGTAGCCACACTACCGATCGACAAGTACATTATGTCGATGATACATGCATTGCACATGTATAGTCAGAATCACTGACATCATCCTGCAATAGTCACGCTACTGTGTGTATCAACAAGTACATTCTGTGGATACTCTTGTAACATTAGCTAGATGTATTCTGATGTACAAGTAAGATTCACAATCAATGTCCCATAACATTTTTGAAATGATACATTTTGTTTGTCACACGATTTTATGATTTCCAAATTCAATGAGTTTCCATAAATAGGAAGTGTCCAAAAAAACAAGTTTCCATAAATAGAATATCCATTTATATTAAGTTTCCCAAAAGTAGTAAGTTTCCAAAAATGGAAGGTTTCTATAACTAGAAATATCTAATTATAGTAAGTGAACCGTTTATTCAAAATCCGTTTTGGTTGAGCTTTAATTTCCCCCGATTTGTTTAAAACATGTAAAACATGTAAAACAGTAAAGATGGGGCAATGAACTCACCTCGATAAGCGACACCACTTTAGTAGTGTGAGTGTGTGTATATGAGATAGTAGGCCACAAGGCTAAGTCCCGACTAGATATTGAGCTCCCCTAAATGAGTATATGTAATGAATCGTAAGCAAATAAGTTTCTCGCGATTCAACTCGATTAATTAACATGTTTAAGACGTCCATCTTAGAAATTCGTTTAGGTTATACATTTGAGATTAACCGATAAGTTTAGATATGACAATAGAAATTCAGCGAGTACCTATGCTCATTAAAACCATTATAACTTGAGTTTTAGAAAGAGTTAAACACCGAATCTTATATGCTCGGAAAGTAGACTCAGAGGGCTACATTGAGGAACACGGATTTGCCAAAATTGAGTTATTTATGACAAAGTTAAGATCGTTACAAAACAGGTTATGAGTTTAAAAACAAGTTTGAGGAATCCAACGAGTACACAAATGATCTAGGCCCTAAAGGTGATGTATTAGACCTGTTATGAACGTATAATAATCATTTTAACAATAACATCAGGTTTGCTAAGTCGTTACACCAATTCAAGTTGTAATAACCTATCAAAACCGTTTTAATATTTCAGATTTGACCCCCGCTCACTAATTTACAGTTTCTAAGAGTTTGACAAAGAATTGGACGACGAGGCTTATTTTTCCAAAAAGTATATTCCGAGGGCTACAAATTTGGTTTAGACCAAAGTTAAAAAGACAAAACCATTTGAGAGTTATTAGCCGTACAAGACAGGTCAAATTTCAGATAAGCAAGTTATTAATATTATACGTATATAGACCTTTTAGTTAGGGTTATTAAATGACGATTTGAATAAGAACTTGTATGAACGATTTCAATGATGATATATCAGTTTATAAATGATCTAAGATTAGATTTAATCACAAACAAACACGATTCATGACAATATAACGAATGATTAAAAGATAATTACGAATTAGGGTTTATACCCTTGAATTGAATGTAATGATTTGGATGCTTGAAGTCTTGATCTAGCAACGAGCACAAGAGTGATCAAGGACCACGGACTTTCACAATACAAGAGCTGTTGGAATCGATTATACATTCCCCAAACAAGATCAAACACGACACAAGATTAGAATACCCAATTATGAATAGAATGAATGAATGTATTGGCTAGAAGCATATAAATAACACCACACTTACGTTGGTTGAATAATAGATGATCCAAGATTTATGTAGATCGATTAAGGGGTGTTTTGGAGTGATAGATCAACAAAACCTTACACACAAGATTATAACAAGCACACTACTCTTAGAAATGATGGTGAAATATTCGGCCAAGAGGGAAACAAGAACAAAGCATGAAAAACCAATTACCTAGCAAACTTCTTTGATAACTAGATTATATTAGGAGTATGATAATGATGGATGAAGGTCGAAAATGGAGATGCAATGGATAGGGGAATCGGCTGCACAAGGAGGAAGGAAAATTTAGGGTTTTGAGGTTAGTGTTTTTTATATATGGATGCATTAGGGTTAGGAGTTGGTTAGGAGGTGTTTGGAAGCAAGTAACCAGTTACTAGAAAGAGGCTCAAGGGCTAGAACACGTCACCACACCCACAACCGAGCTAGACAAAACTGGTCGAGCAGCTCGCTGCGTCGTAGTGCCCTTCAACTACGGCGCAGTGGTTCATACACACACACATTTTTGTTTTCCGCCTACAAGTAGCGAACGATTCTCGAATGCGGAGATCACTGGATAGGCGTAACTCGTGTGACAACCGTCAAATTTCAGTTGCATTTTACACTCTATGTCTCTAAACTGTCTGTCGTTGTCTTTAACTGTACATTTACCGGAAACGCGTCAGTGTCGGAATCACTCCCGTAATCGAATTATATAAGTCCTAATACCAAGAAAACACCTAATGAACTTTCCTAAGTTCATAACGTATCATAATTAAGAACCTTTAGTTAACGAAAAGGTCCAACGAAACACAAACGCAAAAACGAAAAATCACAAATATATTTACAAAAATGGTCCAGGAAGCCGCACACACCCCTTTGTGCGACGTCCTGAAGGTGCCAGTCCAAAAATCTTTGAATTTTGTTGCTTGTCTCGTTTTTATAAAACCAACCACCAATCAATCTCGACCCTAGACACTCATTACTGCATCTTTGGCAGTCCCAAACACCTTTTTATTACTTGCTATCATTTTCTTTTCATTTTTCTCATTTTATAAAACATAAAACACAAAACACACACAAATCCTCTCAAGAACATCACCAAACACAGAGATTTCCAGCCACTAAATCCATCAAAATCAACCACAAAAATCGTTTAAACATCAAGGCAAACAAGAAGGATCAAAGTCTTTTCGGTTTCAAAGCTTTTTCTACCATTTTGGAGCTCAAATCTCGTCTAAAACATCATCCATCCATTTCCATCCGGTAGAAACCTTTTTTCTTACCCTTATTTACTGTTTTTACAACTTGCATGTATGATCTATGGATTACAAACAAGTTTTTACAAAGATTTATGACATTTTATGGACAAAAACGATTTTTAACCGAAATAACATTTAGATCTATAGTTTTATGGTTAAAAATGGTTTAGAAACTGTAAAAATGATGTTTTATTAAGTATTCCCTATTTGCATGTCAAGATCTATGGTTGGAATAAACATGTTGCAAGAAAAACACCAAAAACCACAACCTGTGCGCCGTTCCAAAGAGCTAGGACGACGCAGCGGGACATTTTGTCTTCTGTGCGACGTTCCTAAGGTCCAGGACGAAGCACATGACTGCTTGTTTTCCAAGAATTTGTCGTTTGGTCATTTTAAACTATTGTGCGCTCGCTGATTTTTCGTGACTAATACTTTGGGATTGAGAACAATAAAATATACATATTCATGACTTCTTGTTGGACTATTTAGACTAAAATGAACTTGTTTAATTAGATTATGTTATATATGTGTTTTGTGAGCGGAATTGACGTTGGATTTTTGGATATCAAATTTGGGCGCGGAAGCGCTGCCCAAATTTCGTTAGAAAACCCAAACCACTTCAGCGACCAAAATTACTTGTAACATGACGATAATAAACGTTAACTTTGGACTTTCGGACTAAAACATAACGTTAACCGTTTCAGACTATTTTTGGACAATTGGACCTTGACACTTAAAGTTTAACTAAAATTTATCTATTATATATTATATATAATAACATAATGTAATAATAACACTTGAACAATCTTGGTATTCATAGGCGTTCCGTGATTCCCGGCTCTCTCGTCCGACCGTTTTCCGAGTTCTTTATCTTCGCAACCCGTGAGTTACACCCCTCTACTTTTGTATTTTAAGTACTCTTTTTGGGGGAAACATGAGATCCAAATTGTTTTATGAACTATGACTTTTATGAACTTTGACTTTATGTACAATGACTTTTATGAACTTTGACTTTATGTACAATGACTTTTATGAACTATGACTCTATTGGACTATTTGACATTGGTCTTACTTATATGCGTAAAACTATTTTTAGACGCCCTTTTGTGGCACCTTGGACATTTGAAATTTTGACATAAACTATGATTGTTTGATTGTACTTGGACAAACCCTTGATGAGAACATAAACGCCGTAAGTGCCTACTATCAGTTTTTGGACAAAAATGACATATGCCTGAGTTTTTTTTTGAAATTTCCACACTATTAGCTTTAAGCCGTTGGTAATTATGGGTATCGATACTTAGGAGAAGTCACTCCTTACTTCAGTCTAGCTACCTAAGTACATATTACTAGAACAGACAAACCTCGTCGATAGTGCGAGGTCCGGGCAGGATCAGACCAGTTAATCGGTTTAGTGTGAACTCTTACGTTATATTATGCCAAGTGGTCTTTACAATTCAAAAATCATATGTTATTATTATTTACGCATATACATACTTATCGTCTTACCCATGTGGATTAATCCACCGCTGAGGTAATGACAACGGACATTTATCGTCTTGCTCCGCAACTTGACTTTTATAAATATTGATCTATTTGTCTATGATCTACCTTAAAAGTATATATATTTTAAGCGCTTTTATCCGCTATCTTTCTTTTAAGAAAACCTTATACTTATATATACTTGTCGGAACTTTTGTCAAAAACTTATAAACTGTAACTCACTCGCTACGTTATGTAGTTTGACACTTTATCTCATGTTTCAGGAAACTAAGCGTAAGTCATGAAGTGCATTGCTCAGGCGGGTCAAGATGGTTATGTGAAGTGTAATTCGGGAGAAGACCTTTGTTATTTGAGAACTTTTATTAAAACACTTTGTTATGTATTGTTGTCCTAAACTTTATGAATCTTGTTGTATCTTTTGAACATTGATACTTTTTCAAACTTTAATTTAAATGACTTGAACCGTTGATTTTTGGTATAACTCGTGAAATGATTCTTTGCTCTCGCACCTCGTATTTCCGCTTTAGCGGGGTGTGACAACTCGGGACTAATATTTAAGTATATAATTGTTATAATTCTGAATCTGGGAGTTCTCAAAAGTTAAACAATAGTCACATGGTTCAAATACGACAAGCTCACAAATCACGGAAATTACTCGATAAGTCATCTAGGAGCTCATCTAGTGGGTACTAACTACTTGTGCACCTAATCTAACACGATACCAATCACATAAAGAGATATACACACATGTCTATAGCAATAATCACACATAAGTAAAGTATATGGCAACTTTATAAAATGTTTTTAATGAGAGTCGGTAATGAGCTACAAGCATACTAGACTAACTTGAGACGGAAAAAGTGACGGTTCTCACAATATATAGCAGCAGCTTCTTGCACTTCCCATGTTCTATGGATTCAGAATCAAATGTTAGACTATGGTCTTAACTTTATGAACACACCCATCAACATAGACAATGTCACACCCCGCCTGTGGCGGAAACGCAGGGTGTGGAAGATTGGCAATCATCACAACACAACAATATAATAGAGAAATACTAAATGAAAGAATTAAAAAAAAGTGTTGTGACATAGCAATTTAACAAGATAAATATCGTTGTTTCATGTACACGTCATACACTACAACATAAATATTCAACAGAAACGTAAATAATAACGAAGTATTTCAAATGGAAAGACATAGGCATGCAAGCCCGAAATAACCCAATGTATTAATAAGGAGAGTACACCAATGTAATGCATAATCTAAAAGTCTTCTAAAGTCAAGTCTCAAAGCTACGTCCTATGCCTGCTCGTTACCTGAAAATAAAGCTCGAAAAGTCAACATAATAGTAAGAAAACATATCTCAACACCATTTTAGTAAAAAAAATGTGTAACTAATGCATGTAAGCAATAAGAAATAATCATCCATAACCATCCATCATGTGCAGCTAACACTAGTAGGAAAGGTATACTAGTAATCAAGTAATGTCAGTAGGAAAAGTATACTAGTAATCAAGTAATGTCAGTAGGAAAGGTATACTGACTAGCAACATCCGCAGTAGCCACGCTACCGTAAGTACACCTCATTAGTAGGAAATGTATACTAATGAGCATGTAGTATCAGTAGGAAAGGTATACTGATACGTCAGTAAGAAAGGTATACTGACTAGGGTTTACCGGTAGGAAATGTATACTGGTAAGCAACTCTTACAACCAATGTCTCATTTAAGTTTTGAAAAAATGCATTATGTTTTTTTTACACATTTTATGATTTCCAAATGTATTAAGTTTCCGAAAATGGAAAGTTTCCAAAATTAGTAAGTTTCTATAAACAGAATTATCTATTTATAGTATGTTTCCAAAAGTAGTAAGTTTCCGTAAGTGGAAGGTTTCCATAAATAGTAAGTTTGAAACGTTTATGTAAACACGTTTGCTTGAGCTTTACTTTCTCCAGATTGTATAAAACATATAAAACAATAAAAAGTGGGGCAATAAACTCACCTTGAAATAGCAAGTAAGTGACACTACTCGTGTAGTGTGAATGTGTGCCTAAAGTGGTAGGTCACAAGCTAGTCCCGACTAAACGATGAGCTTCCCTAAATAGAAAGTAATTAAATATGAGTACTTTTTCATTTTCAAGATTTAATCCCGTTTAATGTTTGTTTAGAATTGTTCAATTTTCCGATTCATAAAACTTGTTAACATTGGACCAAACGATAGATTTAGACATGAACGTTAAAAACTCAGCAAGTACCCTCTGTCTAAAACATTCATATCTCGAGTTTGAAAAGGATTTGGACGATGAATCTTATATATTCAGAAAGAAGCCTCAGAGGGCTACATCAAGGAACCTGGATATACCAAATTTTAGTTATTTATGACAGAGTTAAGATCGTTACAAAACAGGTTATGAAATCTGTCTAAAATATTAATTTTCATAAGTTGAGTTTTAAAACAAGTTTGAGGAATTCAACGAGTACAAAAATGATCTAGACCCTTTTGGTAATATATTAGACCTGGTATGAATTTATAATAATCAGTTTTACAATATCATTAAGTTTGCTAAATAGTTACACATTTTCAAGTTGTAAGAACCTAACAATATCGTTAAGATTTTAGATTTGACCCCCGCTCACTAATTTACGGTTTCCGAAAGTTTGAAAAACAATTGGACGACGAGGCTTATATTTTCCAAAAATAGAATCCGAGAGATACAACTTTGGTTTAGATTTCTATTAAGGATACATATATGAGAGTAACTTATGACCTTATGAACATAGAACAGTGAACCTGATTCATTAGTTTTAATATCATGACTCTGTATGAATGTTTTTAAATACCAAACGATCGCGTAATATTACCAACACCTCCAGATCATGCATTTGACATATAAACATGTATTTCATGTTTTAAAATCTCCACTTTTACACTTTTAAGCCACAAAAAAAGTGAGCTAAAATTCGGATATAGAAACTCAGCTCAAACAAAGTTTAGACCCACGTTCACTAAACATCAGTTCTAGGGAGTTTGACAAAGAATTGGACGAAGAGTCTTATATTCTCATAAAGTAGATTCCAAGAGCTATAACATCGGTTTAGATATTATCTTAAAATACGAAATTATGAACAAGTTAAAGTTCTGTGAACACGACTGAAATTTCTGATCAGCAAAAACGAAGATTTGTTAAGACAACTTCCAACACGAAAACCACCATACTAACAATAAACTTCTGAATTTGAAAGGCATAGGTTCATTTAAATTTAATACACCAAAATCCTTTTGAAAACCATACTACTCATAATCTTATATTACACAACCCTAATTAACAAACTTTATATAACGAAAATGAAGACGACTATTTAATTAACGAATCCTTAATAATAAAGACATATGAAATCATAATCAGAATCAGTATAACAAGGTGTAAATATAAAGATTAAAATTAGGGTTTTTACCAAATATCAAAACGAACAACGACACGAGAGTGTGTGAAGACGTGTGGCTGAAACAAACCAAAAGGTAGGGGAAGAAATGTTCGGCTACTGGTTGTTCATTGATCCAAGTTTGCTGCTCGTCTAGGAAAGGACAAGGATGGTGAATTGTTGCTGATGTCGAAAAAAGAAGGAAACAAGAAATCGAAAGTGTTGTTTTTCTTGTTGTTATGATCGAGCAAGGAAACCAAATTGGGGAAGGGATCGATTAGGGTTTGGGGTTTCGTGGGAGTTGATCGAAAAAAAGAAAAGAAAGGTTTAATGGTCGACAGGTAGGATTAGGGGGTTTGGGATTTCGTTTTTGGTGTTAGTAAAATAGGGGTTGGGTTATAAAAATGGGTTATGGGTTATTTGTATAAGCTACATAGTCAAATGGATCCGAACTTATGATACGGGCTAAACTAACACAATAAAAGGGCTAGACATGGACTAATAAAACTTTTCGTTTATAAAAGTGACTTGAGATTAACAATACGAAATAAAAAATAAAATGTGACTCGGGATAATTAAATCAACTTAAAATTGAAATTTTATTTATCCGCTTTGACTATAACAATGTGTGACTACGCAAAACGTTTATATTTCTAAAATGGTCGTAGAAGCTCATCTAGCGGGTACTACCAACTTGTGCACCTAGAGTATTATATAATCGGAAAATATATATATGAAACACACATGAAATCATCAACTAGCACACATCAATATAATATAACGCAAAAGTTTAAATAAGTAACGGTAATGAACTACAGGCATACTAGACTAACGTGAGACGGAAAAAGTGACGGTTGTCACAGACAACACTGCTGCAATGTTTATAACTAAAAATCTTTTCCAGGACTCTAAGACCAAAACCATTGAGATTAGGTTTCACTTTATAAGAGACTGCTTTGAAAAGAAACTGATCCATTTAGTTAAGGTTCACACAGACAATCAGTTAGCTGACCTTTTCACAAAGGCCTTTGATACAACAAGATTCAATTTTCTTGTTCAAGCTATTGGTCTAATGAATCTTGATTGAATGTGTCCGAAAAATATTTTGTACATATCTTTTTGCATTTTGTTCATATTCTATCTAAAAATACGAGAAGAGGGGGAAGAAAATGGAAAAAATCAAAAATAGTTTTTTAAGTTTGAAGTTGAAAATTTTAATTCAGATGAAAAAATTTTAATTCTGAAAATCTCAAAAATTTTTAACTCTGATGTAGAGTATTTTAACTATGAAGTGCAATTTTAATTCTGCAAAGTTCAAAAATATGTGGTTTATGTTTGTATAGTTAATACCCAAAAATATTGTGATTTTCTTTTAGTTCTTGATTAATATTTTGTTCTAAAATCTTTAACAAAAGATTTGTCTCTATATTCTTTGAAGTCTTAAATATTTTATGTTTTTTTTGAGTCTTTTCAATCTTTTTTAATATATCTTTTTTTTTTCAAATCTTCAGAAAATCTAATACAAAATTTAAAATATGTTTTGAAAAATTAAAAAACAAGTGTTATGCATTTAACTGTTTGTACAGAGAAATGTAAAACCAAATATAAAATGATAAAATGTTTCTTAAAAGTCAAAAAGATTTTATAATTTCTTACATATTTTGGAATGTACAGTGAAAAACTTGAAAATGCAATAAAAAAATATAATTTCTAAGAAATGAATCAAAAAGTATAAATTTCAGAAAAGCTTAAATAGTTCTTAATTTATAGAATTTCTTGAAACAAAATGTTTTTATAAATGTAAAGTTATTAATATTTTGAAATCTTTAGTACCCCGTGGTTTATAAGCTGCTTAAAATATCAAAAATATTGATGCTGTCAAATGTGATATCTATTTTTTCAGTTGAAAAAGAAAGAAAACAAATAATATTTATTATAAATTATGAAATATAAATCTGTTTTGCATTAAAACAAATATGGAGAAAAGTGTAAGAACTCAAATCCTTGATGTTAACTTGATAAAAGGCAAAGACAGGAGGATGAGTTGGTATAGTTGCAATTTTGTTTTGATTCTAATAACCTTGTTGCTGACTTAATAAAAGGCAAAGACAGGTGAAAGAATTAGCAACTATACTAAAATTATTTTTATTCAAAAACCAGAACACAGTGTATTTTAAAAACTCAAAAACATCTTCAAAGGTGAACAAAATTATAAGGTCGTATAAAGATCATAATTCAACTATCCTTAATAAAGGTTGAAGAGTTGGTTTGTGTTCTAACCAAAAATATTTCTCACAACTGC
The DNA here is from genome assembly GCA_910822075.1 of Senecio squalidus. Classification (NCBI taxonomy): domain Eukaryota; kingdom Viridiplantae; phylum Streptophyta; class Magnoliopsida; order Asterales; family Asteraceae; genus Senecio; species Senecio squalidus. Next base: position 47,259,450 of record CAJVGC010000582.1, on the reverse strand, counting down.
ATGCTATAAACTATTCAATATGTGTGTTGTAGTAAATTTTCACACTAAACAACTTCTACTGTTTTTAATCATCAAGGATATAAATGTCATATTTAAGTAAATACTCTTTATATTTATTTTTATGACAAAATTATAAAGTTTGACAGTTTATCATAAGTTATTAAAAAGTACAACTTATGAATTTTTGACACATGATTTATCTTAATATATATATATATATATATATATATATATATATATATATATATATATATATATATATATATATATATATATATGTATATATATATATATATATATCTCATACATTTGACAAAACATTTCATTTCTTAAGAAATAATTTGTGTAGAACTAACTTATATGTGACAACCCACAAAAATCCATGTTCACACCGACTCAAATTTTTGCAACGTCTTACGAAAACTAGTATATGTTTGAATGTTATGCACGACATATAGGTTACTCCATGCATAACGAGTATCATGTAATCAACATTTTAAACATATACACACCTTATTGAAGTAAAGATGATAAACATTTATAAAAAGTTGCCATGGAATACATGTTTATGAACAACATTTCATATATAGAAAAACTCTAAGTATAACTTACACCAACTTTGCATGATTTCTTTCATGCATGTGTTTCAAGTTACATAAGTTGCATATTTAACCCACTAGACATCCAAACCTACATGAAAACCCTAGACTATGGAGAAACTACAAAAATCCCTGTTCGCACCCTTGGCCGGTTCTAGGAGGGTTCCCTCCTAAGATTCTCCTTGAATTCTAGCCAACTTGGTTACTTGTTTGCTTGTTTGACTAAGTAACCATCATGCTAAGCTACTTACAAACACTTACTAGTCCATACCAATCACTTACACTTCCATACACTTACAAACACCATGCCCTTACAAGACCATAACCATGACATCAAGCCATGGTTCAAACATTCACTAACTAATGTTAAAACCTAACCCAACTCCCACTCTATAAATAGAGGACTTATGCATTCATTTTCTACTTTCACAAAACTAAACCACCTCCCTATCTCTCCCTGTTGGGTTATAAGGTGTTAATACTGGTGACTATAAGTTAGTACTGGTGGATAAGTTAGTTTCTAATGATGGTCGAGTATTGGAGATTACTACTGGTGGTATTACTACTGCTGACTTAATACTGGTTACATTGTTTCTACTGGATGCATGGATCTGCATGAAGAGTTTCTGCTGGTGCCCATGTTACTACTGCTTAAGTGATGGATATTGTTAGCGCGTTGTAAGGAGATAATTATGTAAACAAATATTGATAAGTATCTTCGAAGATTTCTTTAGAGTTTTAACCTAATTGTAATTAGGGTTTCCTCAAGGTGTATATAAATAGATCCCTTTGTCGTTGTAAACACACGTCTGTTAAGAAAAACAATTATTCTTAATAGATTGAGGTTGTTGGTGAAATACTTGTATTCTTAATTGTTAACATTTATTCATTCATATACATATAAAATGTTAATCAATTAACCTTTGTTAATATCAAAGTGTTGATCCGCTTTAACTTCTTTGATAGATCTAGATCTACACGTTTGTTTAAATACAAACCTAGTTCGACATATCCTAACAAGTGGTATCAGAGCACAAGATTGCTATAGATCTACGATCAACAAGGTGTTTAAACAAGTTTTCCATAAACCAATTCAAGATGTCTGATCTTACTAAAGGCGTTCAAGACAATAGGGTTTCTGTTCTAACATCATCAAACTATGATATGTGGAAGAGTCGCATGTATCAGTACATGCTACAAAGCAACTACTCCATGGGGAAAATTGTGAAGAATGGTGCAAAAATCGTTCCACTACCTGGACCAGATCACAAGAACAAAGCAGTAGCAGAAGGTTCATCCCAACCAGTAACTGAGCAAGAAAGAAGAGATTCTTACAATAAATGTCAAACTTTGAGTACTTTACTTATTGCTATTCCTAATGAGTATCAACATTAGTTTACAAACTTTACTGATGCTAAACTATTATGGGAGGACTTGGTGTCACACCCCGCTAAAGCGGAAACACGAGGTGCGTAGAGTTGGAATACCATTACACGGGTTATAACAAAATATAACGGTTTCAAGTCATTGATTTAATAATAAAAGAGTTTACAATTTCAAAAGTCAACCAAGTCATTTAACGTTTCAACACAAATACATAATTAAAGTTTCAAATGAAATTCCCAAAATAATGAACAGGTCTTTTCCCAATATGAATCTCACACAACCATCCTGACCCGTCCATGCCATGCACTTCATTCTTACACTTAATTTCCTGAAACATAAGATAAAGTGTCAACTACAATAAAGTAGTGAGTGAGTTACAGTTTAGGTTTCTCGACAAAGGTTTCTGTGAAGTATACATAAGTAAAGAGTTTCATAAATGGAAAAAGAAGCGGAGCGGCGCTTAAATATATATATATATATATATATATATATATATATATATATATATATATATATATATATATATATATATATATATATATATATATATATATATATATATATATATACTTTAAAAGTTTCGAACGGGGCATAACAATAACCTAAAATTTGTACAGACGCTAGTAGAACAATACTAGTAAAATAATAATTTCGGAATCAATCGCTAAAAGAGTGTAAATGCGTAGATAAGTAACTAATGAAAATCTTGTATCAACCTCTTGGCATTATATAACATAAGTGTACACACTAAACCGATTATCCAACCGTGAGGCCCCTTACCCCGCACTATCTACGAGGAGTATAATGATCATAGTAAGGAACGGTTCTTTCCTAAGTATCGATACCCATAGTTACTAAACGGCTTAACAAAGCTAATAGTATGAAGAGCTAAAACCGGGCACTAATGTAATTTTGTTTCAAAAATGATAGTAGGCACTTAAGAATCGCGTTATAATCTCATCAAGGGTTGGTCTCGCATACAAGTAATCTTAATTTAGTTTAGCCAATCAACGGGGGCAAGCCAGTACGTTTAAAATAAGCCAATAGGGCCAATAATATGTTTACGCATATGAGTTTCACAAAGTGTTCCAAAATAGATCAATAGTTCGTAATAGTTTCCAAAAGTTCATAATAGTTTCAAAAGTTCATAAAAGTTTCCAAAGACAAATAGAGCTTATGTTTCCCCCAAAAAGTTATGTAAAAATACAATAAGTAAAAGGGGTTGTAACTCACGGGTTACGAAGATAAAGAACTGGGGAAAACGGTCGGAAACGGGAGCCGGGAATCACGGAACGCCTAATAATACCAAGATAGTTCAATTGTCATTATCTCATTATGTTATTTTATATAATATAATAGATAAATTTTTGTTAAACTTTAAGTATCAAGGTCTAAATTGTCCAAAATAGTCCGAAACGGTTAACGTTATGTTTTAGTCCGAAAGTCCAATTTAACGTTTATTATCGTCATGTCATAAGTGATTTTGGTCGCTGAAGTGGTTCGGATTTTTCTAACGAAATTTGGGCAGCGCTTCCACGCCCAAATTTCATATCCAGAAATCCGAATTCACTTCCGCTCACAAAACACATATAACACAATATCATATTTAAACATGTTGGGGGTGTGTGATCTTAAGAACTCAACGTTATACCAATAACCTAGCGGAAATAAGCTATCGATTATCTAGCGAATAAAGAACCTTCGGAAACGGAATCAAACCAACGATTGTTGATAAGATCGGACCTAAGGAAGACTATTCGGATGATTGTTTATACTTTATTAACACTTTGGAACTCTAAGAAACGGAGCAGCAGCAGTTCGGCACGCACAATAAACCCTAGCAAAACTTCTCGTATGCAGAAATAAGCTGGGTATATATAGGCCCAGCTTTTCATCCGTACGGATGTGAATTCTATCCGTACGGATCACTTCCTATTCGTGCGGACATGATCTCGTCCGTACGAATGTAACAGTTTAATAAACACTTCGTTTAATTAACTTATTCGTGCGAATGGAACCTTCATGCGCACGGATGCATCCTCATCCGTGCGAATGGAATCTGAATATTATTTAAACATCACAAAACACATATTTGATTAATTCATAACAACGTAAACGTTCAAGCATATAATTAATCAAACATTCAATATTAATATTCAAACAAACAATATAAAGACTGATATTAGAATAAACGTTAATTACATACGAATCTAGTAACTAACGAAATGCACCTACAAACTCCCCCTAGGAACTAGATTCTATGTCTTCAGTCTTCAAAAATCTTTGATGCTGCCCAAAACACGTCTTCGATCTGCCCTCTTAAGCGTGGATCTTGTAAGCGAAACATACACGTACAATCTTGTTGAAACGCATCGCTTGATCTATATCCTTGACATCAAAGAATATAGGACATTCAAACAGACAAAAAATATCATCATCAGAGAAATTTCTAATCCACATCGGATCAAAAATTCTCAGTGTTTCCCAAACACCTTTACGCTCCATCACAATCACAGCTTCTGTGGTTCGATCATCATAATACCACCATTTGAATCTCCGATGGAAACCGGCTTTCATTTGGCGTAGTGGAATCTTCTCCATAACCTTTGGCGCTTTATACGTGACATGCTTCAAAGCTTTACCTGTTCTCCGATTCTTCCGATCTTTGGAATAGGTAATCTTTGGATACTGTGGCCTTAGGTATTTCCACGATGTCTTGAACTCATAGTTAAGCTGTTTTTCCAACCAAGTTGCTTTACCATCTTTCTCACTGTACAGCAACTTAAGACGAGCTAACTGCAACATATCAAAATATGGCAACGTCTTCAAATCGTGAGCACGTTTGAAGTAATCTATTCCCCGTTCTCTCTTGACTGCATAAACATTCAAATCCTCCAAGTATGCCCAACTTATTATCTGACCTTCAGTCTTCGCACCCTTCAAGGAGTAAAACTTCGTATAGTCAGGTTGAACAACTTGTTTAGGCGGGCGAATACAATCTTTCACTGCCTGACACCATTCAGCTTTCTTAACATTCAAATCTTCTTGATTTGGTGTAGCTTGACTGGCTGCCGGAAGTTTCTCTAACTTCCGATTAAGATCTTCATCATTGACATCAAACATTGCATCGTCATCAGGAAGATCTTGGAAATTGTTTGACTGATAGATAGGCTCTGTTGAATCAACGTTTGGCTCGAACACTATCTCATCATCATCATTGTCAGAATCTGGAGGATTTACGTCAGAAGCAGATGCAGATTCGTCAGAAATAACTTCATCGGGATTCATCTCAAATAATTCTGCAATCTGTTCTTTGGACAAACAATGCAGTATCTCTCCTTCTTCTTTATCATGCTCAACGCTAAACTGTATTACCCCCTGCATATCCAAAATGTGAGTTAAATTGGACTTTTTGTGTGAAATAGGAGTAATATCATGCTGCGATTCACTCGTATGTTCTTTACCATCTTCATCAGACTCCGTGTTTTCACTTCCTTCACCAGACGGGTCAGCAGATGCATCGACTGGTCCTTTGAGTCTGAATATTCCATCATCACCTGCAATCATACTGTCTTGTATCATATTGGTAGCATCCTCCAACTTCTTGATCTTTTCTGATTGCTCTGCAGTGAGACGTTCAAATTCCTTGTTCTTATCCTCAATCAGCTGCTTCTGAGAATCAAGCAATAAATTCTGATCCTCAATCTTCTTTGACATTTCAGCTCGTTCTGCTTCCCCTTTTGCCACCAAAGCATTCAGTCTCTTAATTTCTTCATCCTGTAGCTGCTGTTTAGCTAAAACACTCAATAACATAGAATTCAAAATAGAGAGCTGAGCTGAATCAGGAATATGCATAGACGACGATGATCCACCAGCAGTTGTTGTTGTTATGGTGGCAGTCGTCATGATAGGTTCGCTTTGTTGAGGACCTTGCTGTGACTGAGAAGCCGTAGGAGGAGGAACTGGAACCTCTGTGCTGGCAGTTGTCTTTGGAATAAGATCAGTACGTTTCACCAGCTTGAAACGTTTTGAAGATTTCTCCCTTGTCTTGATAATATCACCCAACGATCTACCTGCAGACGGTACTTTTCTTTTCAGTACTAAAGGAGTTGCTTCAGTACTCAAAACAACATCGTCTTCATCTCGTAACTCAACTTGAGATGATGATCCACCAGCAGCCGGAGATTCAACTGGAATAACCTCAATATCGGAATCAGATTCTTGAGGCACAACTATATCCTCAGTATCTGATTCACGGTCCTCGTGTCGCCATTTCTTACCGCCAGGACGTACATACTCTGGATTAGCAAGATGCCCAATCAATCTTTTCTCCGTAGGCTTCACATCCTTGCCTTTGTATGAAAGCATGCGTACCATAGTTGCATCATTCATCACGTCTAGCTTGATTGCATCATCATCATTCTTTGGCAAGTTTGGAATCTTCACATCCAGGATTATCTGCACAAATCTAGCATACATCAAATACTTCTGCTTCTTCATCTCCAGATTCTCCGTCATGTGCTGCAAAATCATTCCCGAAAAGTTAAACAGAATGTTCAGCACCAATGCAGCAAACGCGCTCTGAATAGTCTCTCGCATTTCATCATGCCCAGCTTTCCGAGGACTCAAACAGTGCTGCAACACATGGCACAGATACTTGTATTGAATGCTAAATCCCGATTTCGTAATCACTCCCTTTTGAATATCACCAGCGTACTTCACCCTCAGAAACAACCCTCTGACTAGATACTTGTTCAGCAACGTAGGCATTTCCACTGAATCCTCAAAGCCAATAACTTCTCGGATAACGTGTTCATCAATCACGACATCAGTCCCGAGAACGGAACTGTGGATTTGAACCTTTCCATCTGCACGTACAACTTCAGCATTTTCCCAGAAAGCTGATACATGAGTCAAATAAGGCACACGCTCAGTAGAGATAGCCTTGAAAATTCTTGACCGCTTCAAGAATTTGATGATTCCAGCAAACTGTTTGGCATTACGGGTTTCTTCGTTGAGATACGCACACATGTTTTTTTTCGGTCCGATGATCAAGCTAGCACTCTGAGATTGAGAGGATTAAGTTCTCAAAATCTTAATGAATGGAGAACTTGTTTTGATTGTGGGGAGAAAGGCCATGTTAACAATAATTGTCCAAATTTGAAACAAAGGCCTAGGAATAATTTTGACCAAAATAGAATGTCCACTGGAAATCGTTTTTCTAGCCCAAATCGAAACCGATTTTCAAACAATAGGTCATCATTTCCAAAACAAAACAGTGAGTTGCTTCCTGCTGGTCAATCCAAACAGCAACCTTCTGTTAAACAAATTGAAAAACGTTCACCATCACAGACTCATAAATCAACTGGTTATGTCAAACGTTCTACTCATGAATCACAATCTTGGAAACCTAAGGGTGATGGACCGTCAAATGTACCTGATGGTTCAAAGGGAAAATGGGTGGACTTACAGGTTTTAGGTGGTGATGGTAAACCCACAGCCATTAAGGCTTGGGTTTGCATCGCGAACTAATTTTTCAATTTGATGTGCAGGTCGTCTATGATCCTATCAAGAATACCTGGATTGTTGATAGTGGGGCGTCTAGGCACATGACAGGAAACATGAAATTACTTTCAAATGTCAGATCTATTAAAGGAGGTTATGTTTCTTTTGCTGGAGATAGGGGAGGTTTTATCTCAGCCCAGGGATTGGTTGCAAATAACAAGATCAGCTTCGATAAAGTGAATTTTGTTCAGGCACTGGTCAACAACTTGTTGTCTGTGTCTCAGATTTGCGACAAGAAGTTCAAAGTTATTTTTGATGATTTTCAATGTTACATCATGAGTCAAGATTTCAAGGTTCCCGAAGAGTTGGTTATTACAACTTCACCAAGGGTTGGAGATTTGTATGTGCTCGACATGTCGAAGACTACTGTGAATTCGACTGAACATCAAGCTTTTGTCTCGAAAGCTACTGAACGTGAATCGATTTTGTGGCACAAACGTATGGGACACCTTAGTTTGAGAAAGATGAATCATCTGATGCATAAGGATTTGGTTATGGGAGTAAATGTGAAAGGTTTTCAGTTGCCGGAAGTCTGTATTTCGTGCAAAAAGGGAAAGCAATCCAAGAAGTCGCACAAAGCAAAGAAGTTTCACACCATCGACACTCCACTGGATCTTTTACATATGGATCTTTTCGGACCAATTAAATATGCGAGTGTGGCAGGGGATAAATATTGTGTTTGGGCCACAATAGGTGTTTTAGCGGAAATAAGCTACTGATTATCTAGAGAATATATAACCTTCGGAAACGGAATCAAACCAACGATTGTTGATAAGATCGGACCTAAGAAAGACTATTCGGATGATTGTTTATACGTTATAATCGATTTGGAACTCTAAGAAACGGAGCAGCAGCAGCAGTTCGACTCAAAGAAACCCTAGCAAAACTTCCGTAATGCAGAAACCTAGTTGGGTATATATAGGCCCAGCTTTTCATCCGTACGGATGTGATTTCTATCCGTACGAATTACTTCCTATTCGTGCGGACATGATCTCGTCTGTACGAATGTAACATGTTAATAAACAAACTGTTTAATTCATTCATTCGTGCGAATGGAACTTTCATACGCACGGATATCATCCTCATCCGTGCGAATGAATCTGAATATTATTAAAACATCACAAAACACATATTTGATTAATTCATAACAACGTAAACGTTCAAGCAAATAATTAATCAAACATTCAATATTAATATTCAAACAAACAATATAAAGACTGATATTAGAATAAACGTTAATTACATACGAATCTAGTAAATAACGAAATGCACCTACAAACTCCCCCTAGGAACTAGATTCTATGTCTCCAGTCTTAAAAAAATCTCTGCTGCTTGGTAAATAGATCATTTAAAGTAGTCCGAGCAAGATAACCACTTTCCTTTAACATCTCGATATACCCATTCCAGCTGTCTGGTAAAGCATCAGCGAAACATTCTACTCGTTCTGGACCGGTTGTAACCACTGAGTATCCATGCATCTCACTAATCAGATGTTGAAAACGTCTGATAAGGTCGAACAATGATTCTCCATGTAAGCAAGTAAAATTGTCAAACTCCTTTTTCAGTGCTCTTCCCTTCATCGACTTCAACTTGTTGTTTCCCTCATAGTCTAATTCAAAAGCATCCCACAGTTGTTTCGATAACTTGTACGTCTTGTACTGATGAAACACAGATCTAGGAATTGCCTGACATAAATAAGAATAAGCCTTTTTCTCAATGTCATAACTCTTCCTTTGTTCCTCAGTATATCTGTGAATGGGAATGAGGTCTCCATCTTCACCAACTGGTTCAGTATATCCATTTTGAATCATATCCCACATTTTTGAATCCAATCCGTTGATATGAATTTCAAACCGAGGTTTCCAGTGTGGGTAGTCGTCCATTGAAATTAGTTTTGGGACCTTGTTTATACTTCCAGTTTCAGCATCATTAATTAACATTTCAGACATTTTAGAGTTGGTACTAGCCATAGCGTATTCCATTTTAAAAAGTGAAAATTCAATTTAAACTGCTTCTCCTTCGTGCGAATGAGCTGCTTTGACTCGTACGGATGTGATACTTGATACGCACGAATGAGAGAGATTCGTACGAATGAGACAGATAACCTAAAACTCTATACGAATGAGTGATTCGCACGGATGAACAAATTGATGCACACGGATGAGTTCCTATTCGTACGGAGGAAACCTATTCGTACGGATGAACTAAAAGTTTAACTTTTTAAGCAAAATTCTAGATTCGCACGAATGACTCCTAGATCCGCAAGGATGAAGTCCTATTCGTGCGGATGCAAACTTTTCAAGAACTACGTTCGTATGCGCCGCTGAAACTTTAGGGTTTTGCTAAAACTCGATCTACAGGTCGATTTTCTAAACCAAAACGTTTCCTATCTGCCCAGAACTTAACCTAAACAACCCAGAAACGTTTTAAAACAATAAAAACAACTTTTGAACGTAAAAATTCCAAACGAATGTTTCAATCATAAACCGAAAAATCTTAAAGAAATCACTAGAAGAACGTTGATTTCTACAACCAACGCTCTGATACCACTTTGTTGGGGTTGTATGGATCTTAAGAGTCAACGTTATATCTGTAACCTAGCGGAAATAAGTCAAAGATTATCTAGCGAATATAGAACCTTCGGAAACGGAATCGAACCAACGATAGTTGATAAGATCGGACCTAAGGAAGACTATTCAGATGATTTTTTATACGTTATTATCGATTTGGAACACTATAGAACACAGGAGCAGCAGTTCGGCACGAATGAAAGAAACCCTAGCAAAACTTGTCGAATGCAGAAACCTAGCTGGGTATATATAGGCCCAGCTTTCCATCCGTACGGATGTGATCTCATCCGTATGAATTACTTCCTATTCGTGCGGACATGATCTCATCCGTACGAATGTAACATGTTAATAAACACTTTGTTTACTTAACTGATTCGTTCGAATGGAACTTACATACGCACGGATATCATCCTCATCCGTGCGAATGTATCTGAATATTATAAAACATCACAAAACACATATTTGATTAATTCATAACAACGTAAACGTTCAAGCAAATAATTAATCAAACATTCAATATTAATATTCAAACAAACAATATAAAGACTGATATTAGAATAAACGTTAATTACATACGAATCTAGTAACTAACGAAATGCACCTACATTAGAAACGGGGATTTCAGCCATTTTCTGCAAACAGAAATATAAACATTCGAAAGCAAAACAGTTAGAATAAAATTCAAACTTTTATGTTTCTGTTCTGGACATCCGTACGAATAAACACTTTCATCCGCACGGATCAGCATGTATCTGTACGGATGAACTAATCAAACCAAACGGATTACATTCTGTACATTCGTACGAATGACTTAACCATTCGCACGAATGAAAATCGTATCCGCACGGATGAAACTACATTCGTGCGAATGAAGTTCATCGGAACTGTTGGTTTTCCAAAAACCTAGATTTTCATAAACACCTGTTTTTCGTCACAAAAAATACACCAACACGTTCCTTATACCCCGATTAACTAAACCCCTAATCCAATTTACCATTACAAACACACACATATGACCGATTGATTAAGTTATTTTTCGGACTTAAAATTCAAAAATTAGTCCTCAAAACAGTCAATATACCTTAAGTGGTTTATATGGTTGTGATCGCAATGAGAAGTTACACAAGAAAAAGGGATTCAAAAACTCTTTCCAACACTTTGAATATTTTGTGAAAATTTCTCTCAATTCGGACGAATGTGGTATGAAAGTGAACAGGGCAGACGGATCTGAAAAATATATATACCCGTTTCTCATTCGTACGAATGTGAAAGACATTCGCACGAATGTGATGATATTCGCACGGAGGAGAATTTTTAGCCTAAACAATACCTTTCCTTTGATTCGTGCGATTGAGTTGTTTATCCGTGCGTATGTAACTTACATTCGTACGAACGTGCTGTAGAACTCATAAACATAAATTTCACTTTTCTTCCAAATCATAAACCAAGTCTACGTTAAGCACATAAAGAATTTCAATATCAGAAAGATTAAACGTTTTGCTCAATGAAACATACTTTCGAAGAATTGTAACCATAAGCTTCACTAACAATCATGACCTTGAGATATTCTACGAATTTAACATTAATCTCGGTTTCACATTTAGGTCTCAAGTCACGACAAGCAACCGTAAAACTAACAAAATGAAAAATAAAGAAAAACTAAAAACTAAAAATCTTTTTGTAGTTTTCTGGTTTTGGTAAATCAAAGGAAATTTTAACTACGACAAACTACTGAAAGTTTAAAAGTTTAACTAACAACTACATAAACTGAAAATTTCACATTCTTTTTGTGAGAATCTTTTCGAATAGGGATCAGACTGATACTGAAACATAACATTGTCATTCATTTTTCGTAGTAACTATTAACATATCAGTTTACGATTATTGGTATATTTGTCCTCTTAAACTTAAACAAACATTCACTTGACATTGTTCTTTCAAAATTGGTTATCTCGATAAGATCTCCCAATATTTTGAACATAGACATCAACACACCTTTTGAGTTTTAACAGTCATCAGAATTTTATCATAATTAGAATTGTACGTATGTTTGTGTATTTGTCCTCTTAACTTTTCAGCCTTTTCAATTCTATTTTCACAAATACCAGACGTAATATCATAATATTTATTTCGTATGTCAGTATGACATCCACTGCACAGGCAATAAGGACCAGTGATTCTTGATCGTAAAAACGTTTAATTTACACCATTCAGAGAATAAGCACTTCGTCACCCTTAATTTGGAATGCTCGAGTTATGATCATTCTTTCGACCTTATAACTCTGTTCATCCATCAAGGTATTTTTGAAGTTTTTAAGTACTTCCTCACCCTTTATTTGGAATGCTCGAAATATAATCTTCTTTCGACCTTATATTTCTGTTCATCCATCAAGGTATTTTTGAAGTTGTTTACTTATCTCTTACTTTGTATTTGATCTTGAATAGACTGTGTCTATTTTGGTATTCACATAATTTCTTCAAATTCATTGATCTTGATCAAATCATTCAAGAATGTTACCCCAAAATCACTGAAATGGCCCTTAATTGCTTCAATATATACTGACATACTGTATTTATTTTCTGATATTACGCCTAATATTTACTATTTTCGAACTGATCCAGCGAAAAGCCACAAACACTACAAGACAAAAGCTAATCATAATATTTTAAAAAATTAAATTCGACTGTTGTGTGTTGTTTACAGTGTTCTCAATTGTTATTGATCTCCAGATATCATTTAGACAGTCTTTGAGACATATCCATAATGATTTAAAATAAAATTTGATATCTGCGACAACCCTATTAAAATGATTAATTTTCGTCAAGTTTCAGTGAGATAAGCCTACCAATATATCCTACAACTGACATGTATAAACGTTACGTTCAGCATACTTTTTGACAATTACATGTTCAGTTTAGTTCAGTATTTCCTCACTTAACCCGTTTTTTTTTTTTTTTTTTTTTTTTTTTTTTTTTTTTTTTATGTAATTTCTCCCCCTAAAATTCTAAAAATAAAAATCTTTTTGTATTTTTCGAAATTTTATAAAACTAAAAAGAAGTAAATAAAATTAAAAATAAGAAAAGTCTTAACGTAGTATACAAAAGTAATCCCGGTTACTTGTCGGACTTAGGTTCTTCAATTACGTCACTCTTTTTGACAACACCATTTTCCAGCAGTGAAAACCCAAACCTAGACTTATCAAATGCCTTTGTAAAAATATCTGCCTTTTGAAACATTGTTTCGATATAAATGACATCAATTAAGTGTTTTTCAAAGCAATCACGAATGAATTGATATTTTACGCCTATGTGTTTGGTTTTAGGATGGTGCACGGGATTCTTAGTGACAACTATGGCGGCAGAATTATCAACATAAATAGGAGTAGTAGTGATAGACAAACCGTAATCACGCAGTTGTTGCTGAATCCAGATAACCTGAGAACAGCAGCTAGCCGCAGCTACGTATTCAGCCTCACATGTGGACAATGCTACAGCGGTCTGTTTCTTGCACTGCCATGTTATGAGACGCGTTCCGAGAAACTGACATCCTCCTGTAGTTGATTTAGCATCCTTCTTGCAACCTCCATAGTCCGAATCACTGAAAGCAGATAATTCAAAATTGTCATCATTAGAATACCAAAGACCTAAATCTGGAGTACCCTTCAGATATTGCATAATTCGTTTCACTGCTTGAAGATGAACAACAGTTGGTGCTGCTTGGTATCGGGAACACAAGCACACAGGAAACATAATATCTGGACGAGAAGCGGTGAGGTACATAAGAGAACCGATCATGGAGCGATAGAGAGACGGATCAATTGGCTCCCCCGTAGTTTCTGGTGATATCCCGTGATTCACCGATAAGGGAGTAGAAGCAGACTTCGTTTCCAACATTTCAAACCGTTTCAAAATGTCGTTGACATATTTTGTCTGATGAATAAAGATTCCCTCTGCTGTTTGATCTACTTGTAGCCCCAAAAAGAACTTAATCGGACCCATATAACTCATTTCAAACTTGCTTGTCATAACCGCTTCAAATTCCTTACACAATTCTTGATTAGTAGAACCAAAAATGATGTCGTCCACATATACTTGCACCAACAGAATATCGTCACCTCTTTCCTTAATAAACAGCGTACAATCGATAACACCTCGACGAAAGCCATTGTCGATCAGATGATTTGCAAGTGTCTCATACCAGGCGCGCGGTACTTGATGCAGACCATAAAGTGCTTTATCAAGAATGTACACTTTATCCGGATGTAATGGGTCTACAAAACCTGGTGGTTGATTAACATACACTGTTTCTCGAATATTCCCGTAAAGAAACGCACTCTTTACATCCATCTGGTAGACGGTGAATCTTTTATATGATGCGAAGGCTAGAAAAATCCGAATCGCCTCCAATCTCGCAACCGGAGCAAACACTTCATTATAATCCAGTTCAGGTATTTGTCGAAAACCCTGAACTACTAGCCTTGACTTGTTTCTGACAACTATACCCTGATCATCCCTCTTACAACGGTGGACCCAACGGCAACCAAGAGACTTGGCACCTTTTGGCTTAGCGACAAGCCTCCAGACACCCAGCTTCTTAAATTGTAGTAGTTCCTCTTGCATCGAATTGATCCAGTTGTCATCCAAAAGAGCTTCTTCAATATTTGCCGGTTCAATCTGGGAAATAAAGCATGCATGTGCGCAGTAGGTGACATCCCCAGATTTAAACAGGTCAATGTAGACATCGCTTTGAATTTGTCTTCTGGTGCGAACTCCAGCCGAGTGTTCACCTATTATTTTTGAAACAGGGTGATCACGTTCAGTTCGTGTAGCCGGAGTGTGAGGAATTGCGACATTAGGACCCAAATTAGTAACATCAGGATTTTCAACTTGCTCATTCACAGTAGCTGAGCCATCAGAATCTGAACCATCATCATTTGCGTGGTACTCTGCAGTATGATCTTGAGTACCAGGAGGAGTAGCAGCTGTTGGAGATACTGGATCGTGAGGAATAGGATCTTCCAATTCTTCTCTGTGTGAATAATACCTTGCAACATCTTCATCAGAAAACTCTGGAAGATTAAATGATTCAAATAACGAATCATAGTCAAACATCCATGGATATCCTTTGGAAGGAATAGGTTTAGAATACTTCTGAACGTCCACCTCATACCATTCTTCAATAGCTTTAGTAGTTGGATTCCAAACTCTCTTGTTAGGAGTGCTATATCCCAGAAATATCCCTTCTACTGCCTTTTCATCGAACTTTCCCTCTGATTTACGCTTGAGCATAGTACAAGGAGCTCCAAAGGGTTCCAAGTACTGCAAATTTGGTTTTCTTTTCTGCAACAACTCATAACAGGTTTTCTCATGACGCTTTACTACTAGCACTCGGTTTAAACTGTAACATGCATTAGCTACCGCTTCATTCCAAAATCGTACTGGCAGTGATGAATCAGCCAACATAGTCCTAGCTGCTTCAATCAACGTTCTGTTCTTCCTTTCTGCAACCCCATTCATTTGTGGAGTATAGGCTGCACTGAATTGCTGTTGAATTCCTCGATCCTTGCAAAAATCTTCCATCCTCTGATTTTTAAACTCTGTACCGTTATCCGTTCTAAATCGTCGAACTTTCAACTTATACAGTGTTTCCAATGTCGTAACTAACAGCTTGATATTCTCGAATGTTTCTGATTTTTCCGTAAAAACATGACCCACGAGAATCGAGAGTAATCATCAGTCACCACTAAACAATATTTGTCCCTTGCCACTCGCATATTTAATTGGTCCGAAAAGATCCATATGTAAAAGATCAAGTGGAGTGTCGATCGTGTGAAACTTCTTTGCTTTGTGAGACTTCTGGATTGTTT
>CAJVGC010000582.1:47165767-47243363 GCA_910822075.1 Senecio squalidus | reverse complement strand
GAATTGTTTAGGTTGACTCGAATTTTTATTTGGTAACTGACGACCCAAACCTGAACCCTTTTCTTCCTCATCTGAGTCGGAAACCCAATCTTCAACCAATACCGTTTCTTTTAATTTTTCGTTTTCAGCACTTTTAGCCTTTGAAGTATCTTTGTGATTGACAATAGGTGTTTGGGCCACTGGGTCTGGTTGTTGAAGAATGAATTCAGTGTCCCCTTCCTCCTTTGGGGCCTTAATCAATTTGTTAAAGATTGGAGGTGGACACGTTTTGTAGTCAACCCTTGGTTTCCCTTCCCCATTCTCAGGACGTTTTTCTTTCAAAAAGTGATCTAAAAGGTATGATGCGGTGGAATAACTTCTAACCTGTTGATTTAAAGTTTCAAAACTGATTTTTATAGAAGCATTTTCACGTTTAAGGGCATCAATATCTTTTAAATATTTGTTAATGGAGTCCTGTTTGTTTAACATCGCTATTTCCAAATCACTGACTTGTTTTG
Source organism: Senecio squalidus (assembly GCA_910822075.1). Lineage (NCBI taxonomy): Eukaryota > Viridiplantae > Streptophyta > Magnoliopsida > Asterales > Asteraceae > Senecio > Senecio squalidus. The sequence goes on along the minus strand of CAJVGC010000582.1, from coordinate 47,242,866 downwards.
CCAAAAGTTTGTTCTTTTCTGAAAACAGTTTTTCATTTCCTTTAACAATCTTATTTTTACGTAGGTCCTCAACAAGATTGTTATTTTCTTTTCTAAGCTCATTCACTCGTTCGTCTAAAACAAAGAACAAGAAGTGATTTTAGTTTCAGATTGTACCTTTGAAGACTCTGCAGTACCTGCCATCATTGCAAACTCCCTTTTTGTCTCTGGTGCTTCTGATTCTGCTGAAGATTCCTCAGATGATTCTTCAGATGTGATAGACTCTTCCCCGTCACTTTCTTCGTTGAGATTCAATATTTTCACAATGTTAACTTCAACATCGGACTGATTGTTATCAATTTGAAATTGCTAGTCCAAACCTTCGTCAGATTGAAAAACTAGAGCCTTAACATCTGAATTTTCTGTACCAGTAGAAATATTTGTGCCAGTTGTCACCATAGCCGTATTCTTGTTAGCCTCAGGAGCATTTCTGTTCACATTCCTATTTTGCTGATCTCTGAAAGGGTTCTGAACAGTCCTTGGTCGTTTTGGCTTCTCACATTGACGAGCAAAGTGACCTTTTTCTCCACAGTTGTGACAAGTAATGGCAGACATATCGAAACCATACTTAGTTTCCTTGTTGGCGCCGATTGTGTTACCAGTCCGTTTCACATACTCTTTTGCCCTCCTAACCAGATTAGCGAAACCCCACATAATGTCGATTCTTTCCATCTCATCACGATCAATCTGCTCATAATCTTCACCGGTTAAGTTTATATTTCCAATTTTTCCCTGCCACAAGTTATCATAGGAAGCTACTAAGGTAGTCAACATAGCCATATCTTCGCTTACACCACCCACATTTCCTTTATGAAAGTGCTCGATCTTCAAACTTGTAGCAACTGATTCTGAAGTAGTTTGAGCTTGAGACTTTTGAGCCGGAGTGCCTTGACTTGAACTTGAGTTTGAACACCCAGAATTTCCTGAATTACTTGAGGAGTTAGCAGAAAACGCTGTCTTCAGTGGAGCATGAGTAGGAGTGGCTGGAGTGGGATCAGCATAATATAACGAAGGATCTTGAGTGTGTCCCTTTCTCTGAGCACGAAACTTGTCATCCTGCTCCTTTTCTCTCAGCTTGGTAAATAGTGCGAGCAAGATAGCCACTTTCCTTTAACATCTCAATATACCCATTCCAGCTTTCTGGTAAAGCATCAGCAAAGCATTCTACTCGTTCTGGACCGGTTGTAACCACTGAATATCCGTGCATCTCACTAATCAGATGTTGAAAACGTCTGATAAGGTCGAACAGTGATTTTCCATGTAAGCAAGTAAAATTGTCAAATTCCTTTTTCAGTGCTCTTCCCTTCATCGACTTCAGCTTGTTGTTTCCCTCACAGTCTAATTCAAAAGCATCCCACAATTGTTTCGATAACTTGTATGTCTTGTACTGATGAAACACAGATCTAGGAATAGCCTGACATAAATGAGAATAAGCCTTTTTCTCAATATCATAAGTCTTCCTTTGTTCCTCGGTATATCTGTGAATGGGAATGAGGTCTCCATCTTCACCAATTGGTTCAGTATATCCATTTTTAATCATATCCCACATTTTTGAATCCATTACGTTGATATGAATTTCGAACCGTAGTCGTCCATTGAAATTAGTTTTGGGACCTTGTTTATACTTCCAGTTTCAGCATCATTGATTAACATTTCCGACATTTTAGAATTAGTACTAGCCATAGCGTATTCCATTTTAAAAAGTGAAAATTTAATTTAATCTGATTTGTGCGGATGAACTGCTTTGACTCGTACGGATGAACTACTTGATACGTACGAATGAGAGAGATTCGTACGAAAAAGACAGATAACCTAAAACTCTATACGAATGAGTTATTCGCACGGATGAACAAACTGACACGCACGGATGAATGCCTATTCGTACGGAGGAAACCTATTCGTACGGATGAACTAAACGTTAAACTTTTGAAGTAAAATACTTAGATTCGCACGAATGAATCCTAGATCCGCACGGATGAATGCCTATTCGTGCGGATGAGAACTTTTCAAGAACTTCGTCCGTAAGCGCAGCTGAAACTTTAGGGTTTTGCTAAAATTCGATCTACAACTCGATTTTCTAAACCAAAACGCTTCCTATCTGTCCAGAACTTAACCTAAACAACCCAGAAACGTTTTAAGATAACAAAAACAACTTTTTGAACGTAAAATTCCAAACGTAAGTTTCAATCAAAACCGAAAAATCTTAAAGAAATCACTAGAAGAACGTTGATTTCTACAACCAACGCTCTGATACCACTTTGTTGGGGGTGTGTGATCTTAAGAACTCAACGTTATACCAATAACCTAGCGGAAATAAGCTATCGATTATCTAGCGAATAAAGAACCTTCGGAAACGGAATCAAACCAACGATTGTTGATAAGATCGGACCTAAGGAAGACTATTCGGATGATTGTTTATACTTGATTAACACTTTGGAACTCTAAGAAACGGAGCAGCAGCAGTTCGGCACGCACAATAAACCCTAGCAAAACTTACCGTATGCAGAAATAAGCTGGGTATATATAGGCCCAGCTTTTCATCCGTACGGATGTGAATTCTATCCGTACGGATCACTTCCTATTCGTGCGGACATGATCTCGTCCGTACGAATGTAACAGTTTAATAAACACTTCGGCCCTGTTTGCGATCACCACAGACCACGGACCCAGACTCAGACCACGGACCCGGTCCGTGGTCTGTGTGTTTGATAGTTCATGGATGGCTCGGACTCGGTCCAGATCACGGACCCAAAACGCAGACTCAGTCCGTGTTGAATAATTGCAGACTCAATAGTTTCCAACATCATACCCTTCTCTCCAGCGACCGTCGCTCCTCCAACAAGCCACCGCCGCCTCCCCAGCCACCGCCGCCACCTCCAGCCACCTCTCTCACGAACAATCCTAGGTAGTCCTCCATTTTGCGCCAGTCAGATTCCGGGAAAAGGGTAGACGTCGGCTGCTGATAAAAAGGCAATTTTGGACCTGAAATGAGAAATAGGGGATACAAATAAGACGAGATGGAGAGTTGACAACTCAGGGTACAATTGATAAAACCATCAAGTACAACCCACCAATGCAGCTATTTCTTTTTTTTCTTTTTAATAAGAAACAGGCTAGTTTCCACTAAGATGGTACAATATATTGGTAGTGAAGTTGTATATTATCACCAAAATAAAGCATGAAATATTAACAAAAGTAACAAAAGAAATTTAATAAAAAGGATTAGTCTATTAAAATATTTGGTAAAAACTTCCTTTACTTGATAAGACATTTGAATTAGTCTATTAAACGTTTGATTTTGTAAGAAATTTGGATTTATGTTTAATTTAATTTGGATTTTGTAGGATATTCAATATAAAAATAAACAGAAGGGTAAAATAGTCATTTTTCTCAGTCAGCATAGTCAGTCCGAGGCATAATCAAACACAACAAACTCAGTCAGCACCTAACTCAGTCCGAGCTCCAACTCAGTCTGAGCTCCAACTCAGTCTGCACTAACTCAGTCTGCAGCTATCAAACAGCCCCTTCGTTTAATTAACTTATTCGTGCGAATGGAACCTTCATGCGCACGGATGCATCCTCATCCGTGCGAATGGAATCTGAATATTATTTAAACATCACAAAACACATATTTGATTAATTCATAACAACGTAAACGTTCAAGCATATAATTAATCAAACATTCAATATTAATATTCAAACAAACAATATAAAGACTGATATTAGAATAAACGTTAATTACATACGAATCTAGTAACTAACGAAATGCACCTACAAAACAAGTCCATTTTAGTCCAAATAGTCCAATACAAGTCACTAATTTTATCATTTTTACTAAACTCAGTCCCAATATAGAGTCTCGAAAAAGTCAGCGGTGTACACAAGCTTAAAACGTCCAAACGACAAAGTTTCTGAAAAACTGACAGGCCTGTGCGCCGTCCTGGACCTTAGGAACGACGCACAGTGGCCAAAATACCTCCGCTGCGTCGTCCTGGTCGTTAAGGACGGCGCACAGGTTGGGTTTTTGGTGTTTTTCGTGCAAAACGTTTATTTTAACCATAGATTCCGACATGCAATGAGTTAATACTTAATAAAACTCCATTTTTACAGTTTCTACGGCATTTTTAACAATAAATTTTTAGATCTAAATGTTATTTCGGTTAAAATTCGTTTTTGTCCATAAAATGTTACAAATCTTTATAAAAACTTGTTTTAAAGCTTTAGATCTTACATGCAAGTTATTAAAACAGTAAATAATGATAAAAGAGTGATTTCTACTGGATGGAAATGGATGGATGGTGTTTTAGACGGATTTCGAGCTCCAAAATCGGTAGAAAAGCTTGAAACCGAAAATAATTAGCTCCCCCTTGCTTCCCTTGATTGTTCAAACGTTTTTGATGGTTAAAACTTGAGTTTTTGTGGCTGGAAATCTCTGGAATGAGGGGAGTTTTGAGAGAGTTTTGTGTATGTTTTGTTTTTGTGTTTTGTAAAATGGTAAAATGAAAAAAAAAATAAAGTAGTAAAGGTGGTTTGGGACTGTCAAGTGGCAGTAATGAGTGTCTAAAAACGAGTTTGATTGGGTATAAAAGTTGTAGTAACCGAGACAAGCAACAAATTCAAAAAATTTCGGATTTGGTCCATCCAGGACGCCGCACAAGGGGTGTGTGCGTCGTCCTGGACCTGTTTTGTAAAGATTTTGTGATTTTTCGGTTTTTTTGCGTTATTGTTTCGTTGGACCTTTTCGTTAACTAAAAGTTCTTCATTATGATTCGTTATGAACTTAGGAAAGTTCATTAGGTGTTTTCTTGGTAGTAGGACTTATATAAATTGATTCCGGGTGTGATTCCGACACTGACGCGTTTCCGGTAAATGTACAGTTAAGAAAACGGCAGACAATATGAGAGACATAGAGTGTAAAATGCACCTGAAATTTGACGGTTGTCACATTCTCCCCGGGTTGAAAGAAATTTCGTCCCGAAATTTAGTTCGTACCATCATGAAGAGGTATTCTCGAACAGATGTGGATACTTCTGACGGATTTGGTCCTCACGTTCCCACGTGAATTCCTGACCACGTCGGGAATTCCACCGAACCTTGACAATAGGAACACGACTTTGCCTGAGTTGTTTGACCTCTCGGTCAACAACCTCAAGCGGTTCTTCAATGAAGTTGAGTTTGTTATCGATCTTGACCTCGTCGAGAGGGATGACGATGGTCTCATCAGATAGGCACTTTTTCAAGTGTGAGACATGGAAGACATTGTGAACGTTCGAGAGAGTCTGGGGGAGTTGAAGACGATAAGCAACTGGACCGATACGCTCTATGACCTCAAATGGACCGGTGTACCTTGGGCTTAGTTTTCCGCGCTTCCCGAAGCGGAATACCCCTTTCCATGGCGATATCTTGAGAAGCACTCTATCGCCAACTTGGAACTCAAGGGGTTTTCTCCGGTTGTCTGCGTAGCTCTTCTGCAGGGTACGAGATGTTTTCAGTCTTTCACGGATAGTGGTGATCTTGTCGATGGTCTCGTCGACGATGTCGAGCCTCGTAAGTTGTCGATCGTCCATATAGGGCCTCGAATGGTGCGCACTTGATGCTGGCATGGTAGCTGTTGTTATAGGAGAACTCGACCAAAGGGAGGTGAGCGTCCCAACTTCCTCCGAAGTCAACTACACACGCTCTCAGCATATCTTCAAGCGTTTGGATCGTCCTTGCACTCTGAGCATCGGTCTAAGGATGGTATGCAGTGTTGAGGTCTAGTCGCGTCCCTAGCGATTTCTGAAGGGCATTCCAAAAACGGGACGTGAATCGACTATCCCTATCGGAGATGATGGAGAGAGGTGTTCCGTGGCGGGAGACGATCTCGTTGATGTAAATTTGAGCGAATTTCTCCATCGAGTGATTTTCTCGTACCGGTAGGAAATGAGCGGATTTTGTCAAGCGGTCCACGATGACCCAAATCGTGTCGTTACCCCTAGCCGTTCGGGGCAACTTGGTGATGAAGTCCATAGATATTTGTTCCCACTTCCACATGGGAATATCCGGTTGCTTAAGTAGACTTGAGGGCTTTTGATATTCCGCCTTGACCTTTGAGCAAGTAAGGCACTTGGCTACATATAAGGCGATATCCTTCTTCATGCCCGGCAACCAATAATATTCTCGGAGATCCTTATACAACTTGTCGGATCCCGGATGGATGGAATACCGAGATCGATGGCCCTCGTCTAAAATGAGTTTACGAAGATCTTCGGATTTCGGAATCCATGCTCGGCTCTTGAAGTAGTAGATTCCGTCGGACTTGCGTTCGAATTCCTTTTCATGGTCGTGCAGCGTTTCGACCTTAATGTTCTCTGGTTTCAACGCTTCTTGCTGTGCATTTACGATCTGCGTTCGAAGACTTGTCTGAATTTGAATACTCAATGCTCGAACTCGAGATGGCTTTACCCTTTCCTTCCGACTCAGGGCATCTGCTACTACGTTTGCTTTACCCGGGTGGTATTTGATCTCGCAGTCGTAGTCACTTAGCAGTTCTATCCATCTACGTTGCCTCATGTTGAGCATTTTCTGGTCCAAAATGTGCTGAAGACTCTTATGATCCGTGAAAACCGTGCACTTGGTACCGTACATGTAGTGTCTCCAGATTTTTAAAGCGAACACGACGGCTCCCAGCTCTAAGTCGTGTGTTGTGTAGTTCTGCTCGTGCACTTTCAGCTGCCTAGAAGCGTAAGCGATGACTTTGTCTTTCTGCATTAGGACACACCCAAGTCCTTGATGGGATGCATCGCAAAACACCACGAAGTTATCCGTACCCTCTGGCAGGGACAAAATCGGTGCGTGACATAGCCGATGTTTGAGTTTCTGTATGGAATCCTCCTGTTCTTTTCCCCAAATGAAGTCCTTGTCTTTCTGAGTGAGCTCGGTGAGAGGCTTAGCGATCTTCGAGAAATTCTCGATGAACCTTCGATAATAGCCAGCCAACCTTACGAATTGACGGATTTTCGTAGGAGTCGCCGGGGCTTTCCATTTCTCGATCGCTTCGCTTTTAGCTGGATCTACATGAATCCCTTCTTGGTTGACCACATGACCAAGGAAATGTACTTCCCGGAGCCAGAATTCACACTTCGAGAATTTGGCGTACAATTTCTGATCTCGGAGGAGTTCTAGAATGAGCTTAAGGTGTTTCGCATGATCTTCCTTGTTCTTTGAGTAAATGAGAATGTCGTCTATGAATACGATAACGAATTTGTGTAGGTATGGCCTACACACCCTGTTCATTAGGTCCATGAACACTGCTGGTGCGTTGGTGAGACCAAATGGCATGACAAGAAATTCGTAATGACCGTAACGAGTTCGGAATGCGGTTTTAGGGATGTCGGTCTCACTGACACGAACCTGGGGATAACCCGAACGGAGGTCGATTTTTGAGAAGTAAGTTGCACCCTGCAACTGGTAGAACAGATCATCGATCCTCGGGAGTGGGTATCGGTTCTTGACGGTCAGCTTGTTCAGTTCACGATAATCAATGCACAAGCGGAAGGATCCGTCTTTCTTTTTGACAAAGAGGATTGGGGCTCCCCAGGGGGACGAACTTGGGCGAATAAGACTATGGTCTAAGAGTTCCTGCAGCTGTTTTGACAGTTCTTGCATTTCGGGTGGTACGGTGTCTTGGCGACCGGTGCTGCGCCAGGAACGAGGTCTATTCGGAATTCCACTTGTCGATGCGGCGGTAGCCTAGGAAAATCCTCAGGAAAGACTTCTGGATGATCCTTGACTACGGAAATGTCTTGGACTCGGCTTTCTGTAGATTTATGTTCGACGACATGAGCGAGGAATGCGTCATGGTCCTTCTCGAGGTACTTGCGCATTTTTATGGAAGATACGATGCGAAGTTGTCGTCCAGGCTTGTCTCCCTGAACAACGAGAGTTTCACTTTCTGAAAGAGGGATACGAATGAGTTTGTCGAAACAGACGATCTCGGCTCGAAAACGAGATAGCCAGTCAATTCCGACGATAACGTCAAAGCTTGACAGCTCGATAGGAATTAGATCGATGGGGAAAATTGGGTCAGATAAACATAGTGAACATCCTAAGATTATATCTTTAGCTTCGAACTCCTGGCCGTTAGCATATTCGATGGTAAAGCTATCCTTAAGAACTTTAGATCCTAGGTTAATGAGGGGTCTAAATTCTAAGGAAATGAAGCTTCTCTCAGCTCCTGAATCGAATAGTACGGAAGCAAAGTGATCATTGATGGAAAACGTACCCGTAACTGCATTGGGGTCCTGACGTGCCTCTTCAGCTGTAAGTGCAAAAGCACGACCCCTACCTTGTCCACCCTGATTCTGCTGAGTTCGAGGCAATCTAGGGCAGGTGTTTCGGAGGTGTTGGTCGCTTCCACACTCGAATAACGTCGGCTTCTGAACCGGGATGATCGTCTTGTCTGGGCATGTGACAACCGTCACTTTTCCGACTCAGATTAGTCTAGTATGCCGTATGCTCTTATTGGGTTTACAAAAAATTTTATAAAAAGAACTTACTTTTTCTTTTATGTATAATGATTACTTGTGACATGTGTGTATACTCTATATGTGATGCTATTGCTTTAGTTAGGTGCACAATAATTAGTTTCCCACTAGTCGAGCTCCTAGATGATTAACGGGAAATTTATGTTCGTACTAATAATGGACTTGGGTATATGTAAGGTTATATCTTGTGTAAGAACTTCTATTTCTAGACTTATGTTAAATCCTTATTTATCAATCGTGTTAGTTTACATATATCATCTTACTTCCTACGTTTCGTTGGACAATTGTTTTTCTCTCATTTTCATTCACCGAGTTAAAGTCGGGCTTTAGTATCAATCGACTAATGATCGGGTTAGCTTAGTCTTAACAACCTACTAGACCAAGCCCACCAAAGTTTAGAATTAATCTTACCCTAAACATATTTAAACAAAAGATTAAAACCCTAAATCCATTTTCTTTTGCTTCCTACCGTCACCTACAACAAACCAGCGCCCCCTTCTTTTTTTTTTTTTTTTCCAATCGGTCGACCATATCCCTCCACCATCTCATCGTCGTTTGCATCAACCAACAGAGAATCCGAAGCTCTCTTCATCTTCATCGAGACTGGTTCAAAAGGTAACAGATTCGGACTTTTCTTTCTTTTCTTTTGGTTTCAACCGAAACCTATGTGTTGGGATTCATAGAGACTTCATTGTTAATGTTTCTGCTTGTAATCATCTTTCTACAGCATCCAAATCTCGAGAGTCATCCTCCTGGTTCGTCAAATCCAACCCATAATCAGCAGGTAATCGAGTTTTGTCAATTGCTTGTTCATTTGGCCGAAACCCTAATTAGGGTTTCTATAGATTCGTTTTCTGTTTTTGATGCTTCGGTTGTTGATTAACTACAGCCACCATTCGAGTATTCCATCCATAATCCGAGATTCTAGTAAGGTATAAAATCAATTCATATTCTTTTCCTTGAAAGCTATCTTATTCGGATGTTAATATTGAGTTTATTGTCAAGTTGTAATCTTCTCTAGGCGAAACTGATAACGGGAAAGTGACACGCTAAATTCTGTTCTTCTACAGCCCGTGACCATCATATTCAGAACTTTACCGAGACTTTTCTTTAAGGTACTTGTTCGTAATTCGGTCATCTTTCGTGTTTTAGTATCGTGTCGAAAATTCTACCGTAAAACCCTAATTTTACATTGTTTCGTGCTAGGGACTACAAACCGATTTGGGAAGGCGAATTTCGTATTGGAATCGAGTTTTGGACAGCGGGAATAAAGTTCCTTCATCGTACCTTAAAAGGTTTGTAGTCGGCTTTCCAATCTATTTCTATTCCGTTCATTATTTCTAGTAAATTCGAGTAGCTTACCTTTTATTTGTTTCGTGCCAATTTGATTTGAAACCGTCTTAGTACTTAAGTTTATTGGTGATTTTAATTTTAGTTATCCTTGTGTTATAACAGCTCTCGAGTCTCTATTCAAGCGATTTCAAGTCGTAACGGTAAACGACTCCCGATAGTATAACCGTTACGACTAACGGTAATTAATCTTTCTTACTTCTTTTGCGTTTCTGTTTTGGTGGCGTTTGTTTTGCCATTTATTCTTTAATTCATATATTTTAACTGCGTGGTTGGTTATATTTCTCGTATATAACTGCGTGGTTGAATTTCGTTATTCGTATCTTTCCATTTCATCGTAATTTATTTACAATCATGTATTTGGACATTCTTGGGTCCCTTTCCTTTGTAATCTGTTTTCATGTATGATTTTAGCTATCTTGAATTGAGAATTAGACTCTGTGATCTGAATATAAGTTGTAGGTCTCGGAGTCTAGTTTTCAAAAACGTAAATTTCATTTCCTAATTCCTTATAGTTTTTCCTAAAAACGTAAAATACCAGCTAGGGGTCTAATCTGATTATTTTGAGTAATATGTTCATTAATCTATTTCGTGTAACCACTTAGACAACCATAATAATTATTAATTGGGATTACACTAAGTTAATAACAAGCTTTAAAAGTAATAAAATTGTTTATCTTGTCTACACCTAAATTATACGACACTTTAATGTAATAAACTCAACATCTTTAAGAATAACGTTTTTGGACAGTTTTGAAAACCAGTTTTGTTTTAACCATATCTTACTCATATCAAACTTTTTTGTAACGATGTCTTAGTCTAAAACGTAGCTCTCGGTGTCTAGTTTTCAAATATCTTTCCGTCAACGTCTAATTCCTTCTACAACCAGAGTTATCTCAGTTTGAGTGGACCAATGTGTTCGCTGAAAATTTATCGTTTGGTTCAAAGTGTAAAACTCTATTCTAATACGTTTATACTTTTATCTAGGGGAGCTCTAGGAATAGTGAGGACTCTAATTGTGACCAACTTACTACACCATATACACACAGTACCGCTTACATACGCTCACTCGATAAGGTGAGTTCATTGCCCCTATGTTTTTACTGTTTTCACTTATTTGTGCAAAATTTGGGGGAGACAAAGCTTACCTAAACTACTTTTCATAATGAAATGTTTTGAGAAACAAATCAATTACTAAAGTGTAACGAAAACCTAATGCATACAAAACTGTTTTCCAACGAGATGGTTGACATACTGTGACTACATGCGTAGGGACACCCCCCCCCCCCCCATATACACTACATACATACACACTAGTAGAGTGGACTTACTAGTGACAGACAGACCATGGTGCCAAAGGGCTAAATGGTCACTACATGATTAGTCTTACTGTGTGGACCGTTCCCCACCGACCCGTAAGACATTACAGTCAGTTAACGGAACTACTGACACACACTTCCTATCGGTTAAGATAACTACCGATACAATCAGTAATGGATTTTACTGATGTTGCTACTGTTTTACTTACTTTATGCATTAGATACACTATTTAAACTGTTATTACTATTTTGAGACCCACTTGCTATTTCAGGAAACTTTCTATTAATGGAGACTTCTTTTTATAGAAACCTTCTTTATTTTACGTAAATCATTTAAATTGTTTTACTTAAATTACTCAGTGAACTCGCTCAACCTTTGTGTTGACATTTTAAGCTTTGTTTTCAGGTAATGAGCAGGCATAGGACTTGGATGTAGGAGTCGGACTCTAGATGACCTCAGGATATCTTTTGCATTTACGGATATTTATTATTTATATGCATTCGTTTACATTTCGGGTTTGCACGCCCAAGTATTCTTTCGTTCGTTGATATTACATTTGAATATTCTTCTTGTAGTGTTTGACGATTTTCGTGTACTAAGGTTTATACCTTGAGTATGGCGACGTCATAACAATACATTATTTACTTATTCATATAGTTTGTTCTTTATTATACTGTTGTGTTATGACGATCGCCAATCGTGTTGCACTCTACGTTTCCGCCAACGGTGGGGTGTGACAGTACTTGGCAAAATGGCCCACCTTCTGGCCTTTTAAGCATACCGGGCAGTTCCCGTGGTGATGAAAGTTGCACTTGTTGCACTTTGGGTTCGGTCCAGAGTAAGGCCTGGGTCCTGTAGGTGGCGTCGGTGCAGGTGCAGGTGCAGGTGCAGGTGCGACAGTCACGGCGAAATTGCGGGTGCTACGGGCCTTCTTGTTTCGGTCGCTCCTCCTTGGGGTCTGCTCAGACTTCCTCTTCTCACCTGACTCCTTTTTGGAAGATGCAGGAGCGGTGAGGAGGTTGCTGGTGAGACGATGAGCTAAGATGATAGTGCCCTGTAATGTCTGGGGTTCAGATGAGATGACCATGCCATGGATTTCCGGAACAAGACCAGAGATGTAGAGGTCAATCCGGTTCTCCTCAGGGGTTACCAGCCTTGGCACTAGCCGGGCGAGCTCGTGGAACCGGGTGGTGTACTTCTCGATGTCGTTGTCGATCATCTTGTGGTCCCACAGCTCAGCCTCGAGCTTCTTGATCTCCCCTCTTGGGCAGTATTCTTCGATGAGTAGGTTCTTGAAGGCATTCCAGGCAAGAGCGTAGGCAATCTCACGCCCTCGGGTTTGAACAACACTGTTCCACCACGATAAAGCTCGGCCATGGAATACGCAAGAGGCGTACTCCACCTTCTTGGCTTCAGCACATCGGCTGATGTGTAGGACTGATTCGATACTCTCGAACCATTGGAGCAGTCCTACAGCACCAGTTGTGCCGTGAAACTCCTTTGGCTTACACACCATAAAGCTCTTGTAGTTGCACGCAGGAGGGTTTGGGTGTTGGTTCTGGTTCTGGTTGTTGTTGTTCTGATGCTGCTGTTGTTGCTCCTGTTGCTGTTGTTGCTGCTGATGGTTGTTTACATTGGCGTTGATCCCTGCAGTGATCTGGGCGATCATGTCGGGCATAGTCGCGTTCAATTGGGTAGCAACTTGCTGAGCGATAAGGCTAGCTTTAGAGCGCTTAGGAGGCATGATTCTGTAACAGAGAAGAGAAAAGTTTAGAACGCACGAATAAGCGTGAGCGGTAAAGAGTGTAATATAATGAATGCTAATAATGATAATGGTTAAGGAGCAAACAAAGGATATAATAGCACACGCACGACAACGATTCAACAGATAGTAGTATAAGATTGACAATAATAAAGGATTCACACGACAAGACAAGTACGAATAATAAAAGATAGAGAATTCCATTAATAACATAAAGTTTGGTACATAGAACAAAATACTTAATGGAAAATACAAGTACAATACATAGGAAAAATAATAAGATAAGTAGCTTAAGTCGTGTACAATGGGAAAATTACGACTAAGCTAAGTACAGTACAATACAAAGGAAATGACTAATGACGCCTCTTCAAAAACATCTTGGCCACCATGACCGCAATCAACGTACCCATCACTAGACACGCCCCCACGAGGTGTTGCATAGTTCGTGCCGTAGCTCGAGTCGATGCGATGACTCGCAACGACTGCTCAGACAACTGATGCGCATCATCGGTGACCTCGCTGATGAGGAGCCCCTGCTGCTGGGTCTCCTCTGCAAGTCCCCGAACCTCGCGGTGCAGGTGGAGGAATGCGGCCGGTGGGGGATGCTGAAGAGTAGGCGGCATCCTCTGCCGGGCTGCCTCGACGTCGCGGGCACGTTGCATCTCCTCGCGCTCGAGCTGTCTCTCCCACGTATATTGGTCCAACATGGAAGGATGCGGAGCCTCGGGGTGCGGGTGACCGAACGGGAGGTGTGATGGTGCGGGTCGGGATGGACCAGCCTGGTGTCCGGGGCCCCTGGTACTGGGGTGGTGCGGCAACGGGTATCGGTGGAGGGGGTGGTAGTACAGTCCTCGGGCTGGACCCGATGCTGCTAGAGATCGCCATGGAGGTATCCTCCGTGGGATCAGTAGTCTGGTGGCGTTGGCTTTCAGAGGCGGTGTGGCCCTCAGAAGCCTCGCGAGACGAAGCGGCTCGTGGTAGTGAGCGGGACTGGGATCGTGACGGTGATCGCGAACGTGAAGAGTGAGACATGACGGATCTGCGAACAACGAGTTTCGTAAGTACGTGGAGACACAAAAATAGTAAAGGAAATGTGTAATGAAATGCATGCACAGGTCAGTCACGTGAGAATCTGTCATTATGCCATTCGGTCTGACCAACGCACTGGCAGTGTTCATGAATTTGATGAACATAGTGTGTAGACCATATATGGACCAATTCTAAATCGTGTTCATAGACGATGTCCTAGTCTATTCCCGGAACAAAAAAAGTCATGAACATTACTCGAAACTCATTTTGGAACTTCTTTGAGATCAGAAGTATCCGCACCTATTCAAAAACTCTTCCTCCCGATGAGGCGAATCAATTTTGGGACGAAATTCCTTTTAACCCGGGAGAATGTGACAACCGTCCAAAATTCAGGATAATTCCGTGTTCAATATCTTCGAGATATCTGTTTTGTTCTTAACTGTACTTTTACCGTGAACGTGATTGTGTCGGAATCGATATCGGAATAAATAAATGAACCCTAATACCAAGAAAACGCATAATGAACTTGCCTAAGCTCATTTCATAACTAATCGTGAACTTTCAACTAACGAAAATGCTTAACGATAACGAAAAACGAAAAAGTTCCAGAAACTAGTGTCACTATGCAGTGTAACTGTGTAGTGTAACTGTGTAGTGTAACTGTGGTTACACTAGCGTAACTATAGTTACACTAGTGTAACTAGAATCATTTTGCATGAAAATTGATTGGTGCACTTGTTGTCACGTCCCAAACACCTGTTCTAACCCTATTGGACCTCCCTAAATGTGTAGTAAACGAAATTAATGGTCCATATCTCTCATTTTCTCTCTTTTCTTCATTTCTATCAAAAACACACAAAAACACACACTCTAATTTTCTCTCTAAAAGCTCCACCAATTCCAGCAACCTTAGTAGTAAAAATCAACACAAAAACTCCCATAAAAATCGTGCTAATAAGCAAGGGTAGCAAGGAGTATTCAATATTTGGGTTACCAAAAACGTTTTCTCCATTTTGAAGCCGAATTCACCACCAAGAAGCTTAAAATCTTCATCCATCTTCTTTCTTTCGGTATATTCATCAATCTCACTGTTTTTTTATATATAAACAACTCATTGCATGTCAGATTAAACACATAAAAATATGATTTTTGAAGTTTTAAGGGCTAATGGCTTGTGTATGCTTCCAACTTGACACCTTTTGCTATTGTGTACACCGGATTCAGAGATGTTCTATTGAGTACCACCACGTGACTTTTTTATTCTTTTGAAGACACAAATAACCTTTGATACCGGTTGCCCGTCATTTTTGCCACGTAGGATGACATATATTTTTTTCTTTTACTTAAAATTATTAAAATATTCCTTTTTATAATTTATGTGTGTGTGTGTGGCAGCCTTCTTCAAACATTTCAAGAAAACCAGCAACCAATGTGGACCAACATCATTTTTATCTATATTTTCAAAAGATTAATCTTTTTCACAAGGTAATCCGACATGAAAAATCAATACAAATTTGCAAGCTAACACTAATCACATCAACAATATATTAGTTCATCACCATCGACCAGTCAGTTCTTCACTCCATCAGAAGCGGGTCAAACACCTTCATCTTCTTCATCCTGCTGTTCGTCGTCATCATCATCATCAAGCCTTCGTCTTCTTCATCGTCGTTGTCATCAGTTTATCATCATCCATCCCCATCATCATCGTCATCGGTTCATCACCATCGTTGTCATCATCACACTCAAATTAAACCTAAAATTGAATTGGGGATTTAGGGTTTGTGTAAAAATTCATATCAAATTAAACATCAAATTAAAATTGAATTGAATTTGGGATTTTAGGGTTTGTGTAGGAATTTATATCTTGAATTTGGGATTTATTGAATTGGGGATTTATTGAACAGGGGTAAACTTCTACAAATGAAGCGAAAATTTGATTTGGTGAATTGTTGGAGAAACATGAAAAATATAATAAAAGCTTCTTTTTGTTTGGAAAAAACGGGTATTTTATGGGAAAAAACGGGTAGGGTTTGTAACAATTAGGGAAAATTAGGGTTTATAACAATGGGTAGTTAAAACGGGTTGAAAAAATGGGTTAAAATCCGGGTTTTATTGGGTAGGTGGAAGCTTAGGTGGAAGCTTAGGTGGACAAAATTACCTACGTGGAATCTGAGGTGGATGGTAACTTGTTACACATAGATTTTTGTAGGTAAACGGTTACCTTGTGTCTTCAAAAGAATAAAAAAGTCACGTGGTGGTACTCAATAGAACATCTTTGAATCCGGTGTACACAATAGCAAAAGGTGTCAAGTTGGAAGCATACACAAACCATTAGCCCAAGTTTTAACCCATTTACATACAAACAGGTCATTTTATAAATCACCACTTAAATCTTAGTTTTTGAGGTTAAAAAGTGGCTATAAACTGTCATTTATAATGGGTTTTGAGGTTTCTATCATTACATATCGTAATCTACCATCAAATATGAGTTTATGACACCAAAAAACGATTTTGACCAAAATTGTCCATCAGTTATGCTGGTAGCGTAACTAACAGTTACGCAGCGTAACTAACAGTTACGCCGCGTAACTAACAGTTACGCCGCGTAACTAGCAGTTACGCCGCGTAACGAACACTTATTCGATCGTCTTTCGGCATTAACCTAAGTAAATATTATTCGATCGTTTCTCGGCGTTAACCTAAGTACACAGTATCAACTCATTCAACATCTCGTATGATAATACGAGAGAAGGACCTCCCGGTCAACTCGTTCAACATCTAGTATGATAATGCGAGAGAAGGACCTCTCGGTCAACTCGTTCAACATCTCGTATGATAATGCGAGAGAAGGACCTCTCGGTCAACTAGTTCAACATCTCGTATGATAATACGAGAGAAGGACCTCCCGGTCAACTCGTTGAACATCTCGTATGATAATGCGAGAGAAGGACCTCTCGGTCAACTCGTTCAACATCTCGTATGATAATGCGAGAGAGGACCTCTCGTTCAACTCGTTCAACATCTCGTATGATAATGCGAGAGAAGGACTTCTCGGTCAACTCGTTCAACATCTCGTATGATAATGCGAGAGAAGGACCTCCCGGTCAACTCGTTCAACATCTCGTATGATAATGCGAGAGAAGGACTTCACGGTCAACACGTACAACATCTCGTATGATAATGCGAGAGAAGTATTTCACGGTCAACTATTTCATCTCCTCGTATACCGTGCGATGAAAAAGGGGGCCGCTCGCGGCCAACAATCGATTAAGTGTGAACACTTACCGTTATATTTTATCAAGAGGACGATATTCAGTTCACAATCAATATTTCTTTTTACGCAAACTTGTATACAAGTATTGATATACTTACCCGAAAACATCTTTACAAAGTATTGTTATACTTTGCCGAAACTATTTTTAGTCGAGGACTAGAAAACAGTAACTCACTCACTACTTTTGTAGTTGACACTTTTTCTCATGTTTTCAGGAAACGCAGTGTAAGAACTCGAAGTGCTTCTTTTGGTCTCGGGTTAGGCAAGTCACGTGGTTCATGAATCGGGAGAAGACCATGACTATTATTTTGGGAATGTTGTTCAAATGTTTACTTATGTAGCTTGTTGTACTGAAATACTAAACACTTGGTTATTTTTGAACTTGTAAACGATTGACTATTTATTTATAATGACTTGAAAATCGTTTGTATTTTATTATATCTCGTGTTATGATATCAACGCTCTTCACATCTTGTGTTTCCGCTTTAGCGGGGTGTGACAAACAAAGTGCTTTCTTTTCAACATGTTTGGTTGAGACGATTTTCGATTTCAAACTCGAAGTTTTCAAAAGTGTTGTAAAAGTTCCATTAGGTTGTGATTTCGAAGAAAACTTTTGATTCTTTTTTGGGAAAGAATTAGTACTCGGAGAAACCACTTTTGAAAATGGTTTGGAAGATTTAGCGTTGTAAACCTTCAATGGAACTTTAACGTCCTTTTTAGAGTCTTTTTCAAGAGTTTTATATTTTCGTTTTTCCTCATGTGAAAGAATTGGGGTTTGTGGTGAAACCGGACCATTCATTTTCCACATTGAATCAATCTTATGAGTTAAAGCTTCGATATCCTTTTCTTTTGAATGTAATGCATTTTGAAGAAATGATATCTTGGCAATAGATTGTTCATTCGAGGAGAAAGATTCCAATGAAGACTTGGCATTTGAAGTTAAAGATTTATCAAGTGATGCTTTTTCAACACACACAATTTTATCTAAAAGGTTACGTTTTTCATTCTCAAAATAGTTAGTTCGACATTCCAACTCTTGTTCAAGTTCCGAAAATTGTTTTTCTAAAATAAGAGTTGGAATGTATACTTTTTGAAAAACAACTTGTTCCAAAACATCATCGGAATGAAGTTCATTTTCGATATAACTTGGAAAGTAATCATCCGAAAGAGGAATTTTCCTAGTTTTGTAACTCTCATTTAACGATTTGTAATCAAAAGATAATTGCGTTTTAAAAAATGGTCGTTTTGTATCCTCCTGTTCTTCAATTTCTTTTGATGATCTAATGAAAGCCATTGAAACATTTTCTTTTCCCAAGGATTTTGTGTCGTAAAGACCGGGAGCATGATACATAGCTTTATTTAGATATTTTGGATTATCATGACCTAAACCTTCTTGTGGATTGAAAAATCGAAACTCTTTTGGTTTGTTTGGTAAAATGAGTTGATTCGTTTGTTCTCTCAAACGATTTTGCTTTAAAGTTTCAACTTCAAGTGCTTGTGCTTTTAAAGATTTAATTTCCATTTTATAATCTTCAATTTGTTTTCTTAAAAGCATAAGATTATCGTTAGCACTAAGTCTTTCATTTCTTTAATTGTTTAACTCATTCCTTAACTCGGTGATTAAATCCATTCTTTCATTCACTCGTTCTTTTTTAAGATTCTCGAGTTCCTTTAAAACAATTTGATTATATTTCCTCTCATCAAACGTGATGGTTTTTGATTATTTTTGAAGTGT
Source organism: Senecio squalidus (assembly GCA_910822075.1). Lineage (NCBI taxonomy): Eukaryota > Viridiplantae > Streptophyta > Magnoliopsida > Asterales > Asteraceae > Senecio > Senecio squalidus. The sequence goes on along the minus strand of CAJVGC010000582.1, from coordinate 47,223,829 downwards.
ATTGATCAACTCCAATTTTTCATTAAGTTCATTTGTAAGATTTTGAAGTTGAATCACACTTTGATCATATTTCCCCTTCCAAGAAGTTTCTAACTCTTCAAACTCGTCGAGTTTGGAATTGGTAAGGTTTAAGGCTTGAAGTTTAGATATCAAAATTTATTTTCATTTGAAAGCTTAGAATTCTCATTTAAAAGAGTAGCATTTTCGTTTGAAAACCTTAAAACCAAATCGGTGTTAGTTTGCAACTTCTTTTCCAACTCATTGATCTTATTATCAAGGGTAGAGCGAGATAGAGAATGCACCTCTACGACGTTGTCCTGACATGATGATGATAAGTTGGAATGCGATATCGTCGATAAAAATTCCGGTGCACGTGTAGCAGCATTTCGCATTCTAACATAAGTATCCCAATTAGACGGATTCACACGTTTTTCTCTTTCATCACACAACTTCTCTAGTTCCTCTACTTTTGTCCAAGCTTGATCCGGAGAACAATAAAATGTAAGCCCGTCATCGTTGTCGATTGTGAGATCCACAATATTTCCGGTAAAATCTTTCTTCATAATGAAAATTTGATGGCGAAAATCCCTTAAAAGTTGAAGAAAAATTTCTCAATGTTGAAAATTTGACGAAAAACTCCGGATAATCTTCACCCGTGGTATCTCACGCTTGTACAATCTTTTTCCCGAAACTTATTGAACCAATTGAGTAAAATAACACCGTTGAATTCGCTTTTCAATTTCGATTCCGGAAATATAAATCTCGTATTTTTCCGATGCTTGAATCTCGTCAAAATTCGCCGGGTAAGCTTAACCGGTATCCGAAAACTTTCGGGAAAAATAAAAATCGCTCTCTTTAAAAAAGTTCTTATTTGTCGATTTCGTCTCTAACGTGAAAACGTGGAATCGCGAAACTTCGGTTTTTTTGCTAAAGTCTCGAAACCCTCTTTTTCAACTGATCGTGATCTTTTGTGCTCGTTGTAAACACCTCTTTCTGTTCGAATGGCTTAGTCGAATCACTTCTCTTCGTGTATGGTGAAATACTGTTCTAATGGTTACTGAGTTCGTGTAGGTTCAAATCCTATTCGAATGGTTAAGTTCGTGTATGTTGAAATCCTATTCGAATGGTTAAGTTCGTGTATGTAGGATTTCAATTCGAATAGACACTTAGAAAAATTTCAATAATTTAACCTTTGACGTATCCGTGCAACCTATTCGTGTGAGTTAAAAACCTATTTGTGTGATCAACTTCGTGTGTGTTAAAAAGCTATTCGTGTGATCAACTTCGTGTAGATAGAAATCCTATTCGAATAGTTAAGTTCGTGTATGTTGAAAGGCTGGTCGAATTGAGCTTTCGAATGGATACTAGTCGAATTCCTGGTCGAACAAGTGAAAATTCTGGTCGAATTGAGTTATTCGAATGGATCCTAGTCAAATTCCTATTCGTGTATGTGAAAAATCTGGTCGAATTGGGCTATTCGAATTGGGCTATTCGAATGATCCTAGTCGAACGAAGTGTTTTCGAGCACCCCGCTCTGATACCAATTGTAGGTTCTGATCAGTCTAGAGAGAGAAACACAATCTAGAGAGAGAAAGTAGATTTATCTATTAAGCCCAATCTCTTACATTACTCACACCCCACAATCCTATTTATAGGAGTGTGAGGACTTTACATAGATTTGTCTATTAAGCCCCTAATAACAACTATAAATATGATGTTATGAATATTTATTCCTAACAGTTAGACATTTCCGTAATCAAGTTTCACTTCATATCCCCGTTATTTACTTCAAGAATCAAGGTGAGTCATAGCCCCAACTTTTATCTTTTATATTTTCACATAACAATGGGGTGAGATACATTGCTTAGCGTTTTTCTTGGACACAAGTACAATTATAAAACTGTTACTAAGTGCGTAAGTAGATATACCAGTCATAAATCCCTTATCATGAATGGTTAATTATGTGAAGCGTGAATGAAAGAAATAGATCTATTGGGATTGACATCCATGTCCGAGTTAGTCGCTCTAACTAGTACTTTCCCTACTAACAGACATTTTACATTTGAACTTGAATGTTATGGTATAAACCATTTACAATCATGGGGTAAAAACAAGTTAAGCTTCGATGTCATGGGCTTATTGCAGTAGTAATACAATTTTGTCAACGATATTGTAAGATAACAATACACCGACAACAATACATACACTTGTTTAACAAACAAACCTATGATTTTACTCAACTTTATGTTGACTTTTAGCATGTATTCTCAGGTAAACAATGGTTGGCTTTTGGTCGAATTTTATATTTTTGGGAACAGGTTTTTGGAGATTTTCTTGCATTACTAATATATTTGTGTTATGTTGTTGAATCTCTTTTGTATATGAACATATATGCTTACAATAATCAGCATATTATTAATCTTATTTCTCTTTTAAACTCTTGTTTATCGAATTTTGTTATGATTTGGGTAGTTTTTTCGTACATAAATGCAGATAAGAGTTAAAATTTGATCATGAAACAAAAAGGAGTTGAAAATGGTAGAAAACGGAGCTTAAATGAAGAAAATCTATGAAGAATCAAAGTTGATGAACATACGTGAAAAGTGTTTTACACACCTTCACCGTTTTGATCATAACTTCTTCATACGATGTCTGATTTAGATGATTCAAATTGAAGAAGAAATAAGAAAAAGAGATCTACAATTTTGATTTTGGAAGAAAATGCATCAGACACTCTCAGCCATCGGCCGATTTCAACCGGCGGCTGGATTCCATAATCTGAAAAAGTCAATGCGGGTCAAACGAAACGTAGCGCGCACGGAAGTTAAACCAGCCGACGTCTAGAGAAGCCCAACCGGCGGCTGGAAGGTCGGCCAGACCCCTGTTTAAGCAAACTTTGGGGTTACGAAATATTTATCCCTTTTTCCACTTTTCCACCATCAAAGTCGACAGAACAACTGTAAGGAAGGGTTTTTGGAGTCCTAGAATTGTTTAGAAGCCACGATTAACATAATTTAATCGTGTTTGAAGAATCGTTCATATTGGTTTGTTAATTTTAGCTTAATCTTACAACCATAAGTCTTTATTATTTGTTTGTTTTGCTGAATTCTTTCAATCCATCATGGACTAATTCCACTCAAGTATTTTCTTGGATTGTTTAGCTTGTTATTTTGAATTACTAAGTTCTATGTTTAATGTAATTGGTTTTTCCATTACTGTTTTCGTTTAATCGTAATCCTTGTTTATTTGAGGTTATTAGGTAACTACTTAGTGTGATTAATAAACTTATATCATAACTACCGTTCATATAGGTTTATTAGTTATTTACAATTGTTTAACTTGTTGAATAATTATAGTTTGAGACTTAATTGAGATAAGGCTAAGAATAATAGTAACCTAATAAATTAAACGAACATGACAATTATATCGTAACTGTATAGTTGAGACTTTTGTTAATTCGTAGTTTTTTCACATTAAATTGTTAACAATAGCGAATTAAATGCACAAATTAGGGTGGATAAATCTAAGATAGCTCTTGATGTACGACGACGATGTTCGTACCATCTTTCCTTAATTTGTAGGATTAGGCGACTCTAATAGGAAGTCTAGCTAATGAAGAAATCACAGTTAAACCAATTCATACATAAACTTATAATTCATAATTCAAGTGAAACGTAAAATCCAAGTGAACACTACTTTTAAATATTTGATTACATCTTAAAACCTCTACAAACATCTTTTCATTCACTACTCACCTTAGTTAATTGTTTCGTACTTTGTTTAAATTAATTACTTTCTTAAAATACGTTCTCTCAGAACTAAAACGCCCCCCGTTTTACTTGCTTTAATTTAGATTAAATTAGTTTTAAATTTACATTTATTAATACACCGTTCCCTATGTTCGATACCAGACTTACTAAAGCTATATTATTATGCGATCGGGTATTCTTGCCTGTATTGTGTGATAATCATAACTAAATTAATAATCCTATTTTTATAAAATAATAAAACTTGATTATTACACATCAAGTTTTTGGCGCCGCTGCCGGAGAAACGGTTGCGATTTTTATTTTTTATTTTTGAACTTTTAGTTAGTCGATCCTTTTGGGAAGATTTATCTTTCTAAAAGTTACTTTTTTCTATTTTATAACGTGTTGTTGAGACTAACATGCAGGGGTTAAGTTTGAATAAAGCATCGAAGAAAATAGGCATACCGGAAAAATTGGATAATGATGCATTATATTCGTTGTTGTTGGAAGCAACGGATGAGATTTTATGGCTGGAGGAAGAACATGAAAGGAAGTAAGTACAACAAAAAAAAAAACGAAATGCTAGAAACCGGAAAAGAGAGTTCTAGCCGGCGGCTGAGCTTCCGTCCTACGCTTGACTTATGCCAACCGGCGGCTGGGTATACCTGCTCCATGTTGATGGTTTTTGAGACTTTTCGTTCTTTACATAACGAAGTGGAATTTGAGACGTTGATCAAGGAATCCTCTGATATGCATTTAATGGAGGCAATACCATCTTTAGAGGATTGCAGTGTAAACATTAGGTTTTCTAATTTTGTCGATCCGTTTTTTGCTAACAATCTGGGGTTGGAACAAGTATGTGCAGGAAACATCTCATGGAATATATCAAGGAGGTAAAAATTTCATTGAGGATGTTACGAGGAAGAGAGCTGTAAGAATTGTAGGAGTTGGGATTGAAGTTGCGCTACTAAAGGAGAGGAAGGAGTGGCACGATGCTTGGGTGAAGCATAACAAAGCCCTCGATGTTGGAGAAGAGACGTTACTTTTTGATGATCACTTTGTGTCACACCCCGCTAAAGCGGAAACAAGGGATGTGAAGAGCGTGGATATCATAACACGAGTCATAGTAAAATAAAACGGTTTCAAGTCATTTGCATTAGGTGATAAAACGTTTACAAGTTTGAAAATAACCAAAAGTTTAGCATTTCAGTACAACAAAATACATAAGTAAACATTTCAAAGAAATTCCCAAAATAGATAAATAGACAAGGTCTTCTCCCGATTCATGGTTTACGTGACTTGCCTGACCCGTCCGATAGCTATGCACTTCTAGTCCTTACATTTCATTTCCTAAAAAACATGAGAAAAAGTGTCAACTACGAAAGTAGTGAGTGAGTTACAGTTTTGGTAGTCCTTGACTAAAAATGGTTTCGGCAAAGTATGGCAATACTTTAAAAGATGCTTTTCGGGTCCGTATATATATACTCTCGGATAAAAGTGATTTCGGCAAAGTATAGCAATACTTTGTAAAGATGTATTCGGGTCCGTATATATATACTCTCGGATAAAAATGAGTTCGGCAAGGTATAGCAATACCTTGTAAAAATGTTTACGGACAAGTATAGCAATACTTGTAAAGAATGTTTATGTTGCGGCAAGGTATAGCAATACCTTGTAAAAATGTTCACGGACAAGTATAGCAATACTTGTAAAGAATGTTTACGTTGCGGCAAGGTATAGCAATACCTTGTAAAAATGTTTACGGACAAGTATAGCAATACTTGTAAAAATGGTTGCGGAAGCTCGTATATCTCTAAATATATACGCACAACGATATGCGTAAAAGAAAAGTAACTATTGATTTAAAATATTGTATCAACCTCTTGGCATAATATAACTATAAGTGTTCACACTAAACCGATTAAACCCGATCGTGAATAGGCCCCACCCCGCACTATCTACAGAGTGTCGAACGACTAGCATATGTACTTAGGTTGCGCCACCTAAGTAACGAACGATCATTTCCTAAGTATCGATACCCATAATACTATATGGCTAAGCAAGATAATAGTGTGTAATGAACTAAACCGGGCACTTAATTTGAAAAGCTGATAGTAGACACTTACGAAGCACGTTATATTCTCATCAAGAGTTGGAAACTATACAATCAATCATAAGTTCAAAAGAGTGCCGAGCGTGGCAATTTAAAAAGTATACGCATATAAGTTCATAAAACGTTTAATTCTCATGTTTCCCCCAAAAAGAGTTGTATTAAACAGTAAATAAAGGGGATGTAACTCACGGTTTGCGATGAATTAGCGTGTACGGAAATGCTTTACTTTTGGAAGTTATGTTCAGGTCTAATGAAAGTCGGGCAGCGCTTCCGCGCTATAGTTTTTAATCCAATTTTCCAAACATTTACCCCCTTACAATTCTTATAACTATCTTTAATTTATTTTACCAACCCAAAAAGATGTTTATATGTTCAAAATGTCACTGTAATACTAGTTAAAGTCATTACAGTTAGTTCTAGACCGATACGTGAAATACCGAGCTTAACGTTACGTTTTACAGCGAATTTAATACGATTTCAGGACCTGATCTCAGTTGCGTAGCGTAACTGTTAGTTACGCGGCGTAACTGTTAGTTACGTGGCGTAACTGCAGTTACGCCAGCGTAACTATTGTTACGTTAACGTAACTGAGGACAGTTCCTCAAGTTTGTCAAAAATCGTTTTCGTGTAGGAATTTCATCTTTTGGTGGTGGATTTAGACATGTAATGATAGAAACACTAAATTACATTATAAAAGACAGTTTATAACAAGTTTTCAACCCTAAATACTAAGATTTATTAAAAGACCCGTTTTGTATGTAAATGGGTTAAAAACTTCAAAAATCATATTTTTAAGTGTTATATCTTACATGCAAGATGATTCTTAGTAAAAACAGTAAGTAGAAAGGGTTATACCGGAGGGAAATGGCGGAATGAAGCTTTGGAGAGTTTTGATGACGATTTTTAGCTTCAAAATGGTGGAAAACGATTGTATAACCCAATTAAGAGAAACTCCTTGCTACCCTTGTTTATTAGAACGTTTTAGTGGAGTTTTTATGGTGTTTCTTGCTGCCCAAATGACTGGAAAGTATGGAGTTTTAGGGAGAAATGGTTGTGGGTGTATTGAGTGTGTATTTGTTGTTTTTGGATAGAAATGAAAGAAAAGAAGAGAAATGAGGTAAAGAGACTGTGATGGGTACAACTCTGCATCACTATGGACGTCGAATCGGTGCATTACAGGTGTTGGGGACGTCAGAACAAGTGCACCAATCGATTTACATGCAAAAGTGACTCAGCACGCTAGTTACGCTGCGTAACTGCATAGTTACGCTACGTAACTATTCTGGATAGTTACGTTGCGTAACTGCTTAGTTACGTTGCGTAACTGCATAGTTACGCTGCGTAACTGCTCAGTTACGCTGGTTGCTGGAAATTTTTCGTTTTTCGTTATCGTTAAGCATTTTCGTTAGTTGAAACTTTACGATTAGTTGCTAAATGAACTTAAGCAAATTCATTATGCGTTTTCTTGGGATTAGGTTCATTTATTGATTCCGATATCGATTCTGACAAAAACACGTTTACGGTCAAAGTACAGTTAAGAACAAAAACAGATATCTTGAAGATATTGAACACGGAATTATCCTGAATTTTGGACGGTTGTCACACTTTGGACATGTTTTGAAGGAGGAATTGTTGCATGTTGGAGTTTACACGAAGAAGAAAGGCGAGGAAAACCTCGATCTTTACATTGGCAACACCTAAGTGTTGGGAGAGTAGAGCTAAAGACTCGTTAATAAAGAAGCTCTTTCGGGAGGCACGTCGCGGTTTGTTTTATTTTCTATTTTATTTTTATTTTCATTTTATGTTTTTTTTTAGTAGGTATTGGATATGCAAACAAATAAAGTGCAGCAGCTATGGTTGTTTTGACGGTTACCTCTTTTGCGGCTTTTAAGTCAACAAGGGGGACTTCTTTTCTTCTTTTTCTACTTCTTTTCTCACTATTTGATTTATTTTTCGTACAATGAGGGCATTGTACAATTCAAGTGTGGGTAGGGAGTGGAAAAGAAGTCTACTTGTCTTTAGAAGCAGATTTTGAAAATTTAAATTTCTACATATGCTTCTAACCGACGGTTGGATTATTCCACCCGACAGCTGGATTGTGCTGTAACGAAATATTTTTAAACTTTTGTTTCGTAATTGGTTCTAATTAGTTGCATAACTTTGTGAGGATTTGATCCATTATAGCATACATTTTATATGTTGTTATCTTCATTTTTGTATGAGTGTGCCGGTGAGTTGTAAACTTTAGAACTTGACATTGTATACGCTTCGAGACTATGAATGAGCATATGTTTAACTTATCAGTAACTAGGAGAGAGTCATAAGAATTAGGATTGTTGAACCGTTGAATTGGCCTTTTCGTTTCTTACTTATATAATCGGTAGCTACACTGGTTACAAGACTCACACTACCCTACGAGCACTCATTTTTACTGTTTGAGATGTTCAGATACCATTTTTCCGCCAAACCTTTTCTTTTCATCACCCATTCACATAAATTCCCATAAATTAAGCCTTCATTTTTAAAAAGTCAATTAATCCAAATATTTTTGTTGAAAATTTCCCTCTTTTAAACTTGGTTGATTGTTAGAAGAATCGGTGTATATTGTGGCGTGGATGTTTTACAGGTGTTGGGGACGTCACAACAAGTGCACCAATCGATTTACATGCAAAAGTGACTCGGCAAGCTAGTTACGCTAGCGTAACTATAGTTACGTTGCGTAACTGCTCAGTTACACTGGTTGCTGGAAATTTTTCGTTTTTCGTTATCGTTAAGCATTTTCGTTAGTTAAAAGTTTACGATTAGTTGTTAAATGAACTTAGGCAAATTCATTATGCATTTTCTTGGTATTAGGGTTCATTTATTGATTCCGATATCGATTCCGACAGAAACACGTTTATGGTCAAAGTACAGTTAAGAACAAAAACAGATATCTCAAAGATATTGAACACGGAATTATCCTGAATTTTAGACGGTTGCCACATTCTCCCCGATTTAAAAGGAATTTTGTCCCGAAATTGATTCGCCTCATCGGGAGGAAGAGTCTTTGAACAGATGTGGATACTTCTGACGAAATCTGGTCTTCACGCTCCCACGTGAATTCATGACCTCGTCGGGAATTCCACCGAACTTTGACTATAGGAATTCGACTCTGCTTGACTTGCTTGACCTCTCGGTCATCAACCTCAAGTGGTTCTTCGATGAAATTGAGCTTATTGTCGATCTGGACCTCGTCCAGTGGGATGACAATGGTCTCATCAGACAGGTACTTTTTCAAGCGCGAGACGTGAAAAGCGTTGCGGATGCCAGAGAGTCCTTGAGGGAGTTGGAGTCGATAGGTTACCGGGCCGGTTCGTTCTAACATCTCGAATGATCCGGTGTATCTCGGGCTTAGCGTGCTGCGCTTCCCGAAACGGGTTACCCTTTTCCATATCTTGAGGAGTACTCTATCCCCGACCTGGAATTCGAGGGGTTTCCTTCGGTTGTCAGCATAGCTCGTCTGCCTGCTCCGGGATGTCTTCAGCCTTTCCCGAATGGTCGTGGTTTTGACGATGGTTTTCCTGGACGATGGAGAGCCTTGTTAATTGTCGATCGCCGGCTGCTAACCAAAAGAGCGGTGACCGACACTTGCGTCCATTTAAGGCCTCGAGTGGCGCACACTTGATGCTAGCATGGTAGCTGTTGTTGTAGGAGAACTCAACCAAAGGTAGGTGAGCGTCTCAACTTCCTCCGGAGTCAACTACACACGCTCTTAGCATGTCCTCAAGTGTTTGGATCGTTCTTTCTTCTGATTATCGGTTTGGGGATTGTAGGTTGTCCTAAGGTCTAGTCGCGTCCCGAGAGATTTCTGGAGTGCATTCCAAAATTGGGACATGAATCAACTATCCCCGTCGGATATGATGGAGAGAGACGTTCCATGACGAGAGACGATCTCGTTGATATAAACTTGAGCGAACTTTTACATCGAGTAGTTCTCTCGGACAGGTAGAAAATGTGCAGATTTCGCTAACCGGTCCACGATGACCCAAATCGTGTCATTCCCCCTTTTCCTTAAGAGGCAATTTGGTTACGAAATCCATGGAGATTTGTTCCCACTTCCACAGGGGAATCTCCGGCTGTTGCGGTAGGCCTGATGGTTTCTGATATTCGCCTTGACCTTAGAGCAAGTTAAACACTTAGATACGTACGAGGCGATTTCCTGCTTCATGCATGGCCACCAATAATATTCTCGGGGGTCTTTGTACAGTTTGTCGGATCCTGGGTGGATGGAATATCTGGAACGGTGGCCCTCATCTAGTATAAGTTTCCGAAGGCTTTCGGATCTCGGAATCCACGCTCGGTTCTCGAAGTAGTTGATTCCGTCCGGATTAAGCTCGAATTTCCTCACGGGGTTCTGTAGTGTCTCGTCCTTAAGGTTCTCGGGTTTCAATGCTTCGCTCTGAGCTATAGCGATTTGAGTTTGAGCTTCTGAAATGGTTCCTCCTGTTCTTTGCCCCAAAGGGAAATTTTATCTTTTGGAGTGAGTTCGGTTAATGGCTTAGCGATCCTTGAGAAATTCTCAATGAACCTTCGATAGTAGCCAGCCAATCATAGGAATTTCCGGATTTCCGTAGGAGTCGTTGGGGCTTGCTATTTCTCAATCGCTTTGATTTTGGCTGGGTCTACGTGAATTCCCTCCTGATTGATCGCATGACCAAGGAAATGTACTTCCCTGAGTCAGAATTCACATCTCGAGAATTTGACGTACAACTTCTGATCTCTAAGAAGTTCTAGAATGAGTTTCAAGTGTTTCACGTGGTCTTGATTATTCCGTGAATAGGTGAGTATGTCGTCTATGAATGTGATCACGAACTTGTCCAGATATGGTCTACACACCCGGTTCATCACCCATGAACACTGGCGGTGTGTCGGTCAGACCGAATGGCATAACGAGAAATTCGTAATGCCCGTAGCGAGTTCGGAAGATGGTTTTGGAAATACCGGGTTTACTGAATCGAACCTGATGATACCCTGAACGAAGATCGATCTTTGAGAAGTAAGTCGCACTTGGCAACTGGTCGAATAGATCGTCGATTCGAGGGAGAGGGTATCGGTTCTTGACTGTCAGTTTATTGAATTCCCGCGAATTGATGCACGTCCTGAAGGACATGTCTTTCTTCTTAACGAAGAGGATTGGGGCTCCCTAGGATGACGTACTAGGACGAATTTGTCGAAACAGACAATTTCAGCTCGGAATCGAGCTAATCAGTCCATTCCGACGTTGATGTCGAGACTTTTCAGTTCTAGGGGGACGAGATTTATGGAGAGGGTCTTATTGGTTAGGCACACTGAACATCCAAGGATTTCGTCCTTAGCATCGAACTCTCGACCCTTAGCGTACTCTTAGGTGAAGCTATCCCTAAGGACTTTAAATCCTAGATTAATAAGGGTTCTAAAACCAAATGATACAAAGCTTCTCTCTGCTCCTTAATTGAATGATATAGAGGCATAATGGTTGTTTACTGTAAACGTACCCGTTACTGCATTCGGTTCGTGACGCGCTTCCTCGGCGGTGGGCAACTGCGGCCTTGCCCGGCCTGGTGTTGTTGAGCCATCTGAAGTTTGGGGCAAGATTTTCGGAAATGCTTGTCACTTCCGCACTTATAACATACTTGTTTCTTATCTCGATTCCCATCTCCTTCTCGGCAGTAGTTGGTAAAGTGCCCCACCTTATGACATTTTCACACTTCGGGCAGTTCCCGACGTGGTGGTAGTTGAACTTTTTACACTTAGGTAATGGCCCATCGTATGATCGGGGTCCACTTGAGGGTGTAGCAGTTACCGCGAAGTTGCGGGTGGTTCTCGATTTCTTTTTGCGGTTGTTCCTCATTGGTTGATGATCAGCCTTCCTTTTCTTACTCTCCTTTCGCTCGACGGGTGCTGGAGGGAGGAGGAGGTTATTTTTTCTGGAGGTTTCACCTTCTTCTTGTTTGACTAGTACTGGAAAGAGAAGGGGGTTATTGTTTCCAAGGTTTTCACCTTCCTCTTGTTTGACTGTGGTTGGAAAGAGGTGGAGGTTATGGTCATCGTTGTTCTCCTGGTGGTTGTTGTTGGGGTTATCATCCCCGAAAATTTTGTCCGTGACACTAGCGATGATCTGAGCGATCACGTTTGCGAGTGCTACTTTGAGCTACACAGTAATCTGCTCGACCATTAGGTCATTGTGGCTCTTTTTGGGAGGCATGATCCTATAACAGAAAAGGAAAGCTAGTTTAGAACGCACGAATCAAAATCTGAGATAAAGATTTTAACGATGACGAATCGACAATGATATATATATGAAAGATTAGATAACGCAAGCACGATTAACGGTCAAAGAACGATAGCACAATCCAAGCATGACAGAAAAGCAAAGATAATAGTAATGGAGTTTCATTTCATAAAAAAAGTAGTCGGTTACAAGGTTCATAAGAGTGAGGAAGTTCAAAACACAAGTACGATACCAGTCTTAAGTCGTGTGCAAGTACGAAAAATTACAACTTAGACTTAGGTACAATACGAATTAAAAGGAAGTAATCTAACGACGCTTATCCAGGAACATCTTCATCAAGATGACGACTATCCGGGTTCCCGTAACCAAGCATGCGCTCACGAGGCGCTGAACAGTCCTCGAGGTGGCTTGAGTCGAAAAGACGACTCAGAGGGACCGCTCAGATAAGCGGTGAGCTGCGTCTGAGACCTAGAACAGGAGATGATCCTGCTGCTCAGCCTCCTCGGTAAGTCCATGAAGGTCTCGGCGGAGTGCGTGATACTTGGTCGGGGTGAACCCCTGACTAGGTGGTGTCATCGGTGGCCAAGACGGTCCTGCGCCGTCAGGGTGCTGCATCGAGTAGCCGTGGAGTCGCTCCCACGTGTAGTGATCCGTGGTCGGCGTGGCCGATGCCGCGTATGGGTTCTCGGGGTGTAGCGGAATCTGAGGAGTACCAGCTCTGGCCGAGTTGGGATTCGCCTGTCCCATCATGCGATTCGGTAAGTGACCGGGAAGGGTGACCTGTTTACGAGCAGTCACACGGATGTGCTGTCCTCGTCGTTGTGGAGCTGCGACGGAAACTGGTGGAACGGTAGGTAGGGCAGTCCTCGGACTGGATGTATCGTGGCTGTTGGCAATGCCTTGGAGCTCTCCTCCGAAGAGTCGGTAGGGTCGTGGTGCCGAGTTCCCGACGCGGTGACGTCGTCAGAAACCTCAGTCGAGAATACGGTTCGGGAGTGCAAGTGCGAACGAGAATGTGACGATCGGGACATGTCGTAACGAATAAGCTGTACACGTGAGTATGGGGGAAAAAGGAAAAATGTAAATGGCAGTGCATGTACGGGTCAGTTACGTGAGAATCGGGAATCAGTGGGACCGGGAACTTTTGACTCGAAAAACCATTAACAATAGCAATTACGTTCCGTTCTTGCATAGTTTATTCCGAACTAGGCGTAGTTGGCCAAATTACGCGTAGTTAGTAATGAACAATGCATTTGCGGAATTAATCCACTAAAGTTTAAAACTCGTGTAATGATTTTTCGAAAAAGCCTTGGTTATAGTTTGGTTTTGAAAATTTTGTAAACCCGTATTCACTATAACCTTGTGCTCTATTACCAAGTCTGTCAAACCCCTCTAAAGCGGAAACACGGGATGTGAAGAGCGTCGATATCATAACACGAGTCATAGTAAAATAAAACGGTTCAAGTCATTTGCATTAGGTGATAAAACGTTTACAAGTTTGAAAATAACCAAGAGTTTAGCATTTCAGTACAACAAAATACATAAGTAAACATTTCAACGAAATTCCCAAAATAGATAAATAGACAAGGTCTTCTCTCGATTCATGGTTCACGTGACTTGCCTGACCCGTCCGATAGCTATGCACTTCTATTCCTTACATTTCGTTTTCTGAAAACAAGAGAAAAAGTGTAAACTACGAAAGTAGTGAGTGAGTTACAGTTTTGGTAGTCCTTGACTAAAAATGGTTTCGGCAAAGTATGGCAATACTTTAAAAGATGCTTTTCGGGTCCGTATATATATACTCTCGGATAAAAGTGATTTCGGCAAAGTATAGCAATACTTTGTAAAGATGTATTCGGGTCCGTATATATATACTCTCGGATAAAAATGAGTTCGGCAAGGTATAGCAATACCTTGTAAAAATGTTTACGGAAAAGTATAGCAATACTTGTAAAGAATGTTCACGTTGCGGCAAGGTATAGCAATACCGTGTAAAAATGTTCACGGACAAGTATAGCAATACTTGTAAAGAATGTTTACGTTGCGGCAAGGTATAGCAATACCTTGTAAAAATGTTTACGGACAAGTATAGCAATACTTGTAAAAATGGTTGCGGAAGCTCGTATATCTCTAAATATATACGCACAACGATATGCGTAAAAGAAAAGTAACTATTGATTTAAAATATTGTATCAACCTCTTGGCATAATATAACTATAAGTGTTCACACTAAACCGATTAAACCCGATCGTGAATAGGCCCCACCCCGCACTATCTACGGAGTGTCGAACGACTAGCATATGTACTTAGGCTACGCCACCTAAGTAAGAAACGATCATTTCCTAAGTATCGATACCCATAATACTATACGACTAAGCAAGCTAATAGTGTGTAATGAACTAAACCGGGCACTTAATTTGAAAAACTGATAGTAGGCACTTACGTAGCACGTTATATTCTCATCAGGAGTTGGAAGCTATACGATCAATCATAAGTTCAAACGAGTGCCGAGCGTGGCAATTTAAAAAGTATACGCATATAAGTTCATAAAACGTTTAATTCTCATGTTTCCCCCAAAAAGAGTTGTATAAAACAGTAATAAAGGGGATGTAACTCATGGTTTGCGATGAATTAGCGTGTACGGAAAGGAAGTCGAACGCATCGGAAATCGAAAGAACCTTAGAACATACCAAGTTTGAGTAAGCGATATAATTTATTAAATTATATGATTGTTAGTCAAGGAAATGCTTTAGTTTTGGAAGTTATGTTCAGGTCTAATGAAAGTCGGGCAGCGCTTCCACGCTATAGTTTTTAATCCAATTTTCCAAACATTTACCCGCTTACAATTCTTATAACTATCTTTAATTTAATTTACCAACCCAAAAAGATGTTTATATGTTCAAAATGTCACTTTAATACTAGTTAAAGTCATTACAGTTAGTTCTGGACCGATACGTGAAATACCGAGCTTAAGGTTACGTTTTACAGCGAATTTAATACGATTTCAGGACCTGATCTCAGTTACGTAGCGTAACTTTTAGTTAAGAGGCGTAACTGTTAGTTACGTGGCGTAACTGCAGTTACGCCACTGTCCTCAGGTTACGTTAACGTAACAATAGTTACGTGGCGTAACTATTGTTACGTTAACGTAACCTGAGGAGAGTTCCTCAAGTTTGTCAAAAATCGTTTTCGTGTTGGAATTTCATCTTTTGGTGGTGGATTTAGACATGTAATGATAGAAACACTAAATTACATTATAAAAGACAGTTTATAACAAGTTTTTAACCGTAAATACTAAGATTTATAAAAGACCCGTTTTGTATGTAAATGGGTTAAAAACTTCAAAAATCATATTTTTAAGTGTTAGATCTTACATGCAAGATGATTCTTCGTAAAACAGTAAGAAGAAAGGGTTATACCGGAGGGAAATGGCGGAATAAAGCTTTGGAGAGTCTTGATGACGATTTTTAGCTTCAAAATTGTAACACCCCGCCATTTCATGCCCACGATATTGTCCGCTCTGCCACATCAAGGCTCACGGATTTGTTTTTGGCTGAGCTTCCCAGGGGGTCACCCATCCTGGAACTACTCTGGCCCAAGCACGCTTAACTACAGAGTTTTTAACCTCTGCAGTGCCTGTAGCCACCAAAACGCGTTGTGTCATGAAAGGCTAAAGGTTTACTCATATACCCAGCATCACTCTTGTGCACGGGAGATGTAGGATTTGCCTAAGGTGTCACAAACACCCCCACTTGGGACTCAACGTCCTCGTTGAGGTTTGCCCCACCATCCCAAACGTCACAAGAGTGGCTCTGATACCACTTGTAACACCCCGCCATTTCATGCCCACGATATTGTCCGCTCTGCCACATCAAGGCTCACGGATTTGTTTTTGGCTGAGCTTCCCAGGGGGTCACCCATCCTGGAACTACTCTGGCCCAAGCACGCTTAACTACAGAGTTTTTAAACTCTGCAGTGCCTGTAGCCACCAAAACGCGTTGTGTCATGAAAGGCTAAAGGTTTACTCATATACCCAACATCACTCTTGTGCACGGGAGATGTAGGATTTGCCTATGGTGTCACAAAAATGGTGGAAAACGATTGAATAACCCAATTAAGCGAAACTCCTTGCTACCCTTTTTTTAGTGGAGTTTTTATGGTGTTTCTTGCTGCCCAAATGACTGGAAAGTATGGAGTTTAAGGGAGAAATGTTTGTGGGTGTATTGAGTGTGTGTTTGTTGTTTTTGGATAGAAATGAAAGAAAAGAAGAGAAATAAGGTAAAGAGACTGTGATGGGTACAACTCTGCTTCACTATGGAGGTCGAATCGATGCGTTACAGGTGTTGGGGACGTCAAAACAAATGCACCAATCGATTTACATGCAAAAGTGACGCAGCACGCTAGTTACGCTAGTGTAACTATAGTTACGCTGCGTAACTGCATAGTTACGTTGCGTAACTGCATAGTTACGATGCGTAATTATCCCGTATAGTTACGCTGCGTAACTGCATAGTTACGCTGCGTAACTGCATAGTTACGATGCGTAACTGCATAGTTACGCTGCGTAACTGCTCAGTTACGCTGGTTGCTGGAAATTTTTCGTTTTTCGTTATCGTTAAGCATTTTCGTTAGTTGAAAGTTTACGATTAGTTGCTAAATGAACTTAGGCAAATTCATTATGCGTTTTCTTGGTATTAGGGTTCATTTATTGATTCCGATATCGATTCCGACAGAAACACGTTTACGGTCAAAGTACAGTTAAGAACAAAAACAGATATCTCAAAGATATTGAACACGGAATTATCCTGAATTTTGGACGGTTGACACACTTTGGACATGTTTTGAAGGAGGAATTGTTGCATGTTGGAGTTTACACGAAGAAGAAAGGCGATGGAAACCTCGATCTTTACATTGGCAACACCTAAGTGTTGGGAGAGTCGAGCTAAAGACTCGTTAATAAAGAAGCTCTTTCGGGAGGCACCCCGCGGTTTGTTTTATTTTCTATTTTATTTTTTATTTTCATTTTATGTTTTTTTAGTAGGTATTGGATATGCAAACAAATAAAGTGCAACAGCTATGGTTGTTTTTAAGGTTACCTCTTTGGCGGCTTTTAAGTCAACAAGAGGGACTTCTTTTCTTCTTTTTCTACTTCTTTTCTCACTATTTGATTAATATTTCGTACAACGAGGGCATTGTACAATTCAAGTGTGGGTAGTGAGTGGAAAAGAAGTCTACTTGTCTTTAGAAGCAGATTTTGAAAATTTTAATTTCTACATATGCTTCTAACCGACGGTTGGATTATTCCACCCGACAGCTGGATTGTGCTGTAACGAAATATTTTTAAACTTTTGTTTCGTAATTGGTTCTAATTAGTTGCATAACTTTGTGAGGATTTAAGCCATTATAGCATAGATTTTATATGTTGTTATCTTCATTTTTGTATGAGTGTGCCGGTGACTTGTAGACTTTAGAACTTGACATTGTATACGCTTCGAGACTATGAATGAGCATATGTTTAACTTATCAGTAACTAGGAAAGAGTCATAAGAATTAGGATTGTTAAACCGTTGAATTGGCCGTTTAGTTTCTTGCTTATATAGTCGGTAGCTACACTGGTTACTAGACTCACACTACCCTACGAGCACTCATTTTTAGTGTTTGAGATGTTTAGATACCATTTTTCCGCCAAACCTTTTCTTTTCATCACCCATTCACATAAATTCCCATAAATTAAGCCTTCATTTTTAAAAAGTCAATTAATCCAAATATTTTTGTTGAAAATTTCCCTCTTTTAAACTTGGTTGATTGTTAGAAGAATCGATGTATATTGTGGCGTGGATGTTTTAAGGTTTTGAGTTCACGAATAAATTCACATAGTGGATGCAATAATGAGTAGGTTTTCACCAATTCTGATTGACCTTTTGAGCTTTGTCTTTTAAGAAAATTAAAGTCCGTACTAGGTAACCGATATTAGTTGAAGTAATTTGACGACCTTTGCGATATATTTTCAAATTAAGGTGTAATTTAATGACATTTAAAGCTTGAAGAATGCATTGGGTAATCGTTGGAGGATTAAAGAGAAAATTGGTTTGGGTTTCATCAGAAGTAGTCACTGGAGAAAATAATCAAGCGAGTTTTAAAAGTAAAATAGATTTTTAACTTAAATGTTTGGATTTTTATACCAATTGTTACATCATTGAGTTCTTCATCATTATACAGCTGTTTTATCACCATATTTCCACTATCATATAATTTCAGTTTCATTCCATATTCCATTATTTTACCCATCACCCATTGTTACAACCATAAGTCCTCATACTAGTTACTTAGGCTCTATTGGTGGAGAAGCGTATCGTTTTCAAGCCTATGATAGAATACTTGTGATGACTGAGCGTTGAGCGATTTCATATATATTAAACTTATATTAGACTTTCGAGTGATTGAGTGTTATACTTCCCAAATCGTGAGATTTTTAGTTATGCAATTAAATATTGGCTTGGTAATTGTTAAAATTCATCTTCGTATAATCCAAATTTTTGTAATTTACTTGATTTGTTGAGTATTTTATTTTTATTGAAGGCGATTATTTTGTTCTAAATCTGATAGTCTACTTGAGAACAAGTAGGATTCAAGTGTAGGGAATTTGATATGCTTAAAATAATCAACATTTTATTAATCATATTTCTCTTTTAAACTCTTATTTATCGCATTTTAAACTCTTGTTTATCGCATTATGAGAAGAGGGAAAGATTTCTTGAATATTTGTCAAAGCGATGGGAAGTATACGTAAACCTCATAAAGGATGAAATTGAGGAGGAGGAAGATGAAGTTGAAGATCAGCTGACTTTGGAGAAGATTATTGAGAAACTGAGAGGTTATGATTTAACTAACTCAAATGCTGACGCAGCACCAGAATACGCCTAGAATCCAGCTCTTTATTATGGGAAAATTCCAGAATCAAGCACATCAAGCAATGATGTTACAGCATTTCTGTCTGACAAAGAAAAATCTTCACCAGGGAACTCATCCTTTCCCCTGGAAAGATTTCTGAAGTGTCAAAGTCAACTCCCACTCATCAAAACATGTCTATGAGTGTCAAATCAGTTGAAGAATCTTTGGAAATCTTATCATGCTTTTTGGCTGCATATGGAAACCATGTTCAAGGAAAGATCACTAACCCTGGATTGTGGGATGAAGATTTTGCACAAGTGGATCAGGATGATTTAGAGGAAATGGACTTGCAATGGCAAACAACTATACTTACTAGCAGAATAAAGAGATTTATGGATAGAACACGACAAAGTCCTCGAACTGGCAAAGCTGGATTTGACAAATCGAAGGTCCGTTGCTTTAACTGTCAAGGTAATGGACATTTTGCTAGAGAATGTCAACAACCAAAAGTTCAGTACAATCCGAATCAAGACCGATCTAGATCCACACCTCCACAACAAAGAAGCCTAACTTCCCAAGATATGATCGTTCAACATGAAGATCGTACCTACGACTGGAAAGCTTGTTCTAATGATAAAGATCAAGCTCTAATAGCTTTTGTTGAAGAAATTCTCACTGATAGTGAAGCAAGCTCTACTGCTAGTGAAATGAGTTCCAGTGATGGCGAAACAAGTGATGCTGAGGAGATTGAAAGTAAGGAAAGAGAAGTACTGAAGGCTTGCGCATGTACGGTAGACTTACCCGAGGAAAACTTCATTGCAAATATGGAAAATCTCAAGACACAGAAAAAGAAGGAACTCCTTGATCTAAAGTCTATAAAAGAACTGTGCAAGTCATTTACAATTTTAAATGTTCAAAACGGAAACTTGACTAAGGCTCTAGTCTCTTTAGAAACTCAACATAAAGACCTAAAATTCAAATTGGAGAATCAAGTAAACTTGAAAAATGATTTTGCAAATAAATTTCATCAAAATGCCAAAGATAGAAATGAATTTTTAACCACAATCAACAGTCAAACTATGCAAATTGACATGCTTTTTGAAAGTCTTGAAAAACAAAAGAAACATTATGTTGAAAAGGTTGGAGAGCTAAATAAATATGAGATTAAGTTGTTAGAACAAAGTAGGAAACTTGAACAATTTAGAAACTCTTTAAACACTCTCACACCAATCTTGAGTCGTCAAAGGACTAACGGTAACGCAACTGGTTTGGGATGCAAAGAAACTCCACCACCATTTAATAACAACTTTAGTTTCTTTAAAACTGAATTTCCATTAGACGAAGAATGTGAATCTTCAAACTCTAAGCAAAGCCAATCAGATAAAACCAAATGTCAAGATTCAACACCAAAACCGTTACACAAAACATGTGTTTCAAGTAAAGATGTTGAATCTGATAAGGATAAGTCACAAGAAGCTGAAAATGACCAAATGAATAAAATGGAAACTTTAAATTGTGTCAAATGTCGTGAACGTGGACATGTTGCCTCTGTCTGTACTAATAAAAGAAAAGAACCAAAAGGATGAGTCATAGATGTTGGGATAATTAATTATCCATATTGTGATTTGATGATAGAAATATAAACTGATAACGGTGAAGAAATAGTTTTGGATTTGCCGATTTATATTGAAAAAGACTAAGTAATGGTTACTACTGCTCAGTTTCTACTGCTCGTAGAAGTTTCTACTGCTCATACAAGTTACTACTGCTCATACAAGTTTCTACTTCTCATACAAGTTACTACTACTCAGTTAGTACTGGTGGGAGTTACTACTGCTCAGTTACTACTGGTGGGAGTTACTACATACTTGGTTACTACTGCAACTCAGTTACTACTGCCATATCAAGAGTTAATACTGGTGAGAAGATAAAGATTAATTTAGGATAAGATATGATTAGATTTTATTCTTATTTGTAATTATCTTTATCACAATTATAGGGATTTGTTACCTTAGAATAGGGAGATATTCTAGGAAGGTTACAAAGATATCAAATCTTTGTAATTATTATTCCTACGAATTCGTAGGAGTTTGTTAGAAACAAGGTTATAAAACCTTAATACTTGCATAAAGAAAAAAAGATGAGTGAATGCATAGAAAATGCATGGTGATGTAAACCTAGAAAAACTAGGTAATGCCCCAAGGTCAAGGTGTCCTTGATCCCGATATCGTTGTAAATATCTGTTATATTTCTGATCAAAATATAATTGGGGAGTTGGTGGAAAACTGTTTGTGTTCTTGATTATTCATTCTTATTCATATGCATATACATAAACTGTTTTTCACAAAATCTTGTAATATCAAAGTGTTTATCCGCTGCAACTTCTTTGATAGATCTAGATCTACACGTTTGTTTAAACACAAACCTAGTTCAACAGATCCTAACAAGTGGTATCAGAGCAAAAGGTTGCTCTAGATCTAAGATCCACAAGGTTTCAAGGAGAAGAAAGAAGCAGATCTACAAGTTTGAAAATTATGGTTTCCATTCGTCATATTCTGGGCAGCCGTCGGAATTGAACGAAATTTGTTCTGTAGGTTCTTCAATCATAAACGCATATTCTGACCAAAGGAATTGTCGATCTGAGTTTCGGATCAAAAGATATAAATTTCTGAAATCTGCTGATGTAAGGTTAGATTTATTGTGTTTACGTATAATAAAACGATCGTTTCTTATTCTTTACACACTGGATCTTCTTGAATTTTGGATATGTTCTTAAAGGAATACAGATATAAGTTTTGTTAAAATTTGATAGTTATTGGATGTTTAGATAAGGAGATGTACAATTTCAAAGTTGGATGTTGAATGTTTATTGTTGGTTGAGCGCAACTGTGGTAAAAAGATCATTGGGTATTCGTTAACCGTTGGATTGTCATAATATTTTGATATGGGATTAGAGAGACACAGATCTACTTTGGGTAAAAATTTGAGCATGATCTGATTTGTCAATGAAAAGTTACTTAATTTTTAATCTGCAGCCAATTTTTAGCTAGTATTGTGCTTATATTTTTAATGTTGCTGCTACGTTGTTAGTACCACAATACACATTTTTCTGTTCGATGATGATGTTAGTATTGCTCCTCTTTGTTAGTACTGCTTGTATTGCTCTTCATGGTTACTATAAATGCGGTATTAATATATAAATATTTATGTGAGGGGAAGATGTGATCTTATACATGCACCACTTGAGGAAAAAGTTTTTACTTGTGAAATATGAGTTAACCTCACGAAAGAAGAACAACTCTCGATTCAAAGAAGAAGGCATACTACTTCAACTTTATTACCACTGCTAGTTTGAGTCTCCACTGTTAAAATTCATTTTTTGTATGGGTGTATACTTCATGGAGGGTAATTTGAGACATTGGAAAGCTTGAATTAGTAGCTTAATATGGTTCGTAGTTACGAAGAGATGTTCAAAGTTGCATATTTTCAAAGTTCTCCTATTGGATGATGTCAAAAAGGGGAAGATATTATATAGATGATATGATTTGCAACTTAATGAAGTGTGGTGGAATGGAACAAGAATTGAAGGCTTAAATATATTAAATGTATCGAAAGTCAACTTACATTAAAAAGTGACGTGTTTTGATAGAAATATCAACGGTACAAGAAGTATTAACTTGTTCACAGAGATCTCGATTGTAGGGGAAGTTTATCAGTTTATTGTTTGTTATTTTGTCATCATCAAATAGTGGAAGATTGTTGGGATAATTAATTATCCATATTGTGATTTGATGATACAAATATAAACTGATAACAATGAAGAAATAGTAGTTTTGGAGTTGCTGATTTATATTGAAAAAGATTAAGTGATGGTTACTACTGCTCATAGAAGTTTCTACTGCTCATACAAGTTACTACTGCTCATAAAAGTTTCTACTGCTCATACAAGTTACTACTACTCAGTTACTACTGGTGGGAGTTACTACTGCTTAGTTACTACTAGTGGGAGTTACTACATACTTGGTTACTACTGCAACTCAGTTACTACTTCCTTATCAAGAGTTAATACTGGTGAGAAGATAAAGATTAATTTAGGATAAGATATGATTAGATTTTATTCTTATTTGTAATTATCTTTATCACAATTATAGGGATTTGTTACCTTAGAATAGGGAGATATTCTAGGAAGGTTACAAAGATATCAAATCTTTGTAATTATTATTCCTACGAATTCGTACGAGTTTGTTAGAAACAAGGTTATAAAACCTTAATACTTGCATAAAGAAAAAAAGATGAGTGAATGCATAGAAAAAGCATGGTGATGTAAACCTAGAAAAACTAGGTAATGCCCCAAGGTCAAGGTGTCCTAGTTCCCGATATCGTTGTAAATATCTGTTATATTTCTGATCAAAATATAATTGGGGAGTTGGTGGAAAACTGTTAGGATCTGTCGAACTAGGTTTGAATAAACAAACGTGTAGATCTAGATCTATCAAAGAAGTTGCAGCGGATCAACACTTTGATATTAACAAGGGTTAATTAATTAACAGTTTATAAGTATAAGAATGAATAAACGTTAACAATTAAGAACACAAGTATTTCACCAACAGCCTCAATCTATTAAGAATAATGTTTCGTTAACAGACGTGTTTTTACAACGACACAGGGATCTATTTATATAGACCTTGAGGACTAAACCCTAATTACAATTAGGTTAAAACTCTAACGAAATCTACAAAGATAATTATGAATATTTGTTTACATAATTATCTCCTTACAACGCGCTAACAAAATATATCTATTAAGCAGTAGTAACGCGCGCCAGTAGAAACTCATCCATGCATATCCATGCAACCAGTAGTAACAATGTAAGCAGTAGTAATAGTAATACCAGTAGTAATCTTCAATACTTGACCATCACTAGAAACTATAGTCACCAGTATTATTACTCACCAGTACTAACACACTTGTCGAACAGTACTAACTAACTCCACCAATATTAACTCATTATAACCCAACAATCTCCCCCTAAACTTCTGCATTCTTTTAAAAGCATAAGTTTCTTTACTTCAAAAACTGGAGAATGTTGCCAATACCACTAACCTTCTACATTGAATTTCTATGATCTGTAAGCTGGCACCTGATCTTCCAAAGTAGTTGAATCGCTTCATTTGACTCTTGATTAGCCTTCAACTTTACATTAAGCATGTTGATCATAATGTTGATGTCGTGCTTGTACTTTTTCTCTACCAAGAAATACTCTGTTGATCCATCACTTCTACTCAAAGAATAAACTCCACAACTTTCGTAATGTATCCATTCAAGTATGGGAGTAAATCTTGATAGCTTCTCAGGAACGTTTTCAGGCTCAAAGATAAGTTCTAATACTTCCATAAACTGATCATTAAAATCTAGAACTGTACCTTGGCCATTTGAATACATATTGCTGCCAATGAGGAATAAATCAACCAAGTCCCTTCGACTGATATTCCTGAAGATTTCCAAATGACTGTAGAACACTCTGAAGCTCTTATCAGCTCGAACAATCTTGTACCCATTCTTCCCATCAATGACCACAGCAAACCAATCAACTATGGGCATCTCCGTGAATGTGGTAGCACAATGAATATCGTCAGAATGTATGATCAGAGTCTTCATATCATCAAAGCCTCTATCTGCAGCTTCATTCAGCTGTTCATCTGAAATCTCAGGCACACAACCAAACTCGAAGTTTCCAGAGTTATCTTTTTTCTTGATCTAGACAATCTTTGTCTTTTCCTCCTCTTTCTCAGCATCCTTTTCTTTCTCCTTACCCTGAGACTCTTCTGTTGTAGATTTCTTTGATTCATCTTTCGTCTTCTTCACACCAGTATTAATAGAGGAACTGGTGCTTGCCTTTTTCTTTGTAGCAGTAGTAACTGTTTCTACTGCTGGTTTTGACTTCTTAGCAGTAGGAACATCACCACCTTGTTCAGTTCTTATTTTCTTTGTAGGCACAGACTTTGCTTGAACCTTCTTCTTTTCCACCTTTGTTTCTCCTTCCTTCTTTTTCCCAAAATGTACCACCTTGTATCCCCTGTCAAGAGCAGCTTTGAGAGCTCTTTCCCATTCCAACTATGCTCTCTCCTTTTCCAACTGAGCTTGTTCTTGAGCAGCTTTCAGAATTCTCTTTTCCTTGATGTATAGATACAAGACATTGTCAAGCTTCATAGGACCAAGTTTCTTACCACTGTATTTTCCCGTTGACTTAAGGAAGTCTGTATATTTCTTCTTGTCTTCAGCCCTCCTTGTATTTCTTTTCACAGTGTTCTTGCTCATTTCTTCATCTTTCTTCTTCTTTTGCAACAAGATTTCATCTCTTTCAAGCATCTGCCTTCTCTTGAGGTTTTCTTTTCAGTTCATCTTGTATTTGCTCATCGGCCATTCTTTGAGCTGCAATGGCATCTTCTTGCTCAATTTTATTTAAGCGCTCCCTTTCAGCTTGTTGCTTTGCTTGTTCTTATCTCTCAAGCACCGTCAGCCTGATTTGTGCATCTCTTTCTTCAGCAATCTTTCTTTTCCTTTCAAGCTCTTCCTCCTCCAGTTCTTTCTTAGACTTAACTTTCAGCTTGCCCTTTCCCTTGATCCTGTGTTCTGGATCATCATCAAGGAATACTTGGTGTATCCCCTTCTTGGTAGTGATAAATCCAATTAGCCTTTGCTGGATTGGTGGAGGAATGATGGGCTCATTTGTTTCTTCAGTAGTTCTTGCAGATTCACCAATAGAAAAAGCGACTGGTTTTTCTTTTGGTTTTCCTTCAGCTGCTTTTCTTTGTCGAGCTACAGCAGCAGCTATTTGTTCCTTTCTTAAAGCCTCAACTTTCAACCGTTCTTGCTTGGCTTTCTCCTCCTTCATTTTCTCGAGTTCGGAAGCTAAGGTTGTATTATCTTCAATCAGTGGAACTACTTGCGGAGCACAAGTAGAAACATCCGCTTCAGACTCACCAGTTTTAATTGGTGGTTCACCAGTAGGAACTTCTTCTTCTTTGTCACCAGTATTAACTGGTGGAACATCATTAGTAGTAACCTCTTCTTTCTCACCAGTATTAACTGGTGGCTCTTCACCAGTAGTAACTGGTGGCTCCTCACCAGTAGAAACTGGTGGTAAAATAACACTTTCTTTCTAAAGTTCCTTCTCACTTTCTTCATCTTTTTCTTCCTTCTTAGACTGGTCAGCTTTTTATTTAGAATTTCATCTACGCATTCCCTTGCTTGTTTAATTTCTGCTTCAGTCTCTCCCATGTTCATCATCACATAGTGCAACTCTTGATCTTCAGTTGTCCATTCAGTGGACCTTGAGATAGCAGAATAAAGGACATATCCATGAGCTTCTTGTTCAGTCTGCTTGTTACCATCACCTTGCTCCTTATCACTTGTGACAGATGTTTTAATTTCAGCTTCATCTTCATGATCATACCATTCGAAGTCTGCATCAGTAATTACTCTTTCTTCCTTCACAGTCTCCTTCTCAACAGATTTAACAACCACTTCCTCTTCTTTCTCCATCTCCATTTCCACATCTTCAAAAATAGGGACCTCTTTTCTGCATTTTGTTCCCCTTCTTTTTGTTCTTTCTTTTCCTCCTTTTTCATCAATTTTCTCCCCCTTATTGGCAGCATTCTCATCATGCTTTCCTGAGGAACTGGAGCTTGAACTAGAAGGAGTGGGCAATTTAGACTTTGCACCACCCTTCTTTCCATCTTTCTTCCCATCCTTCTTCCCTCCTTTCTTACCAATCTTTACAGGCTTCTTAACTGATATTCTGTATAGTTTCACCTCCTGCACTAACCGAGACACCAATTTCTTGAGTCTCTTTATTTCCTCCTCCTGACTCTCCACCTTCAGTATGAATTTTTGGCACATTTCCATCAATTCCAGATTTGTATAGTTAAAGCTATCCTCCCCACCCTTCTGTTGAGTACCAACATTGGGCAGATCCTTGGATGATTTAGAGGGTGCCTCCTGCCTAGCAGGAGCATCACCTCCCCCTTGGTCTCTTGGCTCCTAGGACCTCTTGAGAATGATTCCGAAGAAACATTCTCATTAAGAGTTGCCGTTGATTGGGTATTGGTGCCTTTCTTACTGTCCTGAGCACCACAAGGTGGTGCATCAGTAGTATGAGCCCTGTCAACATGGTCTCCCCCCTCATTATGGACCACCTTCTTAACTGGTTTAGTAACTGGTTTGACTTTTTTAGGTTTAGGTCCTAGAGGTGAAGGACCCCTCTTGGCCTTGGGGCGTACTCCTTCTGAGGTTTACTCTGAGTTGATGGAGATGGTGCACCAGAGGCACTCTTTTGAGGTTCAGCAACTCGCTCAGATGTTGAAACAGGTGGTGTGGGTTGGGACTCAAGTGGGTTACTTGGACCTTCACCAGTTGAAACAGGCACACTCACCATTGTTGAGAACAGAGGTGTTACCTTCCCAGAAAATTTATTTACAGTTCTCCTCATATTAGAAAAGGTTTTCTTGGAATGAGCATCCATGAAGAGAACTTCACCCTCAGTGGACAGATTATCAAGCTCTTTGTTAATAATGATTTGTAGAAATGGTGGATACATTAAAAATTTATTTTCCACGTGAGCAAGATTCCACTTTGTTACGATCTATCGAACTAGGTTTGTATTGAAACAAACGTGTAGATCTAGATCTATCAAAGAAGTTGCAGCGGATTAACAGTTTGATATTACAAGGTTTTGTGAATAACAGTTTATGTATATGAATATGAATAAGAATGAATAATCAAGAACACAAACAGTTTTCCACCAACTCCCCAATTATATTTTGATCAGAAATATAACAGATATTTACAACGATATCGGGATCAAGGACACCTTCACCTTGGGGCATTACCTAGTTTTTCTAGGTTTACATCACCATGCATTTTTCTATGCATTCACTCAACTATTTTTCTCTATGCATGTATCAAGGTTTTATAACCTTGTTTCTAACAAATTCCTACGAATTCGTAGGATTAATAATTACAAAGATTTGATATCTTTGTAACCTTCCTAGAATATCTCCCTATTCTAAGGTAACAAATCCCTATAATTGTGATAAAGAAAATTACAAATAAGAATAAATTCTAATCATATCTTATCCTAAATTAATCTTTATCTTCTCACCAGTATTAACTCTTGATAGGGCAGTAATAACTGAGTTGCAGTAGTAACCAAGTATGTAGTAACTCCCACCAGTAGTAACTGAGCAGTAGTAATTCCCACCAGTAGTAACTGAGCAGTAGTAACTTGTATGAGCAGTAGAAACTTCTATGAGCAGCAGTAACTTGTATGAGCAGTAGAAACTTCTATGAGCAGTAGTAACCATCACTAGTCTTTTTCAATATAAATCAACAACTCCAAAACTACTATTTCTTCACCGTTATCAGTTTATATTTGTATCATTAAATCGCTATATGGATAATTAATTATCCCAACAAACTTTAGATCAGAAAAGATCATGTTTGAAAAATTGTACACCCTTTCCGTAGCTAGACACGCCATAGCAGTAGCTATGGTGGTGTTAAACTCGTTCCAGGTGTACCTCTTTTTGGAGATACACTGTTGTAAAACATGTACTAGGTACCTCCATTGGGGAGAGATAAGTGCTTTTTGAAAAGTGTATTTAGTTAAGCTTCCCTCATACCCCATTCTTTCAAAAATTCAAAAGAGTTCATCATTGGGAATAGATGTAATACCTGAGGCATCTTTAAGGTCAAGATGTGAACGGATGTTGGCCTCTGTTACAATCACTTCCTTCTTTTCAATAACTGCTTTAATTCGTTCTTGATTATTCACGTTTTCAAGAATCGCTGTGTTCCAGAACTCGCGGATGTGCTTTTCATGAACCTCGGGGTTTACCTTTAAAGCATAACGAATGTGGGATTTTCTTAAGAACTTAATGATTTAATGGAAATCATCGGCCTCTTTGTGAAGGGTTAGGTCAGCAACAATGTTGTGAAAGACGCCGAAAGCAAGTTCTTGAAGTTCCGCCATTGATTTTACGAATGATTGAGCGGTGAGGATGATCGATTTAGGGTTTGAGGAAGATGAGAGGGTTTCTTGCTAATTAGGTTTCCTTCGACAGGGGGTTTTGATTGAGAGGAGCGAAATTTCAATTTGAATGGAATTAAATATTTCAGTGGGCTCCTCAATTATATTAAATTATCCCCTGCACACGAAACAAAATAACCACCTCTCTACTGGCAGTAAAAACTTTCCGCCAAATTATAATAACTGGCAGTAGTAACGGCTACCAGTAGAAAGCATCAGTAGTAACTGTTTAACAAATATTTACCAGTAGAAATTGGTGCCAGTATAAGTGTTTACCAGTATAAACTTTACCAGTAGTAACCATCAGTATAAATACTATAGATAATGACTTCCAGTATTATTTAAACAAGTAACACATACCAGTTTTAACTAAGAATAGTAGAAACTACCAGTATTAACTTTGCACACACACAAGATATGACATGTTAGATTAAATTCGTCATTTTAACAAGCAGATTTTAAGCAGGATTAATCATTCCAATACTGTTGATCAAAAATGTAAACCTGCCCACGTCAATTGCTTTCGTGCACAGATCTGCAAATTGTTGTCAGTATGTACTTTGACTACCTGAATAAGTTTCTTTTCATTGCAGTCTCTTATAAAATGAAAACGAATTTCGATTTGTTTGGTTTTCGAGTGTTTGACTGGATTATTGACTATACTTATGGTACTCTTATTATCAATGAAAATAGGAGTGTGTAAGAAAGAAATTCCATAGTCCATCATTTGGTTCTGAATCCAGAGCACTTGAGCACAACAGCTTGATGCAGCAACATATTCTGCTTCTGTTGAAGATGTAGACACGTTTGTCTGTTTCTTGCATTGCCAGGAGATTAAGCGTGATCCCAAGAATTGGCATCCTCCTGACGTTGACTTTCTGTCCAAGTTTTCTCCTCCATAGTCACTGTCTGTGTAAGATATGAGCTCGAAAGGAGAATCTCTTGGGTACCACAAACCCAGATTGGGCTTTCACTTCAAGTATCTGAAGATTCTCTTCACTGCAGTCAAATGTGATATCTTGGGACGAGTCTGATAACGTGCACACACACATACACTATACATGATGTCTGGGCGAGACGCAATTAAGTACATCAACGATCCAATCATCAATCTGTAGAGATGCTCATCAACATCCTCCCCCTCAGAATCGGCCTCAAGATGCTTGTGGGTTTTAACAGGGGTACCGGCATGTTTGGCATCCTGAAAGCCAAACTTTTCAAGAATGTCTTTGATATACTTCGCTTGATGAATGAAGATACCAGTAGGAATCTGCTTCACTTGTAAACCGAGGAAGAAAGTAAGTTCACCCATAGAGCTCATCTTAAATTTATTATGCATGATTTGTTCAAATTCTCTAAACAAAGTGTCATTGGTAGATCCAAAGATAATGTCGTCGACATATATTTGAACTAGCATAATATCACTCCCAACCGTCTTGATAAACAACGTTTTGTCAATAGCACCCCTCTTGAATTTATGATTAAGAAGATACACAGATAAAGTATCATACCAAGCGCGAGGGGCTTGATGTAGACCATACAAAGCTTTATCCAATCTGTATACCATGGCAGGGTGTTCAGGGTCCTCAAAACCTGGAGGTTGACAAACATAGACCTCCTCTTCTACTTTTCCATACAGGAAGGCACTCTTGACGTCCATTTGATAGACTTTAAAACCTTTGAAGGATGCAAACGCCAAGAATATTCGAATAGCTTCAATTCTTGCCACTGGATAAAACACCTCATCATAGTCAACTCCTTCTTCCTGTGTGTAGCCCAGTGCTACCAACCGTGCTTTGTTCTTAATTACAGTTCCCCTTTCATCGGTTTTGTTCTTGAAAATCCACTTTGTACCAATCACTCTCTTTCCTTTGGGTAGCACAACAAGTGTCCAAACTGCTTGTAACTTGAACTGTAGTAACTCCTCTTGCATGGCCTCAACCCATCTAGGATCTCTGATAGATTGCTCTATCTTCTTGGGAGTTAATTGAGAGAGGAAACAAACAAACAGGCACTCATTGAAGCTTTGGTGAAGCTGTTTTCTTGTTTTTACTGTTGAGTGTACATCACCAATGATTTGTTCCAACGGATGAATCTTGTTGATTCTCTAGGTTTGATATGGATCTTTTGTAATCTCCTCATCCAATTTGGAATCATTTGGCTCAGGGAGATCATGAGGAAGTGAACGTGGAGATGGAACAGTCTCTTCTTGATCATCGTCGTCTGAAAGATGAACCTCATCTTCCTTTGTACTGCTCGATTCATCATCATCATCATGAAGATCTAAATTGCTCGCAGCGTCAGTGGTAATCGGCGGAGAAACTCCAGGAGGATCAATGCTGATGTATGGAAAGTATATGAATTGATCATGTGGAGCAGATAGAGCAGTAGAATGGTATTGACCAGTTTTAACTTTGGAGCCAATAGAAACTGAATCACCCGAATTAACTTGTGAACCACTAGGAACATTTGAATGTCCAGTATTAACTGGATAACCAGTATTAACTGAGGTA
Organism: Senecio squalidus; assembly: GCA_910822075.1. Classification (NCBI taxonomy): domain Eukaryota; kingdom Viridiplantae; phylum Streptophyta; class Magnoliopsida; order Asterales; family Asteraceae; genus Senecio; species Senecio squalidus. The sequence continues at coordinate 47,192,223 of CAJVGC010000582.1, read as the reverse complement.
CCAGTATTAACCTTTTGACCAGTTTTAACTGATTGACCAGTATTAACGGGTGCCCTAGTAGTATCTGGTTCACTAATATTAACAAATTCACCCATATTAACTCCACTTCCAGATTCATTGTTCCTTTGTCCTATAAAATGAGCATTCCAAGATTTAGTTAATTCGTCAATATTAAATAACCAATCCGGTCCTTCGCCTGTAGCATTCAGAGTCTTCTCGTTAAAGGACACATTTGTGCTTTCTTCCACAATTCTTGTTTTGATGTTGTAAACTCTGTACGCTTTGCTCTGAGTTGAGTATCCAACGAAGAATCCTTCAGTTACTCTGCTATCAAACTTCCCCAGATATTCTTTAGTATTTAAGATTGTACAAGGACACCCAAATGGTTTAAAGAAGCTTATGAATGGCTTTCTCTCATGAAAGAGCTCATAAGGGGTCTTTGTTTGAGATTTGAAAATCAATACTCTGTTCTGAACATAGCAGGAAGTGTTAACTGCTTCTGCCCAGAAGGTAATAGGAAGTTTGGAGTCTGCAAGCATGGACCGTGCTGCTTCTATAAGAGTCCTGTTTCTTCGTTCTGCCACTCCGTTTTTTTTTTAGGAGTGCGTGGAGCACTGTACTGACGTTCAATTCTTTTTGCTGTGCAAAACATATCCATCTCTTGATTCTTGAACTCAGTTCCATTGTCACAACGGATAATCTTTACCTTCTTTTCTGTCTTCTTCTCAATTCGTGTTCTGAAAGATCGTAGATGATCACATGTTTCATCTTTAGTACCAAGAAAGAATACGCAAGTATATCTGGTAAAGTCATCAGTATAACTAGACAGTAATACTTCTTTCCTAGACTCATAACATGAGTTGTACCAAAGAGATCCATGTGCAGTAAGTGTAAATGTGACAGATTAGAGTTGGTGTCTTTGATTTTATGAGATGATTTATGTTGTTTACCCTTTATACATGCAACACAGTGATCATTGCAAGTAAATTCTTTTTGTGGTAAACCCCTAACCAACCCATTTTTCACCAATTTGTTCATGTTTTTGAAATTCATATGACACATTCTTCTATGCCATAAAGATGATTCATCCAGTGACGCTTTTGAAATAAAATAGTTTTCTTTACTTTCAGAATTATTTTAACCCATGTCTAGACAATAAACATTCTCTTTCCTAAGTGTTCTTAGTAGAATCATACTTTCGTCAGCTACCTCAAACTTAGGATGAAGAATGATACACTCGGTTTTAGTAAAAAGCACTTTGTTATCTTTATCACAAACTTGAGAGACACTAACCAAATTATAGTTTAATTTTTGAATAAAGAACACATTTTCAAATGTAACTGTACCATTATTTTGACCCAAATGCAACATATCCTCCATCATATTCAACATAGTCTTTGAGTTTCAGCTTGTTACCTATCATGTGCCTAGAGCAGCCACTGTCCACATGCCACGTATCTCCTTTCTTGACACCTGGCTTGCTCTGCACATGAAAAGAGGGTTATTTTCTTTTAGGAACCCAAGCCAAAGTAGTCTTGGTTTTTCCCTCTTCATTGACATATCAAAATGTTTGAAATGATATGCAGATTGCTTTGATTGTGCATTTGAACAGTTACTACTGTCAGTATTACTACTGGTGACTTTTCTGTAGATTCTACTGGTAGAGTTTCTACTAGTAGACTTTCTACTGGTGGGTCGCCAATAGTTTCTACTGGCAGTAGTATTTTTATGAAAATTAGGATTTTGCTTCTTTTCATGCACATTCTTTGAGCTCACAAATTTCTGAGCTGTTCTACCAAATCTAGGTGTTGTGTTAGATTTGTTTCTATTAAATCCAATTCCATGACGATGATTTTTATTATAGAAACTGTTAGTGCAATATCTGTGACAGTTGTTCTAGATTAATTAAGTCTTTAGTGATAGTCTATTTGAGTCTGTGATGACCCAATAACATTGTACTGTTAAGTGGGCTATTTAGTCTGTTATGGGTGTTAATGGACTTTGCATAGTCCATGAGCCCATTAGTGGCCCAAGCCTGTGAACATGTCTCTATATAAAGAGGCATTGAGTTTAGGTTTAATGGTTAATGATCAGAGACAGACAGAGAGGGAGAGAATTCTGTGAAAGGCTATTTATTGAAAATTGAGTGATTCAATTAATAAGATAGTCAGAATTCGGGTATTTCGTGTTTTGTGTTTATTGCTACTATTCGATTATTACTTGTATGATTTACTGATTACGAGATTCCGCCTCGTGATTAGTTTAGTTTAATCCTGTAGATCGGACAACTGAGTCATATGATTGTTCTTTCACATATTTCACAGCTTTTAAAAACGTGTTGCCCTCTTTGTTGAGTGATCTTTTGATTCCAGTTTCTCACATTACCCCTCACACGTAATGAACTTTCCTTTTGACACTGACAATTGCAAGATTTTACCTGTTGCGTTTGACCAACCCAATGCCAGTTTTTTTCCCTGTAAATTTCTGGTCTGTATTTGATATTTTTATGAACAGTGGTACTTCGACCTTTTTGAAAAGTGGGACTTTTACTAGACTCAGAATCACTAGATTTCTCCTGTTGGACAGATGGTTCATTGATTTGTTCATTGATTCTAGGTTTGGTTAAAGAGATTTTACTTTTCATTGGGTCTGCATTAGCATGTGTATTGACTTCAATTTCTTCCTCACTAAGTTCTTTACTAGACTCTGACTTAGGAGGAATATAATTGTTGTTATATGGTGGCGACACACAATTGTACCCAATCCCGTGTTTGGTGTTCCCATGTACTTGAGATCTAAGAATTTGATCAACAGTTTTAGAAGCATTTTCATACTTCTTGATACTAAGCTTGATTTGATCATTTTCTATTTTAATCTCCTCAACCTGTTCTTCTGCTTTGAGTACTTTAGCTAAAGCATTATCCCTTCCAACTTAACTATTGTTTGATCTTCTGATATTTTGTATCATTCTTAACATAAGCTTTCACTTGTTGTTCATAACTAGCAATTACTGTGGACAACTCTCTTCTCCTCTCTTCTAACTTATGTAAAGACTCACACACAAGTTTATTATGTTCTCTATATTCCCTAACCTGTTTAATACATGCAGGAGTACCGAGTTCAGTAATTACCTCAGTTGGAATATCGTCTTTAACAATGTCTGCCATGAGAGCTTGATTTGTTGTTTCTTCATTGGCTTGAAAGCTCCAATCAAATCCCAATCTATCTTGAGTGACTAATGCAGTTGAAATGGATGTTCTTCCTTGATGATTTTTGTTTGATCCAGTTGAGTTGTGTTGAGTTGTATGCTTCTGTTGATCATATTGTCTTTCTGGACATTCCCTGGCAAAGTGTCCAAGGTTTTTGCAGTCAAAGCACCTCACTTTGCTTTTATCAAATCCAGTCATGTCACCCTTTCTAACTGCAAAGTTGTTTCTTCCTGTTCGTTGAATGAACCTCCTTCTAACACTGAGCATAACAAATTTCCACTTTAAATCCATCTCCTCCAGATCATCAGCATTCACTTGCCCTAAGTCTTCAATTACTAACCCAGAATTTCCATGGCTAACGAAGAAGGATTCCCTTACACTTTCGTCATTCTGGTTTCCTTTGGATTCTTTAGATATGAACCCAGTCTCAGATGGAGTACCAGCAGTAGAAACAAAAGTTGCATTCTATGTTGAGTAACTTGTTGGTCTTTTAATTTCAGGTTCAAACACACGTAGCTCGTTGTATAGCTCGTCAATCTCCATAGTGTCAAGAGTGTTTCCTTGCCTATAACTGACTGTGTACATCGCCCACTCTTCTCCTAATGCTCTAAGAAACTTTCTATTAATGTCATCTTGATTAGTATTAACTCCCATGCTTAACAATTCACCAATCAGTTTGTTGAATCTGTCAAAAGTTTGAGATAGAGTATCACCCTTCACAGCCATGAAGTTCTCAAACTGTTGCTTCAACAAATCTTTTTGATTTCTCCTTGTGCTTGTAGTTCCACCAAATCTTTTCTCCAAGGCCTCCCATAACAGTTTAGCATCAGTAAAGTTTCTAAACTAATGTTGATACTCATTAAGAATAGCAATAAGTATAGTACTCAAGGCTTGACATTCAGTGTGAGTATCTCTTCTTTCTTGCTCAGTTACTGGTTGGGTTGAACCTTCTGCTACTGCTTTGTTCTTGTGATCTGGTCTAGGTAGTGGAAAGATTTTTGCACCATTCTTCACAAGTTTCCACATGGAGTAGTTGGCTTATAGCATGTACTGATACATGCGACTCTTCCACATATCATAGTTTGATGATGTGAGTACAGGAACCCTATTAGCTTGAACGCCTTCAGTAAGATCAGACATCTTGAATTGGTTTAAGAAAAACTTGTTTAAACGCCTTATTGATCGTAGATCTAGAGCAACCTTGTGCTCTGATACCACTTGTTAGGATCTGTCGAACTAGATTTGAATAAACAAACGTGTAGATCTAGATCTATCAAAGAAGTTGCAGCGGATCAACACTTTGATATTAACAAAGGTTAATTAATTAACAGTTTATAAGTATAAGAATGAATAAACGTTAACAATTAAGAACACAAATATTTCACCAACAGCCTCAATCTATTAAGAATAATGTTTCGTTAACAGACGTGTTTTTACAACGACACAGGGATCTATTTATATAGACCTTGAGGACTAAACCCTAATTACAATTAGGTTAAAACTCTAACGAAATCTACAAAGATAATTATGAATATTTGTTTACATAATTATCTCCTTACAACGCACTAACAAAATATATCTATTAAGCAGTAGTAACGCGCGCCAGTAGAAAGTCATCCATGCGGATCCATGCAGCCAGTAGTAAAAATGTAACAAGTAGTAAGTTAGAGTAGTAATAGTAATACCAGTAGTAATCTTCAATACTTGACCATCAGTAGAAACTATAGTCACCAGTATTATTACTCACCAGTACTAACACACTTGTCGAACAGTATTAACTAACTCCACCAGTATTAACTCATTATAACCCAACAAAAACTGATTGTGTTCTGATTATTCATTCTTATTCATATTCATATATATAAACTGTTTTTCACAAAACCTTGTAATATCAAAGTGTTGATCCGCTGCAACTTCTTTGATAGATCTAGATCTACACGTTTGTTTAAACACAAACCTAGTTCGACAGATCCTAACAATAGAGTTGTGAATAACTCTAACAGTCATTAATTTAACAATTTTTATCGTCATATGTCTCCTCAAGCTAACAATACTTTAAATAGTAACGATGGCTTCTTCAAAGAGTTCACATATGTGAACGAAAAAGGACAATCCATGCCCGTCATGGCCTGGGTTCCCCGTGAAAACTGATGAATTTTGTTTGTTGTGCAGGAACCGAGTCACGGTTTGATCAAAAAATGGTATGTGATAGTGGCTGTTCTAGGCACATGACAGGAGAACGGGGATTGTTAACTAACTTTGAATCAGGAAAGAAAGGACGAGTTAGTTTTGCTGGAGAAAAAGGCAGAGAAATCACTGGAATTGGAAATGTGTCAAATGGAAAAGTGACACTAGAGGATGTCTTTTTCGTTGAACAATTAGAGCACAATTTTCTAAGTGTGTCTTAAATTTGGGACAATTACAATCATGTTCACTTCACAAAGAAAGAGGTGTTAATTCTGAAATTAGGAATTGAGATTCCTAAAGACCTTATACTGATGGCACCAAGGAAACAGAATACTTATATTCTGGATATGAACAACACAGATTGTAACTTGGAGTCCACATGCTTATTGTCTAAATCAACGAGTGAAGAGGCAATGATATGGCATAGGAAGATGGCACATCTACACTTTCGCAAGATGAATGAGATATCGAATAATGGGCTAGTAAACGGAGTACCTTTGAAAAGGGTCGCATATGAGGATAAATGTGTACCGTGCAAGCTTAGAAAGCAACACAATAAGCCTCATAAGTCTAAAGCACTCAACTCCATTGAGACACCATTTGAACTCATGCACACAGATATGTTCGGTCCAATCAAGCAGAAGAGTTTTGGAAGAAAATACTACTATCTCGTAGTCACCGATGACTTCTCTCACTATTCTTGGGTTTTCTTTTTGACTACAAAGAGTGAAACAGCCGGTAAATTGATCAACTTCTTTGAAATGATCAAAAACGACTACAAAGCCAAACTCAAATGCCTAAGAAGTGATAATGGGACAGAATTCAAGAACTCTATTATGAATTTCTACTGTTTGACAAATGGAATCATCCAACAATACAGTGCAGCTTATGAACCTCAACAAAATGGAGTTGCAGAAAGGAAGAATAGAATACTAATCGAGGCCGCAAGAACAATGTTGGTTGACTCGCACTTACCAGTCATTTTCTGGGGAGAAGCTGTTAATACAACATTCTACGTCTTAAATCGAGTTTTAACGGTTCAACGTTTCAATAAAACAAGCTACGAGTTGTTAAATAGTCGAAAATCGAATCTTGTTGGTTTGGAACCTTTCGGGGATCCATGCACCATTTTGAAAACTAATCACACCACAAAATTTGAATCCAAAGCCGTTCGGGGATATTTTCTTGGATGTGTTGAAGGGTGTGCAAATAAAGGAGTTTATTTAAAACTTGAACGAAAGGTGGAAATTGTTTTTAACATGGAAATAACAAGCTACACTTTTGAAACACAAAACGGTCCAGCAGTTTTCTTCGACTATAATTCATTATTTGATTCTTTTAATCTTCTTCCACTAGTGTGACAAAAACATGATCCATAGAAGAACATTATTCATCTTCCGATGATGAAAACTCTGTTTTTCCAAGATTTCCTTTGATCCATGAGGTTGTTGACGAAGCGCTTGAAGAGGATGAACCTGTCCACATGGATAATAAAGTCGATGAACAAGATGATGAAGAAGACACGCAAGCTGATGAACCAGAAGACCACGCAGTTAATGATCACTTTGACTACGATGAGATTGCTACTGAACTCCAAGAGTCAAGGATAAACAAAATTCATCCCCTTGAAAACATAATTGGAGATCCGAATGCAAGTGTACAAACACGAATCCAATTACAAGGATTGTACGCTGCAACAATATTGTCAGAAGATTACAATAAATGTGGATATTTGTGTTTTGTCTCTCAAGAAGTTCCTGCTAACATTCATATGGCACTCAAAGATGCCAACTGGGTGGACGCCATGCAAGAGGAACTTGCGCAATTTGAGAAACTGCGTGTCTAGTCCCTTGTGGAATTACCAAATGGAGAGTATGCCATAGGCACAAAATGGGTCTTTCGGTGCAAGAGGGAGGATCGCGGTATCATTACATGAAATAAAGCAAGACTTGTTGTGTGTGACAACCCGCAAAAATCCAGGTTCACACCGACTAAATTCTTTTAACACTATTACTCAACTTGTATATGTTTTGATTTATTTACGACCGGTAGGTCAACCTATACATAAATGATACTGGTTAACTACGTCAAAAACATATACGGATATCGGGATTAGGTATACGGGATCAAATATTCACATAAAATAAACATTATTACAACAATAATTCTAGTCCAATATTTCATGCATAAAATCATGATTTATGCATCAACTTTGCATGTATGGAACTTTGCATGCATATATATATATATCAAATACACAACTTACACAAAACACCCTAAGGATACAAGGACTTCACTTAGGACCCTAGAGTTTGCAAAAATGACAATTTAAATAATCACCTACAAGTTGTTTTGCTTGACTAGTTAAATGAGTTGGTGGTGTCCTTGATCACATGGGTTTAGTCACTTACACACTTGACCATGTCACTACTGAACTAAATTGCCCATACCAATCAATGACACTTACCATGGTTGAAACAATGACTAACTAGGATTAAATTCTAACCCAAGATCCACTCTATAAATAGAATTTCCTAGCATTCATTTATCCTTGCTCAAAACTCACAAATCACCTCCCCACTCTCTCTCTAAAATTGGCAAAAGGAAAGAAGAAGAAAGAAATCACCAACACACATCAAAACCCTAGTTCTAAGCTTTGATCATAAAGAAGAAGCATCAAGTCTTGCATTCATATACATTTAGGTATGTTCTATAAATCCTTCTCATGCATCATATTTACATACTTACATTTCATAAAATCTAAGTCTTTTATACAAAAACATGGGTTAAATAAAGAGAAGTTAAGTTATTTTGTTAACCGGAAACTTACACCGACTTGTAGACACTTTTTAACCATCTTAACCAAATGGTTTGGATAAACCATTTTAAACAAAAGATACTTCTATGTTTTCTGAAGATTTAGACATAAAAATCATAATTTTTGGATATGTTTAAGTATTTTAAAAGTATTTTACGCAACAACATACGTTTCAGCTACATAAACTGTCTACACGGACTGTTTTTGGGAAATCTGGGAAAACGACCATTAAAAAATAATAGGAGCCCTTAGCTATGTTAAAAACGGATAAATATCGACATTTGCTGAGTTTTTATAAACTTTTATAAAAACTAACTTTTAAAACCAACTCGATAATAATAGCGATAACACAATAATAGGGAGCTTTGTATGCAATGATTCCATCTCGATATTTCATAGTGCCGAGCTTGCTGGATTTACGATTTAAAGTGTCCTAGCTCCGCATGCGATTATAGAATGGTCTTGTATATAATGGCCCGACCGGTGTTAGTTTATTATTATCAAACCCGAACCTTAACCCTACCCTTTTTCATACATATACATACCTTTTCATGTGCATTGGACTAGAATATAAAAACCTTAATTCCAAAACTTAATAGGTCAAGGTTAGACCTACCTGATTCTCGGATTTGAGACTCCTACGTGTTGGCTTACACACACTGTCTCATTACTTTTAGCTGGCTTGCTAAGGTGAGTTCATAGCCCCGCTTTTTACTTGTTTTTATAACATACTTGGGGTGAGAATACATGCTCTTTTACTTATGGACACAAGTACTTAAAACCTTTACTAGTTGCCTAAGTTACCACTAAGCCAAAGGAAATTCCCCTATCATGAATCGTTAGTTAAGGACTTAAGCGCGATTGTATTGGATAGATCTATTAGGGTTTGACAACCCTCACCCAATGGCTAGACGATGTAACCCACGTCTACCACAACTAAGTCGTGGACTCGAGTAGGGTGCTTTACTTTTGAAACTATATATGTTATTTGGCTATAACATAGGAACACTTATGGGGTAAGGAACTTTGTTACGCTTCGATGTCATGAGCTTAGGTGCAACTGTAAGACTTTACTTAAACGGAAATCTTGTGGTCATATTTATTACTAAACTAAACCTATGAATTCACCAACTTTATGTTGACTTTAGCATGTATGTCTCAGGTGCTTAGTCGAAAGGGCTTTCGACGGAGGGATTTTGGGATATGACAGAGACACATATTTCAAACTCACGCTTTTGGGAGATTTCCCTTGCATTACTTATTTTCTTTTAAGTTATGTAATGTAAATCTTTGTTTTGTGAACTCTGGTAACATTTTTCCTTAATCATGTAAAACTCTGATTTTCAATATCAATGAATGTATGTTTTTTTTTTTAAAAACGACTCATATAGAGGTCGTTCGCCTATATATCATTGCTATCTGGGACCCATGAAGTCAACACCTCGAGTCTCGGGAACACGAGATTTGGGGGTGTGACAGATTGGTATCAGAGCTCTGGTTATAGCGAACTAGGTTGCATTAATATTCCTAGGCTATAACTGTGTTATACAACTAATTGCTTCCGCACTACTATACTTTTATACGTTTATTATTTACGACCATTTGGGCCTTGTCACAGCATGTCTACCCCTCACTACATCATACTGTCCGACTCTGAGGACGAATACCTGCCTATACCTACTGTCGACCTATCTGGTTTCGACTCCGATATAGATATGGGCATTTCCTCATCCATGTTAGGATCACATGTCATTCCACATTTCTCACCCACATCTAACGACGAGATCGTCACCCATCCGGCATCGACCGTCAATGAGCCGATGGAGACCGACCCCTCCGAGGAGGAGGAGGATCCTAACGAGGAGGAGCCCAGTGAGGAGGAGATCGAGACCACTACCACTCCTACCCCTGTTGTTGCAGCACCCACTGATCCATTTTCCCCACCCCTCTTCTACAGGAGGCATGGCAACAAACCACTCACTCGTGCCACGGCTAGGAATTCCGTGAGACTACCCCGATAGGAGCTTTGTTTCTACAAAATTTAAAACTTTGATTGACGTTGCCCCAACTACCTTAGAAACTAAGTATATAATAGAATTAGCGAACGGAAAGTTGGTAACAAAAAATAGTATCATTAGAGGTTGTACCTTAAACCTAGATGACCACCCATTCAATATCGACCTAATACCTATTCAACTCGGAAGTTTCGACGTAGTAATAGGAATAGATTGGTTATCTCTAAATCACGCCGAAATCATATGTAACGAGAAGATTGTCCGTATTCTCCACACCGACGGGAAAACTCTCTTTATCAAGGGAGATGGGATCCGATCAAAGTTAAGCATCATATCCAACTTAAAAACGCTGAAGTACCTACAGAAAGGATGTGACGCCTATTTGGCTTACATGACCGAGACGTAGACGAAGGAGAAACAACTAAACGACGTACCGATTGTTCGAGAATTTCCCGAAGTCTTCCCAGAAGACTTACCCGGAGTTCCACCTCCAAGAAAAGTCCAATTTCACATCGATTTAGTGCCAGGAGCCGCACCAGTGGCTCGAGAACCATATCGACTCGCTCCATCGGAAACGGAAGAGTTATCCAACCAACTCCAAGAGTTACTAGATCGAGGATTCATTCGTCCAAGTTCCTTACCTTGGGGATCACCAGTTCTTTTTGTCAAAAAGAAGGATGGATCCTTCAGGATGTGTATCGACTACAAAGAACTGAACAAGCTAACCGTGAAGAATCGTTATCCACTTCCAAGGATTGACGATCTTTTCGATCAGCTTCAAGGATCAAGTATCTACTCTAAAATTGACCTACGGTCAGGTTATCATCAACTTAGAGTACGAGAAGAAGATGTTCAGAAAACCGCATTTAGAACTCGCTATGGTCACTACGAATTCAAGGTTATGCCTTTCGGTTTGACCAACACACCGGTGGTATTCATGGATCTTATGAATCGGGTGTTTAAACCGTACCTGGATAAGTTTGTGATCGTATTCATTGACGACATCTTGATATATTCGAAAAGTAAGAAGGAACATGAAGAGCATTTGAGGTTAATCCTCGAATTACTGAAAAATGAGGAATTGTACGCAAAATTCTCTAAGTGTGAATTTTGGATCGAGAAGGTTCAATTCCTTGGTCACGTTATTGACAGTCAAGGCATCCACGTCGACCAAGCTAAAATTGAATCCATTAAGGATTAGGCTGTCCCTATAATCGCAACGGAGATACACCAATTATTAGGCCTTGCCGGTTATTACCGACGCTTCATCGGAAATTTTGTGACGTCCCGTCAATTTAAAGTACTTATGTTACCGTTATTATTTATATTTTATTCGCAATTGATTTCGACCCTTGCATTTCGCTTTGTTTTACTCACGGCTTCTGTTATTGAGTATCGGGTTTTCTGTATTTGCTGATTCGTCCCCTGTGACGTAATAATTTTATTTTATCTAAGTGCCAATTAGTTAGTATTCTCATAATTATAAGTTAGAAGGTTTATGCCAAATTTGTCGGTTATCGTATCCTTTATCCTCGAGATATCGTGCTTTTGCTCTTGTTTACTCCTTTACCGAAATCGTGCGTATCTCGAAATCGAAAGTGAAAATATAATATTAAATGAACCTAATATAAATTAAATCAAAGTATGAACTTTCCTAAGTTCAACGCAAAAAGAAGCGGGAACTTTCGACGAACGAAACTCCTTAACGATCGCGAACAACAAAACTGAAAAATCTGGATTTTGGTCCAGTGCGCAGCACTGACCTGCTGGACAGAATTTTTGTTGTTTTGTGTGAGTCATTTTTGCATGGCTTGTGAGTGGGCACTTTGTCCAAAACGTGTAAGACCTGAAATGGGGCAGAGAAAGCTCATTGTTGATGCCTAAACCCATCTCACAACTCACTTTGATCATTACACAAACACCTACAATCACCTTTCTCTCTCATTTTTCCATACACTTTCTTTTATTTTTCTCTCATTTCTCTCTCAAACTCTTATCATTTCCAGAAACTTTGAGCCATAAATCACACATTGGAAGTAGGATTCAAGTCTAAGATCATCAAATAAACAAGTTTCCTTTGATCTCCATCAACTTTTGGTAAGATTTTCTTAAGATTTTATTCACTTTTCTTCCTTTTTTTCCCCATCTTTCTCTTCTTTTGTTAGAGATTCTAACACATGTTATTTTCTTTTGCATTCCAAGCTATTGTCTTCCATATTACTTTTCATTTGGGAAGATCCATCTAACTTCTCTTGAAGAGAAATCTCTTTGATCTTGGTAAGTAACCTTTTGACCGAAATCTCTCCAAAACGTTAATTTTTCTCTTTGCATGCAAGGATCTAGACTAATGGTGGTTTTATTTTGTGTTTTGGAGCTGTGATTTTCCCATCATCTCACCACCAAAAAGTTACTTTCGGGTTTATCTTCTCAAGCTTAAGATCTTGCGGTTGTATTTCGGTAAAATCGACATTTTTCCCATATTCATCTTTTTATGTATTCCGTTATTATTTTCCTTGTATATTTCGGTTATTAGCCTTGAAAATGGTTAGGAATAATATATTAGACCAACACTTGTGAATATTTTGGTTATGGACAAAGATTTGGACTAAAATACTTAAAAATGTGTTTATTACCGAAATTAACATATTGTATGTATTAGTATGAAAAAGGATATATTTATATATGTATAACACTTGGAAAAAGTATTTGGAACAGAATATAACTTATTAACAGTTTGTGTTTTAACCGAAAAGTCTTTAAATAATCGGATTTCGACAAAACGTTAAAATTCATAAATCTGGAAATGCACCTAGTGCGCCGCACCCCATGTCCAGTGCGACGCACCGGGCTGTTTTCCGTCAAAATTCAGCACGTTGTTGCTTTTGTTGTTTAAACCGTCTTGACGTTTTGTTCCCATTAATTGTTGTTTCAAAGCCACTGATTTTATGTTAAACTTATTTCAAACCTTAAACACTTGTATAAATAAACTAAAAGTAACATATTATGATAAAATACCGTCTTTGGACTCAAAGACGCCAACGCAATCAAAAATGACAAATATTTATTTAAAACGGACATATTACCTACATTTGATAAATAAACACTTGTTACAAATAACGATCGTAATCCCAAGCCGTCAAATATTATTTTTGCGATAAACTCTGATTAAAAACATTTATATAAAGACATTTTACACTATATTTTGATAAGTAAAGTCTTTTAAACCTTCAAAGCGTCAAAGTGAGATTTTTACGTCAACTTCAATTATCTATGTTTTTAACTTTGCAAAATCAACATCTTTGACATTTGACTTTCATAAGTCAACATCCATGACAATTGACTTTTATAAGTCAACAATGTTGACATTTGACTTTTCTAAGTCAACTTCTTTAACATTTGACTTTTCTAAGTCAACTTCTTTAACATTTGACTTTTACAAAGTCAACAACTTTAACCTTGGTCAATCTAATAAAACCTTGGTATTCAATATTCCTTTCGAATCGAAGAAATCATTCGTTTCCAACGACATTGTGGACGTGAAAGACCGATATCTTGCCACTCGCCCTTGTTGACGCGGAACATCGTCTCCCGAATACGTCGTTTTGATTTAAATTATTAAATGTTGGATATTTTATTAAACTTAATCTTAACCGACAAGGCTAAACCGGACTATACTTATAGAGATACTGAGACTATATTATTTACTGTTTTAGGGCACTTAGACGGTGGAATTGTGGTCCCGTGATTGTATTTACCCGAGATTTGCTGAAGTTGTTTTGTGAGTTATTCGTAGCCCTTGTCTTAAATACTTTTGGGTTGTAAAGCGTACTTTAAAATGTTTGCATTTATGCGATAATGTTATTAATTATCTTGTTTACCCAGTGAATTTGGTCTGCCTTAGTTTTAAGTGTCTAAGCCATGGTGGCTCTCCTCTAATACACTCGTTAAGCTTTTGCCCGTGGTTCATATGTATAGATCTGTATTGGGTTATGTACCTAACCCACATTCCTATGTAGGCTGATACTACGAGCGGATGTTATGGCCTTATTATTAAACTGTATGATTAAACTGATTGCCTTTGGTTTGACACACCTTAGGATAGGGGATTAAACTGATTGGTTCAGGATCGAGATGTATGACTACTTAGGCATAGTACCTTTCACAAATGGATGAATACAAGATATATGATTTTAAACTTACATGGTTTGCTGAAATTTATCGATGGGTCACTTTTTACTTAAAATTGCGAATAATTCACCAACAAGTTGTTGATGTCGTTTTAACGCTTTGCAGGAAATTGAGGATTTCCGTTGATCATGCCATAGTTTATTTTCGGATCGCTTGCTTTTGGGATATTTGAATTTGAACTGTTTATTGTAATTTTCATGACGATCCGTTTGTTTATTTCTTTTGGGAATTGTATTTGTACTTGGCGTCTTATCGCCTTTGACCTATGATGTATTTTGTAACATTTGGCATGATCTATTTAATTTGATGTTTTGTTTATCGGTTATATGGTTGTAATCTTGACTCTTGATATTATAACTGGAACATTCCGTGTTTCCGCTATTAGCGGGGTGTGACAGAAGTTGGTATCAGAGCCAAAGGTTATAGCGAACCGAGTGATTTTAATTGAGTAAATCACTTGGACTATGACCATAGGCTTTTTAAATCGATTTTTTTTTCTCTGATTGCAATGTGTGCACTATTTTTAATACGTGTTTATTTTCGCGTTGGTATTTTGACGTTTGGCCTTGTTTTTGTGTTGCACACATTGCTGATCGAATTTTTCTTTCGTCTCTTTTAGAACGATGCCCCTGAAGACGACAGCGACGAGATGGTCAGCGAGACATGGTCGTCTGAGCGCGAGAGCTTGTAACGCGCCTTCGAGTGTGGAAGTCAGTGATGAGGAAGTGGATATGACGACGGACGTCAATCAGCTCATAGCCGAGGAATTGAAAGTCATGATGCCTACCATGATTGCTCAGATTAAGGATAGTATCGGTACGGAAACTGGTACAGGGTCTGATGGTTCGAATCAGGATGGTTCTGAGCCGAGGATTAAAGGTAAAGGTCCTGAGGTTGATGGTACCGGCGGAGGAACGGGACACGATGGTCCTGAGGATATGGATACCGAGTCTAGTGGTCCTGAGGTTGGTATACTTGACGGTGTTGTTTCCTCCAACCCGAACACTTTCCAGAGCGCTGTGGAGATGGTGACCATGTTGATCCATAACACGGTCCGTGATGGTGGAGTACCGCCAGTTGTAGTTAAGCTAAACTCCGGAAGAAAACGGAGTGGTAGCTCCCGTCATGGTAATAAACGGAGGAAGCGTAGTAGACAAGATGCTCGTCAGGAAATGACTCCGGATACCCAGAGTAGGCCTCCAAAGTGTGATCGATGTGGTAACCCCCACGCTAAGGGGATAAAATGTTGGGTGTGCGGACGGTGTAAGAAATTAGGGCATACCGAGAGGTTTTGTAAGATCCCAAAGGGCAATTGTTATGAGTGTGGATCTCTCGAGCATCTTAAGAACAAGTGTCCCGAGTTGGTTACAGTGGGTGCTGGAACTTCGACTTATCTGGATCCTCGAGGCGAAGCGTTTGTGATTGGTACCCAAAGTAAATACCCGAAGTGTGACCGGTGTGGTAGGCACCACACCAATGATGTGGCTTGTTGGGTGTGTGGTAAGTGTAAGCAGCTAGGACACACAGTTAAGTTCTGTAAGGCCTTTAAGGGCAAGTGTTACGAATGCGGTTCTCCGGATCATCATAAGGATAGATGCCCCGAGTTAGCTTCAGCCAATGCAGGTATCTTCTTAGTTAAGTTCAGCTTGTATATATTCTATTCGATTCTGACGCTTGACCTTATTTCTCCTTGCATTGCACGCTATTCTCTCCTCTTTCTTTTATCTATTTCCGTCTTTTTTACGTCTCTTTTGCGTGGTCACCGAAGAAAGCTCTTATCTGTAAAGAAGTCGACGAGTCGAGGTTATCCTACGAGTGCGATTCCGAGAGGTTCGACCCCAGATTTTAATCCGCCACTTCGCTCCGATTTAGTAATCATTGGTACAATACCAAAATATAATCAAGATTCTTCACAAATCATTTCACGAACTTTTAAACTTCAGTGAATTAATTCCGCAAATGCATGGTTCATTTTGAACTACGCGTAATTTGGCCAACTACGCCTAGTTCGGAATAAATCGCTATTGTTGTAAGTTTATTTTTGAATCAATAATTCTCAATTCTACCGATTCCCGATTTTTAGTCCGTCATTCGAAGAGTTTCATATTTGATGCGTTTAGGACTATAATTCCTTGTACGTCAATACCTTTAGCGTCTTCCTTCGAAATAAAGTTAGCCGTTCGTGAGTTTTGCCTGCTACCGAAGTATTTCCTGCCCATTGCGTTAGTTCCGATGACCATTATTTTCTTATCGACTTGATCCCAAACACTTTTAGTAGCTTCGACGTTATTACCGGCATAGATGGGTTGTCGACCCACCGTGCAGAGATTACACGTTTCGTGAAGATTATCCGCATACCGTTATCACGGGAAGAACTGTTGTTATATCAGGGGGGATAAGGCGGTTAAGCTCCTTAAGATCGTCTCATGCTTGAAAGTTCGGGAGTACATCAAATGGGATTGGTCACTCTTTCTTGCACCCCTAGTGAAGAAAGACTCCGCGGAAAAGCTGGAAGAGAAGCCCGTGGTTCGTGACTTTCCCGATGTGTTCCCAGAGGACTTGCATGGATTACCCCTAGTTAAGATGTGGAGTTTCAGATTGACTTGGTTCCAAGAGAAGCGCTAGTGGCGAAGGCCCCTTATCGGTTAGCACCTGCGGAGATGTTAAAACTATCGAAGCAGACCCAGGACTGTTGGACAAAGGCTTTGTTAGACCAAGTTTCCCTCCTTGAGGCGCGCCGGTACTTTTCGTAAAAAGGAAAGATGCTGAGTACAAGACGACGTGGATGGGTTGAATTGCATAACGATTATGATTGTGAGATTCGCTACCATCTGGGTAAGGCGAATGTAATAGCCGATGCGTTAAGTCGCACGGAGTCGGTTAAGCCGGTGAGAGTACGCCCCATGATGATTTCGATTTAGTCGAGCTTGAAGGCTCGTATCATTCAGGCTTAACAAGAGGCCCTCACCGAGGATAGTATCATGCGGATTATCATGGATCGGCTGACTAAGTCAGCACATTTCCTGCCTATTCGAGATGATTACCGAATAGAGAAACCTTCTAGATTGCATAGTGACGAGATTGTCTGTCATTTTTGATCAAGACACGCGTGTGTTTTAGACTTTGGCGGAAGCTGGAATCGGCATTTTCTGCTTGTCAAATTTTCATACCACAATAGTTACCACCCCAGCGTTGTTGCGCGCCGTTTGAGGCCTCCTACTGTCGTAAGTATAGGTCTCCACCTTGATAGCCTAATATGGATTATAGCCAGTTTACGGGTCCCGAGTTGATCCAAGAGACTACCGATAAGATCTTTAGAATTGAGGATCGTCTGTTAGCCGCAAGAGATCGTCAGGAGAATTACGCGGATTTGCGTCGGACACCTTTGGAATTCAAGGACGGCAACTTGGTATTATTAAAAGTTTCTCCATGATAGGGTGTGTTTCGCTTCGAGAAATGCAGCGGAAATATCCCCGTCTCTTTTTCTTATGCTCAATAGTTATTTCGAGGACGAAATTTTTTTTCACTGGGGGAGGCTGTGACGTCCCGTCAATTTAAAGTACTTATGTTACCGTTATTATTTATATTTTATTCGCAATTGATTTCGACCCTTGCATTTCGCTTTGTTTTACTCACGGCTTCTGTTATTGAGTATCGGGTTTTCTGTATTTGCTGATTCGTCCCCTGTGACGTAATAATTTTATTTTATCTAAGTGCCAGTTAGTTAGTATTCTCATAATTATAAGTTAGAAGGTTTATGCCAAATTTGTCGGTTATCGTATCCTTTATCCTCGAGATATCGTGCTTTTGCTCTTGTTTACTCCTTTACCGAAATCGTGCGTATCTCGAAATCGAAAGTGAAAATATAATATTAAATGAACCTAATATAAATTAAATCAAAGTATGAACTTTCCTAAGTTCAACGCAAAAAGAATCGGGAACTTTCGACGAACGAAACTCCTTAACGATCGCGAACAACAAAACTGAAAAATCTGGATTTTGGTCCAGTGCGCAGCACTGACCTGCTGGACAGAATTTTTGTTGTTTTGTGTGAGTCATTTTTGCATGGCTTGTGAGTGGGCACTTTGTCCAAAACGTGTAAGACCTGAAATGGGGCAGAGAAAGCTCATTGTTGATGCCTAAACCCATCTCACAACTCACTTTGATCATTACACAAACACCTACAATCACCTTTCTCTCTCATTTTTCCATACACTTTCTTTTATTTTTCTCTCATTTCTCTCTCAAACTCTTATCATTTCCAGAAACTTTGAGCCATAAATCACACATTGGAAGTAGGATTCAAGTCTAAGATCATCAAATAAACAAGTTTCCTTTGATCTCCATCAACTTTTGGTAAGATTTTCTTAAGATTTTATTCACTTTTCTTCCTTTTTTTCCCCATCTTTCTCTTCTTTTGTTAGAGATTCTAACACATGTTATTTTCTTTTGCATTCCAAGCTATTGTCTTCCATATTACTTTTCATTTGGGAAGATCCATCTAACTTCTCTTGAAGAGAAATCTCTTTGATCTTGGTAAGTAACCTTTTGACCGAAATCTCTCAAAAACGTTAATTTTTCTCTTTGCATGCAAGGATCTAGACTAATGGTCGTTTTATTTTGTGTTTTGGAGCTGTGATTTTCCCATCATCTCACCACCAAAAAGTTACTTTCGGGTTTATCTTCTCAAGCTTAAGATCTTGCGGTTGTATTTCGGTAAAATCGACATTTTTCCCATATTCATCTTTTTATGTATTCCGTTATTATTTTCCTTGTATATTTCGGTTATTAGCCTTGAAAATGGTTAGGAATAATATATTAGACCAACACTTGTGAATATTTTGGTTATGGACAAAGATTTGGACTAAAATACTTAAAAATGTGTTTATTACCGAAATTAACATATTGTATGTATTAGTATGAAAAAGGATATATTTATATATGTATAACACTTGGTAAAAGTATTTGGAACAGAATATAACTTATTAACAGTTTGTGTTTTAACCGAAAAGTCTTTAAATAATCGGATTTCGATAAAACGTTAAAATTCATAAATCTGGAAATGCACCTAGTGCGCCGCACCCCATGTCCAGTGCGACGCACCGGGCTGTTTTCCGTCAAAATTCAGCACGTTGTTGCTTTAGTTGTTTAAACCGTCTTGACGTTTTGTTCCCGTGAATTGTTCTTTCAAAGCCACTGATTTTATGTTAAACTTATTTCAAACCTTAAACACTTGTATAAATAAACTAAAAGTAACATATTATGATAAAATACCGTCTTTGGACTCAAAGACGCCAACGCAATCAAAAATGATGTTGATGCACTTTTTGGATCTCCATAGCTTTGCAAACGCATTATTAATGTTTACTTGTAATGTTGTACACCTAGTTGGTTGTAAAAGTGCGAAATTCACCTTCTGCATGATTCATGCGGATGTGGGTTCGTCCGTACGGATGAAGGTCTCGTCCGTGCGGATGAGAGTCTCGTCCGTGCGGATGTGAAACAGTCCTATATATAGTGAATTTTCAGCATTTTCTAGGTTAAGAGTTTTAAGAAAGTTAGAGGGAGGCTGCGATTTTAGCAGTGGTTTTTAGGGTTTTTGAGGCGCCCCGATCCCGCCGATCACCGGATTAGGGAGAAGATTATGTTCAATCTTCTCCTTAGCCTTACCACGATTTCTCAGTTTAAACCATTGTAATCATTAACGTTTATTAATAATATTTGGTTTATCTTTGATTATTCGTGTTTATCTCTTCCGTCTAATCAATCCGTTGCGCGTTCTTGTTAATACGTTCCTGTGTTAATCGGACCTACAAATTGGTATCAAAGCCGGTTAACACCGTGCTCTTGATGTGGATCAAACGGGATTGAATACGTTAAAAAGATTTAGATTTTTCTCCATTTTTTCGGATTGATTTGGTTATGTTTTGAGGTTGTATTGATGGTATGGTTGAAAGGGTTTGTAAATCGAGTTATCTGGAGTCTCTGGGCATTTTACGGGGTCAAAATCGCGATCAAAATGACCAAAAAGGGATTTTGGGTTTTCTGTCGGCGGACTGTTTTACCAGCTATCGACGAACTTCATCCGTACGGATGTAAATTCATTCGTACGGATGTGAATTCATCCGTGCGAATGAGTTAAGTCATACGTACGAATAAGGTGTTCCAATTCAAGAGTAACGGATAGATCCATCCGTACGAACCAGAAGCTGATCCGCACGGATGAACTCTTCATCCGTGCGCATGAAAGAATCAGTTGAGATTAAATGTCTATACGTACGGATAAGTCCTCATCCGCACGAACGGGTATTTCATCCGTACGGATGAGGATCAGAACCTTCACTTTCGGTTGTATCATGTCTAGATCCGGTATGTAACCTCCTTATTTTATCGGGTCAGTTTTAAAGTGAAGTTGTGGAGAAAAACAGTATTATGAAGATTTTTGTGGGGTAATCGGGAACATCCGGTTATTTATGGGCCATTAACGTTTACTTATTTATTCCGCGTTTATTGTGATTCCGTTGTGGAGGGAATCTGGTTATTGTTTCGCAATCACAGGTTATGGTGCATGATCTTTGATGAATCTGAATATGTGCAAATTTGTTACGGATTATTAGTTGTGAACGGAGTCCTCTAATTTTTGCCTAATACATTTTAAGTCATGATGAAGACGATTTGAGCTACAATGTCTACATATTGGGATGAGCTTATCTGGAGGGGGAAATTTACAGTTGGTAGTTCATAGCAGATTGGTGTATGTGAAGATTGTCACATTATTGAAATGATCGTATCGAAGCCTGTAGAGTTCAGTCTCAGGGGGAGTCTTACTGCTTATGGTATTATGTGCTGCATGTTTATTCGAGTGAAGTCAGAGAAACTACAGAATGTCCAATTAGCATTTCGACAACCACGAGCGGAAAACGTTGGTGTTCGAATTTTGATTTGTCATGTTTATTCGGGAAGACTTTGATGAAGCTTGAAGATTCAAGAAATACTGATACCACGGCAGAGACTGACTGAAGATTGCAAGAGGTGTCTACAACAATTTGCAAGCTATGTCCAAGGGGGAGTTTGTTGATGCACTTTTTGGATGTCCATAGCTTTATAAACGCATTATTAATGTTTACTTGTAATGTTGTACACCTAGTTGGTTGTAAAAGTGCGAAATTCACCTTCTGCATGATTCATGCGGATGTGGGTTCGTCCGTACGGATGAAGGTCTCGTCCGTGCGGATGAGAGTCTCGTCCGTGCGGATGTGAAACAGTCCTATATGTAGTGAATTTTCAGCATTTTCTAGGTTAAGAGTTTTAAGAAAGTTAGAGGGAGGCTGCGATTTTAGCAGTGGTTTTTAGGGTTTTTGAGGCGCCCCGATCCGGCCGATCACCGGATTAGGGAGAAGATTATGTTCAATCTTCTCCTTAGCCTTACCACGATTTCTCAGTTTAAACCATTGTAATCATTAACGTTTATTAATAATATTTGGTTTATCTTTGATTATTCGTGTTTATCTCTTCCGTCTAATCAATCCGTTGCGCGTTCTTGTTAATACGTTCCTGTGTTAATCGGACCTACAAATGACAAATACTTATTTAAAACGGACATATTACCTACATTTGATAAATAAACACTTGTTACAAATAACGATCGTAATCCCAAGCCGTCAAATATTATTTTTGCGATAAACTCTGATTAAAAACATTTATATAAAGACATTTTACACTATATTTTGATAAGTAAAGTCTTTTAAACCTTCAAAGCGTCAAAGTGAGATTTTTACGTCAACTTCAATTATCTATGTTTTTAACTTTGCAAAATCAACATCTTTGACATTTGACTTTCATAAGTCAACATCCAAGACAATTGACTTTTATAAGTCAACAATGTTGACATTTGACTTTTCTAAGTCAACTTCTTTAACATTTGACTTTTCTAAGTCAACTTCTTTAACATTTGACTTTTACAAAGTCAACAACTTTAACCTTGGTCAATCTAATAAAACCTTGGTATTCAATATTCCTTTCGAATCGAAGAAATCATTCGTTTCCAACGACATTGTGGACGTGAAAGACCGATATCTTGCCACTCGCCCTTGTTGACGCGGAACATCGTCTCCCGAATACGTCGTTTTGATTTAAATTATTAAATGTTGGATATTTTATTAAACTTAATCTTAACCGACAAGGCTAAACCGGACTATACTTATAGAGATACTGAGACTATATTATTTACTGTTTTAGGGCAATTAGACGGTGGAATTGTGGTCCCGTGATTGTATTTACCCGAGATTTGCTGAAGTTGTTTTGTGAGTTATTCGTAGCCCTTGTCTTAAATACTTTTGGGCTGTAAAGCGTACTTTAAAATGTTTGCATTTATGCGATAATGTTATTAATTATCTTGTTTACCCAGTGAATTTGGTCTGCCTTAGTTTTAAGTGTCTAAGCCATGGTGGCTCCCCTCTAATACACTCGTTAAGCTTTTGCCCGTGGTTCATATGTATAGATCTGTATTGGGTTATGTACCTAACCCACATTCCTCTGTAGGCTGATACTACGAGCGGATGTTATGGCCTTATTATTAAACTGTATGATTAAACTGATTGCCTTTGGTTTGACACACCTTAGGATAGGGGATTAAACTGATTGGTTCAGGATCGAGATGTATGACTACTTAGGCATAGTACCTTTCACAAATGGATGAAATTTATTGATGGGTCACTTTTTACTTAAAATTGCGAATAATTCACCAACATGTTGTTGATGTCGTTTTAACGCTTTGCAGGAAATTGAGGATTTCCGTTGATCATGCCATAGTTTATTTTCGGATCGCTTGCTTTTGGGATATTTGAATTTGAACTGTTTATTGTAATTTTCATGACGATCCGTTTGTTTATTTCTTTTGGGAATTTTATTTGTACTTGGCGTCTTATCGCCTTTGACCTATGATGTATTTTGTAACATTTGGCATGATCTATTTAATTTGATGTTTTGTTTATCGGTTATATGGTTGTAATCTTGACTCTTGATATTATAACTGGAACATTCCGTGTTTCCGCTATTAGCGGGGTGTGACAGAAGTTGGTATCAGAGCCAAAGGTTATAGCGAACCGAGTGATTTTAATTGAGTAAATCACTTGGACTATGACCATAGGCTTTTTAAATCGATTTTTTTTTCTCTGATTGCAATGTGTGCACTATTTTTAATACGTGTTTATTTTCGCGTTGGTATTTTGGCGTTTGGCCTTGTATTTATGTTGCACACATTGCTGATCGAATTTTTCTTTCGTCTCTTTTAGAACGATGCCCCTGAAGACGACAGCGACAAGATGGTCAGCGAGACATGGTCGTCCGAGCGCGAGATGTGACAACCGTCTAAATTTCAGGTGATTTTCAGTTACTTAATCGGTTCAAAATTTCAGGTGATTTTCAGTTACTAAATCGGGTTTTCAAGGAACTTTTGGAGCTAAAACTCATCCAAACCATCACATCTCTATTCCCTTCGGTATAACACTTTCTTTTCACTATTTTTATCCTTAAAAATCACTTGCATGTATAATCTATAAACTGAAAATGTGTTTTCATAAACATGCAAACCGTTTTCTTGCTTAAAAACGAGTTTTTATGAAAGATCTATATATTTAACCTATAAATCTAAAAGAAAACTGAGATTTTACTTTGAAAATATATATGTTTAAGTTATATCAGTTTGCATGTCGAATCTGCCCATTAAACAAGCTTAAAAACGAAAAATAGAGCAACTTTGAAACTGGCCGAAGCCTTTTGGCCGGCGGCTGAAGGATTCCAGCCGACGGCTAAAGGTCAGCCGGCGGCTGATTTCCTCCAGCCGCCGCCTGAATAGTGCTGTTCCGTATTTTTTTTGTCGTTTTAAAGGCCGTAAACGTGATTATAAGCTAAAATAAATTATCACAGAATATATACATGTTAATAAGCTACTGTTTTAACTTATAAACTGTTTGAAAAGGGCTTTTGGACTTGAAACTTGTGTATTATTGCTTAAAACGTTATATTGTGGATTTTAAAGCGGGAAAGTGTTTTGAAAATGGACATAATTTTTATAACGCGGAAGCGCTGCCCAATTTTCACCGTAAAATACATCTCAAATTCAGTAACATAATAGCTTCGAGACTTATACACTTTAACTTGGAACTTTGACACTTTTTGAACATAATTGGACTTATCGGACTATAAAACGTACACGAACACATAAACCTTACAAAATTTCCGTAATAAACTTTTTGGGACAGAATCTAAGTATAAGAAATTGGGAAATTAAAATGTTAAATTGAAACTTAACATAACTTAATTATACTAATGAAACTTATACAACTTTCCGGTGTTCTAGGTCGTTTGTGATTCCCGACGCGTTCCGCTCTCTTTTGTGCTTGTTCATATCTCTTACCTTCGCAAACCGTGAGTTACAACCCCACTTGTTTTACTTTTTGTACATTTTAAACATTATTTGGGGGAAGCATAAGATCACATGTTTGTAACTTTTTAACACTATTTGCAACCTATTTGAAACTGTTCGAAACTTGGTACTTTTGCAACTATTATGCGTATTTGTGTTATTGCCTTAGCGGGTTAACTAAACTAGGATACTTGTTAGCGACCAATCCTTGATGGATATATAAGCCCGTAAGAGTTCAGTACAATTTTTGCAACTTTGTTCAATTGCCCGTTTTTGGTTCAGGTTCACTTATACACTATTAGCATTAGCCGTTAGTCATATGGGTATCGATACTTAGGAGGGGTCACTCCTTGCTCAGGGTTAGCGTCCCAAGTACATATTGCTTAGTTCAAACGTTCAATCAATTAAACATTTTTGGGCTAGTTCAGGACCACACAATCGGTTTAGTGTATACTTACTACTTATATTATGCCAAGTGATTGATACGAGTTACTATTTAGTTAAACACATACTCCCTACGCATACACCTTTTTAGCGCTTGGATTCCGCTGCAACTTTAATTAAATGAGTTCTATTTTACTTATTTAATTTACTTGTGTACGTTCAAACTTTTGCTACTTTCACTTATGTTCAAACGTCGCTCTGTTCCTCTTACTTATGTCGTCATCATTTATCTTGCAACTTACTATTTTTGGAAACTTTATCGAAACTCTAAACTGTAACTCACTCACTACTTTATGTAGTTGACACTTTATCTTATGTTTCAGGAAATTAATGTAAGTGTACGGAATGCATGGTAAAGGAGGGTCGATATGGTTTCGTGAGGCGCTAAATGGGAAAAGACCTTTCTATTTTTGGGAATTTTAATTGGAACATTGTACTTGTACTTTATTTTAAATTTATGAACTGCTTGGTTGTGAAACTTGAACAATTTTATTTTTAATCGAAAATGACTTGAATCGTTTATATTTGCTTATGACCGTGTAATGATATTCCAGCTCTCACATTCCGTGTTTCCGCTATAGCGGGGTGTGACAGACTTGGTATCAGAGCACAGGTTGTAGTGAAAATGGTTTTAGAAATTTCTAAAAAGTTTTTGAAACCAAACTATAACCAAGGCTTTTCGGAAAATCATTATGGGTTCAAAACTTTAGTGAATTAATTTTGCGATTGCATGATTGTTTTTAACTACGCATGGCCTGATCACCCCTGCCTAGTTCAAAATGACTTATGCAAGGACGAAATGTAATTACTAAAGATAAACGATTTTGAGTCAAAAATTCCCGGTCTTACTATTCCCAACCTCACGTGATCGACCCTTACCTGCATTCCTTACTTATTTTCCTTTAGCATTATCTTGTTCTTATACTTACGAAACTTTTTGCGTCGCAGATCTGTCATGTCTCAATCGTCACGTTCGCGATCTCCCTCACGATCTCAGTCACGATCCCAACCGAGAGCCGCGTCCTCTCACGAGCCTTCCGAGGGCCACACCGCCTCGGAAAGCATCTGTCATCAGACCACGGACCCTACGGAGGATACCTCCATGGCGGTGTCCAGTAGCATCGGGTCTAGCCCGAGGTCGGTTTTACCACCTCCACCGGCCCCCGTTG